>OU426880.1:35326623-36576623 GCA_911387805.1 Cantharis rustica
TCACAACTATTACTATCAAGTTCAAGGTCAGCTTCATGTCGCAAATAAACCACATTGTGATTTTGTTATCTGGACTGGAAAAGAAACATCAATTGAACGGATTGAAGCAGACGAGAGTTTTTGGAAAGAAAAAGTTTTTCCAATACTTGCATTATTTTTTGAAAAGGTTCTATTTTACTAAAGTCGCGTATTATGCCTATACGAGAACCTGAAAAATTCTTTCTTTATAAAATTTGATATTTTGGTTTATTGATCCTTATCTAATATTTCTACTATTAGGTTTTTAAATATGTTTACCTGTGAGATCAACAAAAGCATCACTTTCTGTGGAATTTATCGAAGCAAAAATGATACTTGAACCTGAACCTGAACAATCATGGGCACGGGGCCGAAAGAATTATTTTTGAATCACCTTTATTTAGGTTATATTCAACTTTTTTTATTTTGGGAAGGCGTTGCGTTGTCTTGTATTTTGCCGAAATAATTCTTCAATCTCTTCCCGTAATTAGCTATTGTTTTATACAGCACACCAGGGCGGTATTTAAACTAAATTTTCGGGGGGGGGGGGGAAGATAAAAAAATTACTAATTTATTAAAATACAAGAAAAGTTTTTCTAAATTTAAATTTTGTTACATTAATTTTTGAAATGTAAAGTTTAAAGAAAAGTGAGTAGAGGGAGGTTTTTTTTGCCAAGATGGCGGAAACGACAGAGGTCTATATTTTGCTCCGCTGATTTTTTGAGTATAATTTTGTGCAAGTATTTTTGCAAGTAAAATTTTATTTTTGAGTATTGTTTTTAGAAAATTTTGTTTGAAAGTATTTTGTCGATAGTTACCACAAAAAAATTTAAATTTTGTGAAAAAATTGTTTTTATTTAATTAAAATAATTATTTTTTTGCGGGATTTTTCTTTATTTGAGTTTGATATTCAGAGAAAATTTGGATTTTTATGAACTCTATTAATGGTTGAAAATAATTTGTCGAAGAAGCGACAAATTTTGATTACAGGTTGACTTCTGAGATAAAATTTTGTTTATACCATTTTAAAAGTTTTGTTTACTACGATATTTTTAATAAGTTTTAATTTTACACTCATGTAAAAAACCGTTTTTAAATAAAAATTTTTAATTTTAAAATTTGAATAAAAATCACAAACTAAATTCTTATTTTACCGATGGCGATAGTAAAATAATGTTGTCAAAACGAAGAACTAAATTAGATTGAAAGAAAATTTCACAAATCTTAAGCAAATGTACACTTATGTACAAATGTACAAAATATCAAATAATTTATGGGTTTACAATGCCCACTCTAATTTATTGCGGAAGTGTTATTTTAAGCTATGCTGCCCACGACGATCATAAAATTTATGTTCTCTTTAACATTTTTGGTTCAAACAATTTATTGCAATTTAAAGTTTTTACTATAATAGTAAGAATTAAGATAAAATACCTATTTCATTTATTTCAATATAATTATTTTTCAAAAAATCGAAATTAATGAATAGGAGTAATAACTAACAATTAATTAAGTGGTCGCAGACTTTTATACAGTACTGTAAATATTTAGGGCATTTTTATATTCTTCATCTTCGGTTTTTATATTTTTGCAATATAGTAGTAGGTGTATTTAATCTAGCGTCGCCAATCACCGGATTATAATACGAATTTCCAATTTTTTAATTTGGGATTTAGTTTATTAGAAATATCTCTTTAGTTTTAATTTTTATTTAAACACTTCAAGTTTAATGTTTTTGTTATAGTTGTAAAAATTGTTTTAGTTTTTTCTGTTTTTTTACGATTGCAGTCAAACTTTCAGTACTTTATTAATTGATAAATAATTTCGGGGGTGGGGGGGGCGGAGTTGTAACCCCTAAAACTCCCTTAAATACGGCGTATTAATAATTGCGTATCACGAGCGAAACTTGAAAAACCTCAAAAGAGGTTTTCTCTGTTTACAGTGACTAAAATCCAGAAAAAAATAATAAACAAAAAATTTATGGTTTTATTCAAAAATTAATTTTTTTGGTTGAATTTTGACTTTTTATTTTATTGATTCTTATCTACTTTTTAACCCAACTTTGAAGCAGTTTAATTTTAAACTTACGGAAATCTACTTTATATTTATATTAGTAATTTTATACTTTTATTGAAATATCTATCGCAAACTGATAAGTGCTCTTACATGTATACATCACTACCACGTGACTAGTTCACCAAGCGGAACATAATAGAGCAAGAGCCCGTGGCCGCCAGACCTTCGTTATTTTATAAAAGCTGAAAGTTTCTCAGGGCATGCTTTCAACACAGTTAGGAACGATGGCCAACTATGTACTTATAGTCATCGTGGCTTTGGCAGGTAACAGGTAGCAAAGGTGAATAAAATACCGACTTACTTTCGTCAAATCATAAAGCGTAATTTTCTTATATTTTTCTTCGGAATAATATTAGAAATCATTTCTTCCATTGCCAGACACTTAACATCGTGGCAACCCTTTGCCAGACACCTTTAAACTTCAATAAATTGTAACTGTACTTTCGTTATAGTATAAAAGCTGAATTTTATACATGTTATTTGGATAACGATTAGAAGATGTTTTCTCAGTAGCCAGACAGTTTCGACAGTTCTAGCCCCTAGCCAGACAAAAATAAGATAGCTATAGGTGCGAGCGCGAAGTAATATACATTCGAGTAGGTGCGAGTTAGATAGTGATAGATCTTTTCCGACCCTTCACTGCGCATGTTCCGATTATGTATTAATCTAAATTTTTTTTTTTAAATAAAATAAAAACGTTTATTTATATTTAAGTTAAAATAGCAATAGAACAATTTAAACAATAACTGTATTTTATATAATACACCTTGTTTATATGTCACACTATGTTTTTTACATTTTTTTGAATTCAAATTTTGAAAATTTGAATTTTGCTACATCTGAGGGATCCATTTCCAAATTTACAATGGTTTCTCCGGATATTGTTTTAGATATATCGTCCAATGTTTTTAAACCATTATTTCTATCTAAAATGTCTTTCAATTTTTTTAAATAGTAATCCCAACCAGTCCTAGCATGTTAAAAGTAGCGTTTTTAAATTTTTCTCCAACCACTTTATAATATCGCTTACAAATCTGCAGTGACACTTAATGAAAGCAAAATTTGATCTCAATTCTGTATTGTTTAACACATTTTGATGTTGATGTGAGTTGTCAGCAGCAGTACCTGCAATGTAAAAAACATAGTGTGACATATAAACGAGGTGTATTATATAAAATACAGTTATTGTTTAAATTGTTCTATTGCTATTTTAACTTAAATATAAATAAACGTTTTTATTTTATTTAAAAAAAAAATTTAGATTAATACATAATCGGAACATGCGCAGTGAAGGGTCGGAAAAGATCTATCACTATCTAACTCGCACCTACTCGAATGTATATTACTTCGCGCTCGCACCTATAGCTATCTTATTTTTGTCTGGCTAGGGGCTAGAACTGTCGAAACTGTCTGGCTACTGAGAAAACATCTTCTAATCGTTACCCAAATAACATGTATAAAATTCAGCTTTTATACTATAACGAAAGTACAGTTACAATTTATTGAAGTTTAAGAGTGTCTGGCAAAGGGTTGCCACGATGTTAAGTGTCTGGCAATGGAAGAAATGATTTCTAATATTATTCCGAAGAAAAATATAAGAAAATTACGCTTTATGATTTGACGAAAGTAAGTCGGTATTTTATTCACCTTTGCTACCTGTTACCTGCCAAAGCCACGATGACTATAAGTACATAGTTGGCCATCGTTCCTAACTGTGTTGAAAACATGCCCTGAGAAACTTTTAGCTTTTATAAAATAACGAAGGTCTGGCGGCCACGGGCTCTTGGACTATAAGAAACGTCAAAGAAAAATTTATTAATCTATTTAAAGTGCCAAAAATAAAAAATTAAAATAAAATATGAATTGTATTCAGAAAATATGCCTCTATTGCGGCTGGCTAACACTTTTTTCATTTTTTTTTCTAAAAAGATGTTTTTTTCACAATTTTTAAAATGAAAGTTAAAATTAGAAAAGTATTCCGTTAGCGTGAATTCTAATATAGTTTTAAGTACTATAGACTTTTTCACATTAAAAATTTTTGTTTGTAAATAATAATAATAATACTAATTCATTAAGAAACTAAATATACAATTGTTATATACAAGTTCTCAATGGGATGGCTTTCAAACCACCCGTTTCAGCTCAAAAACAATCAACAAAAATTAACAAAAAAATTATGTACAAATCACATTTCTGCATAAATAGCAGCATACAAATTACGGCAGAAGGGGTGGAGTCGTCAAAGAGGCTACGATGTCTCTCCACAAATCTGGGCGCCAAACATGAAAAACATCGTTCGAAACCTGCCATGAAATAGGAGAGCAAATCAAAATTTCCCAAATCCCGCAGAACACGTGCATGACAAGCCGAACGGGGCCTAATCATTTGTCGTAGATAACTCAGCTCTCCGCTCTTCAAAATTTTGAAGATCATAACTCCAAAGAGTACCGAAAAACGATGTTCTATTTTGAGTATGCCATGTTCCCGATAGAAAGCAGTGACGTGGTCGTATCTACGCAGACACGAATTCTGCAGGAGCTGGAGCCTGCGTATATATTCATGCGTGAGAAAACCGTAATATATCGCTGCACAGTATTCTATGTTAGACCGTAGTACGTAGACGTAGATCTATGTAAGATCGTAGTACTAACAATTGACCACTTCACATGAGAAGGTAATATAGTTTTAAACTGGTACAGCGATCTAAGCTTGTAATATCATACCTTAAGCATACGGTCCACATGTAGAGGAAAATTGAGCTCACTGTCCAAGACCAGACCCAGACTCCGAGCACAATCCACAACCCTGACGGTTTCATCACCAATCGCCAACAGACAATGTTGCAACACTTAAAGCTCTACCCACCAGCCCAGGACTACCCAGAAACAGAAGCTCCGACTTCGCAGGGTTCAGAGTCAGACCATTCCATAACGACCAAACACGTATCGATTCGAGATTACGATTCAACATATCTATAACAGTATCAATGTTCGAAGGCTGACATGACACATGTATTCGAGAATCAACGGCATAAAGATCGAGAGAGCAATCCGGATCAACTACTCTCTCCAAATCGGTCGTGTATAATATAAACAACAGTGGGGCAAGAATACTTCCTTGCGGGACATCACGAAAAATAGTCAACGACCGAGACACCCTTCCCGCCAACTGAACTACCTGAGATCTATCACGCAAATAACCCGCCAACCACGTAACTCGTCACAGCCATAATGGTGTAGTTTGGCTAAAAGACGATCTTGAACTACCGAGTCAAAGGCCTTAGAATAGTCAAGAAGCACCAATAAGGTGACTTCAGAACGATCGATTGATGAAACAATATCCGAGGTGAGCCGCAACAGAGAGGTTACAGTACTGTGATGGGGTCTAAACCAGACTGGGCAGGCGACAAAACATGGTGGAGTGCCAAATGCTCACATAAAGCATCTCTAATGAAAGACTCAGCTATCTTTGCAAAAGGCGATAAAATACTAATAGGACGGAGATGAGAGGGCTCTACAGCCATTGGAACCTTAGAAAGTGGTTTGACACGTGATGCCTTCCAGATAAATGGCACCTCTCCGGTTCTAAAAGAAAAATTTAACAAGTGGCAGATCACCTCGTTGCAAAACGGAAGTACGAGCCTCAACATACGAAGACTAATACCATCAGGACCAAGAGCGTTGGAGCGCAGAGCCCCGGCAATATCAAACAACGCCCTAGGTGTGACCTCACAAATAGAGAGTGCTTCCACCCCTGAAAAAGACGAACCATCCAACGCCAAATCAATCCATGTGAAAACTTCCGGAACAAAGCTGAGAAAGTATGCGTTAATGAAATCTGGATCCTCACACAACCGTGCAGATATCTGACTAGATGGACGAGAATGAACACCCCAAGAAAACAAACACCGCCAAAGCTTTTTCGGATCTGAGCGATGAAGCACAAGCTGGCGGTTTATATAACTCGCCTTCTCCCTCCTGACAGCGCCCGACAGATAGCTTCTGAGATCACGATAACATTCGAAATCAACATTTGAACGTGTACGCTTATACTTGTTATAGGCCCGCTTCTTCAACTTGGCCATCTCTCTGATTGTCCACGTAATCCACGGCTTGCTCCTCTCTCTGCAAACTACTGTACGAATAAGAGCATGTACATTGAAAAGCGACAGAATGAGATCATTCAAGAACTCGACCTTAGAATCACATAGGGGTAACTCCTCAACGATACTCCACGGTAAACATGCCGCATCAGCTGAAAAATTAACTTGATCATATTCACGAAAATCACAATAGGTGATCTTACGCGGTTCATGTGGCAACGCAGTCAAGTTCAAGCAGCAATGCACCAAGTAGTGATCAGTAGAAGCTAAAAGATCAATAACGCCCCTGTGACGAGGAATCCTATGCTTGTCAATGCAGATAATATCCAATAAAGTGCTCGATGTTGAGGTAACACGAGTGAGATCCGTTATGATCTGATGAAGATCAAAAACATCAAGGATCCTCTGCAAGCGCGTCAGAGAAGGCGATGGAACAAGGTAATTAATGTTTATATCACCCATAACGATCAACTCACCGCCAAGTAAAGAAAGAAATTCCTCCAACTCATCCAAACAACAAAGAGCAATGGTAGGCGCCCTGTAAACTACCCCGATTCCGAATACGATACCATGAACTCTAATGCGAATCCACAGATGCTCCAAGCCACTAGCAAAGCGATGCCCCTCATGCAAAATTTTAAACGAAAATGAGTTACGAATGTACAACGCGACCTCCCCACTTCGGGTGGCCCTATCCGATCTAACGATTGTGTAATTCGGCAGACCAACAAGGTGAGAGGGAAAGTCGGGAGTAAGCCACGACTCAGATATTGCAATAATACTAAAGTTCTTTCCGGTTACAAAATCGAAGAACATGTGAAAATCAAACAACAACGATCGCACATTTATGTGGGCCACAGAAAAACATGTAGTAGTATCTGTCGAGCAAAGTTCGCAATTATCATGAATAGATGGTGATGATGAACTTCTTGGCAATATGGAGGTGCCACGGGGAAACCGTTTATCTCCTTCAACTGATGTGGGCAGCGGGCGTTAGAATTTATTGAGGTGTGGTTCTCCTTTTTGAAGCGCTAATCTTGATCGGGCTGGGTTTTTGGTCCATGGGGATAATTTTCCGTGATTTGCGGGGTTCTCGGTGTTGCGAAGAACTTTCCTGGAGGCGTGGTTATGCGGTCAGAAGGGAGGCGGTGCGGAGTGCGTCTGCGATCCGTGGATTAGGGTTCCTAGCATTTGATTAACTTGGTCCCTTGGTGTCGATGGGGCGGGGCGAAGAATCACGGACTACCCTGTTCCGGTCTCCCGCAGTGGACGACCCTCTAAAAAATTTTCACGATGGCACTGCGGTTACCATCAGCCGGCGTGCGGTAGTAAAAATTGCGAATTGTAACCTCCCTAGGCCAAACCTCACCATTCAACAATCTGAGTGTATTACATTCCGGCACGCAAATCTTGAAAGAACAATATTTTGTGTTTGAAGTCAAACTCTCACAGGTTACATCTGAGATACCCACAACATTCCTGACATGTTCCGCAACTGTCTCAACAGCGGTGCCCGGCGCTAGATTATTCAAATGAAACCACCTTCGGCGAGCAGTTTCCGAAATGGAAAAATTGCTACCAGAACCACGCACACGCGGGCGACGGCGGGCATTTCGCTCTGTGCGATCAAAATTGGAACCCGTTAGAGGTGCCTGACTATTTAAGCCAGACGCCCCATCCGAGGCATGACACCACTTACCCCACCAGCGTCACGACTGTCCCCCCTGCTGCCCCCCGAATGAGTCGAAGGGCGAACCAGAAGGCGACCTCCCGAAGCCGAATTCAACGCAGAAGCGTAAGATATCACCGAATCCTCGACAGATCCAGATGCCCCCCCCCCCGTCGCAGCAAATACCGGAGCGTCGGCATCAAGACCTCCAACAGCTCCCAACCGACAACCATCATCTGCATCCCCAGAAGTGGCAGACAAAGCAAGTCGATTAATTTTCTCTTTAAGCGATTTATTCTCAATTTTAAGAAATTTATTCTCATCTCTCAGGGCAGCCACCTCATCCGCCAGTGGTTTAAATAGCTAATTACTTTTCCGATATATTTGTCTCTCTTGCATACTTGTCTACAATTCGTGTCCGGTTTCGCCTTAAGCGAAATTTTATAATGTAAACAGGCTTTTATAAGCGGAACGATTGTTTTAAATTAATTTTTATGAAAAATAATACAATAAATATTATTAATTAGTTTTATTTAAATTATCCTAGACATTAGGTACTAGTTAAAAAACAGTTAATAGAAAATCAAGAATTTTATTCAAAACACACCTGACGGTTTTAATAAATTACACTCGAAAATAAACAACTGAATTTAAACTTCACTATTTAAAACTTAAAATAATTTATAAAAACAAAACAACTGGTTCTTATTATAAATACTGTAACAAACTGCAATGTGATGTAACAAAAAATCAAAATATGCCCTAACTGTTAAAGAATTTTTTCGGAATCTGCTAAGGGCTAAGGACGACCGTTCATATCTTTATTACCGATTGTATTGCTACCAGATGCGAAATTTTACTTTTATGGTCCGCTTTATCTTTATC
The DNA here is from genome assembly GCA_911387805.1 of Cantharis rustica. Classification (NCBI taxonomy): domain Eukaryota; kingdom Metazoa; phylum Arthropoda; class Insecta; order Coleoptera; family Cantharidae; genus Cantharis; species Cantharis rustica. Next base: position 35,335,374 of record OU426880.1, read on the forward strand.
GATGCCGGCTTCATGTTCAATTTAACGAAGGCCGAAACAGACAGCAAATATACTTTATAATTATTTTAAATAGTATACATGAGAAATGTGGCAGACACCTTATTTTGAAAATGTGCCGCATATTTTCTGATTTTAGTGATGTTTTTACTGTTTAGTACTAAAAATCACAAAAATTTGAATTCTGATTGTGGCAGAGCCCTTGTTCCGGGCCCTTGTTCGATCGAACACATCAAACACTGGTAGTTACGCCACTGGTTACGATTATAGGGGTATGATCTGATGTCAGTAAACTTGAACAAGATTCAGCCCTACAGTGGTTTCTTGGTATACCTTTTGTTAGGCAGAAATCAATGACATCGGGTGGTTTAGCTGGATATGTGGGCCACTAGAGGTGGAGGTTTACCTGTAGATATGTGGTTAAGATTTCCGGCCGTCATATAGTTTTAGCAAGTTCTCGTCCTTTAGTAATGATTAGTCTTGAACCCCACAGTGTGTGTTTGAAATTGTAATCCCCACCACCTATGAACCTAGAACCAAGAGTATTATAAAAATGTTCAAACTGTTGCTGTTTTATTGTATGCTTAGGTGGACAGTAGACCGCTGCCACATTTATGTGACCATTCCATTTTTCTACGGAGATGCACGTGGATTGTAAATGTTTTTGCTTATATTCTGCAACAGCATGATGTTTTATGGAGTTCCTGATAATTACAGCAGTACCAATGCGTGCTGTGCCATCTCGGTGCTGTGTATCATAGACAGTATATTTTGGTATCTTTAGGTAGCTCTTTTCAGTGAAATGCGTCTCTGATATTAGCATTATATCAATATTTTGATTAAGAAGAAACATATTTATGTGTGTGCTATGTTGGGCTAAGCCGTTAGAATTCCATATAGCGATTTTTAGAAATCCCGCCATTAAGCCATTTTTGTGACAAGAGTTGTTAAAAGATTTATCATAGTATTATATACTATTCCATAAGGGTTTTCATCATATGCTTCAGTTCTTGCATATCGTTTGGATGGTTTAAATGTTTGTTGCTGCTGCTCAACAGGAGTTGGATTTTGTGGTTGCTGTGAATCTCTGTTCAGTGCCTGGGGCCCTATTCTCGAACTCACGCGGTTTGATTCGCATACGCAAATACGTTACTTTCGCATGAGAATAAATAATTGGTATTCTCGAGCAATCGTGTGCGAATGCTTTCGTATGAGAATCACACGACTTACATCGTGTGATACTTACGCATGAGAATTTTGGTCGTGTGGTGATCGTGTGCGATCACATCATGACATTTCGAGGTATTTTAGTTTATTTTGGTAATAATAATTAGTTTCTATGTGATTAATTTTCTAATTAATTTTATTTGGATTTTATTTACTCAAATTAATTTTATTTAACATTTCATGCTACTAACTACCACACTATCCACTTAAAAATTTTTTAGGTTTTTTTTCTTTTTATTTATTCAGAGTTTAGATTTTGATTAGGTACTAACTACTACTGCTGTTTATTTATAATTATAAAGATTAAGTAAGTACGTACATCGTATTTAAAAGTTATACTTTAGATTGTAACCGCACTAGTATATGTCTTAACTGTGAAAATATTAAGTTTGTTCCAACAAACAGCCATTCAAACAAGAGAGTTCAAACTAGAGACGGTCATTAGCCTAGTTTGTTAGCTGAATAATTGCTGACATTAAGGTACTCGGTTCGAATCCGGGGAGAGTCTAAAATTTCTTATGATCGTCTCCGTGCTTCGGAGCGCACGTAAAGCCGGTGGTCCTTCTGGGTTGATGACTTGCGTTTTAACCAAATTTCATGGTATTAAAGATCATTTTGGTTAAAATTTGAACTAAAGATCATGCGTACAACCTAAAACTGCAGAGAACTGCTTGTTGGAACAAACCTATTATTGTTCAAAGAATGGCAAATTTTGATTTGTTGGCAATGTTATCTACGATTGAGACGGTGGAAGAGGCTGAAATTTCTGCTGAAGAAATATGCAAACAATCACATCTCCGAAGTGATCCTTTTGATCTATCAGAAAAGCAATTTTTTTGTTTGTTTCGCCAACCTAAAGATCTAGCTCGAGAAGTTATTCAAATGATTAAGTAGCACCATGCAGAACTAAATGTGGACGTACACGAACGTGATCATTGCTTCCTTCTGTCTCACAGACACATTGCCAACCCAACTTTTTTTCGATTTCGGCATTCATTACGAAATTTACAATCGTAAATAATTTTTAATTCAATTCAAAACTTCAAAACTGACATTTGAAATTATTTAACGTATAATGATGCTGTAATACTATTGGCCGAAATGTATATGTTCGTAAGATTTAAGCTACGACTCTACGTAAGTACGCAAAGCGAAAAGTTTCGCATGAGAATGAAATCGTGTGAGTTCGAGAATAGGGCCCCTGGACGTATGAAATATTTCCATAAATTGGCTGTCTTTGTGTTGAATTGACTGAGGTAGTGCTACTTGCTAGTTTACTTCTGAGTGGTGGAAATTTTTTATTTTGGAGTTTTTTATAAATCGTACATCTCCTGTAGTTTGCTGGATGATTTCCGTTACAAGGCACACATTTTACCAGGTTGGATTTTTCTTTCATACCACTCTCTGAAGTAGGGTGTTCTTTTGCACATTTAACACATTGCGGATTATAACAGAATTTTTGTGTGTGGCTGTACCGCTGGTATTTTGTGCATTGCAGTATTTTCCTCTTTTGATGGAGCGGATCAAAATGTACATGGCTGTTTTTAATAATTTTTATCCCGCATATCTCTTATTTGTTGTTACCCTGTTGTTTTGATTCTACGTAGAACATTGGAAGATGATTCTTTGTGGTTCATTGCTTTATATTGCTTACATTGGTTACAACGAGTCCATGTTTTTCAATTTTTGCTTTTATGTTCTCAGTTTTTGTTGAGTGGTGCATATTTCTCATAACGACTCGAAAGCTTTGTTCTTGTTTGCTTTGGCAAGTATAAAACTGGGTTTTCTTACCTTCGAGGGCATTGATGATGGCCGTGTAGTCCTCAGATGTCGTAGGTTGGATTTTAATTTGCTTACTTCCCAGGAGTTTGGTAAAAAAATTTTGTTTTGCAGTTCTTTCCAGTATCTCGTAGAGCGGATTAACGCACCCGACTTCAGATACGAATATTGGAGGTAGTTTGGGCGTTTTACTCTCTTCTATGGTAGCTCGATCTTGATCTTTTTCGTCTTCTTTATCGTCACCAACATCTGCCAGTGCTGCAAAATTATTCGTTGTTTGTAAGGCGCTCAACCAGTAGTCAGCTAATTTTGACTGTTTGACTTTTCTATTGCGTTTTTAGAGACTTTTTGATCTATTCCGGTTTTTCGTTTTACGTATGTCCAGTTTGAGTCGGTAGATTGACTTTGTAATTCTAGTTGTAGATTCTGTGTCGTTGTATACCACACTTTCCCTGCTAGACTCTGTGGTTGTTGATAAGATGTTTGTGCAGGGTTTGCAATTGCAGCATACTGCTGCTAGGGAGCCTGCTGTCCAGGATATTGTGCCACTAACACAATTATGGTTGTGATTGTAATAAATTAACGGCATCGGAGGTTGGGGCAAGTACGTCCTTGGTGGTTGCTGCATTACTTGGGCGTTTTGATTGCAGAACGTTGTATCAATCGGCAAAACGGTAGCTCCTTGCCCACCTGGGTGTAATCCATTGCTACGTAGTACTACCGCCTGGGGTGAATCTTTGTCTCTACTTGGCGTACGAAGCATGCCAAACTTCACATTATAACCTTACTCTCTAACGGGTTTAAAAGTTTGATCTTTTTTTTTTGTTACTCTATGATGTTTTTGTTCGTTACTCGTTGAGACTCTGCCCTCCAGCTAACAACAAAAACCTTGATAACGCTCGGCGTTGTTTTGTTAACCAGAAACATTATTCTTCTGTTTCTAGATTTCTAAATTAATCCACAATGGCAAAGTAATGATATGGAATATTGCAGTGACATCGTCCTGCATACATGTGCAAGCATAACTGAGCCACTACAAAGGCCATCTACTGAGACCTGTTATTATTGGTCCCAATTTCGATAGTTAAATCCGGATTACTTGGATCACCATCCATATTAAAAGAGGTATGGGTTTGCCCGGTATTCAATATGGCTCTTTACGATTTCGATTGGGTATGTGAGTGGGACTACAACCGCACTCCGAGTAACACGTACAAATAAAATAATTAACTTTAAAAATCAATGCATTTCCGCAAGTTAATTTTAATATTTTCGTAACAAGTACATATGGAAACATCTTTCCACCAAGCTTTAGCCGGATCGTGATATTATACGTAATATAGATTTATGGTTTTGAGAATAAAAACACAAACTAAAACAAAACGATTGTCACCTGCTTTGGCACTTCCATCAATGCATTTAGGTGTCACGCCTATGGCAGATTGTATCAATGTTTCACACCTGAGGAGAGATTAGAAAGAGCATTAGAGTGAAAAAGAAGTGCAAGTTTGAAAATTTTAGCAAAATTAATTTTTATCTCAAGTTTAACCTTGGCAACAATCGCCAACTGTTGCGTTTTGATTTTGAAGTAGCTTCTTTGTCGCGATTACGATTGTCTCTGGGGCTCGACATCAAAGTTTACCTTGTGCAGCGGAATTTCCAGAGTTGTTGGTCTATCTTATCCGATTGTTCGTGGTGCAAGCAAGGATTGATGGTGTGCTCAAATAGATACTGGCGGAATCGTAGTTTTAAAAGTAGCGCTGTATAAGGTGGAAAAACTTATAAGCTCATCGATAGATCGATAGCTATTGGGGTGAGTAGTTTTTACATTACTTTTAATCTGTGGGTCCATATTTTTGATAGATCATCTCTATCGATAATTGTTATCTGTGTAACCACGATACACATTTGTATTATTTTGATCTCTAAAATTAGAGTAGATAAATATCTGTTTTTTTAAGCGTTTTTTCTTTCTGAGAAGCTGGATGAACTTGGAATTTTGCTCTTGCTTCCGTGAAAATCAGTTAGTTGTAACATCAACTGATTTCTCTGCACAAAAGAGAGACTGGTTATTTTTTTTTCCAGCTTGTAGCTCTTTTCCCACAAGAGGAGATTCAGTTTTTCATCAAAAGTAAATTTGCTCTGCAAGTAAATAATATTAACTAAACATTGATCAACAGTAGTTCATACTTACTTATAGATAAATTTACTTGGGACATTAACTAGAGATTGATACATTGGTTCTAAATGGAATTTTGTAATTTTCGTGTTGTTTATAATTATTTTTCTTAATGAAATGAAAAAAGTATAATTACTATTACGGAAAATTCTCATTATACAACATAAATTACTAGGAGTCACCCGAAGAAAAAATTGGGTGATTTAGCAATTTGTTTAATAAACCCTCAAAAAACCGAAGAAGATTTATAACTTAATATAGGATTTAAAACATAGGTAAATATAAAATATAATGTGGTTTAAACTTTAAAATACAAAATTTAATAATATCAAATAACTAAAAAAGTACTACTGCCATTTATGAAATTTGCCAATAGTATTTTTGAAGTTATTTGCCATCTTAATAATAATATGGAAAATTGTTGGTTCCCGTCTCGAGTTTTTTTTGTTGTTTTTCCTCGTGGGTGACTCGGTGGAAATCGTGAGAAGAGCGGAGGTTCTGCGCACGCCGGTCGTTGACGGAGACAGCGAAACTTTCGAGTTTGAATTCGCGATGTGCGAACGTGATTTCGGAACGGGCGTGATTTTTTTGGTAAGTAAAATTTTGTAAATGTTTTACAATAATTCTTTGGAGAGATTGTGTTTATCACGGATTTAAGAAGTTACAAATTGCTTGGTTTGGTCATTTAATTTTTAATCTGCAAATTTTTGTGCAACGCGGATTTGTTGATAATATATAGATTGCATTTGGCGAACCAGTTATCGACTAAATAATCAATGCTCGCATTTATTTTTGCAATAAATTATTTTATATTTTTTTAACAAGTTAGCTTGGTTGTTTTTGTATATTGTACAAACGGCCATCCGTTTGTTTTTGTAAGCTGTTCAGAGCTGACAAGATATTGCGTTGATATTAATTATCTTTTTTGTGCGTTTTCTTTCTGAGGTGTTGAACTTACTGGAGAGTATCTTTTTGAACCTCGCTCTAACCTCCGCAGCTTCCCGGAAGGTTATCCTTCTCCGAGTCTTCTACACAAAAAAAGAAGCTGGTCTTACCAGCGTGTAGAGGAAAATTGTTTCTACCTCAACGAGGAGAAACTAATAATTTTATTCTCAATCTTTTAAGAATTGGTTTAAATTGCAAAGTATATTAATTTTCAAAACCAAAAAGAGGGAGGAGCATGTACTTTATCTCTTTAAAAAGCCAGGCGCCCAGGTGTACTGCATCGTTTTTTGATTTTTTTTTTTTAATATAACACTCGCGGGGAGGGGGTTCTTTTTAACTTCAGTAAAGTTACCAGATCTAAAATTAACAAATTCATGTGAAAATAGGGAAGAGTTTTCTATATTTGATAGTTGTCTCGCGAGACTTTTTCTGCCGAAAATAATTAATTAAACAGCTCGAAAATCTTTGGGCTGTTATCGTTAGATCGGCCCTCCTTCTTAGAGTTTTTGAATTCCGGATTTTAGGAAGTAATACGAAATAATTTTGGAAAGTTGTGAATGATTTGTTTTTTTTTATGCGTATCCTAAATTTGTGGATCTACATTATATCCTAGATTTGGGGATTGGAAGCGAGGTGTAAAGAAGTATTATTCTTTTTATTTGGATCCTTATAAAGATTTCATCTTAACATCAAATCAAACTAAGTTTATTTAAATTAATATTTTGATTTTGATGATATTTTTTGTTAATATAAATAATATCGAATTTAGTGCGGCAATATTTACGGTGTATTTTTTGAACTTTTAATTTGCCTGGTAAAATTTTACCATTTGCGTAATCTAAAATATTTTTTTACTTTTCAAGATTAAAATTGTATGGTTTTACTGCACTTTGAGATTGTATTCAAAATGTATTTTGCACAATAATCTTTAATTTAATTTTTACATTTAACTTTATTAATAAAATAACATATTAATAATTAACAATAATATCACCACCAATGATTTAAGAACCTTACAACGGATATTACTAATAAGTGTGTTGTCACCAGAAATGAAACCCTAGAAACTTCATGTGATTTTCTTCTCCATCGAGAACTTTGTTTGCATTTGTTTTCAATCGAAAATTCATATCCTGTGATTAAGAATTATTAAAAAATTAATTTTTTTAAATAATTGTAATAATTTACTAAATATTTCCTAAAATTATACTAGAATAAATAAGCGAAATTTATCCATTACTCATTTTTTCAGTATTTTGGTTAAATTTTTACCATTTTAATACCAATTTTAATCTTAAAATTTACCCAAATACAAATCGAGTTGCCAACCAATCGAATTGCTCACGAATGGAAGTCGAAGAGTTACCAATTTCTCAGTTCACCATTCGCGTTGACCAATAAAGTTGCACATCAGTGGGGTTCCAATATATTAAATTATCAGAACAGGACCTAAACGAACGCCAATAATATGCGTATAAGGTGAGGAAACGCCTGAACAGAATTGAAAAAGATACGATTCAAATAAATAATATAACAGAGTTTCAATGGATAACTCATTACGAAAAACTATGGGATGCCAGGCAGAACTCAAATATAATACAAACCCCATCTAACAATACTTCCATAGACCCCATACATTGAAAAAATTAGAAGAAACAATGAAATCTACAAAAAATAGGAAAGCTACAGATACAGATGGAATCAACTCGGCTGATTAAATATGCAGGAATCTTTTTATTACGCTACATTAATGTGTTGGAGATATACACAGATCGTCTCAAAATAGGGCATTGGTGTCATCGCCGAAATGCCGGTGCGATATTGGAATCGTCGAAACTGGTATAGCCGAATATTGAAACGTCGAATCAGAATCGTCGAAATGACGGTGCCGAACTGAAATTGCTGAAGAAAATTACTGTGTCCGAAATACAATAGTAAATGAAAAAATAGTAGACAACCGAATAAAATGGGAAGAATAACACCAGAGAATAGCAAGTTCCAGAATATCTCTGAGGGCATACAACTACAAATTCCAATGACGCATAGATGTTGGAAGACCGAGGAAAGGATGGACCGAAACAGGTCAAAGACCTAACCCGTGAGTGAAATGATGATGATTAGCCCAGAGGAAAGCCTGTCCACGGACGAGCAGTTTTCTATGGTAACTTGACTAATGAGGTTTAAGAGAAGCAATTGGTGTAATCTTGGCTAGCTAAACGGACTCTTCACTCGAAAATATATAACATACAAAAATCTACAATGGAAAGAAAAAAGAAAAACTTAATTTACGTACTTTGAGACTGATTTCTTTTTTGGTACATTTTCTTGAGAACTGTATGTGGAACACATGTGTAACACCGACAATCTGTCAGATCTACGGACAATTTTAAAACTTTTCTCTTCGTCGACCTGCTGCTACTCGGATTAGGGGTTGGATCACATGGCAATAAGTTTTTAGATTTGAGGTATTTTTCATACTCGTGGCAATAACGAAATTGATTGAAAAGTAATTTCTTTAATAGTTTATCATTATAAATAGCTTCAATACCTTCTTCGCTTGCACTTTCTGCTTTAAAATTTATTGCAGAGAATTCAAAAAAATAAACATGTAAACCAAATTTTCAAAAATATTAATATTACCATATATTATATTGCTTTCTTTAAGAAAACCTTTCCCAATTTCATTGGTAGATTCAGATTTGTTATCAACCAAAGGAATGGGAGCGATAACTTCTTCAACAGTATCAAATTGATCGAAAACTTTATCTTCTGAAATTAATTAGAATTTAATTTAGAATGATTTCATTCAAACCTGGCTTTACGAATAACTACTTCCATGAAGTGGAAGTTTACAATTAAATTCAATAAGTTTTAAACTTGTTCAATTTAAAACTTTTTAAATTAAAATATTTCAAAAGTTAATAATTTTTATATTAGTGTTCACAATTAACAGTGACTTCTTTGCTTGCACTTTCTGTTTGATAATTTCTTGTAGATAATTTTAAAAATTAAATAAACAGGGATATCCTGTTACGCCACTGTCTGCGATAGTTTGCATATTAAGTAAGCTGTGAATTTATTTCGAATTTTCGTAGCGAGGGTTTTGTTATTTGAATTAAATTGTGAAAGCGTTGCCACAAGTTTAGTGCTTGGGAATTAACAAGATTCCTGCAAAGAAAAACCAACACGTAAGGGTTTATAACCTCAAAATGTAATCATGGCAAACGCACAGGGTGCTATTCCGAAGACTCCAACTCAACGTAACCAGTTAAACGTACCCGCAATGGGTGATCAGAACTCGCAGGTTCAATATCTTCAACCACCTGTACATATTATGCAGCCAGGTTACCAGTTGCAGGTAGCACAGCACCCTCCTCCATTACAACCCGCATTAGCATATGGCATGACATACTACAACCAAGATCACGCTGGGAATTCTCAAGTGAGTACACCACAATACACTCCACTTCATCAATATATTCCTACAGATACTTCTTTTCCACCGTTACCTCCACAAAGTCGGCAAGAAGAATGGAAAACTGCTCACAATAAAAAGCGAACTCGAAGCCCCGAGCAAAGTGTAAGAATCTACAAACAAAAAAAGGTTAGTGATTACTGGTTAAGCGCTCCTTTCAAAACACAAAACAGATATCAACATCTAGCGAAAGATGGAGAAAATGATGACGAAGTAAACGAAGTAAAAGATGATACCGAACCTTCCAAACCGAAACCTCCACCAATTTTTGTTGATGGCGTAATGAATATTAGACCGCTTATGGAACTACTAAATGAGGTAGGAAAGGACAGTTACACCATCAAAACACTTCAGCATAATCAAGTTAAAATACAACCAACTCTTGCTGAACATTACAGCAGTATCACCAAAGAGCTGAAGGCAAAAGGCACCGATTTTTACACCTACAAACCAAAACAAGAAAGACACTTCCGAGTAGTTTTAAAGAACCTACACTCATCATCCGATACGGATCAACTTAAAACGGAACTACAAGAATTAGGACATACAGTTGTAAATATTTGGAACATAAAACATAGGGTTAGCAAAAACCCTTTGGATATGTTTTAGATAGACCTCCAACAAAAAGAAAATAATAAAAAAATATACGAAATTGCACGTCTTATGAATTCCGTGGTAAAATTTGAAGCCCCACATGTAAAAAGAGAAATCCCGCAATGTGCAAAGTGCCAAAGATTTGGGCACACAAAAAACTACTGTCATAAACCCCCACGATGCGTCAAATGCACTGGCAACCATATGACTAATGAATGTCCAAGAAAAGAAAGAGATAATACGGTCAAATGTGTCAATTGCGAAGGTGCTCATGCCGCAAACTACAGAGGATGCTTAGTGCACAAACAAATTCAAGAGCGAATGTACCCGGCCCTACGAGAAAGAACAACTAATAGAAACTTGCAAAGAATTCAAACAAATGCTTCAAATAACAATGCTGAACAGACAAAAACACAAACTGAAATGCAGGCACTCCAAACCAACACTACTGTTAATAATACGCAACAATTAATAAGGCAACCACAGATGGTACAACCCGGCCTGCTATACTCCCAGCAAGCTAAACAAAATACATACCAAAGTCACCCAAATCAATACAACCAGCATACCGCAGTACAACAACCGAATGACTTAGAAGAACTCAAAGACATGATGAAAAAGCTAATGGAACAAATGGGAACTATGCTAAACTTGTTGACCACCTTAGTCGGAAAAATGAATTAATGGCCGAATTACTCAAAGTATCCACATGGAACGCCAACGGCTTGTGCAAACATGCACAAGAGCTTCAATTATTTCTAAAAATGCACAAAATAGACGTGATGTTAATATCCGAAACTCACTTCACTACAAAAAGTCATCTAAAAATACCCAACTACGTTATATACAATACGAATCACCCTGACCTAAGTGCCCATGGTGGATCAGCAATTATAATAAGAAAAGGTGTTAAACACTACGAACTTGATAAATACCAGTATGACTACCTCCAAGGTACCAGCGTAGTTGTTGAAGATAGACTGGGTAACTTAACTATTTCAGCTATATATTGCCCACCTAAACACAACAACAAGAGACATCACTATGGACACTTCTTCAGAACACTGGGCAACAAATTTATAGCTGGAGGCGACTTCAATTCTAAACATCTTCAGTGGGGCTCAAGACATACAACTACCAAAGGAAAAGAACTGCTAGAAGCAATCAGATATAATAATATGTCGTACTTATCAACAGGTGAACCAACGTACTGGCCTACCGATAGAAATAAAACACCGGATCTGATTGATTTTATTGTAACAAAAGGCATAAACACAAAGCAGTGCAAGATGGAATCATCACTGGACCTAATATCTGACCACACACCAATCCTACTGACGATGTATTCACAAATTATTGGTAAGTCAAAGCAGCCTTCACTATTTAGTAATAAAACCAACTGGAATATCTTCAAAACGCATTTGGACGAACATATTCATTTAAACATAGCACTAAAATCAGAAAAAAATATAGAAAATGCAGTCGAACACCTGACCAAAACCATCCAGAATGCAGCTTGGTTTGCCACCCCTGACTGTAATGAAACCCATATAAAAGAAACAACTCCTCTAGTAGTAAATCAAAAAATTTTCCAAAAACGAAAAGCGCGCAAACAATGGCAAATAACAAGAACAACGGAGAACAAGAAAAAATTTAACAAGGCGGCTAAAGATCTTAAAACACTGCTTCTTAATCTCAAAAATCAAACATTCAACGATTACATTAGTAAACTGTCAGCGACAAAAGCGACTAATTATTCTTTATGCAAGGCAACGAGGAATATGAAGCGTCCACAACAACCTATATCTCCAATCAGAAAAGATAATGGACATTGGGCAAGAAACGACAAAGAGAAAGCTTCAGCTTTTGCAGAACACCTTGAAAACGTCTTCAAACCATTTCCATCAACATTAACAACAGACGAGACTTCTGACATCTATAATTACTTGGATGCACCACTCCAGATGGACTTACCAATCAAACAATTTAAAATAAAAGAAGTGAAACATATCATCACACAAGAAATAAACCCAAAAAAAGCACCTGGTTTTGATCTAATAACAGGCAAAGTGATACAGCAACTAACACCTAAATGCATTAAACTTATCACATTTATTTATAACGCCATCATAAGATTGAACTACTTTCCTGTTCAGTGGAAAATTGCTCAAATTATCCTACTTCCAAAACCAGGAAAAGAACTGCAAAAAGTGGCATCATACAGACCAATAAGTTTGCTACCAGTGCTTTCAAAAATATTTGAAAAGCTCATTCTTCGTCGCCTACAACCAGTAATAGATGAAAAAGGTCTTATACCAAGCCACCAGTTTGGATTCAGAAACCAACATGGTACGATCGAACAGGTACACAGGGTAGTAAAAAAGATCAGCAACGATCTAGAGCACAAAAGATACTGCTCGGCTGCATTCTTGGACATAAGCCAGGCCTTTGATAAGGTGTGGCATGATGGCCTGTGCTACAAACTAAAGAAAACTCTTCCTCACCCCTTCTATCAATTACTGGCGTCTTACTTAAAAGATAGATACTTTTTGGTTAAACACCGTGACGAATACACTGGTTTATATCCGGTTGACTCTGGAGTACCACAGGGTAGTGTACTGGGACCTGTACTCTACATAATTTATACAGCCGACCTTCCGACTACGAGATTAACAACTGTAGCTACATTTGCTGACGATACGGCCATACTAGCATCCCAGATCGACCCTATACTTGCTTCAAGAAATTTACAAAATAACCTTGATAAAATCCATGTTTGGCTACAAAAATGGAGAATGAAGGCCAATGAAGTGAAGTCTACTCATGTCACTTTTACAATGCGGAGAGATTCATGCCCTCTAGTAAAATTAAACAATTGTTTTTTACCACATGCTGAAGATGTAAAATACCTTGGTATGAATCTCGACAGAAGACTTACCTGGCAAAAACATATATTCAATAAGCGTAAACAGCTTGGTATAGAATTTAGAAAAATGTATTGGTTGATTGGAAAAACGTCACAGTTATCTCTAGAAAGCAAGATTCTCACCTATAAGACTATACTAAAACCCATATGGACATACGGCATCCAGCTCTGGGGGACTGCCAGTTTATCCAATATCGAAATCTTGCAGAGATTTCAAAACAAGGTACTTAGAACAATTACAAATGCACCGTGGTATGTGCCCAACTATGTCATACAACACAACTTGCACCTAAATTCTATTCGGGAAGAAATCTACAAGTACCACATAAACTACAAGAACAGATTGGAAAACCATCCTAATGAACTCGCCAACGCATTACTAGACAACACACAAGAAATAAGACGACTCAATCGTTTCATGATAACCGATTTAGAAACTCGATTTGCATAATAAATTAAATTCCGCTAATACTGTGTAACAAGTAACATTTAAAAATATATTGCAGAAGGAGAATTTTCAATGGAAAATTTTCTACATGACCCTAACTTATTATATCACACATTTACTTATTGTTATTTTGTACATGACAGATTGTAAATATTAATTGAAATAAAAAAAAAAAAAAAAAAAAAAAATAAACAGGAAAACCAGAATTCTAAAAAAATAATTATTACCATTTATTATAGTGCTTTCTTCAAAATCTTCGCAAGAAGCCTTCCCATTCGTTTTTTCATTTTCTTGTACTAAAATTTAAAAAAAAAAATCGAGAATTAATTTATTATTTGGGAAAGAAAACAATTTGTCACCAATAACCAAACAAAATTTTCATTAATGCACCTTAAAATTATATTGCTATGATGTAGTTTGGGGTTTAAATTTAATAAAACAATTTATATTTCTTATAGCAGATATTAAATTCCGATTTATTCGACTAAAAATAATCGAAAAACTTACACTTTAACAGTAAGGATAGATAAATTAGCATTTTAACAGTAAGTGTAGATAAAGTACTTTGTTTTTACTCAAACCGATGGAGATTCCAAAGTGTGTTTGATTTATTGTAAATAAAAACTGTCAATAATTTAATTTGGATTTCTTATAAATTTTTTTTTTTAACAATTTTAAAAAAATTAAATTTTCTACACGACGATAGAATTTTGTTATTGACTCGCGAAAAATAATTTTACGAACGACGAAGTCTCTTGTAAAATTAACAATTTCCGCTAGTTGATAAAATTCAATTTTATCGTCTTATAGAATATAACTATTTCTATTTTCTATTTAGAATATTATGATAATAAATATAAAATCCATGTAAAGAATATTAAATTCCAATTGAATTTGTATTTTGTATAATCGAATGTACAACTGAGAAAAATAATTTTTTTAATAGCATAAAAATTGTTTTCGTTAAAATACAATATTTTAATTATTGTTGAAATCATAGATTAAATCTGGTCTTTGAAATGATAATTTTAGTGAAAGTCCGAATTTTGCATTTGCAATTTAATTAACAATATCTACTAATAATGCAATGTAATTGTTTTAGTTTTTTTGAATACACCAAATAAAAGTTATATTACTTTTACTTCTAGCAAAAGGTAAATTTATTAAAAATGTTTAGCGTTAATATAGGGAATATAAAAATTATGGAAACTACAAAATACAAAATTTATAAAAATCGTAAATTATTTTAATGAATATTTGAAGGAAAAACATTACTTGTGCCTTGTTTGTGCTTTAAAGTAAAAAAAAATACTAAAACTAAATTAAAAGGTTTTGCACAGCTAGATTACTGTCGCAGCTAAATATAATAATTTTATTTAATTTTCAAAATAAAGAAGAAACAAAAATCTCATAAAGTTGAGTAATCTTCCTGATAATATATGCTCAGCCATTGCATATGCGCATTTGTTCAGAGTAAGTGAAAATAAGGGTACCGTCCCTTGGCAGCGTTCGAAATCATCTTATCTTGTGTAAAATTAATAAATTAGGACTCACCGTTATTTAGTGCCAAATACGATTCATCGGTGCTTGCTGATCCAAGTACATAAAAATTTTCGTCAAAATCGCAGTTTCGTCATAGTTTCCGATAATTTCAAAGCTTGAATAGTCATCGCTGGACAATTCGCTAATATTTGAAGCGCCTGCGTCTGAAATAATTGAGCATCAAATTAAGAAAATAATACAAAAACCAATTTTACTTTTCCAATCGACACTGTTGCTCATGATGACGGATATTTGTAAATATTTTCCTCAATTTTTAAATTCCGTGTACCCTGACCTTTGTCTTCAGATAACCAAAATTAGATATTCTTGCGAACTAAGTTCACAAAAATCTAAGATGAAGAAGAATGCCGAAACAGGGGTAGTATTCTGAAACAGTAAAATATGTAATGCTTTATGTTATTCAGATGATTTCAAATTTATTTATTCACTCACCTTAATTTCTTAATTTTATTCTGATATTAACAATAATTTTCAAAATAATATTTACGTTCCAAGAATCCCCACCATGGCGGGTAGGGGTGTGTAGGAGTGCGCACTTTCACGATTTGATGTTATAGAAATAAAGTAAAATACATCAAGTTAAAGTTATTATCATATATTAACTTCTTAGGTATCTGGCTACAGAAAAACTATTAAAAAATTAACGAACTGTAACGAAAATTAAAACGTTTATTTATTTCTAAAGGGCTAATACAAATATTTACAGATACGATTAATAACAATTACTAAACTAAGATTAACACTAACACTAATGACACTACAATTTATTTACACTATAATTTATATTTAACACTAAGCCTACATTTATTTAAATACTCGGTATAACGTTATCACTTCACTGTATTTATGTTCACTATTCATTTATGTTAAAACTCGCGCGTTCAAACTGGAATTGATTCGTGATAGGAAATCGCGCTGCATTTATACTTAAATGCAGCCTTCCGGAAAATTCCATAACCATCCAGGAATTTCTAGTCACTTCTTTGCGCTTCTCGATTGATATCGAAGCATTATTTGAATGACTAATGATGTTATCATGCATGACTCATCACACATGATGTCATACATTAGTCATCAAATATAATTAGACGTTCTTTCGTAACAGAACAATAGACGCTAAAGAAATAAATTAAAAAAATTGCAAAGCATTCGTTTGCGCACTCTTGTACTATGTAGTGGACAAGAATGCGCATGCAGGCGTGCAAGAACATAATTCAACATAATTGAGGATGTCGACGTAACTAAACATCTTCAACAATTTTGTTGTCTTGCTCTGAGTCCAAAACATTCTAATTTAGTAAATACATTATATTAAGCACTTTGTATTATAATTTTAAAATCATAAATAATTCGTAGGTGCTTTACATGAAATTTTATAAATAAAATTATAAACTCAGATATCTAACCTGAAAATAAATTATTGTTTACATTCGATTTGACCAATAGAAAACAAGAATAAACTTCTTCCAGGTACACTGTGCAAGCTGTACTGAGCACTCTTGCACGCAGCGGACTAATTATTTTTCTGTGATTATCTCGCTATTTATGTGAAACGTCGGACAAATGTGTAAGTCGGCAAGTATTTCGAAGACTAACTAAATGACTTGAGAAATCACAAATAAGTATTATCTTAACAAATTTTTTTGCAATCGACGGTTGAAAATCTTCAGAAAATATATCAAAGTAAGGAAAAACAGATCTTGTTGAATAAATCTTTCAAAATTCAATAAAAACGTAAATGTTTTGGTAGTCACATATGAAACTTGTCTTAGATCAGTAGACAATTAAAGACGGTCGCGGATGTCTGTCCTCTGATCGGTTAATGCCATTGCGCACTCTTGTACACTGCGCACTCTTACACACCCCTATCCTATTTTGTAATTCGTAATTTTTTTTTTAATTTTAAAGTAAAATAATTAAAAGTCGGAGTCTATATCATTCAAAAATTACTACCTTCACAATTTTTTGTTTTCTTTTATTTACTTGTAAATATAAAACTGAATTTGTTTTAGATAAGTTATCCAAAAAAAGGTAATCAGTGCCATAGCTGGGTACCGTAAACTAGAGCAAAGTAGGACAGAAGCGACGAAGTATCCATATAATATAAAAATAATATTTTTTTCCGATATAACTTTACTATTTTTAATTGTAGACAAATTTTTTCCTTGTTTCTTCTTAATAAATTAGATGGATATTGGGAATAAAGGAAAAGCAAATCAAGCAACGTATTAACTGCTTACTGACGTTTCGGACTATTTATTTTGAAGATTGTAGTACCTCTTTTTATATATTTCAGCCCTGAGGATGGCCCTAATAATTAAACCGAAACGTCGGCCAGCAGTTAATACGCTGTTTAATTTGTTTTTTCTTTATACCCAATATTCGTCTAATTTAATTATTACTTTGGTTAAAAACATAAAGAAGAAAATAATCGTCGCGTATAAATAAATTTGATGTGTATAGATTGAATAATTACTAATGGAAAGTGGGAGATAAAGAAATAGGAAAGAAAAGAGAATCAGATATTATAAAAAATAAAATAATAAAGATATCCAGATTGTGATAAAAATTTGAATTTTCTCTTACGGGCAAAGATAATTTTTCTCTACACGCTGAAAAGATACCAGCTGTTCATTTGTGCAGAGAGCCTAATAAATGTTAATCTAATTGATGTTCACCGGAAGCGAGAGCAAGATTTAAAAAGAACAACTCCTGGCAAGTCCAGCTCCTGAGAAAGGAAACACACAAAAAAAAACAGATATTTATTTACTCTAATATCAGAGATCAAAAAAATATAAATATGTAACGTGGTCACAAAAGGTGATAATTATCGGTAGAGTTGCGCTGACAGAATACGCAAATAATTAAAAAAACTCAAACAAAAGTTTGTGTACGCCGTGGAAGATGTTGAGGGTTACTCTTCAATGTGACTAAAAAAATTGAAGCTAACTGCTTTTTCGAATATGAGAACCCATAGATTAAAAGTAATATAAAAACTAATCACTCCGATATCTATCGATCTATCGATGAGCTTACAAATTTTTTCACTTTATACACTCAAGTTGCAAATTTAAAAATAAATTGGCAACTGATGGTGGATACCAATGGAACACAGCAAATTAATATAAATTGCTCAATGGCGTAACTTCCAGTGTTCGATGTGTTCGATTGAATAAGAGCCCGGCATTAAAAAGACCCGGCTCTGCCACGATCAGAATTGAAATTTTTGTGATTTTTAGAGCTAAACAGTGAAAACATTGCTAAAATCAGAAAATATATGGCACACTTTCAAAATAAAGTGTCTGCCACATTTCTCATGAATACTATGATTCAATGAATACTAATAATTATAAAGTATATTTACTGTCTGTTTCGGCATTCGTTAAATTGAACTTGAAGCCGACATCGATAAAAATAAAACGGACAAGTAAAATTTCGTATCTGGTAGAAATTTTTACAATAGGTAATAAAAATATCAACCGTCATCCTTAGCCCTTAGCAGATTCCGAAGCAATCCCTTAACAGTTAGGTAATATTTTGATTTTTATTTACATCACATTGAAGTTTCTTACAGTATTTATGATGAGAACCAATAATTGTTTTGTTTTTATAAATTATTTTAAGCTTTAAGTAGTGAAGTTTAAGTTCAATTGTTTATTTTGGAGTATAATTTATTAAAACCGTCAGGTATATTTTAAATAAAATTCTTGATTTTCTGTTAACTGTTTTTTAACTGGTAGCTAATCTCTAGAGTGATTTAAATAAAATTAATTAATAATATTTATTATATTTTTTTTCATAAAAATTTATTTAAAACAATCGTTCCGCTTATAAAAGCCTGTTTACATTATAAAATTTTGCTTAAAATTTTTGTTAAAATTTTAATAAAACTCCTTAAAATTTGTAGATTTTGCAGATTTGTGTTTACACCTTTATCACAGTGGCGGCTCGTGAAAAATATTCTTGGGTGTTCTGCATTATAAAAAGGCAAGATATCAGAAAATGGCAATCTCAAAAAATAAACTTACTTATTGCACATTTTTAAATATTAAACGTACAACACTTATCTAGAATGGAGTACTTTATATGATTTTACATTTTTACAATAAATTGCAATCCTAACTATTTTTCGAAAAAATTTTATTAAGTACGGCTTATGAGAGAAGTTGTGTTAAAAATATTAGTAATATTGCATTTTATTTTTTCTTCATTTAATATTCATAAGCATTTATTTTATGTACTAGTAGGTATAACTATAAGATACTATCTTCGATATTCATAATTTCAATTAAAGTTGCAACGCAAGATATGTTTAAAATAAAATCTTATATTATGTTCGTAAAACCAGAGCTGAAATTTGAGCAGAACGGTTATACGTTGTACCATGGTGGGTTGTTCCTGTCAATTCAAATCGTGTGGGAAATTAACTGACAGTTCCCAGTTATGAAATTTAATTATTAATTTTTTTTAAATTTAACATGTAAAATTTGAATTTGATCTTTATATTTATCTTTATAGGCCATTGATTATGACTATAGCCCAGTGTTTATAACACAAAGATGTAAACGCATCCAAATCACTTTATTCAAATCAAATCAAAAATATTACTCACAAATTCAAACTTATATCAAAAATCAAATAATCGCCTCGAGCCAAAATCGCACAACAGGCTCGGGCGGTCGCTATCGGCGAAAAGGCCCTGCATTTCCTGTGATCGGTCCCCACCTAACCAATTCCTCAATCTTACCAATTAAATAAATTTAAACATAAATTAAATAGAAAATAAATTTTCACTAAAATGTATAGGGTGGGTCCGAATCACTTTTGAAACACTACAATACACTATTAATTAAAAAAAAACTGTTCTATTTACAAAAAAGATCATAATCACGTAATACTATTATACCTATTTTATTTTATCACTTTGTTTCTTTATCGTTAACGATTTCGTACCGCCAGTGTAAAACTATTACATCTCAAAAACCATAGTTTCAAGCAGCATTGAAGATTTCACAATGCAATTAAAAATAATATTTTTATGAAAGATTGATTTACATGTTACATGAAATTGAAATTTAATTAATAACTTACATATACGTTCAAAAACTATTTATTTGTATGATATATGTAGTTTGTATCTTGTATAAAATGGTTAAGGTTATTAACATGTGATAATATTTAGAAAACCGAGCCTTACAGTACTCAGATATGATGTGTAACATCTGACATCTCACCTTGGTAATAAGCAACATTATTATTTGAAATAATTAATAATTATAAATCAGGTTACTGTCAGACAACCCTCATCACGAATTTCAAAATTTCAACTACACTATAGGAAAGAGGACAATTTTCTGTGTATATGGCAACAAAAATTTCTGCGGTCCATGCATTCGTTTTCGAAAAAAAGGCATTTTAAAGTTATTAAAAGCAAGGTAGTGGTAACCCGATACACCCCGTTGCAACGTGTCGAGCCACGGTCAACTGGCACGTTCCATTCCTATTCTTCATTTTGTTGACGGTACGAGTGCTTTAATACACTCTTAATGTTGTTGTCATTCATGATCGACACCCGTACGAGTTCTATGGCTTCGAGTTCCACCCTTGGCGAGTTCTGTCATTTTTCAGGGATATTTTTAATTTTTTTGCCTTACACAAAATCGGCTAATCATGCAGCCGTGTTAAAAGGTGTATTAAAATACATGTAAATTTAAATTTTTCAAATTCGATTTTTTCGAGAACTAATGCACGGACCGCAAAAATTTTTGTTCTAATATGCTTAGAAAAGTGTCCTCTTTCCTATAGTGCAGTTGAAATTTTGAAATTCGTGATGAGGGTTGTCTGACAGTTCCCATAAATCATTTAAAAATCACATTAAGCGTCGCCCATTGTACCTACAATCCTTAAATTTATCCGTAAATATTTGTTAAGCATTTTTCAATTTATTCTAACCCATGCAATATTTTTTGTATGCTTAATCGTCTATCTGATTCTGAGACCAGGGGTTGTTTCAGTCCATCGAAGGAGGAGCTACTTTTGTAAAAAAATTTAAAACTGACGGTGGGGCCATCTGTTTAGTAATATCTAAATTAAAATATGATTTTTTAAATACCATTTTTTGGAAACGACATTCATCTATAATATTATTAAAAATTATAGGTGATAAGAGAATCCCTAATCTATGCCTATTGGTCAAAAACTTTGTAATATTTACCATTATCAGGTAAGAAAACCATGTTTAAAATAATCCAAATTACCGAGTTTTAGATTATAAAATGTTAAGTAAATAACAAAGTAATTTTAATAACTAATAGCAATAATCCTTTGACGATCATCCCTTGTTATGATTTTTTTTTTCAAATCAGTGAAAAGTAACTTAATAACGGCGAAAATAGGTATAACGTAGGTCATTTTTTGCTGCACCTATAAACGGGTAGCGTCGACTCTTAATATTAATTATGCCGAAGAAACCTTAGTTGCATTTCCTTACCTATACCTGCATGATACAATGAATTTACAAGGTATGATATTTTACGAACCCATTTTCGTCCGTTTGACGCATGACGTCATTTTGACGTATCTAGGTTCTAAAGAATCAAATGGAATAGTTCCCGCCGTAGTTGACCGCCAATACTCGGTCGTTCTCGCTATTTGTTTAACCCTAGAATGCTATCGTACGTAAAATTAAATATAATACGATACCCAAACGCTTACCACAACTTACGTAGGTAGCATGCTAGGGTTAATATCTGAACCAAGGTACGTCACAGTCCAGCCTGCGCAATATCATACCTTGTAAATTTATTGTATCATGCTATACCTGCAACAGATGTACAATCGCTTGCTCGGTTTATTTCGTCCAAATTAATATCTTTTTAATATATTTTATATATATATATCTAGTCCAAAAATTGCCCAGCAGTTAATTTGTTTGATTTGCTTTCGCTTTACACCCAATATCGGTTTAATTTATTAAGTTAAATTGTTACTCATTAAAGAAGAAATTATTAAATTTATAACTCGAATTTTGTAATCAAAAACAAGAAACGAAAATTATTGCACATTATAGGCGAGCGTATTACGTATATGCCAAGATTTATCGAATTAATCTATGATTTCTATTTTTATAATTTTATTGGAAATTGAATTTAACTATTGGTTTACCTAAGGTATTTTATGTTTAATAAAAAAAAAATTAATCATACTACGAATAATAACAATATATTATTTGTAATATTGTTCTTTTAGATTGGTGAGTTAACTTTCGTAAAAGGTTTTTTATGTAAACAGATTCTGAATTCATTTGAGGTTTTCTTTGAAAAATTGAAACTAGTCAGTTGAGAAAAATAATTTATTTAATTCCTTTATTACCTACTATTACATCTTTCAATTTTTATAAAATTATTTTGAATAATATCACTTTCTACGGTAGATTTATTTTATAAAATCGCTTGCGCGGTTGATTTCGGCCAAATTAATTTCTCTAATATTAATTTTTGTCGAAGATACTCTATTTGTCTTTCCTTAACTTTATCTACAACGTTTTTAGAGTCAGATTCATTGGCACATTCTGTTTCCTCATCTGTATATTCACTATCACTGCTAGAACTGTCGTACAACGAACAATTTTGAGCAACTGTTTTTTCCAAACCGGAAACATTTTCGTGAGTTTTTTGTTCAATTTCGTTCTGTTCCTCTGGGCTTTCTATACTTGCATCTTCTTGTTCAGCAAATTCGCGTTCTTCTTCAGAACATTTGTCAATTTTTCTTTCAATTTGATGTTCTATTTCGGAACTTTCTAAAATAACAGTTAATATTAACTTGTCAGAAGAAAATCTTGATCTTTCCTTACCTTGATCGACAACTCTTATAGAGTCACTTGCTGGGTTTATTTCGTCCAAATTATATTCATTAATGATAATTTCTTTTTTGGTAGTGACCTCGCAGAATGTTTTAGAAGCATCTGCACTAGGTTCAGTTATTACAGTTGCTGATTGTTCTTCATCAGCAATTTCATCTTGATTAGCGAATTCATTTTCTTCTTCAGGACATTTTTTAATTTCTGTTTCAATGCGATTCTCTACTTTTGAGCTCTCTAAAATTATACTTAAGGTTAACTTTTGTCGAAGAAAACCTTTATTTGTCCTTCCTTACCTTTATACACAAGTGTTGTCGAGTCTTGAAGGCTGACGTTGTCCGGATTGCATTCATCATCAACCACGATGAACTTGTCGGATTCACTGTCGGAATCAAACTGCACTCCCACATTATAGAAGCTCTCGGAATCTGTAAAAAAAATAATAATTAAAACAACGAAACTATTATAAAAGTTTTGCTTACTAGAATCATTCTCAGATGATGATAATTCGTTTTTTTCCTTATTTTCTGTTTCTGAAACTGTAAGTTTTTAATATTATTACAGCGTTAGGCATAACTTAATATTGTGAAATTTATTTATAGGTTGTCGATTTTTTCACAAGAAATTGTTGATTGCTAAGCCGAGATTCCCGGTTCAAACTCGGGGAAGCAATAACTTTTGTCTGGTAGTGGGCAATAATGAACCACTGAAGAATCTGACACAAAAATCTAACCATAAGTGCTTTATTTTAATGCAATTTAAGCTAGATCACAATCAAAAGAGTGAAAAATTCAAATTGCTTTAAATTAATAATTTTTTATACAACCGTCACGATTGGCGTCTAAAGCAGGGAGTCAGCGCCATACCTAACAAACATAATTAACTTTATGGTCGAAGATTAATATCATGACTTAATTTTGTAAACCTTATGTAGAGTAGACGGCAAATTTAAAATATCATATTATTTTCTGCTTTGATTGGGTAAAGCAGAAAAATTTAATAATCAAGAACATCTTTGTATGACACCGGCAACATTTTCTAATTGACTTGGTAAATGCGGTCTGCTGCGCAGGACCGATGGTTTATGGCTTCATTGTAATCTTTTTTTTTTAACGCCATAAAACAGATTTCTCACATCTATCGTTCTATGCAAACCAGCTTCGTTAAGTGCCTTTTCATAGTATTAAAATAAGATTTTCCCGACTTTGATTTCTGCTTGTATTTTTGGTCCCATCAATCTTTGATTTGGTTTCGCCATCAAAACTAAGCGGTTATCTTCCGCTTTTATCGTAGATCATGTTACTTTACGCAAACTTTAGAAACTTTATTTGTCTTTCCTTACCTTTATCTACAACGTTTATAGAGTCAGTTTTATTGGCACATTCTGTTTCCTCAATTGTATATTCACTGTCACTGCTAGAACTGTCGTACAACGAACAATTTTGAGCAACTTTTTTTTCCAAACCGGAAACATTTTCGTGAGCTTTTTGTTCAATTACGTCCTGTTCTTCTGGGCTTTCTATACTTTCATCTTCTAGTTTAGCAAATTCGCGTTCTTCTTCAGAACATTTATCAATTTTTCTTTCAATTTGATGTTCTACTTCGGAACTTTCTAAAATAAAAGTTAATATTAATTTTTGTCGAAGAAACTTTATTTGTCTTTTCTTACCTTTATCTACAACGTTTATAGAGTTAGATTCACTGGCACATTCCGTTTCCTCATCTGTATATTCACTGTCACTGCTAGAACTGTCGTACAACGAACAATTTTGAGCAACTGTTTTTTCCAAACCGGAAACATTTTCGTGAGTTTTTTGTTCAATTTCGTTCTGTTCCTCTGGGATTTCTATACTTGCATCTTTTTGTTCAGCAAATTCGCGTTCTTCTTCAGAACATTTATCAATTTTTCTTTCAATTTGATGTTCTACTTCGGAACTTTCTAAAATAACAGTTAATATTAATTTTTGTCGAAGAAACTTTATTTGTCTTTCCTTACCTTTATCTACAACGTTTATAGAGTCAGATTCATTGGCACATTCTGTTTCATCATCTGTATATTCACTGTCACTGCTAGAACTGTCGTACAACGAACAATTTTGAGCAACTGTTTTTTCGAAACCGGAAACATTTTCGTGAGTTTTTTGTTCAATTTCGTTCTGTTTCTCTGGGCTTTCTATACTTGCATCTTCTTGTTCAGCAAATTCGCGTTCTTCTTCAGAACATTTATCAATTTTTCTTTCAATTTGATGTTCTACCTCGGAACTTTCTAAAATAGCAGTTAATATTAAGTTTTGTCGAAGAAAATTTATTTTTCTTTTCTTACCTTTATCTACAACGTTTATAGAGTCAGATTCATTGGCACATTCTGTTTCCACATCTGTATATTCACTGTCACTGCTAGAACTGTCGTACAACGAACAATTTTGAGCAACTTTTTTTTCCAAACCGGAAACATTTTCGTGAGGTTTTTGTTCAATTACGTCCTGTTCTTCTGGGCTTTCTATACTTTCATCTTCTAGTTCAGCAAATTCGCGTTCTTCTTCAGAACATTTATCAATTTTTCTTTCAATTTGATGTTCTACTTCGGAACTTTCTAAAATAACAGTTAATATTAAGTTTTGTCGAAGAAACTTTATTTGTCTTTTCTTACCTTTATCTACAACGTTTATAGAGTCAGATTCATTGGCACATTCTGTTTCCTCATCTGTATATTCACTGTCACTGCTAGAACTGTCGTACAACGAACAATCTTGAGCAACTGTTTTTTCCAAACCGGAAACATTTTCGTGAGTTTTTTGTTCAATTTCGTTCGGTTCCTCTGGGATTTCTATACTTGCATCTTTTTGTTCAGCAAATTCGCGTTCTTCTTCAGAACATTTATCAATTTTTCTTTCAATTTGATGTTCTACTTCGGAACTTTCTAAAATAACAGTTAATATTAATTTTTGTCGAAGAAACTTTATTTGTCTTTCCTTACCTTTATCTACAACGTTTATAGAGTCAGATTCATTGGCACATTCTGTTTCCTCATCTGTATATTCACTGTCACTGCTAGAACTGTCGTACAACGAACAATTTTGAGCAACTGTTTTTTCCAAACCGGAAACATTTTCGTGAGTTTTTTGTTCAATTTTGTTCTGTTCCTCTGGGCTTTCTATACTTGCATCTTCTTGTTCAGCAAATTCGCGTTCTTCTTCAGAACATTTATCAATTTTTCTTTCAATTTGATGTTCTACTTCGGAACTTTCTAAAATAACAGTTAATATTAATTTTTGTCGAAGAAACTTTATTTGTCTTTCCTTACCTTTATCTACAACGTTTATAGAGTCAGATTCATTGGCACATTCTGTTTCCTCATCTGTATATTCACTGTCACTGCTAGAACTGTCGTACAACGAACAATTTTGAGCAACTGTTTTTTCCAAACCGGAAACATTTTCGTGAGTTTTTTGTTCAATTTCGTTCTGTTCCTCTGGGCTTTCTATACTTGCATCTTTTTGTTCAGCAAATTCGCGTTCTTGTTCAGAACATTTATCAATTTTTCTTTCAATTTGATGTTCTACTTCGGAACTTTCTAAAATAGCAGTTAATATTAAGTTTTGTCGAAGAAACTTTATTTTTCTTCTCTTACCTTTATCTACAACGTTTATAGAGTCAGATTCATTGGCACATTCTGTTTCCTCATCTGTATATTCACTGTCACTGCTAGAACTGTCGTACAACGAACAATTTTGAGCAACTGTTTTTTCCAAACCGGAAACATTTTCATGAGTTTTTTGTTCAATTTCGTTCTGTTCCTCTGGGCTTTCTATACTTGCATCTTCTTGTTCAGCAAATTCACGTTCTTCTTCAGAACATTTATCAATTTTTCTTTCAATTTGATGTTCTATTTCGGAACTTTCTAAAATAACAGTTAATATTAACTTGTCAGAAGAAAATCTTGATCTTTCCTTACCTTGATCGACAACTCTTATAGAGTCACTTGCTGGGTTTATTTTGTCCAAATTATATTCATTAATGATAATTTCTTTTTTGGTAGTGACCTCGCAGAATGTTTTAGAAGCATCTGCACTAGGTTCAGTTATTACAGTTGCCGATTTTTCTTCATCAGCAATTTCATCTTGATTAGCGAATTCATTTTCTTCTTCAGGACATTTTTGAATTTCTGTTTCAATATGATTCTCTACTTTTGAGCTCTCTAAAATTATACTTAAGGTTAACTTTTGTCGAAGAAAACCTTTATTTGTCCTTCCTTACCTTTATACACAAGTGTTGTCGAGTCTTGAAGGCTGACGTTGTCCGGATTGCATTCATCATCAACCACTATGAACCTGTCGGAATCAGACTGCAGTCCCACATTATAGAAGCTCTCGCAATCTGTAAAAAAAATAATAATTAAACCAACGAAACTATTATAAAAGTTTTGCTTACCA
The DNA here is from genome assembly GCA_911387805.1 of Cantharis rustica. Taxonomy (NCBI): domain Eukaryota; kingdom Metazoa; phylum Arthropoda; class Insecta; order Coleoptera; family Cantharidae; genus Cantharis; species Cantharis rustica. The sequence continues at coordinate 35,362,798 of OU426880.1, forward strand.
GAATCACTCTCAGATGATGATAATTCGTTTTTTTTCTTATTTTCTGTTTCTGAAACTGTAAGTTTTTAATATTATTACAGCGTTAAGCATAACTTAATATTGTGAAATTTATTTAGAGGTTATGGATTTTTTCACAAGAAATTGTTGATTGCTAAGCCGAGATTCCCGGTTCAAACTCGGGGAAGCAATAACTTTTGTCTGGTAGTGGGCAATAATGAACCACTGCAGAATCTGTCTCAAAAATTTAATCATAAGTGCTTTATTTTAATGCAATTTAAGCTAGATCACAATCAAAAGTGGTGCAAAATTCTAATTGCTTGAAATTTATAAATTTTTATACAACCGTCACGATTGGCGTCCGAAGCAGGGAGTCAGCGACATACCTAACTAACATAATTAACTGTATGGTCGAAGATTAATATCATGAACTTAATCTTGTAAACATTATGTAGAGTAGACGGCAAATTTAAAATATCATATTATTTTCTGCTTTGATTGGGTAAAACAGAAAAATTTAATATTCAAGAACATCTTTGTATGACTCCGGCAATATTTTCTAATTTACTTTGTAAAAGCGGTCTGCTGTGCAGGACCGACCGATGGTTTACGGCTTCATTGTAGTCTTTTATTTTTGTTTTAAGACCATGAAGCAGATTTCTCACATCTATCGTTCTATGCAAACAAGCTTCGTTAAGTGGCTTTTCATAGTATTAAAATGAGATTTTCTCGACTTTGATTTCTGCTTGGATTGTCGGTCCCATCAATCTTTGATTTGGTTTTGCCATCAAAACTAAGCGGTTATCTTCCGCTTTTATCCTAGATCATGTTACTTTACGAAACCTTAGAAACTTTATTTGTCTTTCCTTACCTTTATCTACAACGTTTGTAGAGTCAGTTTCATTGGCACATTCTGTTTCCTCATCTGTATATTCATAGTCACTGCTAGAACTGTCGTACAACGAACAATTTTGAGCAACTGTGTTTTCCAAACCGGAAACATCTTCGTGAGGTTCTTGTTCAATTTCGTCCTGTTCTTCTGGGCTTTCTATACTTTCATCTTCTTGTTCAGCAAATTCGTGTTCTTCTTCAGAACATTTCTCAATTTTTCTTTCAATTTGATGTTCTACTTCGGAACTTTCTAAAATAACAGTTAATATTAACTTGTCACAAGAAAATCTTGATCTTTCCTTACCTTGAACTATAACTCTTATAGAGTCACTTGCTGGATTTATTTCATCCAAATTATATTCATTAATGATAATTTCTTTTTTGGTAGTAACCTCGCAGAATGTTTTAGAAGCATCTGCACTAGGTTCAGTTATTAAAGTTGCCGATTGTTCTTCATCAGCAATTTCATCTTGATTAGCGAATTCATTTTCTTCTTCAAGACATTTTTTAATTTCTGTTTCATTGTGATTCTCTACTTTAGAGTTCTCTAAAATTACACTAAGGTTAACTTTTGTCGAAAAAAACCTTTATTTGTCCTTCCTTACCTTTATACACAAGTGTTGTCGAGTCTTGAAGGCTGACTTTGTCCGGAGTGCATTCATCATCAACCACTATGAAGCTGTCGGATTCACTGTCGGAATCAGACTGCACTCCCACATTATAGAAGCTCTCGGAATCTAAAAAAAATAATAATTAAACCAACGAAACTATTATAAAAGTTTTGCTTACCAGAATCACTGTCAGATGATGATAATTCGTTTTTTTCCTTATTTTCTGTTTCTGAAACTGTAAGTTTGTAATATTATTACAGCGTTAAGCATAACTTAATATTGTGAAATTTATTTAGAGGTTGTGGATTTTTTCACAAGAAATTGTTGATTGCTAAGCCGAGATTCCCGGTTCAAACTCGGGGAAGCAATAACTTTTGTCTGGTAGTGGGCAATAATGAACCACTGAAGAATCTGACACCAAAATCTAATCATAAGTGCTTTATTTTAATGCAATTTAAACTAGATCACAAACAAAAGAGTGAAAAATTTTAATTGCTTTAAATTAATAATTTTTTATACAACCGCAATGATTGGCGTCCAAAGCAGGGAGTCAGCGACATACCTAACTAACATAATTAACTGTATGGTCGAAGATTAATATCATGAACTTAATCTTGTAAACCTTATGTAGAGTAGACGGCAAATTTAAAGTATCATATTATTTTCTGCTTTGATTGGGTAAAACAGAAAAATTTAATATTCAAGAACATCTTTGTATGACACCGGCAACATTTTCAAATTTACTTGGTAAATGCGGTCTGCTGTGCAAGACCGATGGTTTATGGCTTCATAGTAGTCTTTTATTTTTGTTTTAAGACCATAAAGCAGATTTCTCACATCTATCGTTCTATGCAAACCAACTTCGTTAAGTGGTTTTTCATAGTATTAAAGTGAGATTTTCTCGAATTTGATTTTTGCTTGTATTTTCGGTCCCATCAATCTTTGATTTGGTTTCGCCATCAAAACTAATCGGTTATCTTCCGCTTTTATCGTAGATTAGATTACTTTCCGAAAAATTTTCACTTTATAATATGTATATTGTCATGTTATTTTGCTGTATGTAAGGATAAAACAATTGGAGAGGGTTGTATTTAATGAAAAGGAGATGTAAAGTTTTTTGGGTGGATCTTTCATATAATTATTGTAAAATTAATGTTTGAAGTTTTGTTGTTATTTTGTAATTTTAATTTGTGTGACTCGGTATGAGGATGAAAATATTTCGAATCTTGGTAATTGAGGAAGAGTGATAATGGCCTTTGCCAAAACTGGCCGTCGTAGTGAACGTTTAATTTATGAATCCGATAAAATTTTTGATAAATTTAATAATTTTTGAATATAAGTGATTTTTTTTAAATGAACAGTGTTTGATTCGGATGTATGCTTTAGATTTATATAAATTTGAAAGCATTTGAATGATTTTAAAAATAAAAGTAAAACAGAAGCACTAGTAGAATAATTAAAGATTAAGATAAAAAATGGATTTGGATAAGATTTAAAATTATAATAAAAACATTAAGTAAATAGTAAAGAAATTCTATTTTCATATTAAAAATTATTATTGAAGGAATTATAAATTTTTGTTAATAAGAGCACACCCGCGATACGGGTATCGTTTAAAATCAACATCATTTTATATTATTGTAACGAAACGAAAATTAAATTTAAGGATATATTTTGAATTGGATAATTTTGGAAATCAATTTAAAAATAATTTTCAAAAAGAATTTAACATGGCAATATATACCGGGTGTTCACTATCAACGTCGAACATTTATAGAATTAACATTGATTTCAATTGTTTTGTAGATTCCTGCTCGACAATTCAACCTACGGAAATATTTTTGGTATCTATGGAACGAGAAAATTATTGTTCATCCTTTGAGACTTTTATGTACTAGTACTATATATTTATATTTTATTTATGTATGATATTTTTAATTTTAAAAATATTAATTCAGTCAACTTTTTTGAAAACATAGTAACTTGTTTTTAAAAACATGAAATTATTAAATTAAAATTTTTTAATAAAAATATCAAAAAAAAATTAATCGTATTATAGCATGCACAATAATTTTCTCGTTCCATAGATACTAAGAAACTTTCCGTAGGTTAAATTGGCGAGCAGGAATCTACAAAACAATTGAAATGGATTTTAATTCTCTATGTTCGACGTTGATAGTGAACACCTGGTATGTTACGGTCAACGATGACAATTCGGCCATTATCGTTAATGACCGGACAATGACATCAGTGCCCTGCTTGGTTGGACTGTTTACAAAAGTAATCTCAATTAAATTATTAAGCTTTCTGATTTACATTTGACGCTTTCTGAATTTCATTTGACGCTCTTTGATTTTTATTTGAATATTTCTGAATTATTGGTGGAAAAATTGATGGATTTAATTTATTCGTTTTCAAAGATCTTTCTTCTATTGTTTATTTTTTAGATTAGAATTTTTTTACTTTTTAATTTAATTTTATTAATTATAGGGCATAAAAATTTATATTTTTTGTAACACGTTTGGGTCGAACGTCGAAACAACTATTAAAATATCAAAAATCAAATTTTCTATTATAACTCGAAACTCAAAAATTTATTTAAAAATGAAATTGTTGATTTAATTTCCAACCCATTCTTTTTAAAACAGAATAATTTGAAATTTTGACCAAAATATAAAACTAAATTAGAAAAAAAAATGAAACTTTTACCTTGTTGAATGTATAATATAAAGTTAAAATTTTTTTGTCGTTTGAACAAAAAGAAATAAATATTATTGGAAAATGTTTATTATCTTTTCGACAAATTTCATTTTTCAATTGCAAAAATTATTGCTAATTATGTATTTCAAATTTAATAATGACTTCTGTGTCGGGAGGGCGGTATCACGTCGCCCTCTCCGTGTCAGCCGCCGCTATAGCACTTAGAAAATATGAATTTTTTATTAAATTTTTATTTTAAAAATAAATTAACATGAAATTAAAATATTATATTTATCAAATAGATGATAAAACAGAATGCTAATTTTACAATTATTTTGCACTTAGTACAACTAGAATCGATCTCCCCTATTCACTTAAATACAAAAAATTTATTTTAAAAAAGGAAGAAAATGATTGATAAAAAATTAGAAAAGAAGTGATCAGGAAATTGAAGCACAAATCTAAGGGATATTGCGGATAAATTGATCATTTATGCAAATCACACTTTCAGCAGTTACTTGAAAAGAAATTTTATGTTGCAGCAGTTACTCGAAAAGAAATTTTGTTGCAGCATCTAGAAGATGCATTAAAAAATGCTATTTATAAAATTTTTCTTGTTTTAACAAGAAAACCTTCAAAATTTACAAACATGTATCTCGTTTGGCAAGGCATTTGTACCTGGGATTTAAAATCTGTAGGAATAGCGGCGGTAAATACCAAAATTTATTTAAATGGAACGCCTACTATCCTTTCCGACAACACACAATAACCAACACTATTATTTTGGGCTGATTTGGCCTTCGACAAAGGATTTGGCTACCTGCCATTACAGTAACAAATGCATAAAATTTTCTGAACTGTCCGAAACTTCCTCAATTTAAAAAAAATTGTGCTCAAATTAAACAATTATTTAAAATAAGATAAAATAAAATTACGGAAATTAATATTTTCATGATAAAAAAAATACAAAAACGCTGGCAATTCAATAATCTTTGCAATTGTACAAAACCTGATGGAAAAATTTTTGTTTTTTAATTTTTAACATGTAATATAATAGTAGGTATCAATTATAATTAAAAATATTATTTTGGAAAAATATTAATTTGTTCTCTTTAAATTTTTCTTTTTTTTTTTAATTTATTTAAGTGCTTTAATTGCAAGATCATAGCACTAACGGGTGGTAAGATTAAATTTAATATATATATATATAGTGGCTCATTTTTTTTATTTAATAGCAGTATTAAATAAATTCAAATTATTAAAATTATAGCATATAAATTGTAAAACTAGCATAAAAATTATCTTACAATAATCAACTTACCTAAAAATTCAGCAAAGTTATTCATTATTAGCGATATTTGTCGGTACATGTTTCAATTTTCCCCTGCTGTGATCGAAAATTTACTTTCGTCTAAAATCCAATACAGAGTAAGGGTTCAAAATACGGGGGCGTCTTACTGAAAATAAAAAAAATATTAAATTAGTTTACATTATCCATAAATAATTTTGAGTTTATTAATAATTTATTATTGTAAAAGAATTTACCTTATTTGCCAAATTTTATCGTAATAATGCTTTAATGTTTAATATTTTCAATATAATTTCTACGTCGCACTTCCTAAGGGTGCGAAAAGAATAACTTGACTGTGCTGAGTGTTGACTGTGGTCAGGTAGCAAAGGCCTTTATAGCTTCGCTCCAATGCATCTCTAACGCGCGCCGATTGGTTGTACAAAATTGTAAAAGTCCCATGGTAGAGAAATTTATTTTTAGATTTTTACCATGCCAAATTAAATAGCCTGAAACATGCGGCTAGTAGATAGTAATACTAGAAAAACTTTTAACGCGATAATTCCGTATAATTTTAAAACTTCTAATATAAACTAACTAAATTTGATACAGGAAATTCTAGAGACGTCCTGAAGATTTTTCCCCAACTTGCCTTCATAGCAATATAAAAAAAGGAAAACAATAAAAGAAATTATGTTCTCTTTATTGAAATTCTTCAATCGTAAATAGAAAATAGCTGCTTTAATTCAATTGACATAAGAGAAAGACTCTACACTTTTAACTTTTTAATTTTGAGTTTTTCTAAATGTTTGAAAATGCTTTCTTTAACGAAATAAGCTTAAAGTAAACAATACCACAAAGCAATAACACGAAAAATTCAAAAATCATTGTATGGTAGATTTTACCTACTATAACGATATTTGTATCGATTGATGCGAATCTCGAATTTTTCATATTATATTTTTAATATTACACAAAAGTTATTTACCAAACTCTTTAATTTCTCAGTTTACGCATTCGTGAACTCTACTCTTTCAGTAATCTGTTTTTTTTTCACTCATACATTAACTACTATTTACAGGTAAAATATAGCACACAAAACAATGCAAACGTAATTTTGCCTTTACGCTTTAATGATCCGGTCGGAGTTTATGTTGATCTAGGGTACAAATTTTTGAAATTTTAGGTTTTGAATGCAATATTAAAAAAAAATTAAGAAATATAGTAATTACTGCGGTGGTTTTTAGGTTTTTTATTGCCTTCTTTATCGTGATCATGATTCGAACCGCGATCTTCCTCTTAGGCTTTAGTAAAGTGTAGGCGTAGGTGTCGGCTTTACGCCATACTACTGGAAGCTTGCAGCTACATAAATTTAAAAAAAATTAAATATTTATACAATGTAATGTCTGTAATGTCATGTTACAAAATTATTTTGGCCGCTTCTGTTGTTGATTGTAATATTGAAGGCTTTTGCCAAAGATGGCCACTTGGGTGGTTTCTTATAATATTTAAACTGTTTTTATATTTGAATATTGAAGTTTGATTTGTTTGGGAATATTTTTGGTCGAGAGTAATCGCAGACAAGAGATTTATTTTTGATTTGTAAGTTGGAGAATTTTTGGATAATTAAAATTTATTTTGGACAATCGTTTGATTTTTTTGAGATTATTAAACTTAGATTTTGGTAAAAATTAATAAAATAATATTGTAATTAAATTGAAAATTAAAAGCCACGTATTTGCTAAGAGGCCGACATTTGTAACGTTATCACAGACGGAAAATTTTGCTGATGCCAATTATTTGATAGTTTCGTTTTATGAAATGAAAATTAATTTTATTTGAATAATTGAATTGCAGTTTAATTTTTAAAGAGAGCAATTTGTACATTAGTGGATACGACAAAGAATTATTAATTTGTAATCTGAAGTTTGATCCTTGAGCTAGTATAAAATTTTTAAAATTGTAAAATTTATTGGAGAGAATTATTTTAAGTCAAATCTTGCCTTCCATTATTACCCGAAGACGAGCAACACCAAAAACACTTTGAAGTAACCTACTCCCGAGACGAGTTTTTTTTATGTAAGAAAACATTTATATTTTTTTTACGAAAAGAGTATCGACATCCGATACGAAGGATATTGAGTCCAAGCATCGAGAGTTGGAATTTATTTCTTAAAAAACAAAAAAAAGAGAAAACTCCACAACAAAACTCAACTGCAAATATTCTGATGAAATAGCAGAGCATTTACTTTTACTTAGTGCTTTCAGCGGTTCAGATTTAACATCAGTAGAAATTCAACGAAATTTCCAATGTAAAAATGTAGAAAAAATAATACACTATCTAATACAAATTTAATGAACTAGAAAAAGTATAAATTCAATAGTTTTTAACTGAACAAATTAACTAAACAATAATATTTATTAATATTTTTATTAAGCTTTCAGCGAAGTTTATCGCTTTCGTCAGAATATTATATAATAATAATATAATAACAAGTAACGAAGAAGTAGAAAACCCACTAATTTTTCTGTTTCATGTATAGTAGAAATTGTGTTTTAGAACGAAAGTAAAGAAATAACCCAAGATTATCTTTTTCCTTTTAGAAGATATTCCAATTCTCGTAGAACTCTGCAATGTTTTGAAAATACTAGAAATGACACGTTTACATTTTTTTTAAGCTCCAAATAAACACTTGGTAGCTTTGTACATTTTGTAATTAGGGAGTAGGTTTCGTTGCCGTCCCTGCCTCCTTTACCTTTTTTGCTGCTTGGAGTCGATTATAGCGCCTCCTTGCAGCCCCCGAAGGTCTGGGTGGTTCCTTCTTTTCGGAAGCGCCCCCCGTGTTTAGGTTTAAATTTGGTGGTTCCATGTTGTTCCCACGAGTATTGGGGTAAGAATGTCACCATCGCACAGAGCCCCATGCACGATAGAAGGCATTAATACAACGGGGTGCGCCTGGTGCCCCGAGATTTCTGCGACTAGAGACCGAACTTCCCTCCGGCCTTGCATCCCTTTGGCGTCGCAGTACCGTGGGAATGGGGAGGGTTTTATAGTGGTACCTCATCCACGCAGCCCAGGCGATTAAGCCAAGGCCCTCTTGCCCCCTATCACTGCTATCCACTATGGGAGTCGTTGCAGCCCACAGGCGGTTTACGATTTGATTTTTGTGTTTGCCAATTAGTCAGGCTCTCTCCGCCACAGCCATCCTAACCTTTAAGAAGACGGCAAGAACCGGGCACAAAGAGTTTTTAAGTCCCGGCCGGCCCCGACCGCCTCCCGTCCGCCCTGTGGGGGTCTCCCCACAGTTCGTCTCTTGAGTACATGCCTGCAGCTTCACTGAAAGCACGCTAGCCCCCTCACCACGCCAAGGTTACAAACACTCGGAGGGGGAACCGTTGATTGGTTGATACCATTCTTCAATCAATGCTATAACCATAAAATTTAAAAATTAGTTCTAACATATCATCAAATCTCATGCACCACGACCAAGACATCTGGTATCTAAAGGTTTAAACATAATAGGAAAGTATATAATTATGTTTCACACACGAATAATTATATTTTTAAAAAGATTTATTTAATTTAAAGTTACAAAAATACAGTCATGAATGTTACAAGCTTACGCCTAAAGAACAAAACAACAACTAACCTGAGGCTTGATTTAACATCAGCTTTTATAATAATTACATACTGTTTATAATGTGCATTTTGGATATGAAATTATACAAATGCATTATAATACTAAAATTATACAGATGTGTTTAAATATTAAAATACAAAAGTGGTTGTAAAGCTTATCAAAAAGAAGTGGTAATAAATTACAGTATCAAAGGGTATATCTTAAATGATCATGATGGATGCTTCTATTTATTAGGTCATTAATATAACTTTCTATTTATGTGATTTGAATAAATGCAATTTATTATAATTAGGTAGGGCGGATGTAGTACGCTTCCTTCAGGTAGAAGATATTGGTTCGATAGAAGTTGGTGGACATAATTCCTCCCTGTTTAAGTTATTTGAACGTCCTCGTTCATTTTGGATAAGGTTCATTTCCAGGGCATCTTCTTTGGATATCTTGATAATGGTTGTTTTCTTGCACATTCTGTCGTATAGCTGGTTTCTAAATTTTAACAGTATACAGGTAAAAGTTATAATTAGTAAAATAATGACAGAGGTAGCAGAGTAATGTACATAATCAACAATTGCTGGCGCAATTGCTTCTTCTTTTATTTTTCTGAGATCTTTTCTTAACTCGTCTAGGTTGGTGAGGTGTTCCATTTTGAATTTCAGTTCGTAAACTTCGGTTAGGTTCTCTTGGTAGACCTTGATTGATGGAATCGTAAAGTTGAGGCAAGCTAGGCTAATTATTTGCTTGTGGATTATGATGTCGCATGTTGATTGCAAGAAGTTAGTTCCTTGGAGGGTATGCTTATTAATATTGTGGTTGCAATTTTCAATAACTTCTTCCGGTGGATTAAAACTGGTAATTATACCTTCACTTAAAACGGCATAGACGTCGTGGTTTCCATTTGTTTTAGCTATTGAGCAATCGCGTAACTTTTCCAATTTGCATGTAGTAAAGGCTTGATTGTAGCAGATGGTTTGATTTATTCCATGTAAGCATTGTTTTAACCATTTTTCTTCGTCTTCTGCTTGTAAGTGGTAAGACGTTGGAGGGATAAGAATTTGCGAATGTGAATTAGGTATAGGATAAATTTTCTCGAGCATGTACGGGGTTGGATTTAGGATTGGTATTTTTAGTATCATTATTATTGCATTATCGGTTATCATTAAAGTGATTTTTGACATGTCTATTATTTCGAAAATATGAGTATCGTCTAAAAACAACAGTCGTTCGCTCGAATACGTTTTTACTAAAAGATTATAAATTTGTTGTAGTTCTGCAAAAGTTATTAACTCAACATTGGGAATTTCTAGTTTGGCTAAATTGATTGTTCGTTCTATTACGTTTAATTCTTTCTGATAATTTTGAATGCTGTAAAATGCTAAATTTAATAATTGATTAATATCTGTTGATTCTGTTAAAGATCTGAGTGCATTAATTGTTAGATTTTGAAATTTGCTAATTTTCTTTAAATCTTGTTCATATCGGGTAGTAATGTGTTCGGCAAAAGAAGTAATTTCTGAAAGTTTTTTATTTTGAGTTTTCTGATTTGAAAATATTATGTCTAAATTTTTGCTAATATTTTGGAGATCATCGTCATCTAAATTCCCGGTGATGAATTTTATCGTTTTACCTAGAAAGTTAATTAGTCCGCGCTTATGTTTGAAATGTAACAATTTTTCTAACATGTTTTCAGTTGATAGTAATTCTGATTTTAATTGATTGTAACGGCGTGATGTAAGTGTGTTTTGGGGTACTTTGTGCTCTAATATAACGGTGTTGGCTATTAAATATCGTAGGCTAATTTCTAATTGCGTGAGGTTGTAGTGAAAGTAAAATTTGTGGTAATGTGAATGAATTTTTGCTATTCCTAATTTCTCGCCGAAATATCCATTAGTCTGAATCGGTGTTATTTGCAGCGGAGTCGTGAATCGCACTAGGCCCAGGTTCATTAGGATCCTGTAAACAAATAACTTTTTTCAGTCTTTTCATCTTCCTAACGTGGGAGCCGGTTAGTTTTCCTTTGGCTGATTTACCTTCGATAGTATTGTCAGATTTCTTAATAATTTGAATTTTGTCATATAACGGGTCTGTTTTGCCTGGTTTATTTTTTCGAATAAACACTGTATCTGTGTTAATGTCAGGTGGATCTTGTTTGTTTTGATTTCTTTTTTCTAGTATCAATTTTTCTTTTTCCTTATTTTTATGATAGATTTGATCGATAAAGGGTAATAGTTCGTTTTTTCGCTTGCTGTTGTACTCTTCATAAATTGTCATATCTAATGCTATGTCAATTTCGTGTTCGTAAGGTCCGTAGAGAATAGAAAAAGGTGAAAATCCTATTGACGAGTGTATAGATTGATTATAAATTAACGTGGCGGTAATCATTTGATTTTGTGGGGTTTCGTTCGGTTCTTTCAGCTTCAAAATTCTTATTTTTTCGATTAGAGTTGAATGTAATCGTTCTATTGGGGAGTTAGAGTTAGGATTATTGATGGTGGTAAAATGTAATTCAATTTTATGTAATTCACAATATTCTTTAAATGTCTTGTTGAAGAATTCTTTTCCTTGGTCACAAACGATTCGTTTTGGGTAGTTATGATGGCTAAAATAGTGCCGAAGTTTATTTAGTATTGTGAGGCCTGTTCCGTCTTTTACAAAATAAGCTTGGGCGTATCTAGAAAATGAATCAATTATGGTTAAAAATTTGCTGTTTTGAAAAGAGAACGTGTCTATAAAAATGGTATCAAATGGTTTGCGTGCTAACAGAGGGCCTTGTAATTTAACGTTGTACGGGTGCCTTTCATATTTTGATTGTAAGCATAATTCGCATTTATTTATCTCATTTGATATCATCGATTTCATGTTCGGCCAGAAGTATTTCAATTTTAGTTGGTTATATGTTTCTACGATACCTGTATGGGTATCGTCGTGATATTTTGCAATTATATCTTTCTGATCTTCTTCGTTTATTACGTCTTTATGGTATGAGTTGGAAAAGACAAATTTTACGGTACTGTTAAAATATGTCTTGCATAAGTCGCTTAAGGCATTTCGTAAATCTGGGTCTTTACAGTAAATTCCATATGTTAGGTTTGGTCTAATGATTTCCTTGATTATCCTAGATAAGTCTTCTTTTTTGTTTTCTCTTGTAACAGAAACAGTGTAATGATTTCTTTTAAAAGGTCTTTTTAGGTTGATGTCGAACTTGTCTCCAGCGATAATAATCAATCGGTTACTGAAATTATTTACGGCTTGTTCAGATATTGGAATTACTTTTCCGTCGTCTTCTTGGCTAACAGAGTGCACTGTGTTATGCAAATCCTCAAGAATTGTTTCAAATTCCGACGAATTCTCGTGTAACGTATTTTCTAATATTTCATCGAGCTCGTCGATGTTTGGTGGTTCTTGTAGTTGTGGTATGATTGACATTTCGTCGAGTTCCTTATTGTTTATTTCGATGCGTGACAAAGCGTCGGCCACTACATTTTCTTTTCCTTTCCTGTAAATGACATTAAAATCAAATTCTCCTAGTTTTAGTTTCCATCGTATAAGTCTCGAATTTGGTTCTTTTATTTTGTGCATCCATATCAACGGATTGTGATCTGTTTCTATAGTGAACTTTCGTCCATACAGATAAGGTCTGAAATGTTTCGTACCATCTATAATCGCTAGTAATTCTTTTTCTATGGTACTATAATTTTTTTCAGCCGAATTGAGTGTTCTAGAATAGTATGCCGTGGGTTTATTGCTTTGGCTAAGCACGGCCCCTATGGCGACGTTTGAAGCGTCGGTAGTCAAAATAAATGGCTTATCAAAGTCAGGGTATGTCAAAATGGGTGCGTTTGTGAGTAGCTCTTTGCATAACTCAAAACATTCCTTGTATTCTTCGTTGTTATGATCTATTTTGGAGTCTTTCTTTAAACATTTTGTCATGGGGGAAACTATTTTAGCGAAATTAGCGATAAAGCGTCTATAATACCCTACGAGTCCTAAAAATGATCTAATTTCTTTTATCGTCTTTGGTATTGGATATTCTTGGACTGCTTTTATTTTAGATGGATTGGGTTTGATTCCTTCGGGCGTTATGATATGACCGAGAAACGCTACTTGTTTTGACAAAAATTCTGATTTGTCCAGTTGCACTTTAAGATTCACTTCTTTAAGACGTTGAAATATTGTCTTAATATGAACTAGATGTTCGTGCAAGGATTTCGAAAAGATGACCACGTCATCCATGTACACAAAACAGAATTTGTACAAGTACTCTTTAAGAACGTCATCCATTAACCTTTGGAAACTTGCAGGTGCATTTTTAAGGCCGAATGGCATACGGAGATACTCGTAATGTCCATTATTCACGGTAAAAGCTGTTTTCTCGATCGAGTCTGGATCCATTTCGATCTGATGGAATCCTTGCGCCAGGTCTAACGTTGTAAAATAAACGCATCTACCGAGGTTATCTAAGATCTCTTCGATACGAGGAAGCGGATATTTATCTTCTATGGTTTTCTCGTTGATTTTGCGATAGTCTATCACCATTCTATATTTTTTCGTTCCGCTCGCGTCCATCTTCTTTGGGACAATCCAAACAGGTGCGCTATACGGTGATATTGATGGTTGGATAATCTTATTGTCCAGGAGTTTTTGGATTTGGTTTTGGATTTCCAGTTGCATCGATTTAGGATGCCTAAAAGATTTTACGTAGATCGGATTTTCTTCAGTAGTCCTGATTTTGTGTTTAACGCGGTTAGTAAAGGTGAGGTCGGTGTCTTCATAATAAAATATTTCGCGAAATTTTATACATAAGTTTGAAATTTCTCTTTTCTCCTCTTGGTTTAAATGTTCTGTTCTTATTAATTCGCGGATGTCGTATTTATTCGATGGCTTGACTATTTTTGGTTGTCCTAGATCTAGGTAATCAGTGGGTAATACATTAACTCGTTCATTAAAATGTATCTGGACTCCTTCAATGGAGCTTGGTATTTTACATATTCCTTCTTTCGCTGTTGCAACGCATTCTGGGATTTCAAAGTCGTCTTGTATTTTTTGTCGAGGTATAAAGACTTCGCCTTCGTCAATTGAAACAGGAATATTGAGGCAATTTCCATTAGAGCTATTTATGTTTACTTGATTGTCATTAAATTCAAGGAAAAATGGTATGCGAATATTTCGTAGAGCAAGTATTTTATTTTTGTAATCCAATTTTGCTTCGAATTTTTCCAAATCTTTTGTTCCTATAAGAATGTCAAATCTTTTGTGCCAGTTTATTATTCTAATTTTCATAGGTTCTTCTATGCCTATTTCTGCTAATATGGGGTATTCTAAATTTTGATTTGATTTAGTTACGTTATTTAAGCTTGAAACTGTGAATGGTTCAAAGTAAAAATAATCTCTAAAATTTGAAGCTACATCAACATTAATAATGGAATCGGTAGCACCGGAATCTATTAAAACTTTAAGATTTAAATAAGGTAAATAAAAGAATGGCAGTTTGGCTTGTGAACAAATTGAATTTAGGTCGACGGAAGTTGTGAATTTTCCGAGGCTGGTATATGAAAATTTTCTTCTTCGTAGCAATTTTCTTGTATTCCGTTTGATGGTTGGAAATATAATTCTTCATCTTCGGGTTGTCTTATTTCAAAATTTTCATAATTATCTTGGTTGAAATGTCTTTCCGTTTCGGTTTCATTATTGAATAGTTCTTCTGAAATAATTGCGGGTCTATTCGCGGCTTGGTATTGATTAGGTTTTCTAGAAAATGCACTAGTTTGCACTGACATTGGTGTTGGTTTACTATAATGCGTTCTTTGCATGGTTGAACCAGGTTTTGTTCCAAAAACTTGTTTGTTTGTAGGAAATCTTGCTTGTTGTTGGAAAGGTTTATTTATGGAACTGGCAAACGGTCTCGGTTGGAATTGAGGCTGTTGTTTTTGTTGAAAATTTGAAAAATGGGTATTTTGAATTGGAAATGTTTGTCTAGGTGTAAATTGTGCAGATCTCGCTGGTTGTATAAACGCAGTGGGTTTCATATGGCGTTCATTTTGTAGTTTTCGCACGTAGTCAGTGTAATTATTTTCTTTAATTTTATTGTCGTACATGCGGCATTTATTTAAGGCTTCTTCTAAGTTGTTTAAGTCAAAGTTCATAATATACGAACGATAGGGTTCTAATAATCCTGAACAAAACATTTGTACTGTTTGTCTTTGAAATAATGATTTCTTAAATAAGAAAATATTTGGATTTTCTTCATGCAATTGTACATATTGTAATAGATCGTTTTGAGCTAATAAGATTTTGTCATAGTAATCATTAAAAGTTTCATTTTTTGTTTGAATGGTACTACGCAAAGCGGAAATTAGCAGTTCTTCATTGCGTTGGTCACCGTATTTTCTTAAAAGTGCTTGGCGTATGCCTGGCCATTCAACTTCATTATGAAAATTAAGATAATCTCTAGCTTCGTTTTTTATTTTAGCTAACACCGATACATTAAACAAGTAATATTGAGTTGGCGTTAGTTTGTTATCTATAAATTTTACTAAATTATCTACACTCGATATGAACGTGGATAGATTGCTATCCGGTTTAAACTCAGGTAATGAATTTGTTAACGCAGTCAGCTCTTGAGTTTGAAACTGAATCAACGGCGGTAGCTGTTGAGGTGCATTATTAACAATTGATTGAGCTGTCGCGGGATACATTTTATAAGGTTCGAAACGACTTTTGTTAAAAGGTGTACTAATTTTTTCTAACTGTGAGGTATTCGTAATTTCCTCTAATTCTAATTCAATGTCGCTATCTGACATTAAGTTGCAATAATAATAATACAAAAATAAAAGAAGAAAGGATTCAAAAACTTACAGTGATAGGAGGGTGGTTGTCATTCCCACTCTCAAGCTCACGTTTCGCTCTAGATGACTCCTTTGCTTGGTGTGTGTGATGATTATTTTCTTTAGATTCTTTGGATAATTTCTGAGGTGTTGAAACACTCCAAATTCAGGTTGGCTCTAGGTTGTCACAGGACGGTGATGTAGAAGTTTGTTAATTTCTTGATCTTCCCGTAGTTGACCCAATAAGTAAACCAGAATAAGTGAAATTATCCTGTTCGCAGCGCCAATTATGTTTCACACACGAATAATTATATTTTTAAAAAGATTTATTTAATTTAAAGTTACAAAAATACAGTCATGAATGTTACAAGCTTACGCCTAAAGAACAAAACAACAACTAACCTGAGGCTTGATTTAACATCAGCTTTTATAATAATTACATACTGTTTATAATGTGCATTTTGGATATGAAATTATACAAATGCATTATAATACTAAAATTATACAGATGTGTTTAAATATTAAAATACAAAAGTGGTTGTAAAGCTTATCAAAAAGAAGTGGTAATAAATTACAGTATCAAAGGGTATATCTTAAATGATCATGATGGATGCTTCTATTTATTAGGTCATTAATATAACTTTCTATTTATGTGATTTGAATAAATGCAATTTATTATAATTAGGTAGGGCGGATGTAGTACGCTTCCTTCAGGTAGAAGATATTGGTTCGATAGAAGTTGGTGGACATAATTATATATTAAGTTAGTTATTTACTTGGTTACTTTTCTTTATAGTACTCAAATTTTATTTCGTAAATTTTAGTAGTCAAGTAAATTTGTAAGTTTGTAGATTATTTCAAGCTTTTTAAAAAAGCACTAATCCATTTTTACCCAAAAATTAATATTTTCTGGATTATGGCCTCATGAAAGTGGTAATTTAAAAGAAATGCTTTAAAGAGGCATAACTCTCGAAGGCTTGAGTTTAGCTAAAAATTTTTATTAAAAATGTTTTTTAGAAAAGTGTCCTCTATCAGCGCCTAAGTTATGAAAAGTGTATCCGGGAAACCTGTATAAACAGCTATTGCTGTATTGCTGCGGTACAGTAGCCCTGATGATCTCACAAAATACAGATCCGATCGTGGCCAAAATTTTAACAAACTTAAAGTACGAGTAATGGCGTAACCAGTAGTGGCGATAATAAGGGTATTCATGTCACGTTGTACTTTTGTCGTAAACGTTGTAGATTTGAGTTTCGTAGAATTTTTAATACAAATTTAGTTTACGAAGTTTACGCAGGTAGAAACCGTCGTACTTTATATAGATGTCGTAGTTTCGTAAATTTAACCTATAAATTATTTGATAATTTAACCTCTCAAATTATTAAATCAAGAATAACCTTTTCAACAAGAAAATTTAATAATTTCTTTTTTTCACTTCTATTTAGCATTATAAAAGCATAAACAACAAAAATGTCAAATAAATATAACCTCAAATGAATTTAACCTCAAATAAATATAACCTACAAATACAAGTGCGAAAGAATTACGAAACATTTAAGGGAGTGTATTCATGTCACACAATTCTACGAAGTTTACAAAGTACGACATCTACGAACTTACGAAGTGACATGAATACCCTTAATGTAAAGCGCGGGTGGGCGACTACTCAAGGGCGCCAGATACGAAGGGGCGCCCAAGGTGTCCTTTCATGTCTGACTTCCTCTCTCGTCAGTCTCAACCAGTGTTGTTAGATGTAGCAATTTCTCACAAATATGAAGGAAAGAAATGTTAGGGTCTTAGAAAGGATTCTAGACTTAAAGTCCTTAGCTATTTACGTACGGTGGTGTGGCTGCAATAGCTACAATCTCGTACCATGCGATGCTGCTAAGTCGTCGGTAAAATCTGTCACTTTATTTTGGGTACTTCAGACAGTGGTGGATTTTCTATAAGGTACAGTAAGCACGTGCCTAGAGCGGCAGAATTTAGGAAGCGGCAAAAATTTGGAGTGGATTTTTTTTTAATTATAGAAAAGAAATTAAAGAACATGTAGTAAGTACACTCGTTTTCGACCGAGTGCTAAGACCGAGAATGACTTAAAGCAGATTCGGTAACAATTTTTAATAAAATTTTAAATGCACTATGGAATTTTTATGATTTTCTCAGAGGATTCCCATGAGATTTTTACTCAGACTGCTTTAAGTCACTCTCGGTTGAAAACGAGATGACCAATAAAGATGTGTAGGGAAACAAAAATAAAAGAAAAGATATTATCTACAAAAAATGTTTGAAAAGTATTTTTGTAAAAGGGATTTTTATATAACAAAAAGAGTTTTCAAAAAGCACAATTTACTTTGCTAACATAGAAGCCTCCGAATACTTTTGTGAGTAACTGTATATAAAATAATTATATAAAAATATGCAGAATAAATATTTTTACAAAAGTTGTTTACTTGATACTTTATATCCAGCAACTTTTTTTTCTTTTAAATAAGGGCGGCAAAAGTATAAATCCGCCTCTGACTTCAGAGATTATTTACGTTGTTTTCAGCTTCTGTTTATCGATGGAAAATTCTAAATAATTACTTAGGTTTATATATACAAAAAAAACTTAGTGAAGAGTGTAGGGAAGTAAGAATAAGTAGCGTTAAAGCAGTTCGCTATCAAAATAGTGACTTCATGACGTTTTAATTACTTTGGCTATTGAAATTGAAAAAACAGAAGTTCAAATCTCTCATGAGGCTTTCTAGACGATAAGGGTTTAGAACCTAATCTGTAGATAAGCAAATGATCTTTAAAATAGTTCTAATCAATTGAGCTTAGAAAATCAATAAGATCGGACCTATGACCGTTTGAAATTAGAAATTGAAAACATTGCTTTAAAGAGAGGTACCCCCCAAAGGTTTGGCTTGAACAAAAATTTTATTTAAAAATTTGTCTTAAAGAGGTGTCTTTTATCACCACCTCAAAGGTTCTCTAGGGTCAAGAGGACACCCTGTATATAACTAACACTAACTGAATAATAATTTATTTATTATAATTTTATTAGTATTATTATTAAACTAACAGGCTATGGAGCAAAAAACTGTGGTTCAATGCCTGATTGTATCGGCTACACTGCTGTGATCTGAAATCTAAGTTCGATTTGTTGGCTATATACTCGTACTTAATAAAGTAAGCACCCTACTAGACTGAGCGAAATTCCATAAGTTCACTCACATTGTTATGAAAATTCTGAAATTTAATTATTACACCCCTGCTTACTTTAACTAAACTACTATAATCTCAATTTGACCATATTATCGTTAGTAGCCACCTAATATATTATAATAAAATAAGATACCCAAATAAAAAGTTGAATGGATTGGCAATAGAAGCAGAACTTTAAGTCTTGTAGACTCGAGATATTCACTGACGTTAAAAAAATTTAAGATAAAAAAAAGGTAAGATTGTAGAGGAATGTTGTCAGGGTTGGACCGTCGTCTAGGTCGGCCCACTGCGATTTTTCAGTGTAGATCACTAAAACCACCTATGTGCGAGTGTGGCAAAACATTCCTCAATGACAACGAACTTTTCGTGCCATTACTGATTTCGGAGTGTAATGTTGAACCGTGTTGTGCACTCATTCACTGAACCAAGACAAAAAAAGTTTTCCAGCAGCTGCAAATAGAGCATGAAAACTTAGAGGAAAAACATTAATTCGTTAAGATAAGCATCTAAAATGTGTTATATGGATAGTCTTTAAAAATTATTCAAGGGAAACATTCAATTTCGCTACCTGTTTGGACGTAGTGTGACGCGATGTGGTGATAGAACTTGTTGTCAAGGTTGGACCGTTGCAAAAAAACCACGTTAGTAAATGCAACATCTGCTTGGAAGCGAATGCTTTGTCGCCTGAACTCTATTGCATGCATTAAATGCAAAAAAGTGCATTTGAAAAGTGCCAAAATGGCAAGGAGTTATTTTATTTGCCAAAACGGTGATTCGGAATTATGTGTCATGTAAATCAGTTCTCTGCGATATTATATTGTAAAGTTTTGCTCAATCAAATAAAAATAAAATGAATTTGGTTTAATATTTCATCCAGTTAATTTTTTTGCATGAATTTGACAATTCTCAAAGGTGGGCCAACCTAGACAGCAATGGGCCAACCTTGACAACATTTTTTTTTTAAATTCTTGCATAAGTTCTCTATTTTTTACCCAATCAATTTGCGATTGCCTCAAAAGTAGCTTTATTCCTAGATCTTTCTGATCATGTGCTTAAATTAACAAAAAATTTTCTTACACGGAAGTTATGGGCAAAAGTTAAAAGGGTGGCCAACCCTGACGACATTCCCTTATATCGGTTTTAGACAATCAACAAACTTACTAATTTACACTTGGATCACTTTACTATTTTTTTTGAATTGCGTGTTTTAGATACGTTGTATCTATTTATGGATAAATTAAGCCCGCCCCATCGACACCAAGGGACCAAGTTCATCAAATGCTAGGGACTCCAAACCACGGATCGCAAGCTCGACTCGCCTCATTGACACCAAGGGACCAAATTCATCGAATACTAGAGACCCCAATCCACGGATCGCAGACGCACACCGCACCGCCACCCTTCTGGCCCTATAACCACGCCTCCAGGAAAGCTTTTCGTAACATCTAGGATCCCGCAAATCACGGAAAATTATCCCCATGGACCAAAAACCCAGCCCGATCAAGCCTAGCGCTTCAAACAAGGAACCACACCTCAATAAATTCCAATGCCCTTCGTCCACAAATTAGATGAAGGAGATATACGGTTCCGCCGTGGTACCTCCATATTGCCAAGAAGTTCATCGGATAAATTAAAACCTACATCATCAATGATATTATTTTAGTATTATCAAGATAAGATCAACTACATATTATGTTTTAAATTTTTGTTTAAATTAAAAATTATAAATACGAAATATAAGAGAGTGTCCATATCTGCAACTTTAAATATATTTAAAGATTCCTTTTTCTACATAGTTTTCTTAAATTATATAATAATAGTTAAATTATATAGCTTAAAAATTCAAAATTTAGCAAACGGTATAGAATTATTCAGGTAGTCACAAGTAGAACAGTTTTTACTTTGTTTTTGCTAATTGTGACCACCAGGTGGCCAGAAATAAATTAGCTAAAAACCATTTCTAGCCATGTATTACTTTTGCGGTAATTTTTATTTTATCTTTTAGCTTATTAATAATTAAATAATCTTTGAATAAACAAGTTAATTAAACGTTTTGATAATAATGTTTTTATTGAGCTTTCGACGTTGGTAAACGTCTTCGTCAGAATATTTTAATTTGTTTATTCAAAGATTATTTAATTATATTTCACAAGTTAAAAAATTAATTTATTAATTTATTAGCTTATTAATAGTACTTTTTTCTAAGGTTAAACATGGCTTCCGACCAAAAAGTTCTTTACAAGTATTCTGATGAATCTATGCAATCAGCTCTTTACGCCATCAGGGAAAAAAATATGGCAGTTGTAACTGCATGCAAATTATTTAAAGTTCCAAAAACCTCAGTTAGAAATAGACTTTCCGGAAAAACGTCGGACAATTGTGGTCGCGTGGAGGCTAAAGAGACAAAGAAAAAACCAACGAATGAGAAAAGCAAACTTAAAAAAAAAATAAAAAAGAGCAAAGAAAAGACCAAGGAGAAGTAAAAAAAATATATTTTAATGAGAATCGAGAAGCTAAAGCTAATCAACTCGAGAGGAGTATATGCGGTTCCAGCATTATCAACGTTATTTTAGAATTTTTATTTTTGTTTAATTTTTTAATTTGTGTTACTATAATAAAAGTTATATAATAATATTTGTTGTACTTTTCCGTTTTTCCGTTCTTAATAATACTTTTGTGTTTTTTTGAAGTTCCTACTTAGGACGAATGAGAAAATTTACGTTGTTCTGGGATTGTCATAAACCTAATATACCCACTATACATTTCCTATTTGAATTTGAGAAAACAAAACGATAAAATTTTTTTGATTTTTAAGAGCAACCTTGGTGCTGATTTAGACCTATCGGAACACAGAATTTTATACTTGTCAATAACTTCTAATAAAGTCAGTAGATAATGCGAACTATCGACACGTTCCGCTTTTATTAAAATTTTGTTTTGAACACGATTTATTATTGGGACACTGGAAGTTATTCTATAAAATTTTCAGACTAGTACACAATTGTGTAAGTATATATTCTCGTGCAAGACGACGCCTTTGTTAAAAATATGAAATCATTGGAATTTCAAAAAAAGATATGGAGAAGCAAAAAAATGTCAATAGTAATTGGCAACCTGAGGATTGTTTCCTCCAAAGAAAAAATTTCATAGTATTCTATTTATCGTAAAACTCTGAATTTTATTTTGAAAATTCTACAAAATGATACTTTAACATTTTTGCTGATTTCCAAATAAACACTTGGTAGCTTTGCTAATTTTTTAATTATTCCTGACATATTGAAGTACTACACGTAATTAAAATTTCATCTAGATTAGTTGATAACTAAAAAAGATATAATTTATTTTTTATCGGAAGACAAATATAGTTTTCTGCGGCCAAAATAATCCAAAAACTTTAAGGGACTGTAAAATGTAAACCGTTAGAGTTAGAGCAAAATAATTTCCGATTGTTACTTACATCCATGAATAGAACAACCTTGTCAAGTTTTTTTTGTTGTTTAGATATGAAATGACCCTTAAGTCACTTGACAAAAGACGATTACAATAGAGCTGTAAAATATTTTAGTGACGGATTTCTAAAACGAAAACCATTACAGGAACTCAGCAATTGCACAGTGTGATACCAGACACAGAAGGTTATCTTTTTGTCAGAAATGTTTCTAATTAAGAAGAGCGTGAAGTCTGTAAATTATTTAAATGTCAAAGAAAAAGAAAATAAATTGTTTAACATTAATTCAAAAAAATTTAATGATTGTTCATTATATTAGTCTTAAACATTAATCATTAAGTAATGATTATAAAGTAATAATAATTCATAATTTAGAAAATTAAAAAACCACATTTTACAGATGAACCAAAAAGTATAAAATAAAATAATTTTCTTTTTAACTATGAAATTAACTAAATATAAAACTATAACGTAAACGTGGAGCTCATTTTTTGTTTTACTAAATTGAAAGAAAGTATGATTATTAAGAAATTATGATAAAGTTGATTCAACTGTAGTTGTAGTAGGATAAATAGACATGAGCGAAACATACTAAAATGCGCACTACGTTTTACTTTATAGGTTTATAATTAATTTCCATAGTTAAAGAGAAAAATATGAAATGTAAACCAATTTTTTTTCCCTTGCTTCTTCTTAATAAATTAGAAGAATATTGGGTGTAAAGGGGAAGCAAATCAAACAAATTAACTGCTGGCCAACGTTTCGGAATATATATTAATCCTAAGCTAAAATATAAAAAAAAATATATATAAAAACAGAGGTGCTACAATGTTTCAAAATTAGAGTGTCCAGTGGGACGCAAACATAGGTACCTAACAGTTGGTGATGGTAAACGTTTGAAAATGCAGTGTGTTGTCGGGAATTGACATGGATACTCAAAACAGTTACTTCAACGATCGTCGTCAAAAAGAATAAAAATCTAACAAACTTGCTAAATAAAACGTGTAAAAATAAAATTAGAAAACGCAATTGTAGTCAAAAAACTTTCTCATAATAAAATAAAATGCATGAATTTTATTTGGCAATCAATAATATTACTTAAAAAAAAGCTTTATAATTTTAGAACACGGAGTTATTACACAAGCTTACAAGATTGAGCTCTATAATATTAACTAAACAGACTATATTATTGTGGTGACTTATATTCTACAAAAGTGCTGACTTATTCTAGCGATAATATATAATATTATAAAGTGCAAGTTGCTTTAAGTAAATCCTTTAAGGTTCATAACACGCAGGTTATTGAATATAACTTCTCCCATCTTAAGAGATGAATTATCCTAGAACAGGTTAATGAATCTTTTGGATAGTAAAATAAATTGATTAAATATAAAAATTTTAAAATGTAAATACATATATATAAAGGTTACACAATTTCTAAGCCTATAAAATTATATCTTCTTCCTTTCGGGTAGTCGATGGCCGATTGCATCTTTTCATAATGATAAAGAATACAACTGCAATACAAAACACAAGAATGATTAAAACAAAAATAAGTATTGTCCAAATGTTGGATTTCTGAAAGATGTCCTGATGTTCCGAAAGCTGTTCTAGATTTTTGGATTGGGTTTCCAATACGTTTTGAATGTTGTTGAACTTGGTTAGATCGATCAAATTTAATTTTAACCTTTTATTAACACTTTTCTTATCATTTTCGTTTAGATAACTGTTCATTATTATTTTAGGTAGTTTCATGACTTTGAAGTTGATGCTCGAATTTTGGTTGGTTTCAAATTTGTAGTTTTGTATTTTCACTTTGCATTCACTGGTTAGCTGGAACACATAAGTTCCTTTAAGAGGAATTTTCGTTGTATCTGTATTGCACTTTCGAACCGCAACGGTGTCTTCGGGGATTACTAATATCCATTTGTTTTCTTCTATACTTTGAATTTTAATAGTACCTGAATTTACAATAACTTGTTGACAATTGTTAGTTTTGTGTGAGTATGTCAAAAGTTGTACTTCGCACGGCGATTCCTTGGTTATTCCAATAGGAGTGTCTTCTTCGCAAATAAATTGTTTCGGTTGAACTTCTTTACATTTTTAGTTAGAAAATATGTAGTTTTGCTCATTTAGGATCAAGAATTTTGATTGGGGAAAGATTAATTTGTATTCATTATTTTTTGTAGGAGTGGGAAGTGGATATAAACGGTAATAATTATAGCTTTCAATTTCAACTAATGGCATTTCAAAAATGAAAATTATTTGATTTTCTCTACTATAGCTGTTAATTTTTATTATTTGTTCGAATAGTATAAGATTTTTAATATCTGGTTCAAAAGGGAGTTTGTCTTGAAGTGTGATATCGAAAATTTGAATTAATGTCCATTTATTGACCGTGTTTTGTGCAGATCCAATTTTGAAGAATAGTAAGCCAGGATTGTCATTCAAATCCTGAAATTCAGTGCTTGATATAGTCAATTCTAAAATTATTGCAAAGGTGAGAGTTGATCTGAAACAATAGGAATTTTTAATTCCTTAATATGAATAATTTCATTTTTTTTATTATTTTTA
Organism: Cantharis rustica; assembly: GCA_911387805.1. Taxonomy (NCBI): domain Eukaryota; kingdom Metazoa; phylum Arthropoda; class Insecta; order Coleoptera; family Cantharidae; genus Cantharis; species Cantharis rustica. The sequence continues at coordinate 35,387,973 of OU426880.1, forward strand.
TTTTTTATTTTGACTTTATTGTTTTCCAACAGTTCTAATAATTCAAATGGTCCTTTAAATTTGTTTTCTCTTTTGTTTCTTTGAGAGTTAGTTTTATAAACAGTTTGACCTATTTTATATTGATATTTTTCAGGGCCTTGATAATTCCGTTTTTCAATCACTTTTTCTTTGTTATCTTGTAATTTGTTTGATAGGTTTTGATAGAGGTGTTTGATTTTGTCTCGATGGTTTGCGATATAATCTGAATAAAGAGTTGTTTCTAATAATTCTGACGGGTCTCGTGAATTCGTGTGTCCTAATATTAATTCAAGAGGTGTAAAATTTGTAGCTGAATGAATTGAGTTATTATATCCTATTATTGCATAACACATTAAAGTTAAAATGTTTGAATTATTGGTTTCTCTTAAAATTCGTAAATGTTCTATTAATGTAGAGTGAAATCTTTCTACAGGTGAGTTTGATTCATGATGAAAGGGGGTAGTGAAATGTATGTCAATTTTATGAAGTTTTAAAAGTTCTTTGATTGTTTCATTTTTGAATTCTTTGCCATTGTCCATCACTATCTTGGTCGGTGTACCGTAATAAGAGAAGTACTTGATTAGATAATCACTGATTTCAATAGCAGTTTTTCCTTGTATTGGAATGGCTTATTCTAATTTAGAAAATGCGTTAATTATGGTAAGAAAATTTTGGTTATCAAATTTGAATATGTCAATATGTAAAATTTGAAAAGGTTTCTCGGTTTGTTCTGTTAATACTAATGGTACGTAGGGTTTTTTCGTGAGTATTTCGCGGTTTGACAGATTTTACAATTGTTAAAATAGTTCGTTATGTCAATTTTCATTGAGGGCCAATAATATGTTCTTTTTAGTTGTTCATAAGTTTCGTTAATTCCGCGATGATTGCATTTTCCTTCATGTTGGAATTTTATCTGCATGATACGAGTATCTTGTTGTACTACAGATTTTACTATCTTGGTGCATTTAATTAATTTAGTCTTGTTTGCATTAAAGAACTTCCTATATACGTCATTAACCCATTAAGTACCAATGTCCTCATTTGATGACAGTAACATATATTTTTCAATCATTTTTTAGGCCTTAAAAAAATATACATTATATTATTAAGTTACTGTCATCAAATGAGGACATTGGTACTTAATGGGTTAAACTCAATATACTGTGTGTCGTCAAAAAAATACGTATGAAAAGTTTTATCTTCGATAGTATAATTTTTTAAAAACTCCAGGTAAGATCTGGGTTAGATTTGGGGAATTTAAGAAAGATAATTTTATGGTTTTCTGGTTTTCAAAATTTCTTCTTTCAACATGTAAATTGTTTTGCGAATTTTTAGAAATGATAATTTGGTTGTTTTTATTATTAATGATTTCATCTAAAATTTGAATTTCTTCATTAGTTAAGCTAGGATTTTTGGAAGAATGCTCAGTTGAAGTATCGTTATTTTCACGAGTTCGTTGGATTACGTTGGGAGGTCTAATTTGAATGTCTTGTAAAATTTTAATTTTTTGATGTGCGCTAAGTTTTGATGTGGAAGGTAATTCGTTGTGTTGATTCGAATTTTGGGGGTCGATACATTGTTCTGGATTTGTAGATATTTCCCTCATAAATTCTATTATGTCGAACTTAGAGTCACCGGGATTATTATGCATACTACCATCATCTATAGCATTTGTCGGTATCCTTGATAGTGCGTCGGCATTCATATTTTGGTTTCCTTTTTTGTAATTATTAATTTCTACTGGATTAATAATTTCGATACTGGAAGGTTTACAAAAATCAAGTGTTGCAAATTTTTCACTAGCGTTGGTTATTACTAAAGCTTTTGGCATTTCAATAAGATCACCGAATTTTTGATATTCTAAAATTCCTTGTTCGTTTTCAATATTCACAGGCACTTTAACAATTTGGTTAGTTTTTGGTGGAAGAGTACTCAAATGAATATTATTTTTTGTTAAATTTTGATTGTTACTGTTAGTGTTTGTATATAGTATAGGAATTTCGGCAAATGGTGTATTTCATTTACAAGTTTTGATATTTAAAGTTGCGTTAAGTTGTTTGAGTAAATCTATTCCTATTAAACCGTGAAAATTCTTTGAAAAGTCAAAAAGATAAAATTTGTGATATTCATTTACATTAAAGATATTAAAAATGGGTATGTAAGCAATTTCATGATGACTCGTAGTAGCATGAGCTGTTTGAATGAGAAAATTTTCGAAAATTTATGAATTTTTTATAAACTTCGTGGGCTAATTTTGGATTTATCAGACTTCGCGTACTTCCCGTATCAATTAAAAATTTTGCTTGTAATTGGGGTACGTAAATATAAGGTAATTGGTGGTTAATTGTGTTTAAGATTATTAAGTCAGTGTCTTGATGTAGAGTCAAATGAAAGTTTACAGTTTCGTCGGTAATATGTTCGACCGATTGTTCTTCATAAGAATTTTCATTTTCTATTTCCGTTTCAAATGGCAAATTTTGGTAATTTTGAAGGTAATCATTTTAATGTTCACAATATTGGTTTTCGGGTAATTGTGGATAGTAAAAAGTTCCATCATCTAAACTTTCAATATTTTCATCATATAATTCATGATGATTTAATGTTGGTTTTCTAGTGAAATTTGTGAATCCAGAGCTGGTGTCCATTGGTTCTGGTTTATAAGTTAATCGCGACATATAGTGGAGTTTCTAGTAGGGTTGAAATTAGGGGATTGATTTGTGGTATAATTATTTCTCTGCGAAAAGTTGGGTTTTGTTTGCGACGATTGAAAATTTGGTTGAAATGTTTGTTGAGGTGTGTAATTTTGAAAATGTGGGCGTTCGAAATTTTGAAAATTTGATGCTTCAGCTGATTATATTGACTCGTTGGTTTAGGTACATTTTGATATTGGAAAGGTCTATTTTGTGGGTTTTTAAAATTCTGAATGCTTTGAGTTGGTCGATTATTACTAAATTTTGAATTTTGATAAGTTTGATTTAATCTCGGTTGGGGATTATATGAAATGCTTAAGTTTTGGTTTTGATAATAAATTTATAATAATATTTTATAATAAATAAAATTTTCTTCTTCCGTAACATAAGCAAGTGCTTGTTCTAATGAATCAGGTGCACGTAATCAAATCATTAGTTGCATATTATTATACTGAAGTCCGTTGATAAAAGTTTTTAATGAGAAATCGTCGTAATGTTTAATCTTTATAATTTTATCTGCTTGATTCTCAGTTGACGTATTAATTTTGAAAATAATAAACTTTGTGCATCTTTCATTAAAATTAGATCTTCAATTAAGCAATCTATACTTCTCTGATCCGAAAAAGTTAAATTTAGTGATTTTTTAATTAATTGCCATGAATTTAATTCCGTACGCAAACCAATCAAATCGGCTGCACGACCTCTAAGTTTTGATAAAATTGTATCAAGAATACAAACATTTATTGTAGTAAATGGGTCTAATCTATTTTGAAAAGCAGAATATAAATTTTCCCAAACGTTTATAAATCTATGCAATTTATTCGGATTTCCATCAAAAGCTGGAATGTTATCAGATTGATATCTTAAAAGGTTAATGTTTAATTGTTCAGCTGGCATATTAGATTCTATTGTTATTTTACTTTCTGGTTGATCAAAAATTTCTAAATTTCCTATTTGTTTAATAATATCGTCGAGTTCGTATATCATTAAATTAATTACTAAATATGATTATTTCTAATACGCTATAATTATTATCGTTTAAAAAATTTAAGGGAAAAAGGTTTTGAGCACTTATTACATATATGTAGCAACTCGGTTTGGTTTCATTTCGTTGTCTTACTTCTAATGCCTATAGGATGTTCCGACGATTTTTGTCCAGTGTCCCAGGTCTTCTTAAATGTAGGGTTGTATCCTCGATGCATGGGTTGTTGGTTGATGAAAGTTGGTTGTAGCGATTTTTGTCCACTTCGTCACAATCTTCAGCCACGTGTTCTTTCTTGCCTTTTGTTCTTTAGTTTTAGTCAAACTGTTAAAACAGACCGTTTTGTTTTTAATTTTCGCGATGAAAATTTTAGTAAAACGCTTTGACCAATCCTACCGACTGCGCCAATTTTATTTGGCAATCAATAATATTACTTAAAAAAAAGCTTTATTATTTTAGAACACAGAGTTATTACACAAGCTTACAAGATTTAGCTCTATAATATTAACTAAACAGACTACATTATTGTGATGACTTATATTCTACAAAAGTGCTGACTTATTTTAGCGATAATATATAATATTATAAAGTGCAAGTTGCTTTAAGTAAATCCTTTAAGGTTCATTAACACGCAGGTTATTGAATATAACTCACGCAATGTATAAGTACTATCTCTTCTGTAAGATAACCGATAGAGACAGTTACACTCACGTTCAATAAAATACGATCTAAACACAATTTAAAAATTTCCCGTTAACACACCACGTCAAAAAAAAAGTTAAAATCAAAATTAACAATATAAATGTCAATGTCTCTCTCTCGGATGCCAATATTTCAACTTCTTCATCTTTGAAGTTATGGTGGTTTTTTATCGTGTGCTCTAATAGTCCTGTTCTAGATTTACTTTGCAGGATATCGTAACGATGTTGGTATATTCTTTTTGATAGTCGTTGGGAAGTTTGTCCAACATATTCTTTTTTGCATTCTGTATACCACATTGGCCATATCCAACACCGGAGTTCTGTCTTTAGTTCTTGAAAAAAGAATACGATTAAGAGTTAAGGGATTGTGGAACGCAAGAGTTGTATGTTGTCCTTAACAGTATACATTCTTTAAAGATGTATTTAAGTTTTTCTGCCAAAACAGGATGGTACGTAATTTTACTATATTTTGGTCTCTCTTCATAATAACCTCTCGATTATTTAATCGTAGAAGTTAATGGGTTTTTCTCGAACAAGGCGCTGTCTACTAATCGTTCTGGATAACCGTTATTTAAAAGCTGTTTCTTAAGCTCATGCAATCTGCTACCTACCTTCTCCAATGGTACGCAATTTTCTATTCTGCGTTTTAGTGTGTTTATAACGTTAACTTTTTGTCTCATGGGGTGTGACGAATTAAAATTAAGCAGGCGTTCTGTAACATCTTCGAGGATGTTAGGAAGAGATATGGAGCAGAGGTGGTTGCGTCACTTAACGCGATCAAGACAAGTTACACGAAGCTTGCCCGTGCCCAAAACAGAAGAAATTTTCTTTTACGTTGCAGAAAGTCTCGTATATATCCACAGTTTATACAGGGTAAAGTACTTAGTATGTAACAAGAATTAATCCTTGACAGAGAGGTTTTGCGGGAGGCAGATGAGTTCTTGAGAAGATTTAAGAAATGAATTTTAAATATACTGTTGTGGCCGCACTAAGTGATGAAAATGGGTTGCGAACTTAGCAATTAGATAACTGTATTTGCAACTACGGAAACAAAACAAAGCAAACCTTTATTTTAACATTTTTATTACCAGTGTGTGTTTTATTTTTGTGTTTTTTATTTTGATTTCAGTATGTTTAATATTTTATGTTTGTCTAGTTAGTAAGTTATTTGTTTTTCGATTTTGATTTTATTATTTTATGTTTGTATTATGACTCACCAAATGCCAACGACAGCAACAAAATTTAAATAGATGAAAAATCTAGATAAATCTTTAGAAATAAAAGGACATTAAAGTACAACCAATGAAAAGAGGACACATTGCAAAGAATATCCAAGGGGATAGAAGAATCAATAAAGAAAATGGATAGTCAGAATAATTTAAGCAGAGCGGTCGCTCGATAAAAGTCTGAGAAGAATTTTATGAATTGAATTGAGAGAGGAGTCGTGTTGATGCCTAAGAGGCATACAAAAGAATTCAATAGAGGCTTATTCGTGTGAAGAATATTGTTTAAAGTGGAAGAAGAGTTGGTGATAAAAATAATTGTTTTTTTTTGGATTGAAGATATCCAGAAAGCAGAAGAAGGAAGAGAAAATAATCGAGCAGATACAGCTGTTCAAAGAAGTTGAAGATAAGAAGGTCGCGTGTTATTTGTGCGCGATATTATTTCGATGGAAGATAACTTTGTTTTTTTTTAACAGAAAAGCTGGGGTCGGCTATTTGCGTGAGTTTTGCTTTTGTTTATAATAAATTGTTCCTATTTTATACAATTTTTGAGTTGCAAATAAAAATAAAAATATCCAATAGTTATTTTATTGTCTTACTTGTAACAATTGTCGCATTCGAGAACCTACATATCCGAGAGACGAGATAGAAGCTTTGTATATAGGGGCGCGCATAAGGTCGCAGCAATACATATAAAGATTGCTATAAAATCTATAAAGTTTATAAAAGGGCAAATTAACCTACATGCAGTCTGTCTAAAATCTAAACTACCAGAAGAAGTCATCAATAAATTTATTTCCATTAAGAATTGGCATTTGGGTGGAAACATTATAAGGATAAGAGATAGAATGTGCAGGAAGTTTTCATCTTTAATAAATCAACAATAAAAATTTGACATGCTGGGCAATAAGGATTGGGTCCTTAACCTCACTGAGGTTGAACTTCCGGAAGAGGTGGCATGTACCATACCTAAAAACACCAAACCTAAAAAATTTTCCAATACATTCGTTTTTAGCGGAAGTTGATTGCACGTTGGAAGGCTCTACACTGCTTAGAGAAAGAAAGGAGATTCTTAGTGGTAAAATGGATTTGTTAATGATGCGGATTGGTAAATGATGCAATTATGTTTCATGCACATAACGCATTAGCCTATTGAGGGTTAATGTAATGACATAGTTTTAATTCGTATTATCTGTTACATAAACATAATTCAATTCATAAAAGTATGCCATTTTTCATCAATGTTTTCTTATGACGTTATCACGTAAAATTATCGTCCGTAAACCGACTTTACAGACAACCCGAGTGCTACGTGTTTTTTTTAAATTAATTTAGGTTAATTTATTATTTCGCAACTTGCAGGTATAGAAACAATAATTTTATCACTAATTTTGTAATCAAATATTCTAATTAATAGTTAGAAATACTTTGGCATTTTGCCACTACAGCGCCACGCTTACGCTGCACTACCCAAGTGAAATTTGCACAGGACGCACCCCAAGTCAAGTGTTGACATTGGCAAAAACGCACCCCAACATGTAATTTTGCACCCACTAATATTTTTGTTTAGCGCAAGCGCAATAGAAACATAAAATTGTAATTAATTTATTACAAACAAATTAATGATGACCTAACGATAAACATAAGTGACCTATCGATAGCAGTGTATTTCCTGCCGGTTTCCACTTTTATTTCACCGAAATCGTTTAAAGAGGAGGCTAACTTACCAATAAAATTTTTCAAAACTTAAATAATTATTTTTGATAAAACTGAAAGTGACCTAACGATAAAACTGAGTGACCTTTCAAGACCTAACGATTCCATATTTTTTTATATCAAAATGTTTCAGATGGGAGGATCACGGAGATGTGATGTAAGCTTGTACCGTCCCGTTTAATTTGATATTTTTGGAATTATTTGAGATTAAAAGTAAATGTGATTGTACTTGAAAGTTTTTTTATTTAATAAAAAGTGAAATAGAAACAAAATTTTGATGATTTTAGTGAATTTTAAAGTTGCTTTGAATACGGAAGCAATTGTGTGAAATTGGAAGATTCAATATTAAAAAGTTGAAATTGTAAAGTATTTAGAAACATTTGTCTAGTTTTGTTTGATAAGACGAACAGCTATGGACAGGACGCTGATTCAAATCACATTCAAGTTTCATGACCATATAGGTAATTAAATTTTAAAGCAACCAAGATTTGAGTGACTATATTTGGTTGCAAATTGCATGAAAAAGATTTATGCGATCAAAATGTATTTTACAATTGAAAATTTAAGAATCTCATGCTATAAAAAGTTGCGTGTCTCTTTGCAAAGTTGGCATTTAATTAAAAAGGTAAGATTTTTAAAATGCAAGGGATTCATCGCAATAATATATGTCGCAGGAAAATAGTAATTTTTGGCAAATGGCGTTTGCCTGGGCAAATAGTGTAGTAGTAAATATTATAAAAAAAGGTGATTCTTAAATTCACATAAATACTTGTAGCATTTATGGTATTTATTATATCTAATAAATACTATGTAAAAAATCCTAAAGTGTACCTGACCAAAATTCAAGTTAATATTTTAAAAATTAAATTTTTGTAATTATGTACACCAAAAAGTTTTTGCGCCAAATCGTCTCTGCACCAAATCGGTTCGCGCCAAACCGGCTGCACCAAAACGCCCCATCCCAGTTCTGTATGCGTAACACATTTTTAGCGCCATTTTTTTCTGTACTATCGTCAGCTTCGCTCTTATATCACTTGATTTTCATAGCATCCGCTTAGATCGGGGCTCCGTATAATTGGATGATTGAATGCACCACAGCAGGAAAGACTCTTCTTTTGGAGGTTTGTGGTCCCCTGTCGTTCGGTATTGTCTGATTCAGAGTGGTATACATATGTCCTCTCTGCTCGGGCCGCCACCTCTGTTAAATGTTAGGTGTAGCTCAGCTTCTTGTCCAGTGTGATGCCGAGAGATTTAAGGTAAAGGTTTTGGTTTTACTATGTAGTCACCCAACTTAAATTCTACTGGGCTTATCTTTCTTCGGCCGGTAAATAATACTGCTTCTATTTTCTCAGGAACGAGTTCTAACCCCTTTTCGATTATCCATGCCTTGATTATTGTAGTGGCCTCGTGCGCTGCCAGCATAAGTTTGTTTTCGGTCTTGGCCACCATCAACATGTTGAGGTCATCGACAAACTCGATCAGCTCGCTCCTGGTGGTAGGGAAAAGCGCAGCACCCCGTAATACTGTACGTTCTACAGCGTCGGACCGACAGCTGATCCCTGTAGGACTCCACTAGTTAGATAGCCGTTATTTTTGTGATAGTGCTCATTAACTAAAAAGACTGTTCGTGAAGTAGTAATCCTTCACCACGTTCAGGAGATAGTTGGAGATTCCTCTTCTCTCCTTAGTCTCTCCTTAGCCTCTCGATAGTCAAACCTGAAATTACCAGCGTTTCTCTAGATAAGGTGTACGTAACTCGATCAAATTTCATGCCAGGTCTGACCGACAGTCTTGATGCGGTGCTAATCGTATCTAAAGTTGGCACCCTCCCGGTAGACGATTGTGTGCTAATTCATCAACCCGATACCAACTCAGGTGACTTATCACTAGAGTACGGATTTATAGCAAATTTGCTATACATAAATATTGATAGAAGAAGTGTAATTGTTATAAATGTCCACGAATTTGCTAAAAATAAGACATTTGACGCTATGTTTTTTGTGCTTATATGCTTATTTTGATACTTTAATCACTTTAATGCTTAGATTCACTTTTTAAGCTTTTTTAGTGCTTATTTTAGCACATTTTCGATAAATTAAAAAAAATTGCAATAGATATGTACATAAATACCCACATCTTTTATTTATATTTTTTGAATTTAATATTTAGTAGACTTTGTTTGTCTTGTTGGCTTTGTTTATATAGACGAATAATAAATTAAAGACTTCAACTAGTTTAAAAACTTGATGATATTTAATATACATAATAGGAGGTATAACGGAAACATTGGTGTTCTTGAATATGCTTATCATCACTTTTTCTTTTATATAAAAGAAATGTTGAAAATTTTAACACATTTATAGTTTGATAGTTGATTAACGCCGAGTATCCGACGACAGTTAACGAGGGGATAAGAGATCATCCAAAATTAAAATCTGAAAACCCATAGATTTGCAAGCATGCTAATAGATGATAAGTTGTCGTCTTTATATTTTGAAAATTTTCTAGATAAACAGTAAAAAAACTAAATTTCTTCTTCTAATTACCAATTTTTCTATAGTTTTATTGTTATTTACGATTTTATTTAGGATTCTCATATTTTTAATAATATTGCTTATTTAGCAGTATTGTGTTATATTGTATTGTACTTAGGGGTGGATTGACTACTAGAGCCTTACAGAACTACGACCATTATTGATCTTTTATTTAGCAGTGAGTGTACTATATTTTTTTGAATATTTACACAATAATAAATAATAATAATTGAAAGTTATGGAAACTCTGAAAATTAAACATTTTGTCAAGTTTTTTTTGTTCACAAGTTCTTGATATTTTTATTTTATTGTGTTACTTTGTATTACTAATTTTTGTTATTTTTTTATTGTATTACTTTACAAATAAATTTTGTTTAAAAATTTTTTTTTAATGCTTATTGATTATTATATTTAAGTTTAATGCATATTTTTATGCATATAATGGCAATTTTTTGTGCTATTTTAAGCACTATTTTCTCGATTTTTTATGCTTAAAAGTCCGTACTCTACTTATCACCATCCATATCAAAGGAGGTATAAGTTTTCCCGGTATTCTATATGGCCATTCATGATTTCAATTGGGTACGTGAGTGGGACTACAATCGCGCTCCGAGTAACACGTACAAATAAAATAATTAATTTTAAAAAGTCAATGCATTTTCTCAAGTTAATTTTAATATTTTCGTAACATGCACATATGGAAACATCTTTCCACCAAGTTTTAACCGGATCGCGATATTATAAGTAATATAGATTTAAGGTTATGAGAATAAAAACAGAAACTAAAACAAAACGATTGTCACCTGCTTTGGCACTGCCATCAATGCATTTAGGTGTAACGCCTATGGTAGATTGTATCAATGTTTCACACCTGAGGAGAGATTAGAAAGAGTATTAGAGTAAAAAAGAAGTGCAAGTTTTAAAATTTCAATTTCGTTTGGATAGGATGCATTCTTTTAGCATTTGCTGTGTCCTATTGGTATCCAAGATAAGTTGCCAATGTATTTTTGAATTTTCAACTTGAGCGAAATTAATTTTCTCTAATTTAAGCTTGGTCACAATCGCCAACTGTTGGGTTTTGATTTTGAAGTGGCTTCTTTGTCGGGATTACGATTGTCTCCAGGGCTCGACACCAAAGTTTACCTTGTGCAGCAAACTTTGTAATATTTACCATTATAAGATGAGAAAAAAATGTTTAAAATAACCTAAATTACCGAGTATTAAATTATAAAATGTTAAGTAAATAACAAACTAATTTTAATAACTAATAGCAACAATCCTTTGACAATCATCCCTTGTTATGATTTTTTCAAATCAGTGAAAAGTAACTTCATAACGGAGAAAATAGGTATGACGTAGGTCATGTTTTGCTGCACTTATAAAGGGGTATCGTAGACTCTTAAGCCCGGTTTGAATGAAATCATTCTGAATTAATCCTCGTTTTAAATTTCAGAGCAAAGACAAGAAGGTATAAACGAAAGCGCGGTAGACAGAAATTTTTATGGTAAGTAACATTTCTACAAAAGGTTTTTAGATTACATCATTTGTTTATGCAGATTCCGATGGTTTCCTTATTGTTGCTGTCAAAATGGTACAGAAATTACTTCATCTGGAACCACAAAGTGCATCTGACGAACCAAGTTTAACTGATCTACAAAATAGAATTGACGTTGATACATTCTCAGAAATCGAAAACATAAGCACGGATACTGATTCCAATGGTATGTGAATTCTTACATAATTTTGGAATAAATAGGTTTTTAATATTTGTCTTACGGGTAGATTCCGATAGCATTATTGATAATAAGCAGTCAAACGCAGTAGACAGTCAATCTCTCAGTAGCGATGATGAAAGATCATATAGAGGAAATCACAAAAAAAATGGAAAGAATGAAGATGACATTAAAATTAAAGAGCAAGAAGTTGATCAATTATACAAATACTATAGTTTAGGGGTAGAAAATACTGACATTGGAAGGGCAGTTGGAATTTCAAAAGATAAAGTTTTCGATCAATTTGATACTGTAAAAGAAGTAATCGCTCCCATTCCTTTGGTTGATAACAAATCTGAATTTAGCAATGTGGACGTGTCCACTTGTGCCCCCTAGTTGCTAAAATCTATTTCTAGTTTTGCATTTCATTTGCAGAATGGTCAGAAACTATGTAAAAAAATCAAATCGAGCAAACATTGATGAGACGGACGTTCAAAAGGCACTTACAGAAATACGTAAAAAAAGAATGTCGATCCGTACTGCAGCTGCTCATTTCAATTTGAAGAAATCTATGTTGCATAAAAGGCTAAAACTAATCAAGAGTAGGAATGCCACTGGCAATGATTCTGATCTTGAGTCAGAATCTGAACTTCCCACATATGATGGGCGAATGTCTAAGTATGCAAGTAAGCAAGTTTTTTCGGCGGATGAAGAAAGAATGTTAAATGAATACATACTAAAATGTTCTAAAATACATTTTGGCTTAACATATAAGCAAACGCGTAAGCTAGCCTACGAGTATGCCAATAAACTTAACAAAAAATATCCTGTTAAATGGGATATTCAGAAAGAAGCCGGCATTGATTGGATGAAGTCTTTTTTAGCAAGAAACACCAATATTTCATTGAGAAAACCCGAAAACACGAGTTTAGCTCGAGCAACAGCATTCAACAAACATAATGTAGAAATGTTTTTTAACAACTATCAAGAAGTCCTAGAACAATATAAGTTTAAGCCAACTAGAATTATCAATATTGATGAAACTGGGATTACTACAGTCTTACCAGCTCCGAATGTTTTAAGCGAGAAGGGCAAAAAACAGGTCGGTCAGATAGTATCTGCGGAACGAGGTCAACTTGTTACTTTCGTCGGCATTGTGACAGCAATAGGGAACCCACTTCCACCTCTTTTTGTATTCCCTAGAGTCCATAGCAAACCCCATTTGTCAGTGGTGGTCCTTCAGGTTCTATTGCGTTAGCACACAAAAGTGGATGGATTACATCTACTCTGTTTTTGGAAGTGTTAAGACATGTAAAGGAACATATGTCAGCATCAAAAGAAAATCCACTTTTGATACTTCTTGATAATCACGAAGCTCATATATTATTAGAAGCTATACTTTTTTGTAGAGACAATGAGATTGTAATGGTCTCTTTCCCCCCACATTGCTCGCACAAGCTACAACCTCTCGATGTGGGTGTATTTGGGCCTTTTAAATCTAAGCTTAGAATAGCTTTCAATGATCATATTACAGCCAATCCAGGAGTACCGATATCAATTTATAATATTCGAACTTTATCAAAGGAAGCTTTTTATTCAGCATTTACGCAAAGAAATATTGTTAAATCTTTTGAAAAACCTGGAGTGTGGCCATTAAATAGACTTGCATTATTTAATGACGATGACTTTGAAAGTTCCTATGTTACCGACAGGCCAATTTCGAATGAATATAATGAACCAAGTACTTCGTCACAAATATCAACATTGTCTCTTGAGGAAAAGAAAGTATTACCACGCACAGTATTAAGTCCTGCAGATGTGAGATTATTACCCAAAGCTCCACCTAGAAAAACAACAGGACGTGCTAGAGGCAAGTCTTGCATCTACACTAATAGTCCAGAAATGGAGTAAATTAAATTAAAATGTAGCAAAACTAGTTCTGTAAAGAAAGATAACATAGAGAAGGTGAGAAAAGTAGTATTTTCTGACAGCGATTCTTCTGAATCTGACCTGTCAGACGTTAAATTCATGGATACTAGCGACGATAGCGATGAAAATGAGAGTAATAATAATAATAGGATTCTAGACGACGAGGTAATCAATACCGGTGATTATGTCTTAGTAAAATTTGCTACAAAAAAGAAACTTATACATTATGTGGCAAGAGTAGATAAGTTAAACGAAGCTTCAAATGGTATGGATGTTGAATTCTTAAGGACAAGAGGCGAGTCCTGGAACTTCTGGAACTTCAGCTTCCGAGACCTACCTGACCTAGCAGAAGTAACCAGGGATGATATTGTATTGAAGCTACCAATGCCTTACACAAGTAAGGGTACAACAAGAACTTCCTCATTTGTATCCTTTCGAATTTCATTGACTAAATATAATGTAATTGACAATTTTTGTCGTTTATATTTTCTTAAACCGTTTTTATATTGAAAGAGTTCTTTTTACTCATAAAATATATGTTCAAATAAATAAATAACCATTAATGTAACATTAATTTTTGTTGTCCACATCTACCCTCTCTATAGTCCACATGCACCCACCAATGGGGTACATGTGGACAAATGCAATTTTTTTTCAATTGCCCATAAAAAGTATAAGAATATTTTTTAAAGCCTAATGTTAAAAATAAATTGTTAAGGATGTATTATATTAGCAAAAAAAATTACAATTTAAAAAAAATAGTGATAACACGAGCAATACACCATTTTGAAAAAAAGTGTCCACATGTGCCCCCTTCTCCCCTTACATGAAAATGGTTTTTCCCCAGTATGAGTTCTCAAAATGTACTTTCAAAGTATACTTTTCCGAACATCTATAGCTACAAATTATACAGATAAACGGTAAATCTCCCTTATGACTTTTTAGGTGATATCTTAGGGCTCCTTTAAGTAAACATTTGCACTCACAAATTGTACAAGAAAACGGTTTTTCTCCAGTGTGGGTCTTAGAATATTTCACACGCAAACGGTTTGTTCCCTGTATGTTTTCTCGTCACTATGTTTTCTTAAATGAACCACTAGATTTTAGTTTAGAAAAATTTATGCTCACAAAACTCTCACGAAAAGGTCTTTTTGTTGACATGATTTTATATATACCACAACAAAGAAGATTTATACGCAGATTTAAAACCACAAAGTGCACATTCAAATGGTTTCTCGTTCAAGTATAATTTGTCACCAAATTGAGTTTTTGTGTGCAACAGTAAGAAAAATCTGTATCCAAATTTCAAACCACAAACATCACACTCAAACGGTTTTTCACCTCTATGAACTCTTAAATGAGACTTCCAATGACCTTTCTGTAAAAACTTGTGATGACAAAATTGACATGCAAAAGGTTTTTCACCTGTGTGTATTTTTAAATGTCGCTGTAAACTGCTTTTATCCAGAGTCCTGAAATCGTAAGTTTCGCATGCATATGGTTTGTCGTTCGAATGAGTCAGAAGATGTCGTTTTAAATTATTTTTCCATTTTAATTCGTCGTTACAGCTATAACAAAACTTGGTCACTTCGTGCGATCAATACAGGGATGAACTGATTCGGTTTCTCAGGGAGAGCCTTATGTTTAGATATTCTAACTTCACTTAAATGCACATTGTGGCTTACAATTACATTCCTTAATACTATCTACCGAATGATGCAATTCTTCTAGATTGAAGTCAAACTTTTCGGCTTTGATTTTCATCTCAAATTTGGCGATTTTTAAAATTTAAGTGTTAGTGTGAATAGTAGATAAAAACTATAATTAATCAATGCTACTATGTTTTCACTGAAACAAATCTTCCGATTAATTAAAGACTCCGTTGTCTTCAGTTTCAAGTGTGAAAATCTTTTACTTACCTGGTTTTCTCCAGATAATAACGGTATCTCGACAGTCTTCCCCTGTGCAATTTTTTAACTCTGTGGGGTTAAAACATAAAATTCAATATTTCTGACTTGACAAATTTTAACATAATATTCGATTTTAAATAAATGACAATCGATCCGACCCCTGTCGGCTTGAAGTTTATGTGAAATGTAAACAAATACGTTTATTGTATTTGACCTAAAGCTTATTAGGTTAAATATTCTAGTTGTTTACCTATGTTTACATCTTTGTGTTTTATTTACTGTGCTTTTATGTGAATTTAATTTATATTATAAAATGGTAAATACACTTGGTGCAATTTGTGCCGTATACGATTGTATTAATTATAAGCAACAAAAAGGTGAAAAGAAGTCATTTTTTAGAATGCCAAAAGATCCTAACCTGTAAGTGCACAATATTAAACACAAAGATATATTTTTGATGATTACATTTTATTTCTAGTTTGAAATCATGGATTGTCGCTTGTAAAAGACAAGATTTGGAGTTATTACTAAAATCGAAAGATTCTGACTATTTTTATAAGACATTTGTTGTCTGTTCGGACCATTTTAAATTAGAATGTTTTCGAAATAAGAATCTGTTTAGCCAGGGTTTATTACCTGGATCTATTCCTACATTAAACCTGTCCGAAGTTACTATTCCAACTGTATTTTCTATAGAAAGAAAGATTAATGATGAAACCGACCAAGTAACAAACAAAATTAAGATCGAGGAAAATCTTACCGAGGAATTTGCAGATTCTTATACGAATGATACACATTTAAAAGAGGAAAATAACAGACTCACTCAGTTGTTACATGAATACAAAAGGAAAGCAAAGTGTAATGCCAGCCTTCTTTGGAAGTACAAAAAGCGAAATCAACTTTTACGTCGAAAGTTACTTCAATGTCGAAAAGCAATGGTTCAAAATGGTCTGTCATTCTAAAATGACTAAAGTTTGCAACCAATTTGTTCAGTCAGATTAGTGGGAAGGAAAAAGGTATGAAAATAGGTATAAATAGTTTGGATTAGCTTTGTTTTATTGTTTAACGAAGTCATATAATATATGTCTTCAAAATTATTTTTGCCTGCCTAGTATTAGTTCTTTACGTTCTTGGCTAAATAATATGCATGTTAAGGCGAGATTTCGCTCGATCACATATTGAAATTTAAATGATACTAATATCAAATATCAAATGATATACTAATATCAAGGGGTACTTACTGTTGTCACCTCTCTTGTAGCCTATGGGCGTGAGCGATTGCAATCGGTCACGTGGAAAGTAAGAACTATTACGTGTGAAAGGAAAACAATCGTAAGCAGATACTAGGAGTATTATAATACAATAATTCTTTCTTATTGGTATAAATGTGCTGAATAAAAAATCTAAACAATATAGATATTAGTCCAGGATCCCGGGACCCATTTCTACAATTTATTACTATCAAACTAATTTTCCATGAGTAGCTTCATTTTGATGAAACCCAACTTTTTCTCTTACAAAAGTGTTCCATGGTAGTAGCTAACAGGGGTAGCAGTGATAAAATATGTCGATTTGACGATATTGAAAAAATTTATTGAAAAATAAAATATTTTAATAAAAAAAAATATAATAAATATAATAAAATATAATAAAAAAAAAAAATAAAATATTTATTTATTGAAAAAATATTTGTCTTACAAAATGTACGATTTGATCAAAGAGTCCCTTTTGTAACGTTGAGATTGGTATTTATATAAAATAAATGTACGAATTAAGTTATAGTTTAATGAGGTGAACATACAAGTTAAGTTGTTGGTTAAGACAATACATTAATCGTTGGTTCAGTAATACCAAGTAAAATACTAAATTTCAGATATAAAGCAACGTCTACGTTACATCCCGTTTGTTTACAAAAAGTATAAAATAATATATTGAAATAATTTACAAATTAAGTCGATCAATTGGCTTGACTCTACGACCTGATCGCGTCACTACTTCCTGCATAGGTGGTGGTTTCTCGGATGGAGGTTGATCGGGTGATTGTTTTTCCATCTCGGTTGGTTCTACGACTACTTCGACTTCATTATCTAGCGTTGCCGTTGATTTTCTTATGTGACTTGAGTTTCTTCTGTAATTCTTCCCATCATTGTTAGTAATGATTACCGATCTTGGATGATCTGTTTGTTGTTGAAACTTCGTGGAATTAGGAGTATTCCGCTGAAACACCTGAACACAATAATATGTTTAAACAGCTATATTTAACACACGATTTATACATTCGTTCAACTACATGAATTATATAAAAGTTAAGCTAGTCTAAAAGGTGAACCAACGACATAATACAAATGTAACTAACTTAGATTAAAGTACATCACCAGTCAGATGTCGCCACCTACCACCTTAAGAGATATATTTCTACACCCCCACTATCTCGAAAAGGTTGCCAATCCAATCTTGTCACAAAAATAGACAACTTTTGCATATGGCAAACTCTTTGTTAATATATCTGCAGTCATTTCATTGGTGGATATAAATTTAATGTTAACCTGCTTATTTGAAACAGCATCCCTAATGAAATGATGCCTTATATCAATGTGCTTTGATCTTTTGTGAAACACAGGATTCACAGACAATTTTTGAGCACTCTGATTGTCGTTGAATAGAACAATACTATTTTCACATCCTATTAACTCGGACAATAAGTTTTTTAAATAAATAGCCTCTTTCGATGCTTCACTTAAAGCCATGTACTCTGCCTCAGTACTTGACAGTGCAACTGTCTTTTGCTTGGAACTTTCCCATGATATCGCACATCCTGCTAATTTAAAAACAAATCCGGTATAAGATTTCCTATCCCTTTGATCATCTGCCCAATCTGAGTCAACATACCCTTCTAATTCACAATTATCATTACAAAATTTTAAAGCATAATTTTTTGTACCTTGTAAATACCGTAACACTCGTTTTGCATATTTCCAATGTTGTTCTGAATAACAATTATTAAATTGACTCAAATAACTAATTGCAAAAGCTATATCTGGTCGAGTTAAAACAGCCAAATACATCAGACTACCAATAAGTTTCTGATAAGGCATCTTATCATTTACATCAATATTACAATTTTTGCCTAAATTCAAATTAATTTTCATTGGAGTATTCGCGCTCTTACAATCTAACATGTCAAAATTTTTTAAAACATTATTTTTTCGATCTCTTGTAATTCTTATTCCTAAACATTGTTTGGCTTCTCCCAAATACTTAATTTTAAATCTTAAACTTAACTGTTTCTTTAAAAATTTACTGGTTACCCTGTTATTTGAAAAAACAAAAAAATTATCTTCATACAATGCTACTATTGTCAATAAATTATGTATCTTTTTAACATATAAACAAGGTTCATACTTTGATTTACTACACTGTAAAAAATTTTTGGGTAAAATTACACCTAGTATTGGTGGCCACTAGGTTGCCCCCATTATTAGGTGTACATTTACTTAACGATGCAATTTTTAACCAAAACGTACAATTACCATCTGATAGTGTAATGGTCGATTTATACTCAACATTTAACATTTATCACTTAACACTTAACATTTAACATTTATCATTTTCATTTAACATTTAAGGGTCCCGATACATACTGAGCCCATTTAACATTTAACATTTAGCACGTGTTGACAGTTATTCAATATTTGTTTTTCAATATTTCAGTAAATATTAGTGAAATTTTTATTTGTGTGAATATCAGTTTGTCTTGTGTAATGAAAAAAGTAAAAGATATTGCTGTTGTAACGAATTACTACTATTAATATTAAAAAATACTCGCAAAATAAACGATAAATTTTCGCACGCAGTTAGACTTGCGCAGTGTGAACAAAATTTCTTAAATGTTAAATGATAGATGAAAGTTGGTTATCTCTTAAATGATAAGTGATAAATGTTAAATGTTAAATGAGGAGTATAAATGCTTATACACAATTCCTATTGTTTATCTTCTTAAATGATAAATGTTAAATGTTAAGTGTTAAATGATAAATGTTAAATGTTGAGTATAAATCGACCATAAAATTTAACATTCTTGTGAAATTACTAGATAATAGTACATTTTGTTGTGTAAAATTAACCGGCGATTTTAAATCCCAAAATAATTTTACTTGGCACTTTTACATTACCTGAGGAAAATTAACCGACGATTTTAAATCCCAAAATAATTTTACTTGGCATTTTTACATTACCCGAGGAAAATTAACCGGCGATTTTAAATCACAAAATAATTTTACTAGGCACTTTTACACTAGTATTAGAGTAAAATTAACAGGTAATTTTAAATCATTTCATTTTTATTATAAATATAATTTCTTCACAAAAAACTTGTAAATTTTGATATAATTGTTATTTAAAATAAAATTATTCTTCTAATGACATTTGACAGCAAATTACAACAAGGATAATACAAATGAAACTAATAAGAACAAAAGTAATACAAATAACAATCCTTACGAACTGTAAAGTTTGGTTTACATTTGATATTGAAAGTAAAGAGTTAAATGAAATTGTTCGATAGTGAGTGACCAAACTTTACAGGGGAATAGAGCGGTAATCAGGTTCACTAGTAATTTCTTAATTTATTAATTAATCCAATAATTTTAAATTTTGAAGACTGTTTTCCACTTTTGGAGCCACGATCCGGATGAATTTTTAAAAAATATTGTTGTACCATTTCCATGGTGCAAGAAAATTGTTTTGGGTATTCCAAATTTAAATTAAAATATAGTGCAAAAAATGTTGCAATTGCTTCTTTTATGTGGGTCGAGGTATGTATTATATGTTTCTCTACTACCACATGGAATCTCTTTTCTTCAGTAGATCCTAAACATTTTAAATTGAAAAAAATAAAATAAGTATAATTATTATTAATTAGAAGTATATTATTTATTACCTTCTTCATTACACAATGTAACAATACGTGGCGCAAGAATAGTGAAATCATTAATTTCAGCTTCATTCTAAAAAAATAGCGTATAAATTAACAATAGGTAACATTATAACATTTATGTTTTGTACTTATATACATTTATTTGACAATATATGGCATTTAAAGATTCTTTAAAATACGAAGCTATTATTAATAAGATTGTTATTATCTTATCGTCATCATCTATTATATTAGATGAAATATTGAATATTAATTTGTTTATCAAGCCAAATTGAATTATTTTGTCAGCCTTCAGTAGCATATTTTGCCAAAGAGTATCAATCTCTTGGCACATCAATTTCTTGTAATGCCAATAAATGCCTTCTCTCTTCAAAAGTACTGGCCATTCTACTAAAATTTTTGCTACACATGGAGGATCATCTGCATTCAAAAACGCCCTTTGGATGGGGTACGTCTTTTCTAACATCTCTACAACCTCTTCGTTAAACTCTTCAACATCTTTCAATTTTTTTTTAAATCTTCATCGGTGGTATTAGATTCTAATACTGGCTGCCAGTTGGAACAGCCAGCCTGTAAGTTCAATATCTTTTTTCTTCTATTAATCGGAAAGTATTCGATTAATGAGTTATCGTAATTTCTTTTATGAGGTCTGTTGAGGTATTTGATGTGTTCTTTTAATTTTGAAAATATTGTATGTGATCCGTCCCCAAGAACCACACCATCGTCATCCACGTCTTCAAACATTTTCGGATATTTCGATATAATTTTGTGGGCCATAATTTTTATTGCTTTTGAGGGTACATTTCGTTTGATTTGTATCATGGTATCAGCAACAACATGAATTACGTCCGCTGTACTTCTTTTATCTGTTATACCTTTTTCACAATTATTTATAGTACATACCTTCATTTTATTCCAAGGAATGTCAATTAACTTCCATGTACTTTCCGAACATCTATCAATAGTTTTATTGTTAAAATCTCTTTCAACTTCGTTATTTAAAATGGAATTTTCAACATCTGAGCTCGTGCCGGAAGTGCAATTTTCAGATGCAGTTACGGTACTTATACTGGCAAAAGAATGTTCACCAAATGGTTTCCACTTTTCATTATTTTGCAATAAAATAAAAGTTTCGTTGTGTAACAATTTTAAAACGTCATCGTCGTCAATATTCGTACCATCAGATTCTAATACTAATTTTGAACCATTTATTTGCATCTTTAATGAGGCTAAAACATAGTTTATAGTTAAGACAAAAAACAAAATTTTGATTTATTAATACAGTAGAAGCCCGTTATGACATTTCCACAAAGTGCTCTTAAATTTCTTATTATGATGCTAGGGCTACACCTGCGTCTAACGTTATGCTTAGCTTGCATTAATGAACTAAAATGCAGATGTGGCTACGAATTAACGTGATAATCTGTTAACGACATTATTAATGACATTAGACTTTAGCGATAACTCGGGTTGCGGTCTCTTTTGGCACATCAAAGGGATTAATACGTTAGATATCGCGTTGTTGTGGCTACATTTATTCTATATCTCGCGCTATCGACATACTTATAGTACTATACAGTAAGCTCTCGTTATAAAGATATACCTGTTTTATTAATTTTATAGCAATCATCATCAACATTTTTATGCAGCAATGTCTTAAATTGTAAAATAAACGCAAAAACTTATGGCAGTATACCTATAAATTTTGTTTTATATTAAACAACATAAAAATATACACAAATTTCACGAAAAATTAAAAATAAATATTTGTGTAATGCCCGTATGCACCAACAACAAATAAATCTACAAATAAGTATTCGTCAAATAAAGTTTATTCAATGAATAACTTATATTGGTATTCACCAACCACTGGACATAAATAAATAACTATTTGTAGAATAAATACAAATTAGGTTGGTAGATAATAAAATTACTAAGTAAATTTAAAATCTTAACCTATAAAAGTTGACACTTTTCACTTTCGCATTAGTCTAAGATCCGGCATAAGAAATATATACCCTCATCTGTTATTTAATGATAATAAAGAATATATGCTAGATAATGTATACATTAATACATCGCAAATAGGTTGCCTAGCCAAATCACGTGCCGATGATGTTAAACAATAAAATGTATAATTAAATTTTTTTGATCAACTTCCCCGATTAGTTATTTAGGAAAGTCGATCATCAGCAGAGAGAATATACCCCAAGGAATTGAAAAAATATAGGTTGCCTACTTTTCCTCTGTGCAACTATGAAGTTGCCAGGTATAAACAGGTAAGTAAAAGTTGTTAATATACCCTCATAGGTTATTTAATCGAATTACATATCAAATGAAAGCTTATTTTATTCCCAATCCAACCGTATTAGGTTGCCTTATCAAAAAGTTTGTTAAATCCATGGTTGCCTAGATTTAAAATGGTACATTTTCTGCGAGAGCATTGAGAGTAACAGAGAAGCGTTACGCGCAATTCTATTTGACAGACAAAGAACAAAGACAAAAACGAGTTCTTTTTTCAATATTTCTCCGATAGTGTAAATATTAACAACGATATCAAATTTTTTTCACTCGCACATTTATTCATCAGCGACAATACATAATTATAAAATAATAAATTTTTCGTTTCAAATGTACGTCTTTCAAAAGAAGATTTTTCCGATCGTGTCCGATAGTCCCGATAGTTCCGATAGTAGTCAAATTCAAACCATATATTATTTACCTCCAATTCATTCTTCGCCAACGTCGTATGTATATGCTAAAGTAAATGAAACATAATTGCAAATCAAATTGTTGAAAAGTGTAATGAAGAATTAATAATTGTCACGTACGACTACGAATGAAAAGCCGAAATGCGATAATGTATTCATTAATTTTATTAGACTTTTACCGGCATTTAATCCGCACTACACGATCGGAAAAATCTTCTTTCGAAAGACGTACATTTGAAACGAAAAATTTATTATTTTATAATTACGTATTGTCGCTGATGAATAAATATGCGAGTGAAAAAAATTTGATATCGTTGTTAATATTTACACTATCGGAGAAATATTTAAAAAAGAACGCAGAAAATGTACCATTTTAAATCTAGGCAACCATGGATTTAACAAACTTTTTGATAAGGCAACCTAATACGGTTGGATTGGGAATAAAATAAGCTTTCATTTGATATGTAATTCGATTAAATAACCTATGAGGGTATATTAACAACTTTTACTTACCTGTTTATACCTGGCAACTTCATAGTTGCACAGAGGAAAAGTAGGCAACCTATATTTTTTCAATTCCTTGGGGTATATTCTCTCTGCTGATGATCGACTTTCCTAAATAACTAATCGGGGAAGTTGATCAAAAAAATTTAATTATACATTTTATTGTTTAACATCATCGGCACGTGATTTGGCTAGGCAACCTATTTGCGATGTATTAATGTATACATTATCTAGCATATATTCTTTATTATCATTAAATAACAGATGAGGGTATATATTTCTTATGCCGGATCTCGCACTATATGTTGTGTTTACAAATGAACAAAAGAAATACGAAGTCGAAACTGCAAAAATTAAATCAGAAAATGCCATTCAATTGATAATTCTTAAAATTTTGAAGGAAAAGGCAGAAATCGAGAAGGAGTTGGCAGAATTAAATTTAAAAAAAATAAAAAACCAATAATCCAAATATTTTGTATATATTTTTTTAAATTAAACTATCTATTAAAAAAAGTATTGATTACAGCATTTCTAATTGCAAAATTTTGATTAACAATATTTTCGTTTCCAATGTTAATATCTTGAATTTCATTGTGAACGATGTTTTCATTGGGTGGTATTTCATCTCTTCTATCTATGGCAATGTTATGTAAAACTGTTGTTGCTACAAATATTGAGTCCACTCGATCAAGAGCAACACGAAGCCCAAGAGACAGACACGGAAATCTTCTTTTGAGAACACCGAAAGCTCTTTCCACCGTGTTTCTAGTATGAAAATGGCTTCTGTTGTATCGCTTTTCAGCAGGAGTACTAGGAATATATAATGGTGTTAATAAGTACTTCCTACAGGGATAAGCACTGTCGCCTAGCAAATAGCAATCTCCAAAAGTATCTTCTTCTAACCGAGCTGTTAATCTAGATTCATTGAAAATTGTAGAATCGTGAGCACTACCGGGATAGGAAGTTACTATATCCATAATTTTAAGGTTTCCATTTGCGACCATTTGAACATTTATGGAAAACCATCTCTTTCTATTCCGGTACAATTCAGCAGTATCTCCTCCTGGTGATTGAATTTTTATATGAGTACCATCAATCGTACCTAGTACTCGAGGAAAGTTTGCAATTTTATAAAAATTGCTATTAATTTTATTTATTGTAAATTGAGTTTGTGGCATTTTTATATAAATATTGCCTTTTAATGCAATATAGTGTGATATTTTTGCAAGAATTCTGCTCACACTACTTTGCGATACTAAAAAATTATCAGCCGTACACAGTTGAAATGACCCGGTAGCATAAAATCGTAGGGTTATCAGCACTTGATTAATTGGCGATATAGGATCATTTCTCATACTTGTAACTTTTAAATTCTCCCCAATTAAATTTAAAATATCTTCCACGGTTACCTTTGAAAAACGAAATCGCATCTTGAAATCTATATCGTCAAAATTTTCTATAAAATTAGTTCTAAGACGAACATTTCGGGAGCGTCGGCAATTTCTATTTTCATTTTCGTCTGTTGGAACTGGTAAAAAATTTAAAAGCGGCAATAAATTGTTTCTAAAAACAAAGTAAAATTGCACTATAATACAACATACTTTATAATACTTAATTTTTAATTATGTACTTACATTAAATTTAAATTATCTATTACTCTTTCTGTAATACTTTTAATTTTACACAAATCCGAATATACAAGTACTCATAAAATTCAAAAAACTTTCAAGTTTTAAGGTTATAAATCGACAAATAACGACTTATTTGACCAATTTTGAGCTAATAAGTTATTGGGAGTTTATTCAATGAATAAACCTTATTTTATGTTGGTGAATACAAAATAGTGATTTTATTCGACAGTTAGTGCTATTTGTAGTTGGTGCATACGGGCATAAATTGCATTTTTTTATATTAAATTAAATAATTTGAAGAACGCGTTTTGCAAATTTTGCAAAAAATTTATTCGTACGTTAAACCAAATTACAAGATAAATTTGTATATTAAAAACTTAAATAAACTGCAAAGATATGTTCAACTTGCAGAATCAGCGTCGGCTTAAATTTCAACGCTTAGACAAGAGCTACACCTGCGTTTAACTTTAAGCTTAACGTATATTAATGCGCTAAAATGCAGATATGGCTACAAATTAAAGTGATAATCTGTTGACGATATTAGTAATGACATAAGACATTAGGCGATAGCTCGGGTAGCGGTCTCCTTTGGCACATCAAAGGGATAATGTATTAAATATTGCGCTGTTGTGGCTACACTATTCATTCTACATATATCTCGCGCTATCAGCATTATCTCTACTGCACTTGGTTCAGTTGCGCCTCATTTCTGCATAGTATGCTAATTAAATTAAGTCTACAGTTGAAGCAAATTAAGTTGTCTTTACCGATTAAAAAAGATAAATTTCGAATAACTTTTATTATATTTTCACTCTCACACTTTTATTTTTGCAATATGACTTAAGTTCTTTATACTATTAGAAAGGGAAAAAATAGAATCGTACGATATACTGAAATAACCTAAAAACAGAAATTCTTGACTTAAGTTGTTTATACCAAACATCAAAGAAATGTTTTAATTTAAAATAAAAATAAAAATTTTACGGAAATATGAAAACAAATAATAGATGTCTAAAATTAGTGTATTTTATATAATAGCTGTTCTATTAAATTATTTGAAAAACTCGTTTGCAAATTTTGAAGGTTAATTTTATTTGTGCTACGTTAGTAATTAAATAACGGACAAGAATATGTGCAATTTGCAGATTCAGGGTCGACTGTAATTTAAACGCGAGTAACAAGATACTATGTTTATATAATAAGTCCTGAGCGACACATTTTATATGCTTCTTTCGTGGTAGTGATGCTCGAAATCGAGAGTTTACTGTACATGAACTACGTTAAACATCACATTAAACATTAACATAGATGTAGCCATTCAAAAATATATAATCTAGCGCGTAATTTTTTCTTCCGTTAAATAACGCATTTTCTCTCGCTAGACGTTAACGCAGATGTAGCCCTAGCATGAAGAGTATCCCAACAACTTGATATTTAAATCGCGCGCTATTTTCGTTTTTCAAATGTTTATTCGGTGATATTGAGTAGCCGTCATGTAGAAACAGACATTTTTTTGCGAAAATATCGCGTTACACTTTGGAAGAACGTTTATTAATAATATTAATAATTGTAAACACCCATTACAAAAATGAAAAAGAAAAAAATTTGGACAAATTTTGAAACCTCGAGAGTCAAGTGACCGCCAAAATGTTGCGATTTAACCTGTTTCGTAATGAAACTTAAAATTTAGTGCAGACACAATTTACAGTACTTTATAACGGGATGCCACTATATCTATAGCGCAAAAACTACAAGTGTATGGTTCATTCAAACCATTTTGCAATATATGTCATAGGTATCTATAACATAATATTTAAGCTTTAAGCAACACTGTAATTCAGTTTAAACTTATGTTTAAACCTTATGTTTTGTGTATAGTTTGTTTATACAAACTATTAAAAATTAAAATGATTGTCTTCGAAATTCACAAATTTGAATAGTAGTAAATTTATTTTTATGTAATGGTATGCTATGACTGTATTGCAAAATAGCTTTGTACAAACTATATTTATAATTTACTTATATTTTATAATTTTTTATCTTTGAGAATAACATCTTCATAAATATTAACCGTGTTATCCTCGACAGCTAGGAAAATTATTCTCTGCCTTTGAAGGTCCCAAATTTTAAAAAGTAGCATGATATTATGGCTTATATTATGTACATACGTATAGTCGGTCCAAAAATAAAAGAAAAAAATTGTTTTTAAGTTTTGCTTTTGCAAAATTAACAATTTTGTGAAATTAAACAGAAAATAAAGAAAATGTATCAAAATCGTGATAAAATAACATATTATATAATTTACAACATTTCTAATGGGGAGGATTTAAACGAAAACAATGACTTTTCAGCACCCTGAAAATGCATACATGGTTCATGACTTATTAAATCTTTATAATGGCTGCCACAAAATGAATTTCTTTCAGACGCATCTAGTTTTACTTTCTCATAAAGACCTATGCTTTTATTAAATACAATCTCAGCTTTATTTCCAAAAAAATATAAGTCATTATACTGGCTGTTGATGACAATATATTTTATGGTACAAAGAATGAAATTATCAAAGTCTGATTTTCTACAACATACGTGCATACCCGAAGAGTATTCTATTCCTCTAAATATTGCCTTTGTAGATATAAATTTAATTTCACCAAAAGTGCAAAAATTGGAAATATAGCTTACAATTTCCGGTTTATAATCGTTAATAGAATATTTAATAGCGTCATCTGCAATAACTCGATCCGAAAATAAAGTACCTTGCGTGGCGTGTAATGCTTGCAATAATTGATGCCTTTCGGATAGGGAGTGAAGAATATTTATGTAATTAGGTGAACGTTTTAAAATATTTTTGAAATACGAATGTTTGCTTTCATATCGTAAGGTCTACATATGCTTTAATGGTCCAAACATTCGTATAAGATACGGATAATGCATCAAATAATGATGTTTTGGCCTAAGTTTTACATCAGGAAATAATTCTATTCTGAACTGCATGTAGTCTTTGATCAAACTTTTTAAAACAGCAATTTGCCCAATTGAAATTTGAGCTACCATTAATAGGCAGCATATTTCTCTCAAAATTTCGAACATTTCTAAATAATCTGCATAAGGAAGATCATCTCTGACAATATCATGTACAGCAAATGGAAAAATGAGAATCAGTCTTAAATTTTCACTTGCACTGCCAATAAGTTTGTCACCTTTTTTAATCAATGGAACGTGATCATATTTTAATTCATGCATAAATCTTAAATTTTGTAGTTTGCTATTTATATTATCATAAGTAACAAATTTTAAAGAAACTAATTTATTTAAAGATAACATAAAATCATATTGAAGAATTCCTTCTAAGAAATCATGGGCTAGACATGGTGGTAAACCAGGATTGCACACATGAAAGTATAAGCATTTATTTAAAATAGATTCCATTTTAACACCATCTGTTGGTTGACCACTTGTTGATAATATACTTAAATCATCTTCATGTGACATAGGATTTCTAAGTGGAAATACTTTTCTGGGCTGACGATGGAAACTCTTGCTTGTAGCATAACAATAAAGACAAAAGTAATCAACAGTGCTAAAATTTACTAAAAATCCACCTATTTGATGACTTCCTAAATTATCACCTATGACTGCTATTATAGTTCCCCTTATCGTAGTATTTCCTATTTGTATACCTGTATGTTCTAAATAATTAATATCTTTAATTATAGTTTCAAAAATTTTGGACAATCCAAATTCTTTTACATCTTTTTCTAAGCTTAAAGCGATCAGTTGAATTTGATCAACCTTGGATCGATTAAATGTTAATATATTACCTATCGTCATGTATATACCTACAATCTTGTGTATTTTTCTAGACGAACCTAACGGATTGCATACTTCAAATGCATCTTGATATATTATAATCTGCAGTGCCTTTGGAAACTCGGTGAAAAATTTATTTTTTTTTGAAACGCTCTCCATCACAAAAATTGGCAAATACTAAATTTTTTGATTTATAATTATTTTCGTACTGATTAAAGACATCGCTATTACTCATTAATACCTTTATAGTTTCTAGAATGGGTATATAAACAAAAAAATTTTTATTTTTAACATTTTGTCTCAAGATTATATCAAGAGGAGCAACAAATTTATAATGTTGTTTGTAATATTTTTTTCTTATATAGGATGATCCTAATAAACCGTTTGATGGATGGTGGGCAACATTAAACAAGTTGTGTTCTTCAAGTGAATTTTTTAATTGATTTCTTTGATCTGGCGTAAAAATTTTTGATACATTTTGTAAACTGATATCATCGAGATCCGATAAACCGTCAATCAATGTTTGCAAAGCTTTATCAGTAAGAAAATGCTTTGCTTGTAATTTTAAATATGTCCAGGCTAGAGAATTGACATAAATATTTATTAAATCTACTGTAGTATTGAATGGAAATTCCTTTATGTTATCACTTGAAGGTAACTCGTCCAGATTCTCAAACCCCGAAAAAGTATTATTGGTTAATACTACTTCATCTTGTTTGTTAATATCTAATGCTATAGTATTTGAATTATTAGTGTCGTTTAAAGATTTGTAATGTATATGTGAGCTTTAAAACTTTTATATTTTCCGTATTCTAAAAAACAATTAGGATATTTGCACACAAATCTTATATTACGGAGTAATCTATGAAAATATTGATGGCAGTTATACTGATTTAAGCTTAAAAGAACATGTTTATATATGGGGCATTCACTGGGAAAACTGTATCTTCATTCCACAATACTTCGTAGAATTTTCGGTTTTCCTCATTCTCAATGTGTTGTACAAGGTGTTTAACATTATCAATTTTTGCTTGTTTTAATTTAATAGGTCCCTTAAAAGCATTATTCGGTTTTTGGCCATTATAATGTGGACGAGATTTTCCTACTTTATACAAACTGAAACTATTATATTCGCCAGACATGGTTTCTCTCATTTTTGGTTTTCCAAGTTTTGAAAACATGATTGACCTACATTTTGAAATTCCAGGAACTGAGGCTTTCAATGTTGACTCATATAGTTGTTTGTAGTTCAAAACAGGTACAACATCGATATCATTTTCACTCTTGGCGAGTCCCGTTTGAACGAAAACTATCTCAAAAGGTTTTTTGAGACGACATTGCTTAATCATTTGAATATAATAATCAGGAGTGTCAACTTTTTCACATTTTAACCTTTTTTTTTCTACTAGCCCAAAACATCTGTCTACGGGCATCATTGAATGTCCAGGTATGGGGTAATACATTACTATTTCATTAAAAATGCCATCTGTACATAATGAATCAAGGTATGCAAACAGATAGCGATTTTTATTTTGCGAAAAACAGTTATCGCAAAAAATTGAAAGTTTTACTACTTTGCCATTTTTTTTCTTTTTTGTAATATAGTGATTTAAACAGGAAATTACTTCATTTGGGCCTTTTCCTGCATAATTTTCAGTGTATAAATACATTGAAGCATGGTTACTTACCACATCATTAATGCAAAAATTGTGTAGCCAGAGTTGTCGTAAGTAATACTCGTCTTTTATATTGGTGACTGGTAACGGCAAATTTTTTTGATAATCGAAACATATTACCATTTCGTCTGGCTTAGGATTGTCTCGTTTTTCTTTGAGCTGGTTGTAAAATACTTCAGCTTTTCTAATATGAAGCTCTTTTTGCGCATTTAGTTCTTGAACTTGTTGGTCATCATTTTGTAGTCTTGCGTTAGTAGTGGCTGCAATGAATTTAGTACATCCTACGCAGATGTCTTTGCGAGGGTAACCAAAGGCAATGTTATGATCTTCATTAAAAATTTTAATAAAACGATTATATGAAATTTTAAATTCTGGATTTTCTTCAGAGTATTTACGATGTAAATCCACAACCGTACATTCGGATGGTAAATATTTTCTGTGTTTGTTTTGGCTTCGACTATAATGGATTCTCTACAGGGTAAGCTTTTTATGTAGCTATTAACTTTATCTAACGTTTCACTGGCGATTCTTCGTGGTCTCGTGTCATGTTTGCCTCTATTATCTTGAACATCTGAATCAAAATTTTGAATTTTTCTTCTTAGTCTGTTTCTTGCTATACCGTGTATAGCCAAAAATGCATTCATGCACACTTTCTGGGTTTTCTCCTTTATTTTTATATTATATGTAAAAACCTTACGAGGAGCTTTATTTTTATTCAAATGCCTCCGTGAAAGAATTTGTTGCAAACAGCCACGCAAATATATATTTTCCTCATCATGAGATTTTAGTTTTTGGTAATTTTTAAAAATTTGTTCTTTCTGCTCTTCAGTTAATTTTTCTTAGCATTTACATCTACATGTCGGAATATCTTTAGCTACAACTTTTCTCTGCTTGCTCTGTTGTTTCTTCTGGTTTCTTTTCCAAGTATCTGTTAATCTCTTGCGTTTCTTTCCTTTCTTCAATAATTCGGTAACACCATTTTCTACTTCATTATTATTATTTGTTATTGCAACTTGAGCACAGCCTGCTTTTTCTGCAATTTCGTCGCTATCACTGTGAGTACTATGTACTTCTTTTTCGTTTTCGGGCAGCCATTCGTCTGAACTTCCATCAGAATATGGATCTAATCATGATAAAAGTTTGATTTTTACACTACATTATAATATTTGGTGTCATTTTACCTTCAAGATCTTCAATATTACTAATTTCATTCATTTTAACAATTAGTTCAAAACAATAAACGCAGCACTTCTTCTACAAAAAGAACACAATGTAAAACTGAGGTTAAGAATACACTTAGGTACTTTTTACAAATAAAATGTAACTTATGGCTATTATGAAACATTTAGGGACTTCTTGCTCTCAAATACCTACTACCTTCTAAAATATCCAATCATGAAATAACAACTTCGGGATTTTTTGTGTTAAATCTAATCTGACAGTTAAATAGTATGTGAAAATTGCTATTAGATGGCATCATAATGTCAGTTTCATGAAAAATGTCACTTAGGGACTTCTTGCTCTCACCCCTTCAATTAAAAGTGATAAGGTAAACAGATTGCTGTTGAAGCTTACCTGAATTTTCAACATAATTTATTATTTTAAATAAATCTTTGGTTGTCTTACAGTCATAATTGTAGAAGATTGGTTGTTTCCAATTTGAAAATAGTCCCCTTAACATAAATACTTGTGCATAACTGTATGACTTTAAAGTTTCGTCGTTAGCCTTGTCGTACAAATTACCTTTCGAATCTTGATCTCATCAAACGACAATATGCACACTTTGTCCATCTCATTCATATCAGTCAATTTAAACCGATTTCTTTTATCCAACTGCTCCTGCCTTTCGGAAGTATACCTACTAGACCCTGAAACAAAAGAAAAAGTTACTTTCGGTAAGTTTCCACTAGGATCTGGTACACTACTTTTTAAAAGCTCGTATCTCAAATATCTTTGGTAATCTTCTTTTTTGAAATGTTTTGAACACACTCGTGCACTTTCTACGTTAAACTCGTCTTCCCGGCCGCACGCTATTATCCAATATTTACAAATTTCATCATCAGTCGGAAATCGAAATAACTTCACATCACTTTTATTTATATACCAAACTTCACATCCAAACACAACACACCGCATTATTCCTAATAAATTTTAAATATTATATAAAAGAACACAAATCAAGAATACAGGTTATAAAGAATAGAATCGAATAGTTCCCGCCGTAGTTGACCGCTAATACTCGGTCGTTCTCGCTATTTGTTTAACCCTACAATGCTATTGTACGTAAAGTTAAATATAATACGATACCCAAACGCTTACCACGACTTACGTAGGTAGCATGGTGGGGTTAATATCCAAACCAAGATACGTCACAGTAATATGGAGTCACATGATGGTCACATGTACGTGCTGAGTCAACACCTGCGCTGGATCATACCTTGTAAATTTATTGTATCATGCGTCCACACGTAATAATGATTCGGATATCATTGATAGCGGTTATGCTATTTATTATTTTTCGTTTATAACCGTTTCAATCAGTCGGAGATTCTGTGGGATTCCCGTACTTGAGAAATCTTGTATAAAACTACCACTCATCAATAAATTCAATTCCGGGAATGCAAGCTTCTTTGCAAATTACAAATATTTTGTAAAATTACAGCAAAGGTGTAAATTTTCAATAAATTAGGGTAAACTTTACACTTACAAGTAAATTTAAGTCTTTGTTTCTAAATCTTACACGCATTTTTGTAATTTTACTATGTTTAAGGTGATTTTTCCTTAAATTAAGGTGTAAAATTACAAATTGGTATGTATATTTAAACTGTTTTTAATAACTATTACCCCAATGTTCCATTTACAAGGAAAAATTACCTTAAATTTCAGGTATTTAAAAATTTACCCTAAAAATAAGGGATAATTTACTCAATTATCAGAGTACATTTCACATTTTACATGGATAATATTCCATCAATTTTTTACAGTGTATAGCCTAATCCTAATAAAACCTCGTCTACCCTCGTATTCCAGGCTCTGGACGACTGCTTCAATCCGTAGACTGTCCTCTTTAATCTATAAACCTTAGCTTCATTGTCTTTTAATACAAAACCCTTTGGTTGTCTCATATAGACACTTTCCTCTAAAAAACCATTTAAAAACGCTGTCTTTACATCTAAATGTTCAATTTCTAATTTTAATTTGACTGACAATGCCATTAATAATCTTAATGTGGAATGTCTTACCACAGGTGCAAAAGTTTCTGTATAATCAATACCTTCTTTCTGTGTAAAACCCTTAGCAACTAATCTAGCACGGTAACCGGTTTTATTTTCACTATCGCACTTCGTTTTATACACCCACTTACATTCAACTACAGTTCCTTTTTCTGGAACATTTACAAGTTCCCAAGTGTCGTTTTCTTCAAATGATTCGATTTTTTCCATCATTGCTGCTTTCCATTTCAGTCCGTCTGGTCTCGACAAAGCTTCTGATACTGATATCGGTACATTTTCCAAATTGGTTTCTGTACACAAATATGTCACATAGTCATTGAACGTCTTCGGTATCCTTTGCCTTTCTGACCTTCGAAGAGTTTTTGTTTCATCTTCTTCATTCAAGTTATCATTTTCCGCATCACTGTTATCGATCTCACTGTCTTCTGGATTTTTATCCCCCACTGAATCTAACAACTCAATTTCTTCTTGATTACTGCTTATGATTACTACTTGATCATTTTCAATGTTTTCGTTAACTACTACGTCTCTACTAGTGATAACATCTCTTTTATTTTCATCATACAACCTGTATCCTTTTATATTTTCACTGCAACCTACTAAACGCATTTTGGTTGCCTTTTTGTCCCATTTTCTACGTTTTTCTTTTGGTATATGTACCATCACTTCACTACCAAAAATACGTAAATTACTGACATCTGGTTTTCTTGACGACCATACTTCAAAAGGAGTTACGTTGAGTCCTGCAACAATAGATCTGTTTCGCAGATAAACTGCAGTGCTTCGCCCAAAAACGTTTTTCTAATTTTGCGTCAAAGAGTAAACATCTTGCTTTTTCAACAATGGTCCTGTTCATGCGTTCGAGCATTCCATTTTGTTCAGGCGTGAAAGAATTCGTTTTCTGATGTACAATCCCGTTCATCTTCAAAAAACTTTTAAACTTCGAACTACAAAATTCTCCCCCAATATCTGATCGTAAAACTTTAATCTTTACATTTCTTTGATTTTCTGCAAAGCTTTTGAAAACTTTAAATTTTTCAAACGTTTCATCTTTACCTTTTAAAAAATACACAAAAGTCATGCGACTAAAATCATCTTCAAACAATAAAAAATATTTGGAACCTCCTAATGATCTGGTTTCCATTGGTCCACACAAGTCTGCATGCACAACCTCCATGCTGATGATGCTCTGTTACCTTTGTGTGTGAATGGTAACCTAGATTGTTTACCTTCACAACAAACTTCACACATCTTGTTTTCGTTGGACATTCCTGTATATTCCAATCCATGAACTATGCCATCCTTCATTTGATCCAAACTTTTATAATTTAAATGACCGAATCGCCTGTGCCACACTTCTCTTGAAATTACTGCTAACGCTGCGTGTGTCGGTTTTTCAAAATTTAATTTATAAACATTGCCTTTTAAGTCTGCTATTGCAACCAATATATTATTGCAATTGTAGATCTTGCAACCCTTTCTATCAAAGACAACTCTATTATTATTTTTAATTAATTGACTTACCGATAAAAGGTTTGTTGTTAAATCTGGCACATACTGCATTTTGTTTATAACAATTTCAAATTTTGTTTCGTCTACGATCGTAACTATTTCAATACTTCCTGTCGAAACCACTGGAATTTTTGTTTCGTTGGCGACTGTTACTTCTTTTAATTCTGGAGCCATTTCGTCTTGTAACCAATCATTTCTTGCCGTTAAATGAGTACTTGCACCTGAATCCACATACCATTCGGTTTTATCAAACTTATCAAATAAAAATACTGCACTAAATGCACTTCTTATATCATTTTTGTTATTTTCCTTTGCGATACTTGTACATTTATTCATAAAGTGACCTGGTTGTTTACATTTAAAGCATATGATTTCTTTTTTGTCTTTCATTTTCTGTTTGTTTACATCACCTGTGCTGCCATCTTTCGAATAACGTTTATAGTTCCATTTGCTTTTATTGAATTTAACTGCAAATGCATTTGTTGAACTATTACCGCCATCTGCATGCATATCCAGTAAGTTGGTTTTAATTGAATCTGTTTCAATGGTAATTCCGGAATGTTCAATTGCTAGTATCATGGGTTCGTACCTTTCTGGTAATCCCGCCAAAAGTAACGATCCAATCCACTCGTCGTCAATCTTAAATCCTGTTCTACGTAGCTTTTGAGAAATTTCAACCACCTGGTTTACGTAGGATTCCATTGATTCACAATTTTCTAACCGTAACGATATTAGAGCACGAAGTAAACTAATTTATGAGTATGACCCGAATCTTCATATAATTTCGTCAATATTGTCCACACCTCTTGAGCCGTTTTAGCTTCTCTGATATGTACAAACAAAGTAGGACTTACACTCAGCACTAACTTTGCCTTTGCTTTTGCAATTAATACTGTATCAGTCTCTGTACCGTCGATACATTTTGACAACCCTTCTAGGACAAAGACATTTTCTACTGCAAAAGACCAATCGCTAAAATTTTCCCTTCCTAAAAGTTTTGGCACACTTGTTAAATAATTTACTGCCATTTTTTTTATTAACACTTATTGTTCTGTTCTGAAACACTTTAAAACACTCCGTCGCGTTATCTGGGCCGATAAACTGTTGAAACTTCGTGGAATTAGGAGTATTCCGCTGAAACACCTGAACACAATAATATGTTTAAACAGCTATATTTAACACACGATTTATACATTCGTTCAACTACATGAATTATATAAAAGTTAAGCTAGTCTAAAAGGTGAACCAACAACATAATACAAATGTAACTAACTTAGATTAAAGTACACCACCAGTCAGATGTCGCCACCTACCACCTTAAGAGATATATTTCTACATTTGTTGTGTTACTTTACCAAATTTCCAGTTTCGGTGGTCTACTTGATACGTGATTTGGTCACCTACTTTGATATTCTGTGAATTTTTAGCGTTTTTGTTTCCATATTTTTGTTGTTTTTCTCTTAACTTTTCTAATTTGTTGTGAACATTTGTAATTACTTGCGGTTTCAATACTTCGTGTGAAATTGGTAGTATTGTTCGCGTTATTCTGCTCATCAAACGTTAACTAGGTGATCCAATGGTTTCGTTTCTGGGTGTATTTCTGAAATTCAACAATGCCATTTGTGGGTCGGTGTTATCCATTTTACATTTTCGAAGAATGTTCTTGATAATCTGGACACTTCTTTCCACTAATCCATTACCTCTCGGGTGGTGGGGAGATGATGTTCGATGTTCGAAATTCCAATTCTTTCGGAACTCTTTAAATTCTCTGGAGGAGTATTGCGGGCCATTGTCTGATTCTAAAATTTCTGGAATACCATGTACTGAATACCAATATTTTAATTTATTAATCACTTCGCTAGACGTTTGCGTTTTAAGTTTTTTGTAATCAATAAAACCAGAATAACTTAAATAAACAGAATAAATTTATACTTGCTGGTTTTCATGGCTTTGTTTAAATCTTTTGGGTCTAAACAAATCCTTAGGGAGTCGTCACTTTTCTTGACAAGTACATACGAGTTGACCCATTCACTACTTTCCTGCACGTTTTTAATTATGTTGAGTTGTTCCAAATTCTCTAAGCATTTTTTAAACTCTTCTCTGAGAGAGAACGGCACATTTCTGATGGGATTTATTGTAGGTTTTGCATTTTCTTCTAGTTCAATGTGATATGGTTTACACACCTTCCCTATGCCTTTAAAAACGTCGTCAAATTGTTCGGTTAAGTTTTGATACATTTTATTTTTATTTACATTGTTAATGGATTTACCTTCCGTATTTATTGTGATTATCCCTAAATTAGTACGGGCTTTTAAGCCAAGAATTGATCCCAAACCGCTTGTTTCAACAAAGAATTCATCAGAGATATTTTTATCGTTAAATTTTACATTTAAATAGCATTTTCCTAGAATTGGAATTCTCTGACGTGTAAAGGTTGTTAAAGTTTCATTAGATTTTTGAATTTTCTTTAAATTGAAGTTAATTTTCTTTAATTCAGCCAGTGTAATTATGTTGGCACTTGCGCCTGAATCTATTTTAAATTGAACCGGATTATCACTATTATTATTAATTATCAAATTTAACATGCAGCTATGACTATTGTTAGACCTACTGTTAGCATTAATTGAGCTTACATCAAGCCATTGTTCATTATCTTGTTCAATATCATAGTTTTGATTGATTTGATTTACATTTTGATTAAAATTTCTTCCAAATCTGTTCCTACCTTTACATACATTCGCAAAATGGTTGATTTTGTTGCAAACTGAACATTTCTTACCATATGCCGGACATTCGTTTATGAGATGTTCGTAACCACATCTATTACAGTTACTTATTTTCTTTGCAATCTGAGTCCCGTTCGTTGTTCTTGGGTTTGCATTGTTGTTTGACCTGAAAAGATAACTGTTCGCTGGCGATTGCCAACCTGCCGCGTAGTGCGTGTGATGGCCTCGACGGATTGCATCTACTTCTTGTGGTGCTGGATTTTCGCTTCCTTGCGTATGTGATATTTCTTTTAGATGTCTCCTGGAGGCTTCCGTGGTTATGCAACATTCGATTACTTGATCAAGTGAGAGGTCTTCGTTTTGTAATAGTTTTTCCCTTGTTGAATCGTCCTTGATGCCTATTATGACCATGGTTTTTATTATGTCTTCCTTTAATTTTTCATCCGTAAGATCACATTGTCCTGCTTGATTTTTTAAGTTTGTGACAAAGTTCTCAATTGTTTCGTCCCCTTGCCTTGCAGTGAAGTATTTATAACGCTCGTAGGTTAAGTTCTTTTTTGGTATGAAATAATTAATCAATTTTGTCTTTAATGCCTGGATTTTGTCTTTTTCTGCTGCTGTGATCGAGAACGAATTGTAAATTTTTATTGATTCATCGCCCATCAAGTACAATAGTTGTGCACATTGTATTTTTTCTGATTTTTCATCTAGTTGTGATGCTATCGAGTAAATTTCGAATTTTTGCAACCAATTTCTTCAATTCGTTGATTGGTTTCCAGAGAAAATCATTGGTTTTACCGTTATGGCGTCCATCTTGCACTTGAATTGCTTATTTTACACTTTTTTTTCTTTTTTTTTCTTTTTCAATTTACCACTGAATTGTATATTCCTCAATGAATCAATGTTTGTCACTTAATTATTTATTCATCCAATTGATTTAATTGTTTGTTAGTTTCTTCTGGCCACGTGCACGTTCAGCTGAACTGCTGAATTATTTCACCAAGCAATTATTTCAATTGTTTATTTTTTCACTCAACACTGAACCAATTAGTTTTCACTGAATTGTTTATTTGTTTCACTAAATTATTCAATTACAACAACTTCTGTAGGTTTCCTTTGACTGCGCCATTTTAGGTTAGGTTTAGTTCATTATACAAGTCGTGTTGAGTTTAGACTGCTCGTTTATTTACCAGTCTCAATACAAGTTAACATGATTGGTTATGCAACACATACTACAAAGAGGAAGTGCTAGTATAAAAAATAATTACAGTTCATCATACAACACTTGGAAGAGATTTACGAGAGAAGATCAAAATCACTTCAATAACAATAATCATCAAGAAAACAGAAACACAAATTTTAGAGAGCATAACAGATATCAAAACAATAACAATAATCACAGAGGTAATCAGAATAATTTCAATTCTCGAGAAAAATATAACTATAACAACAGCACTAATCAACAAAATCTTAACGCGAATTATGAAAGACGTCAGGGTCGAAGTGGAGGTTTCAGAAATGGTGATAATAACTACTTCAGACAAAATAATGAGTCAAGTGGAAACGATCATCGCGATACTCACCAAGATAACCGTCGAATTAATCATCACCTATTAGAATCACAACTTATTTCTAGTACGACGAATAATAATGCAAACAACGTTACAACATCCAGAGAAGTTAACGCAAGTAGAAACACAAATGTACCAGAATCGTCGATAAACATCGAGGCGATTCCAAATTTTCATTAGAAGACAAACCAAAAATTGTGAACTCTTATCAACACCAAAAAGAGTTCATAAAAGAAGCACAAGGAAATAACATGGAGAATGAAAACAACCTACCATACATTTGGGTAAGAATAAATAACATTTTAGTGAAAACATTATTGGATACAGAGGCGGAAGTCTCTTTGGTCAATCAAGAACTAATCAATTTGAATTATGAACGCTTTGAAAATAATATAATAAAAACCAGCCCGGTAAATTTAATAACAGCCAATAATAAAAAATTTTCAAAAATTAACAAATCGTTGATGGTAAATATTGAGGTCGGAGAAAAAGTAATTACTGATTGTATAATGATCATGAAAGATATGAGTATGGATTGCATTTTTGGTATAGATTTATTAGCAAAATTGGGTATTAAAATAGACGCGTTTAATAAAAAGATAACTGTGGATAAAAAAGAAATAGAATGGATTGTGGATGTTAAGGATGAATCAAATATTAGTAATGATGATGTAATAATTATTAATAATATGAAAATGGAGGAAGAAAAGGAAATTGGTTTAGACGTGGAAGACAGTTATCTAGAAACAGTTAAAAAATTGTTAAATAAATACCCAGTTTTAATAAATGAAGAAGCTAAAGTCGCCAAAGGATACTCACATAAATTACAAATTGATCGAGATGCAATATTCAAATGCAAAAATTATCCGATACCACAAACCTACAAAAAGCAAGTATGGGAGGAACTAAATAAGATGCTTCAAGATGGCATTATTCGAGAGGGCAGTACGGCCTATATTAATCCTCTTGTTATTGTAAAAAAGAAGGATGGTTCGATAAGAATTTGTTTAGATGCAAAAAATTTGAATGCGATTTGTCGACCTCAATTTGAAAAACCACAAGGAATAGAAAATTTAATAGGAAGGGTTGGTGGAAAGAATATTTTTTCGAAATTAGACCTCAAAAATAGTTTCTGGTTGATTCCGCTAGATAGTGATTCCCAAGAATTTACTGGTTTTAGTGTGGATGGGCACACATTTGTTTTCCAAGTTGTTCCCTTTGGTTTGTCTACAAGTAGTAGTGCTTTAGTTAAAGTATGCAAAAAATATTAACCAAATATGAAAATTTCTGTGAACATTACGTTGACGACATATTAATATTTAGTGAAGATGAAGAAAAACATGAAGAACATTTAAAAATAATTTTAAAAGCTTTAGATGACGCGGGTTTAAAGCTGAACGTGGGAAAATGTGAATTTTTTAAAAAAAGAATAAAATATTTAGGATTTATGGTTACAAAGGATAAGGTGGAAATCGATGAAGGACGAATTTCTGATATAAAAGAATATCCTAGACCTAAAAATTTAAGAACACTAAGAGGGTTCATTGGAGTGGTCAACTATTATAAACGATTTGTACCAAATTATTCGGAAATATTAATACCTCTGTTGGCATTGTTAAAAAAGAATGTAAAATGGAAGTGGTCGGAAGAGCAAGAGAAAACGTTTAACGAAATTAAAAAGGTTCTATTTGAAAACATGTGTTTAGTACACCTTAATTTTAACGATAAATTTATTTTATGAACTGATGCTTCTAATTTTACAATTTTTGCAGCTCTTATTCAAATTCGTGATGAACTAGAGGTACCGATCTGTTTTGCTTCAAGAATTCTAAGGAAAAGTGAGATCAATTATACTGTCAGTGAAAAAAAAAATGTTAGCAATCGTATATGCTCTAATGAAACTAAGATTTTACTTGATTGGAAATAAATTTGAAATCCAAACCGAACACTCAGCATTAACATTTCTGATGAGTACAAAATTTTCCAATAATAGAATTTACCGTTGGTCGTTACTAATCCAAGAATACGAATTTGACATAAAACACATAAAAGGTAAAGACAATGTTATAGCAGATGCATTGAGCCGCAAAGATGTAGATGAAAAAAGTAAAATCAAAGAAGTCCTAATTGCGTTAAATAGAATGCATACGGGCAAGAAACCATTTACGACCAGATGCATTAGCAATGCACAGAAGAATATAGAATTAGTGGAAATGAAAGAAAGTGTAAAAAAAACAATAACAAATTTAAAGACTGAAATTAAAGATGGATTCCTAATTAAAATTATTAACGGTAATGAAATGTACGTAATTGACAAAAATTTAACAAAACAAATAGCAAAAGAATTGCATGAAACATATGGGCACATTGGTATCAAAGAGATGTGGTTAATGTTCCGGGAAAATTATTACTCAAAAACAGATCGCAAGGCAATTAAGGAAGTATTAATAGAATGCAGATTATGTTTACTGGGTAAATATAAAAATTACCATAATCAAAATACTGTTCATAGTATCAAAGTAAACGCACCCGGAGATATGATTGCCATTGACTATATTGGTAACTTGATAGAAAGTGGACCAGGCCAGCGAAATATTTTAGTTGTTGTCGATGTTTTTAGCAAATTCGTCAAGTTGTACCCAACAAGATCATGTACCACCGAGATAACGATTGAGTTACTTGAAGATTTTAAGGATGTCATCATAAAGCCTAAAACAATATTAGCAGACAACGCCACGTATTTCAACAACCAAAATTTCAAAAGGCATTGGGAAGATCAAGGAGTGAAGGTGATGTATTGTGCGATTAGACACTCTCAATGTAATATAGCGGAGCGATACGTCAGTGAAGTAATAAAATTTCTTCGATTATTGACCCATTATGATAATTACCGGGGAGACCGTGGACGACTAACGAACAGGAATTAAATTATAATGAAATATTGAACACCATTCGTGAAAAACTTAGAAAATATCGAGAGGGTTATGAAAATAAAATGAATGCAGGAATTAAAAAGAAAACAAAATTTAAAGTTGGAGATCAAGTAATTGTTAAAAGCTTGAGGGTTAGAAAAAGATCACGGAATCAATGTGCGAAACTTCAATTGCCATATGAAGGACCGTATTTTATAAATAGAAAAGTGGCCACAAACACATATGAATTAATCAATCCAGGGAATAATGTAATACGAGGACGTTTCAATTTATGTGATCTGTATGGATTTGTTGAGCAGGAGAAAACGAGATAGTTTTAAAGATTTGTTGAATTTATTTGAATATTAATTTAATACGAAGTAGTAAATTTTGGATCACAATATGGATGTCTTTTGTGGCGAATCACCGGCATTTAACCGTTTCTAACCAGCAAAAGACAGAGGAGAAGAAAATGTCATGTTCCAAAATTGTTTTTCTTTGAATTTTTGAATGTTAATTTAATTGTAATTATTTTGGATTTTTAAATTACCAAATAGTTTTAATTTGATGTGTAATTATAAATTTGAAGGTGTTATTGATTGTTTTTGGGAATTTTAATTTTATTTTGTAGTTGTTTCATAATATTATAAATATTGTAAATGTTTTGAATGTGTTGAAATTAGCGCGAAAATAAATGGAATGTAGGGAGGGGTATTGATTGTGAGAGGCGTTGACCGGGTGGTCGTTTTTGGACGGAGCGAGCGTCTCCAGAGTAATAAAA
The DNA here is from genome assembly GCA_911387805.1 of Cantharis rustica. Lineage (NCBI taxonomy): Eukaryota > Metazoa > Arthropoda > Insecta > Coleoptera > Cantharidae > Cantharis > Cantharis rustica. Next base: position 35,431,391 of record OU426880.1, read on the forward strand.
TTTTGAATCGTTTAATTGAGAACTTGATATTTGATTTGGATGAAAATAAATGGTTTTAATTAGTAGTGTGTGAATTTAATTAATTTATTTATTTTAGAACTAATTTAAAATTTAAAAGTTTTAATTTGCAAAGTATGAGGCATGTGGAATTGTTGCACATTTGACAAATCGAGAAAGATAAAATAAAGGATAAATTTTTAAAAAATTTAACAATTTTGGTCGAATTTAATTGAATTGAAATATTTTTGGATTTTGGAGAGACAGGGGTCTTCGCAATATATATTGAAATGCCCCCAGCATTACATTTTTTAATTAATTTTGAAATTCTTCATTCTTAAATATTTTCTTAAATTTTTATTTTGTATTTGAATAAAATTTTCAAATGGGCTGGTTAAAATTTTATTCGATACCGGTATCGCAGTCCGGGTTATCTCCAACCATTTGTTGTTCCTTGAACAAATTTTTAATTTATAAATGTAAAAATTTTACCAACCACTTCATTTTAAAATTATTATTTTCTTCTTTTTTCTTGCTTTATTATCTTCTTTATCTTATTACAATTATCTTCGATAGCTTCCGTTCCAATTATAATTCCAAATCACTCAACTTTTCTTCAAACATTAATATACTCCAATTATAATTATCAATAAAACATTTTCATCAAAAAAAACTTCTTATATTTTCAAACTATAAACTTATTTAAATAATTTTTCGGACTCATCAATTAATGTGTCCATCACGTCGACCATTTTTTGGCAAAAGGCCTCGATAAAACTTCACTTCTACCAACTTTAATTTTCAAAGTTTTACCTCCCAAAATTCAAATTCAAATATTTCATAAACTTAACATCAAAATTAATGGCAAATTAACAGGGTAGGTAAAACTTTAGTTCGGAACATGACAATATATATATATATATACTGCGATTTACTGTGTGTTTGCGATATAATTTATTGCGATGTTGCTGTGAGTTAACTGACGTCCGTGGATTTGCGAACTCGTGTATGGACTGCTTAAAGTTCGTTGATCTGTTTTTGTTTGAGACTTACCTGTTGCTCTTGGTTGTGTTATATGTGTAGAAATTTGAAATAAATAATGAATTTGTGTAAGAAAATAAAATATTTTTGTAACAAGTGGAATGATTTAATGTTTTTTTTTTATATTTAATATCAAAATAAAGGAAAGCTATGTTAAGATTCTGGATCGGTATCTTAACCACACTTTGCGTTTTCTATAAATAGGTAGGTTATCTTTTGTAATGTTTACTTTTTCACAAAAATGATTTAAATTTTTATTATTTTAGGTGTATAAATTTGTAATGGTGTCAGGATACTTAAACTAAACTTAATTATGTGAGGAATAATGTTTTAAAGAATAACACTGGCCAGATTATACACAAGTAGAATTGTAAAATTTACTTAAACGGTGCACTACGACGCGACGTCAGGAATCGCTGCTTCAAAAATATTTGATGATCTCCAAAATCAGGTAACTATCTTCTTTACAATAAAAATTTTCTTCAATAATAAATTCGCACATTTATTTAAATTAAATAAATTGAAGTTTCAAAATTATTCGTCAACTAATGATGCCTTCGTAATTAAAAATTATTTTATGAGGTTAGATTGGCACAAGTTCACTTGGCAAATGACAAAAAGCTACTGAAATTACATTGTTTTTGTACGGCCTTTTATACCTTTTTAAAATATTTTCCAAAATCTACTTATGCCATGGAATACATTTTTACAAAATCTCTTCCGATCTTCTTGAAACTTTGCAAAAAGTTCAATCACATATTCAGATAATCACTGAAAAAATCTTACTTCATTATCTTCAGCCGTTCTTCCGCAAATTGCAAAAATAATCTTCTTCAAAACCATGTGATTTGATAAACATCGTTTTCCTTAAATTTCATTTTTAATTTTATCTTAGTATTATGTTTAATAATCTTTATTACTACCGAAAGTTCAATCTTACAAATTTATGAATTACACGATATTACACTGTCTATGTTGATACTAAAAAGTCAGTGGTGGGCGCTACTCCACGTGACCAACTGTCCTGCTTGTTACCCGTTCACTACTGACCTTTTATCCAGTGGTGTGTCTTTCTTATTTCTAAGTTAGTAACTAGCGAAACCTATATTTAAATTATAAAACTAACTATATACATAACATCTTTCCCCCCCGACAGAAAAAATATTGGCTACTTCCTATATCGTGCAGGCTTATGTTTAGGTCTTAGTGACCTTCTCAAACCCTGTGTTTCCACTTGTGAAAATTGTTTTTTGTTATTTACTACGCTAGGTTGTGGAAGTTTGGTTAACAATTTGTACTGGTTTGGACATAAAGTTTGTTTTCTCAATCGGTTAATATGGGCTGTCCGTTTATAATCGTTCAATTGTATTAGGTAAACCAGTGGGCTAAATTGCTTAATAATAGTGGCTGGTAACCACTTTACAATATCTTTGAAATGGTTCCTATACCAAACTTCCTCCTTTATTTGAAACTTAGCCTTATTCTCCGTTTTCTTGATGGATTTGCTTAAATAAAACGTTACATGCTTCTTAGCGGAATTATCAAATGTTACATGTTTCTTAAATGAATTATTTTTAATTGAATTTCTTAATGTTTTATACTTATACTTATAAATTAAATCAAAAGGGCATTGTCTGGTCGTTGTGGAAGGTGTTGAGTTGTATGCCGTTAACATTTTTTTAATTTTTTGATCTATTGTTAAATTTCTTATCATGGGATCGATCAAGTATTTCTTTAAATAATTTTTTACGGTTTGTACTCCGCGTTCTGCTAGACCATTCGATTGACTATGGTATGGAGGTGAATGAATAAATTTAATATTATTTTTCATAAAAAATTGTTTAATTTCCTCTGAAGTGAATGGTGGTCCATTATCGGAAACTACTGTATCTATCAACCCGAAGTGCATAAAAAATTCCTCCAATAATGCAATTATCGTGCGATCATTTGTGTTTTTAACTAACTGAACGTAAATAAACCTTGTATACGAATCTACTAAAATAAAAAAGGTTTTGCTTTCGAAGTGAAAAAAATCTACATGGACCCTTTCAAAAGGTCGTTTAGGTGACGGCCACTTTGTTGTCACTATTTCCTTAGGTACATTTCTTGTCTGGTTGCAGACTAAACAAGTTTTAGAAAAATTCTCAATATCTCTAGACATACTTTGCTACCAGAATTGATCTCGAGCTAATAACTTCATTCTAACAATACCTTCATGATTTTCATGAATTAGATTTAAGACTTTGTTTTTTAAGCTACTAGGAATAACTAATCGGTCTTTATATAATAAACAATTCTCATGTATACTTAAATACTGTTGTAAACTATGAAAATCTTTTATCTCTTTGTCCATGTGCTTGTTAATTTGAGGCCATCCGTCTGAAGTATATTTTAAAATTAAATTTAATATTTTATCATCATATATTTCTTGTTCAATATCTTGTACGCTTAAGTTAGTACCTTCTAGCTGAACACTATTTATTGTTTGTTCCTCAATATTAGAGCTTTCTGGTAACGGTAATCGTGATAATGCATCTACATGTGTCATTTTGTTGGCAGGTCTGTATTGAAACTCATAATCGTACATTGATAATATCACAGCATATCTTTGTAACCTGCTAATGGCTATTGCCTCTGTGCTCTTTCGGGGATCAAATATTGATTTTAATACTTGTGAATCTGAGCATAACAGAAATTTCTTACCATAGATGTATTTATGTAATTTTTTTACTGCGAACACCAAAGCTAGCGCTTCTTTATGAAGGTGTGGGTATTGTTGTTCTGCTTGAGTTAATGTGCAAGAGAAAAAGCTAACAGGTTTCTCTATTCCATCAATCACTTGGGCTAAAGAACAACCCAGCCCTATTGGCCCCGCATCTGCACAAACTACAATTGGTTTATCTGGATCATAGAAAATCAAATTATTGTTATTGATTAGCAATAATTTACTTTTATCAAAAGCATCTTGACATTTATCTGTCCAAACAAACTCTTGATCTTTACGAAGTAACGTATATAATTCTACTAAATGTGATGATAAATGTGGGATAAATTTATTGTAATAATTTAGTAATCCTAAATACTGTTGTAGCTCCTTCAAGTTTTTTTGGTGGGGGAGCGTTTTTAATTGCTTGTATTTTATCATCAAGTGGTTTTATGGTATTTGGACCCAAACAGTGACCTAAGTAATGTACTTCTTGTTCAAAAAACTTACATTTCTCCACATTTATCTGTACTTCGTACTTATTTAAACGTTCTAATACTAACTTTAGTTTTTCTTCACATCGTTTTAAACTGGTGTCTCCTAAAATGATATCATCTAAATAGCAGTAAACGTTCTTTAACCCTAGTAATATCTGATCCATAACGCTTTGAAATATACTCGGAGCACTTTTAACACCAAAGACTAACCGATTAAATCTATATAAACCTTTAAATGTATTTATGGTTAAATATTGTAAGGAATTATTAGATAGTTTAAGTTGTTCGTAAGCTCCTGACAGGTCGATAACACAATAGTAACTACAATTACTTAAACTAGCAAACAAATCATCAGCTCGTGGTAGAGGGTAGTGTTCAGTTTCTATATACTTATTAATTGTTGCTTTTGCATCTATACATAACCTAATTGAGCCGTTTTTCTAGGGTACGACAACTATGCGACTAGCCCATTCACTAAACTGCGTTGGCTCAATAATCCCTAACCGTTCCAATCTAACTAATTCTTCGCTTACTTTTTCCCTTAACCGAAAAGGTACCGTATATGGTTTATGAAAAATAGGTTGAGAATGATCTTTAAATATAATTTCGGCAGAAAAACCCTTTATGCATTGGTCCGGTTGATTTGACAGTAGCTTCGGATAATTTAGCTTAATCCAGTTAACCGTTTCTGAATGAACACTTACTTTATTTATAAAATGTTGTACAAAAAATGATCGCCAATTTGGAAATAGTTGATCTAACCATGATCTTCCCATCAGACACTTGGTGGTTTTGTTGTTAACGACAATCAACTCCAACTGTTTATTTTCCACTGTAACGATGACGCTGCCTAATGTTTGTATAGCGGTTCCTGTAACAGTACACAGATTCTTATTATGATCTACCAAAGGTAAAAATGATAACAGTTCTTTATATTGATCAACCCCTATTAATGATACTCAAGCCCCAGTATCTACTTCAAATAATAAGGTAACCCCATGAACTACAATGTTAATTTTTACTGGATAAGCTACATTTACCACCTCGTGAACACGACTTATTTGTAATTGGTCAATTTCCTCAGCCAGCTGGTTGACTTGTGAATACTCTTCTCTATTGTTGTACTGAGATCGTGGGTGCGGGCTTGAGTATCTTGACCTGAAACCGCTGGAACCCCTCGATCTGGAATTTGTGGATTCGTTTGCATATCTTGACGGGGAACCTCTGGGATATCTTTCTCCTGACCTGGATCTCCTTCTCGTGTAGCAACTTCTTGCTAGGTGTCCCATTCGACCACACTTAAAACAAGTTATCTTGTTTCTACTATAATTGAACTTATGGTCATTGTTTTCAATACTATTGACTGAGGAAAAATTTTCTTCTCGTTCGCAGTTTTTGTTTTCTTTTTCAGCCGATTCCCAATTTATTGCTTGTTTACACGCCTTTTCAAATGTTAAATCTTTTTCTTTTAATAGTGCTGTGCGTAAGTGTGCACATTTTACCCCGAACACAAAACGATCTCGCAACGCTTCTTTCAAAAAATTACCGAACTTGCACTCCGCTGCTTTTGACTTTAATTCAATTATGTATTCGCTTATAGTTTGTCCAGCTTTTTGGTCTTTCTTGTGAAATTTATATCGTTCAGCAATTTCATTTAGTTCTGGTTTAAAATATTCTTTTAATACTTTCACTAATTCATCATACGTTTTTGTTTTCGGGTCCACTGGACTTACCAACTTTTTTAGAATCGCGTATGTTTCTGCTCCCGACAAAGTAATTAAACTAGCTACCTTCTTCGTTTCCGTGATGTCGTTTAATATAAAAACCGTTCCAACCGTTCAACGTATTCTTCAAAATCTTCTCCTGGAACATAACCTTCAATTTTTCCCAACATCGTGCTCGACACGTGGTAGCTACCACGTTTCTTTAGTCACTTTTTTCTACACTACACTATTTATCCTCGTCGCCAAATATTATGTTTAATAATCTTTATTACTACCGAAAGTTCAATCTTACAAATTTATGAATTACACGATATTACACTGTCTATGTTGATACTAAAAAGTCAGTGGTGGGCGCTACTCCACGTGACCAACTGTCCTGCTTGTTACCCGTTCACTACTGACCTTTTATCCAGTGGTGTGTCTTTCTTATTTCTAAGTTAGTAACTAGCGAAACCTATATTTAAATTATAAAACTAACTATATACATAACACTTAGGATTCTAGCTTTTTACATCGAAAATTCGAGCTTTTGAATGCGCATCTTTTGATACATGTTAGTGCTCTGCACCTTTATTTTTCATTCTTTAATCTTGCAAAAACCAATCTGACAGTTGTCACCGAAAATCTATTTTGGATTTTTTAAAGTTTTTTCTTGAAACTAACACTTGATTTAAATTAATAATAGAAGAATGCAGTTTATTTATTTACTTAGAACCTCCGAAATTGTCGATAATGAATTTACAAAACCTTACACAAATTACATTTTGTGTAAAATATCGTAAGAAGTAATATTTCTGAAACATTAAGAACGCTTTTAAAAAAGAATGAACAAATATTATATTGTAATCTTTGGAACGGCGTTTGGAGTGGAACGTGGCACGTCGTCGCATTTACACACACAATCCTGGCCCGCGTGCTAGAACGCGTTCCAGCACGCGGGCCGGGATTGTGTGTGTAAATGCACCTAATGTGCATGTTATCATTGTTGATAATAATTCTTGTTGAAATTTAAAATTTTTAAAGTGAATTAACATGCCACTTTTTGAATATTATTACAAAACAATTTAAATTCCATTATAGCAAAATTGAACAGTAACACCCTAGTCTCGGTGCCGAGATGTACGGTGCCGAGTTGGCTCGGTGCCGAGTTTTCCCGGTGCCGAGTTGTCCGGTGCCGAGTTGTCCGGTGCCGAGTAGTCCGGTGCCGAGTAGTCCGGTGCCGAGTAGTCCAGTGCCGAGATGTACGGTGCCGAGTTGGCCCGGTGCCGAGTTGTCCAGAGCCGAGTTGTCGCGTACCGTTACAAACGCGATTACAAGTAACGAGTGCGTCACTTGGCTGCGCACTTAACATACTATCTTACAGAATATACGGTTCCTCTCGACTAATATTACCACCAGACTCTTGATCCTCGATATTTTTCACAAAATTGTCATCATCGAGGAATTTATTAAATGGAACAGTATTACTTAATCCTGAATCAACAATACTAGTTACGGGTGTTTTGTGCACTAAAACCAACTCTTTTATTATATCCTCATCTGCATCATACACATCTGGAGAAAGAACAACTACTTCAAAAATTTGTTTATCAACAAGACCTTTTTCAACAAATAAGTTATCATCACTATTCAAGTTATTAATATTACTATCTTCAAAACTATCCATATTAGCTAAATCTTCTTTTCTTGTTTCAATATCGTTATTATTAAGAACAAACTCCACGTAATTTTCATGCTCTTTTAAATCTTCCTTTTTTGCATTATCATTATTATTAGATATAGATTGAATGGTGGTCTTCCCATTTGTGTCAGATTGTACGTCCTCTCCATTCTGAGATATCTGTGAATTTATTTAATATTAAGGCTGTTCTTTTAGTACCTTTTTATAAGTTCTAAACGGCTGGACAAATTGACTTGAAATTTTGACAGAATGTGTATTAGATTATTACAAACAGTGTTTTGGTTTTTCTAAAAATGCCAAAAAACCATTGAATTTGAGATCTTCCGTTATTTTATAAATCTCGATTTTTAGAAACTTTTGGCTCAGACAGAATTTTGATATCTTAATTAGTTTAAAAGTTTTTGGGACCTAAAGTTCAAATTGCTTCACGTTATTACAATTGACGTGTAGATAAAATATTACATATTGTTGTGTCCGCACTAAGTGATTAAAATGGGTTGCGAACTTAGCAATAAGATAACTGTATTTGCAACTAGAGGAACAAAACAAAGCAAAACTCTATTGTAACATTTTTATTACCAGTGTGTGTTTTATTTTTGTGTATTTTTTATTTTGATTTCAGTATGTTTAATATTTTATGTTTGTCTAGTTAGTAAGTTATTTGTTTTTCGATTTTGATTTTATTATTTTATGTTTGTATCATGACTCACCAAATGCCGACGACAGCCAAAATTTAATTAAAGAAAAATCTAGATTTCAAAATAAAAGGACATTAAAGCACAACCAATGAAAAGAAGACACATTGCAAAAAATATCCAAGGGGATAGAAGAATCAATAAAGAAAATAGTCAGAATAATTTGAGCAGAGCGGTCGGTCGATGAAAGTTTGAGAAGAATTTTTATAAATTGAATTGAGAGAGGAGTCGTGTTGAATGCCTAAGAGGCATACAAAAAGATTCAATAGAGGTTTATTCGTGTAAAGAATATTGTTTAAAGTGGAAGAAGAGTTGTTGGTAAAAATGATTGTTTTTTTGGATTGAAGATATCCAGAGAGCAGTAAAAGGAAGTGAAAATAATCGAGCAGACAAAGCTGTTCAAAGGAGTTGAAGATAAGAAGGTCGCGTGTTATTTGATCGCGATATTTTTTCGAAGGAAGATAACGTTGATTTCTTCAACGGAAAAGCTAGGGTTGGCTATTTGCGTGAGTTTTGCTTTTGTTAATATTTGTTTCCTGTTTTATAAAATTTTTGAGCTGCAAATAAAAATAAAAATATCCAACAGTTATTTTATTGTCTTACTTGTAACAATTTTCGCATTCGAGAACCTACGTATGCCATAGACGAGATAGACATTTTGTATGCAGAGGCGCGCATAAGGTCGCAGCAGTATGTATGCAATTTCAAAAATCAAAACTTCAAATTTAAAGAACTCCTATTTATATTGATGTTTTAAAATAAAATTTTTTCATCTGTTCAACATAAAATTAAAATTTGCTTTGTTAACTTTTAGTAGAAAGGTAAATGTTATAGTATGTTATGATGTAACCACGGTGTAACATTATACGAATGCTATGACTACCTAAGCACTTTAGTGTTCTACCTTCAATTGTGTTCTACCTGATCTATGAAAATTTTGATTTACACTTTGAAATTGTTCAAATTGTTCAGGAATCTACCTTTTTTACCTTTTTGAAATTTTCAAAATCAATTGATTTTGAAAATTTTGATTAAAAGTGGGATTTTGGAATAAAGGTCTTTGATTAATTGTAGTTATTTTGAGGTGGTGAAAATCGATTAAAGTTTTACGTGTTTTGAAATAGTGAAGGTTTTGAATTTGAATTGTTTTGATACGGTAATGTTTTAAAGAAATTCGGATTATTTTGAAAATGTTTAGGTCTGTTAAAATTTGAAGTATTGTAAAAAGGTAAAGATTTATTAAACTTTTGAGTATGGAAACTGTGAAACTGTGGAAATCTGTTTGAATTTTGAACGTTTTGAATCGTTGGAGTAAAGTTTGATTTAAAATTGTCATTTGATTTTCTAGGTGTTAATCTTTGTTGTGGTCTAAACATAACATTCGAATTTATGGTGTTATTTTTGTTAGTCGAATAAAGAAAATTTTTAAGTAAACTCATGGCTTTTTTTAATCTGACATTTGTTTGAATTTGTCCCGCTAATCCTCTAATAAAAGTTTTCAAAGCAAGGTTATTGTAATTATTTATTTGAATAATTTTTTCTTCGGGTGACATTAACGCCGTGTTTAAATTTGTTGTAATTAAAGATCGTACGTTTTGACAACGCATACCAAAATTATATGAAGATTAATTTTCATTTGATTTTAAATCATTTAAATCCTGAACTAAACAATCGATATTTTTGTGATCTCCGAAACTTTACTGTAATGCCGTTTTCATATGTTTATCTATCGAGCTCTCTACGGGAACCAATTAAAATTAAAGCTCTACCGACTAATTTTCCCAATATTATCAGTAATACTTGAAAATGTATTTATTAAATTTTGACAATAATTATCAATAAAAATATTCAACGGGCGTGAGTTTTCTTCGTATTGCGATATACTATATCTAAATGTAATCTTAATATATGATAATTTTTTGCCATTGTTAATGGTTCTAATTTAATATTTTTAAATAATTCTGCTGTTATTCAAGTTGACTTCTTTCATATATTTTGGCTGCTGTGCATGGTTGGTTTCACATGAAGCTACGAATAAAAAGAAATACTTGCAGATCGTAAAAATCTAGGTATCACAACTTTTCCGAAAAATCTCTCGACAATTAAATCAACCGACTACTCTTTGTGGAAAGTCTGAAAAACTTTGATATATCAAAGTACACTTTGATATATTCAAAGTACACTTTGATATATTTACTAAAAAATTTGATATATTTTAACGTTAAAAACTTTCTGAAACACCCGCCAGATGGGTTATTCTAATAAGTTTTGTATGACTATTACGAACTTTACTTTGGCAAAATTAAGTTGCTAGATTTAAAATTTGGAATATGTATACATTATTACACAAGTAAAAAATCGTCCTGTAGAAATAGATCATTACAATTATTATTCTACATTAATATTTAATTCGTAATTTCCAACAGAAAATGATTGTTTAACACATCATTAACGTGTTTCATTTTAAATATTTAATGAGAAAATTTCACCCTGCCCATTATATTTAAGAACACTATTCGATTATATCGAACATAATATATTATAATTGTCGTTATCCCCCTGTAATTAGTACATATTACTTAATAGTCGATCAAAAAAATTCATAAATAATACAACCGCTCATACGTAACATTAAATCGTTTTCCCATCATTTCTGTAATATATATTTCTTTAATTTTAGTTGAATTAATACATGAAAATAAAGAGGACGGTATGAATCAATATAGTTTTCTGGATAAGTTAGCAATTTGTGTGGCTATTGCACCACCAATTTACTGTAATCATTCTATTTTACGTTTTTTGCATAAACTTTACGTTTTTGTTCTTAACATTATTTTGTTTTTGTATGTAATGTATTGTATTTTCCTCGAGTTTTCTGAACCAATTATTTTTGATAAAACAGCTACCACCATCGACATAATTTATGTCTTCATCTTGCTATTGTATTGTTCTAGTTCGATGTTCAAAATATCGGTATTGAATGCTGACTTGTATCGAACATTCTTTGAACAGTTTTCAAAAATTGAAAAGCATCTGATTCCAGAAAAAAGAATCAAGTTTTGGGATATAAACAAAAAAATGATATCATTCAATTTAAGTCTAACAATTCTTATAGTTAGTAGTGTTGTGATGACACTACAAGACCAATCTATAGAAATATTTAGCTATACATACCTGATTTACTTTGAAGTCGTTCGTTATTTAAACGTAATTTTGTTTTTATTAGTTTATCATTTCATACATGGATTTGAATCTTTATTCTATCACTTTAATAAAAATTTAGTAGAAAGTATAGAAGAAAATAATGAAGTCATAACAACTCGGACTGTTGATAAATTTAGAAAACTTGGTAGCGTCATGTTCAAAACTGTCGAACAGTTTAACATTTTGTTTGGATGGCAACTACTATTTGTGTTCTTGGAATTGTTTGTAAATTTTCTATATATGTTGGACTTTTTTATTAAGCTTTTTAAGTCAAAAGGTAGCGTCGATGTTATCTATGCAAATCTTTTCTATGAAGTTTTATACACTGCGGGTTTCATGTGGAGCTTTGTGCATTTGGTAAGTCAAGTTTGGTAAATTATGTTTACGTATACGTGAGATAGTATACGTATACGTAAAATCTATTTATTCAATTCGATTCAGATCTCTAAAAAAAACGTTGTTACAATTACTCTCTTAATAATAAGTCTCTGGGGATCTATCGAACTCACTCGATATTATTGGCATACGAAACTTTGTGACTTTTTTATACAAATGATAGTTTCGTATTCTCGAGTAATCGTCTATTCGTTATCGTATATGTTACGCATTACATTTCCCTGCTATTTGAAATTTTAAAATGCCATTTTCTGGAAAACTAATGGACGGTCCAGGGTTTTTTTTAAATGCTCGGAAAAATGTCCTTTTTCCTATAGTGTAGTTGAAATTTTTAAATTCGTGGTGATAGTTATCTGACAATCCCTAATGTGTTTTAAATTATTATGCTTAAGGCTGTTCTTTTGCTACCCTCTTATAACTTATAAACGGCTGGACCAATCGACTTCAAAATTTGACAGAATGTGTATTAGATATTTATTAGATATTAAAACTTTGCAAGTAACCTTTTTCAAATAATTTTTTTTTTGTTTTTCAAAAGCCAAAAAACCATCAAATTGAAGATTTTACTTGAATATGTAGATCTAGATTTTTATGAACTTTTTATTCAGACAGAATTCAGTTTAAATTGTTTCACGTAATTATAATTGACGTGAAGCAAAAGTTTATAAATTGAGAAAAAATGTTTTGCATCTCTTAGAATTCTTATCGAAAATAGTAAGTAAATAATTATAAAGCATTAGTACAATGTTATATAATACAAAATAAATTATGTCCTTCGTTTCTACTTTTATTATTTAAAAAGATAAGTATGAATTAAAAATTCTTTTTATTGAAAGGTTTACTGGTTTGGTGTTATGATAATGTGTCTAAACTTTGTCTAAAATAAGTAAAAATTATATTTTTTTAATTATTTAAAACGTGTACATTATATCGCAAGTTGACATTACCTATGTATGCAATTTCAAAAATTAAAATTTCAAAATTTATTTTAAAACTACTGATGTTTTGAAGTAAGATTTGAATCTTAAAGTCTGCATAATAACAAAATTCTATTGGTCGAGCCGTTTGTTTGCACGGTATAATTTGAGAATACAGTTTTAAGGGATTCAACAATCCTGTGTGAAGCATACCACGCGATATGATTTGCATGCGAATATATTCGAGTGCCATCGAGAATAGAGCTCCTGGCATACTAACACTTAATCGTGTATGTATAAAACTTAAAATTTATTTCTGTTTTAACTTTTTACCTAAGTAACTCATTATTTTTGGACCCATGTATACTCCCATAGAAACAATCCGTTTTACTAACAATTCGCGAATAAAATTAAGAATGCGACGTCTGGTGGCAGAATTGAGAACACTTCGATGCGAGTACTAAACGTGGTTCATTGTACTTAAATAAAGATTTTAGAGCAATTTGTTTTGTCATTTCACCTTTTTCTTTGATAATTCGAACATACAAAAAGATTTACAAGGTTGATTTGATCACTGTAAACACAACTATAACCTCAATTTACTCGCATATGACGGTCATTTTGACAATTTAGCAGCGCCCTCATCGTTAATTTTATTCGCGAATTGTATACAAAGTAAAGTATCTTTGTGGTAAGTAAAAAAACAGTGCAGCGCTGGGGATTAAATGGGACGCACCCTAAAGAGTTAGACCTTAAGAGTTCTTTTTCGATAAAATTTTTATTGTATTTTAAATATTCTAAATCAGGTGTTTTTAGATAATGGGAATCACAATTGCTGTGGCATGTGAAATGACTACCAAAGAAGCTAAACGTGAAGTAACCATATGCTACAATCTGTTACTCAGCATACAGGAGACGAACATGAATAATCAAAATCATGTTTTACGCGAAGAGTTAATGCTATTAGCACATCAAGCAAATAATCAACTTCCACTCTTTTCAGCTGCAGGATTCTTCAATATAGATTTTTCCTTACTGGTTGGTTTGTTGGGCACACTCACTTCATATACAATTGTACTTATGCAAATTCATAAGTGAATAATAAAAATTTTAAATCTAGTTTTAGATTTAATTTTAAACCCTCCGCTTCAGACGCTCCGGAGTGTATTTACAAATTCTGTAAATACTAAAAATATCTCCCTATACGGCCCTACTCTGCAAAGACCCAAATTCAATTTTTTATTTAAATTCGGCTAAAATTAACGAATTCATATTTTAAATAAATTTATGTCAAATAACTAAGGTTGACTCCTCGTACTAAAGCACACTGCAGAATCTATTTACGTTGAGTACACGTGCCATCCACAGAATAAGATTTTTAAGGGTTTTCTATGCAAAAATCGAAGATTTAAAATTGTAAAAAAACTGTAAAAGTTAGAAAAATAATATAAGTTTTTCATTGAAAACATTATAAGGTCTAGTCGGTGCATGAATGAAGCCAGCCGACCATGCGTACGTCGACAATTCGCTAATTTTATCACTGAATAATGTGATTTTTTTTCAGATGGTTATTTTCATTTAAATAGTTATGTCAATAAGCAAAATTGTCACATATGGGCTTCAAAAAATCCAAGAGTGGATCCAAAATGCAAGAGAAGCATTTACATCCTGCACGTGTAATGTAGAGAGTTTGGTACGCTTTTTGATCTGGATTTGTGATTGGATCGCATTTTATTGAAATGTGGCTGGAATACGTCAATGAATTCCTGGGAAATTGACAAATTGTTTTAACCTGTTATATTGATGATATGGATGTGAATGTTAAGTGGTTTCACATGCCACACAGTCGCTGAAACAATTAATTTATTAAAAACGAAATTTTCTGATCGGATAAATTCGTGTAATTCTGCAGTTCATTGACGACCTACATCATGTGATCTAACACCGTTAGACTATTTCTTATATAGCGAAGTAAAGGATCAAGTCAATGCAGATAATCCACTATTTATTGAATTTTTGAAAACCAACAACCAATCAACATAATATTAAAAAATTTAGTCTAATACTAATTTTTACATAAACCAGTAAATTATCATCAACATTAGCATTTCATTTTTAATATTTGATAAAAAGCAACTTATTTAACAAAACTAATTGCTTATATCGAAAATAAGGTGTAATTGGCAGTATACCATTGTAATTAGTATTATTTCAACTACCTAAAAAAAAAAAAGAAAATCGATGATACAAACATTGATACCTAACATTAAATCGTTTTTCCATCAATTTATAATACATATTATGTACATATTGTCGTGTTTTAAAATCTCCATAAAAAATTGTTTTGTAAATTATTTTAAAATTTGTTTAGGTTTGGTTTAAAATTTTGTAACATTTTGTATATTTGAAATTTTTAAATTGTTTATTTTGGCAACAAAAGGAAAAAGATGCTCTTGGTCAAAATGACCGATGGAACAGATCTATATTTTGTCTGTTACCGTTTTACTTGAAATTTGCCATTGATTTTGAAAATAAAAGTGAATTTGATTATGATTCAAAGTAATTTTAATTAAAGAAAAGTGAAATTCAAAATAAGTTTTGAATATTTGAAGAGTTCGTCGAAGGAACGACAAATTTTGTATTGATAAGAAGACAGCTGCTAGCCGGTCTCGTATAAATTTTTGCATTTTCATTTTATGCGTTTTTATTTAAAAACAAAATTTGAAGTTCGAAACTTAATTGTAAATTATTAATTTGGAAAAATTAATTAACGAAATTACATTACAATATAACGGGTGACCGGCCAAGGAACAGAGAATTAACATGGAATATTGATTTTTTCTAAATTCTTGCTTCCCATTATTTTATTGTATATCTTATTTATTATTTATTATACATTATATAATATTGTCATGTAAAACATCACCGATACATCATTGAACAAAGTTATAAACATTTACGGGTCAGATAAGTCATGCACGTAACAATATCAATGAAACTTAAACACTTTTCAGAAATAATACAATTTAAAATTAATATTAACAGTTACACTTGCGTATTCCACCTCAAAGATGGTAAGTCTGGTATTCACAACACTTAAAACTATACATCGGTTATTTAAAACTTAATAATCAACTTTAAATTACTGCGGGAGGTTATAAATTTCATATAATTCAACACAGAATTGTCGATTTTTGGAATAAAGTTTTCATTTTTCATCAATATCTTTTCATACTAGACAGGTTGGATCAAATTTGCATCAAAAGGTTTCCTCAAATCGGGACTTTTTACCCAAGTTCAACAATTTTATTGTACAGCGATTCTTCGTTCGTACCTAGAAATTAGAAAATTTCTTAAAAGTAGTTATAAGGGAATGTCGTCAGGGTTGGCCACCCTTTTAACTTTTGCCCATAACTTCCGTGTAAGAAAGAATTTTGTTGATTTAAGCACATGATCAGAAAGATATAGGAATAAAGCTACTTTCGAGGCAATCGCAAATTGATTGGATAAAAAATAGAGAACTGTGAGGAAATAGAGAAAATGTTGTCAAGGTTGGCCTAATACTGCCTAGGTTGGCCCACCGTTGAGAATTGCCAAATTCATGCAAAAAAATTGACTGGATGAAATAATAAACCAAATTTATTTTATTTTTATTCGATTGAGTGAAACTTGTTACGATTAGCGACAGTTTCAATAAATTTTGTTTGTCATTTCTTATTGACCGTGCCTCGTAACTGTAGGAATGCGGCTGTTTGTCCTTGAGCGTTTCATGTCTATTTCTGCTGGGGTATGTTTGAGCGGGAAAGCCACCGCACAAGCTCTCTGTTGAGTTCGTTTGGCGCACGACCGACGTTTTACAGGCACTTTACTTCAGGCAGCGAGGATGTTAACATCGCAGAGCTATTGTTTCTTATTAGCTATTGTAGCTATTGTATCTTATGTTTTGTTCAAATTTATACCTGTTCAAGCAACTGCCATGTGTCTTAAAGTTAGTTGTGATTATGGAAATATTCTGGTTCGAATAGTTTAACGATTTACTTATTTAATTATCGATTATCGTTTCGCGCTATTTTGATATCACCATTTAGTGCATTCCGCATGGCTTACGTTGGGTTTCCGTTGTGGAAATATTAGTACTGGATGTTCAGTCGATTTAATTATGGTTTATCGAGACGTTTGGTTTCGCTATTAAACCGTCACAATTTATCCTGGAGCCGAAAGTTCAAGGATGCAGCCCAGAAGGCAGCCAGTTAATATCAACAGGCGTTGACAACAAAAGGTCTGTAAATTTATGTTATGTTCAGTAATATCTTTACCTCAACAAATTATCGTCACTGGAAACAACCCAGCCATCTTGTATCTTACCAATAGTAACGTCCAAGCAAATTTATGTGGCGTTAGTAACTCAACACATGGTTATGTTAAGCCAACGTCACGTTTTATCTTTTGTGTTAAATTATAATAATTTGAATAATTACACAAAAGCCAATGTAATCATCTTTGTTTATTCGTATGATAGCTTTCTGTTTTATCTTTTGTGTCAAATTATAGTAATCTGAATAATTGCACTAAAGTTAATGTAATCATTTAATATCGTCACGAATACTTGTCTTGTCTATAAAGTATGTTGAGTTAAGAATAATATCTCAAATTTGTCTTAGTATTTTAACTTATCGATTTATGTTTACCTCTGGCCTTTCCAGAGAATATCTGTACCTCTATCTTATATGTGTATTATTTGTGTGCCTAATTGTCTATTAAATATTTATATGTGTAATCTTGTTTGGTCTTACAAGAAACCCACCCTAAGTGTTCTCCGACTGAGCAACGTTATCTTGAGTCTGGCATTAGCGCCGACATTAATTAATTTACCTACGCGGGGCGGTGTAACAAACTTTACAATATAATATCGCAAAGAACTGATTTACATGACACATAATTCCGAATCACCGTTTTGGCAAATAAAATAGCTCCTTGCCATTTTGGCACATTTCAAATGCACATTTTTCTTGCATTTAATGCATGCAATAGAGTTGTTGCGGTTCAGGCGACGAAGCATTCGTTTCCAAGCAGATGATGCATTTACCAACGTGTTTTTTTGCAATGGTCCAATCTTGACAACAAGTTCCATCACCACATCGCGTCACACTACATCCAAACAGGTAGCGAAATTGAATGTTTCCCTTGAATAATTTTTAAAGACTATCCACATAACACATTTTAGATGCTTATCTTAACGAATTAATGTTTTTTCTCCAAGTTTTCATGCTCTATTTGCAGCTGGTGGAAAACTTGTTTTTGTCTTAGTTCAGTGAATGAGTGCACAACACGTTTCAACATTACACTCCAAAATCATTAATGGCACGAAAAGTTTGCTGTCATTGAAGGATGTTTTGCCACACTCGTACATGGGTGGTTTCAGTGATCTACACTGAAAAATCGCAGTGGGCCGACCTAGACGACGGGCCAACCTTGACCACATTCCCCTAACTAAAAATGTAATAGGAATAGTATGAATACACCTTCAGTGATATGTTTGATTCGTTTTAAATTAGAATTAAATATTTATATTAAGGAAAAAGACGAAATTTCAAAATTCACTTTTCGTCAACAACTGTCAAATTAGTTTTTGTGTAATAGAAGAATTAAAAATAATAGGGCGAAGCTCTAACAGATATCAAAAGATGCGCAGTTCGCATTTTTTCTATATAGAAAAGATGTGCAGGGATAAGATTTAAAATGAGAAGTCAATAAATAGATAAAATTTAACCTTAATAATGGTTTTGAACAAAGTTTATTTATATATAATTACAAGAAAACGGCTGAACAGAATTAAATAAGATTTTTTCAGCATGTATCTGAACATTTAAAAAAGGTTCCTGTACAATTTCATGAAGATCGGAAGAGATTTTGGAAAATTGATTTTCATAGATAGAATGATTTTCGACAATTTTAAGAAAAACTATAAAAGGATGTGGAAAAACAGTATAAAGTTAGTCAGTCGCGATTCAATCTTAGTTGTAGGTAGACGTTAATCTCTAAATTCAGCAGCGAAGTATCGGCAACGCCCATTTTTATATCTAAGGAAAAAAAATTGCAATCTTACAAACCCCTCTAGTGAATTATTGAACCTCTCTAGGGAACAATTACTTTCCAATTCGGAAATAGCAAATATTGCTTATACAAACAATTTTACAATCCCTCCTAATGAGAATATTGAATATATCGATGATAACTTAAATATCAGGTTAGTAAAAACTTCAACAAAGATCCATGATAGCTCCCGCGTGCTAAAACGTCATAAAAACTCCTGCGAATTCGACCAATTTATGAATAATACAGTGCAAATCAAAGACAATTCTATAAATCCTAAACCCAAACCACTTTTCAACATTTCAAATAGTGCCCCGGTAAACTCAACCAGCATGGAAGTGGAACACCAATTGCCGCTTCCAATTTATAACAGCTTTGGCGTCCTAATGAACGCTCCCGAACAAATCTCCCCACGACTTTCACCACAGAGACAACCCCACACCGCAAATGATCCCTAAGCCCAAGGATGGACAACTGTCGAAAGGTTAAATGTCCCCAAAAACCAGCGCGAACTAAAAGTAACTAAACCTCCAATAATCATTACTAAGTCCATCGGTCAAATCGAAAACTTCATTAACAAAATTAAACCAGCTGCAAAAGAATCAATTCAAATTAAACATGTGTGCGGACAAACCTGGGTCTACACTGACTCAAATGTGGACCACAAAGCAGTGAAAACTATGATATTCAGTGACAAAAACATTGAGGGCTATACATACCAACTACAAGAAGACCAATGCACGAAAATTGTGATGAAGGGGGCTCCCTATCTTGAAGACAAATATGTTCAAGAAAGATTACTAATCGAACACAATTTGAAAACTACTACAGTCACCCAACTAAAAAATAAATACGTAGACACCACCGGTGCCTTCTTAATCTCGTTCCCGCCCGCCACTACCATCCACGAAATCAAACGTATAAATCGATTGGTTACGTTATTGTCCGATTCGAGGAATACTCAAGAAGAAACACCCACACACAATGTTACCGTTGCCTAAATTTTGGACATGGCAGCTCCAATTGCCACATGCACCCCCGATGTGTTAAATGTTTAGAACCTCACCTTACCACGGAGTGCCCAAGAAAGTCAACGGACGATGCTGTTCGCTGCTGCAACTGTGCAGAATCCCACCCCGCGAACTACACTAATTGTAAAAAGTACCTAAATTATGTGGTAAAAGTGAGTATGCAAACTCAGCGAATGCAGCAAAGCAGACCACATATTACCCCAACCCCACGACAAAATATTAATCACTACAAACCATCTTCGTAAAATTTTCCGCCACTACCAAGACCGACGCAACAAATCACCCAATTCAATCCTCCACAGATGCAAAGACAAACTTACCCACAAAACTTATCGGCACTTGACGGACAAGACAACCCCGGCGATCTGAAAACATTATTCTACGAATTAAAAGATGTGAAACAAACAATTAAGATTAGTCAAATGATACAAATCATTAGAGAAATTAAATTCAGATTGGCTGGGGTGACTGACACCTTAGAAAAAATACAAAAATTAGCAAACATAGCACACAAATACGATGTTTAGACAAACCTCGACAAACTTAAAAATCATAACTTGGAACGCATACGGACTGACGCCAAAACTAAACGAACTCCAGGTACTAATCGGCCAACTGCAACCAGACATCATACTCATACAAGAAACAACACTCAACAAACGACATGCGACAAAAATACCAAACTACATGGCAATAAACAAACCAAGAAACGTGCACGGAGGACTATTGTCATATACATCAAAAACACAATAAAACTTACAGCAATCGACATATCTACCACACAAGCCGACACACAAATATTTCAAATCAATGACCTGACAATAGTAAATTACTATCTCTCTCCGGCCAAAAAAAACACGACTTTACAAAACTCGACAAAATACTACAAAACTCCGGCAACGTTATAATTGCCGGAGACTTTAACTCAACGCACCAGACATGGAAAAACCCCACAGCCAACACCAACGCTAAAGAACTATATGCCTACTTACAAAATAACAATGTCCAACTTTCATATCCAATAAACGACCACACTTACTACCCCCATAACCCGGCCTACAGAGCGACCACAATAGCTCTCGTAATTACAAAACACATTAATGTACGCTCCTTAGAAGCAAAAAATAAACTTAGTTCAGACCACCTACCAATTCTCATAGAAATTGCATACTTTAAAATATCCGTATGTACTCCCCTACAAATAAAGACGACAAACTGGAAAAATTTTACCTTAAAATTACAAAACTTACCGATAAACACCAACATACAAACGAATGCAGACATCGAACACGCAATCAAAAAACTCACTAACCAAACAACAGAAATATTCATTTATAACACAACAGAAAAACCACTACCAACCCACAAACTAAATCTCCCACCAGACATACTATTAAAAATCAGAAACAAAAACAAACTACGCAAAATTTACCAAACTCACAACTACCCAACGCTAAAAATACAAATTAACAAACTAACCGAGTATATAAACCAGACTATTAGCAAAATAAAAAATGACAAATGGACTAAAACATTATCGGAAACTAGACCACAAAATTTGAACAAACTATGGACCATATCGAAAGCTTTAAAAACAAAGACAATCAATTCGCAGCACTACAATCCCCCCAAGGACAAAAACTCACCAACATCGATAAAGCAAATGCAATAGCCGCCACTTACTTAGAAAACCACCACCTTACAATAAATCAAAACGACCCGATAACAGAAACACAAGTATTAAAAACTACAACTACATTCCAGCAGACTATCTACCTCACACCGCCCAAAGACTTAACCTCCCCCCTAGAAATCAAAAAAATTATCAAAAATAATGTTCTCGGAAACGACAACTTTTGAGCTTGACTCATCAAAAAATTCCCGAAAAAAATCATTGTTCAAATTTATTACATCCTAAACGCATGCCTCAAAAACCAGTACTTCCCAACCTGTTGGAAAAATGCCACCGTCATTCCCATTTTACTTCCCAGCAGCTAGCACCCTATCAGTCTCTTACCAGTACTATCAAAAATATTAGAAAAACTTATATTGCACGGACTACAACTTCACGACTTAACTTACGACACTATACACCCCGAACAATTTGGATTCAGGATAAACCACAGTACCGTACTACACAACTAGCCACACTAACGGACCAAATCACAACAAATTACAACATCAACAAGACTACCACAGTAGTCACACTTGACATTGCAAAAGCTTTCGACGCGATTTGGCATGATAGACTTATACATAAAATAATTACAAACAACTACCCTCCCCACCTAATTAAAATTATTACCAGTTTCCTCAAAAACAGATCTTTCCAAGTCAAAATTAATTGCTCTTTCTCAAACCCCCAACCCATCCCGGCAGGAGTTCCTCGAGAATCCATCCTAGCCCCACTCTTATTTACCTACTACATAAACGACCTACCAACCCACCTGAACACAAAAATCTCACTATGCGCCGACGACACCGCAGTAATAGCACAATCATTCAAAAAAGACTACTCAATTACCTACCTACAAAGACACATTGACCTACTTGAACCCTACTACCACAAATGGAAACTCAAACTAAACGAGACGAAGACAACCCTCACAATTTTCAGCCATAAAAAAGATAAGCATAACTTACCACTAAAAGTCAATAATGTTAATATCAATGGCACTGGACGAAAGACTAACATACAGACAACACTTACAACTTACCGCACAAAAAGGAAGTAATGCGCTTTACGCATTGTATCCCCTAATGACCCACAAAAACAAACTCGACTCAAAACTAAAACAGCTACTATACAAAACAATGATCAGACCCATTACTATACGCCTCCCCGATATGGAGCAACGCCTCCAAGACGAACATCAAACAAATACAGACAGTTCAAAACAAATGTCTCCGGGTTATTACTGGAGCACCAAAATACACAGAAAAATACAACCTACACGACCTGGCCAACATGCAAATCCTACCACATCTAATTCACCGAGACCACGCAACGAAATGACAAGACGGCACACATTGCAAGACTGACTAACTCGACCATGCCCTTCAGGAAGAAACACAAACTATTACACAATATCTTACTATAGACACATACAAGCTAGAATAGACAAACTTAACATCAATTCGCTGGGTTTTCTACTCATTTTTTCCCAAAAAACTACAAGTGATTACAAGTACAAGATAAAAAAACATTCCTCAACAGCCTGACAGCCTGATACATCGTAAGATAGGCGCAGGCAAATTAACAAGCAACTAGTTTTAGTTAAATGTGATAATTTTAAGTAAAATGTAAAAACACAGAAAAATAAAGAGTATTTTTATTTATTATTTATTTATATAAAGTTAGTATCATTTTGAACATTGAAGAGAGCACATTTAAATTTTTATTTTAACCAAAGAAAATAATTTGGAAATCTTCTTCGTGCATATTCGACAAATTCATCGATATAAATAGAAAGTTTTTGTTCTTCACAAAATTCAACAATTTAAATAACTGTGCAAAGTTATTATTAGTGATCAAAAATCTTATGTTTATAAAAATAATACCTATGATTGAAAATCATCAAATCAAATTTATGAACGTAAAGAGACTCCGAGTAATTACTGATCAGTATAGTAATTATAAAATACACCTAATTAAGAATAGTAATATGTAACTTTGACGCCTTTCCATATTTACACACCTATTTTAAAATTATAATTAATTATTTATTTATTTAGACCTAAAATTTACTTACCTGTTTACACAAGAAAAAGTGAGGTTAACAATTCACAAAGTTTGTAAATTCAATTTATAACAACACAGTAAATCACGTCACTTTTTAAAGATTTTTTTTTTCAATTTCACAAAATCGTTTCCACTATTATCACAATATTTATAGAGATTCCTGATTACTGCAAAGAGCGGATAAATTTACACAAGGTAAGTGAATACAACGATGCGCCACGTATCTTAGAGGTGGCATACACAAAAGTTTGGTACCACGATTTTAATAAAGCGCTCCAAACACATCTTTTTCACGATTTAATTCAATTAAACTTTCATTCCCAAAATAAAATTACCCAGTTTGCACAATTCCATTAAACTTTTACTTTCATTTATAGAAAAAAATAATTATTACGCGGTGGAACATAGCAGTATTATAGTTTCTTAATAAATTAGTATTATTATTATAACAGAAATAAGTTTCTATCTCTTCCTAGTTCCCCATTTTGTTCAAGAAACCTATGAAAATGTCAAAATTTTAAAATATCAAGAGTATAAGTGGCAGTTCATTGGGGATTTTTAATGGGACTACAGGGGGAATATACCAAATATCTGGTATCCGGACGATTCATCCCCGGACGGTTCATCTCGGACGATTCATCCCGGACGATTCATCTCGCGGACGGTTTATCCCGCGGACAATTCATTCTCGAAAACTTAATTCGCCAACTTAATCATTTTTAATCAATCGATAAGTGGTTAAGGTCATTTTTATTAATGATTTATTATTATTATTTTTATCAAGTTGAACTAAAAAGTGTTTTGTGCACTTTTTTGTTTTAACTAAAATAATTTTAATATTTTTAATCATTTTTATTAATGATTTATTATTATTATTATTTTTATCAAGATAGTATCAAGCGATAAACGTTATTCTTATATCAATATTATTATTTTTATTATTACTAGTATTACTCGTATTATTAGTATTGGATTATAATAATAATAATACCTATTACTATAAATTACTAGTAATTGCCATTTTAACTAAAATATCCAATTAATTAGCATTACAATTTTTAAAATATTTAAAATCTTTAAAAAAAGTTTTTAAATAATTATTTTTCAGAAATTGTTCATATTTTTTAAAAATTTTACGGGGGGTAAATCACCGAGGAGATTTGGTGTACACGGGGGAAAAAATGTGTGGGAAATGTGAGGAGATATGAGGAGATGTGAAGAGATGTGAGGAGATGTGAGGAGATGCGAGGAGATGCAAGGAGATGTTGGGAGATATGAGGGAGATATGGGAGATATAAAGGAGATGTAAGGGAGGTGTCAGGGAGATGTAGAAGATATCGGAACCATATCAAAGCAAACCAAAAAAAATATTTGAAAAAACAAAAAATTATTTTAAAAATAGTCCAATCGCGAAATAGTGAATTAAAATAGCAAAGATCTTTCACTTTTTCAGGGTTGTTCACTATTTTGGTATAAAAATATAAAACATAAAATTTTCTTTAACGTACAGTCGCTTATAATGAAATCCTGGCGCTCCTATGCTAGCAATGTAAATTGTACTTTGTGAAAACTCTTGATATGTAAAAATCGCTTTTACAAAAATATTTTTCAGACATTTTTTGTAGATAATTTCATTCTCTTTATTTTTGTTTGTATACATTTTTTTACTTTGCCGCAACGTTTTCGACTGAAAATGACTTAAAGCAAACTTGGTAAAACTTTTTAATAAAATTAAAAATGCACAATGGAATTCTTATGGTATTTTCAGGGGATTCCTATTGAATTTTTACCAAGACTGCTTTAAGTCACTCTCAGTCGAAAACGATGCGACAAGTTAAAAAAAAAGGATATAAACAAAAATGAAGAGAATGAAATAATCTACAAAAAATGTCTGAAAAATATTTTTGTAACAGCGATTGTTGCAAAAAGAGTTTTTAAAAAGTACAATTTACATTGCTTGCATAGGCGCGTCCGGATTTCATTATGAGCCACTGTATAAAAATTGCGTTCTATGCTAACTTTACGAGTAAAATAAAGTCTAAATATGATACCTAATGTAAATTCCCAGTCTTGGGGGGAAGTCCCTACAAATAATGTCATTCAAATTGCACGATTTAGTACGGAGTTTGCTGTATCGGGGTTACTGCTGTTCGTTATACAGGAGTCCCATATACACTCGATGTTAAAATTTTTGTGTTTACTATTTTTTATGTTCTGGATTATCATATATGTTAATTTTTATTTTTGTTAATGTTGTTGTTTTGTTTAATGTACATGTGTACATAATATGTATAAATGGGTTCCTATATATTTTTTACTAATAACTATAATATATTACATCTACTATATATAAAATTTTATAAAAACTTTTTCATATCTAGGCATCTGCAATTTACGCAGATTTTTCTTATTCCGAGAGATGTGTGGGAGATGTGAAGAGATATGAGGATATGCGGGGAGATGTGAAGAAATGTGAGGAGATATTGAGGAGATGCGAGGAGATATGCGGAGATGCGGGAAGATATGTGGGAGATGCGAGGAGATGTGGGAATATGGAGGAAATGTGGGGAGATGTGAGGAAATTTTGGGAGATTTTGAGGAAAAGGAGATGTGGTGTACGTATTTTTTTCGGGAAATTTACCCCCCGAGATTTTAAATATAATATTGGATGCGATGGTTAAAAATTAGATTACTAATTAATTCGATGTTTTAGTTAAAAAAGAAATGAATAGATGAATCGTCCTAGGTTGAATCGTCCGGGATGAATCGCCCTAGGATGAATCGTCCTAGGATGGATCGTCCTAGAAGTGTTATCTCTGTTTGTGGGATAGTAGAGCAGATGCTCAACATTATGTTCAACGATCATAGCCACTAAGAATGGAATTTTGTGTTGGAAAACGAAACTTTAAATGTGAACCTATTGTTGAACCTGAAAATGTATTAATGCCGCCTTTACACATTAAGTTATTAATGCTTATGTAACAATCGTAAAAAAGTTATGTGTTTTATTTGTTTTTATTTTTTTGCCTAACTTAACGACGGCCTATCATAAACCCACGTTAAAACGTGTATCTGAAATACATGTAAATTTTACATTTTTAAATTCGATTTTTTCAAGAACTAATTTAGAATCTAAAAAAAATGTTTGTTCTAATATGCTTAGAAAAGTGTCCTCTTTCCTATAGTGTAGTTGAAATTTTGAAATTCGTGGGTGATCTGCCAGCCCTCGATTTCTTATTTATTTTATTAGCTTTTTCCCTTATTCCTCTTTTTTCATTATTTTTTTTTTTGACGTGATAACGTCTTATCTTCCGCAAGCGAGAGAGAGGCACGATCGGCTTTGAATCATACATTGACATCATTTGAATTATAAAATGCCATTCAAAAAAACTTGTCCGGCATGAGGTTCGATCTCGCGATCACTAAATGATGCAATTATGTTTCATGTACATAACGCACTAACCTATTGAAGGTTGTAATAACATAGTTATTAACATAACATGCATACTTTTATGACATACTTAATAATAGATTATAAAACAAGATCGCAAAATATATCGTATTAATCGCGGTATCAATAATCTATTACGAGACAATGTAGAGAGAAATTTTCTACACAAGCAGTTAAAATTTATTATCATCAATAATTTATTTTTAAATAAATTTAAATTTAAAATTATTTTTTATTTTTATATTTACCTAACTAATTTTAAATTTTCCAGTTTAGGCTAGATGAAAATGAGATTTTAATTATTTCATAGTTTCATTTGCTTAAAAATATATTTTGTATTTTTTATTTCTATATAATAATTATGTAAATTTCATTTGATTTCATTTTATGAAATTTTTAAATGCTTAAATAAATAAAAATTTAATTATCAAACAAAGTAACTATTGATTCTGATTAACATAATGTCAAATTTAAAATTTGTTTTATCAGTTTTATTATTATTGTATGCACAAGATATAGCATTCAATTTTAAGTTTTACTGCAAGTGAAAGTTTATTTTAATGTAAGTTTTCTTTAAATATTAAAATTTAAATTAACTTTTGTTTTCTTTTTAGCTCAAACAATATTACATTTTTCTTCAACAAAATATATAGATACTTTTATTGCAGACTGCATTTTGAAATTAAAACAAGATGTATTTACAATTGCTAGAAATAATGTTTTATATCCTGGTCATCCATCTTACACTATGCTTCATGATAGTATTCAAGGATTCAATTTGGATAATGTTAAAAAATTTATGGTTAGTGTTTCGGAGCTCTGGTTGTGCTTTGATTCTGATTGTCGGCACCACTGTTATTGTAAATGCTTTTCTTGACAATTATGTCTCTTTAATGAGTTTGCCTAGCTTCTATCTACCAAAATAATTTTCTAGGTAATATTGTATTGTTATTATTAGCAATTTTATGTTAGTTCATACGCTTGAATTATAAATGCTAATATTTTATTTTATAAATTCTTTTAATTGAAATATTTATAGAATGACGATAAATTATTGTAATGATTACTTTAAAATGAAATTTTGAATAATTATGTAATTTTTGATATAATACTATTTTGATCCATTTTGAATAAAATAGATTTCCTAAATAATTCTAGTATCTACTGTTTATTTTAGTAATAATTTTTGTATTAAGTGAAAACATGTGGCTGAAGTTGTAAGTTGTAATCATCAATCATAATCATAATCACTTTTTTACAGTGGACCGAAGAAGTACTGCAAACTTTTAATACAATTTTTGTATTATTTCACAAATTTTAATGTGTATCTAAATTAGAAATACATACTAAATCGACTCTCAAAAATACTATTTTAATAAATATTGTATTTTGTATTGTATTGTACTTAGGGGCCGATTGGCTACTGGAGCCTTACAAAACTGCGACCAGTATTGATCTTTTGTTTGTAACCCTACTAATTAAGTTTTCAGAAAGTCAATTTTGCTTGGAAAATATATAATACTCCTGAAAGGTTTTGTTTGCACTTTCTTGGGTGTCAGTGTCAGTGGTCGAGCTAAGGCATTGCAGCTGCAGATAATGTGTTCGGCCGATTCAGTTTCCGATTCGCAGAGTCTGCATCTGTCATTACCTACCAGATCCATTTTTTTGAGGTGATATCCCACCTGGCAGTGTCCAGTCAGCATCCCCGTAATAAGTCTAATTTCGTTCTTTGATAGTATAAGAAGCTTTTTAGCCTTTGCAGTCGAGTACTCTATAAATTTCTTCGCCTGTTTTTGTTCTGGTCCATTGTACCAGAGGTTATATTTTCCGTTTCCCACTTTTGTACCTAATTTTTTTAATAAATAATAAAGGACGGCTTTCTGTAGAAAGGAACCAGCCCACAAAATCAAATAAAAAGATTTTTTTTTAATCATTTGATCCTAAGGGCCTATATATTCACCTCCTCGTAAAGTGGCCAATAGCGTTACAAGGAACTTTGTTATTACTTATTAGTAAACGTGTATTCATCTCCCAATAGCGGCAACCGTCTCGTAAATACGAGTTACGGGTAAGATAAGTTACAAGTCACTTGGAGTACCAAATAAAACGTTACAAGTGAGATTTTAACCTAAAATTTATAAATGGTGTGTGTATTTTATAATTTTTCAAAATGGGTCTTATAGACGA
Organism: Cantharis rustica; assembly: GCA_911387805.1. NCBI lineage: Eukaryota > Metazoa > Arthropoda > Insecta > Coleoptera > Cantharidae > Cantharis > Cantharis rustica. Next base: position 35,460,751 of record OU426880.1, read on the forward strand.
TATTAATCTGATCCTAGACGAAATTTACGGAATTATTATATAACAGATAACTACAAGACACTTTACAAGGAGGTGAATATAATGGCCCTTAGTAAGCATCGCACAATTAGAAATCATGTAGTTATTCACCTATTCAGCAATTGTTGTTGACATTGAGGTTTTTAGCAACAGGAAGTTTTTATATAACAATGGGTTATTTTGAAGAATAAGAAATATCATCAAAAGAACGTTTGGAATTGCAAAAAGACGATTTTCAATTTTTAGCATTGGAATAAGAACAAAAATTCGGCTTGCGCAGGCCATTGTTGTTAGTTTATTAGTTATTTTACACAACTTTGCCTGTAGAAACCGCGATATGGTGCCTAAAGTTGAAAAGCGAAATTCTCTAATGATGATCTCCCAGGTTTGCCACCAGCAAATGAAAATTAAAGTGGCTTTAATTTTCAATTAACTGCTGAATTTTCATCCAGCAGTTCTTTTGGTCTTTTCGCGTTACCGCATCTGTCTTCTTATTTTTAATAATATCTTTATTTTGACCGGTGTCAAGTTAGCAGCTAATTTCTAGCAGCCGATTTACCGGAAACACTCGAACGTATTATAAGCTAATTTTTATATGTATTGTTTGCGTTGCCGGCCTGAGATTTTCAACATACATTAACAACGATATTATGCACCTACCCTGAAAATTTGGCGCCGGCTCTCTGTGGTTAAAGGTCATTTTCATGCAATTATCGCGGTTTTTATAACCCGGCGCGCAGTTTAATTTGATTTACTCATAAACAGTTTGCGAAGCCGGCCTGAAATTATCAACATACAACAACAACGATATTATGCACCTGCTCTGAAAATTTGGTGCCGACTTTATGGAGTTAAAGGTTATTTTTCGTTTTTTTTTTTCAAGACGAATTTCTAGCAGCCGATTTACCGGTAAGCAAATTTTCATATGTATCGTTTGCGTTGCTGACCTGGGATTTTTAACATAGTTACATCGACAACGTTATTATGCACCAAAAAAATGGACAACATCAAAGCAAAATTCTATGAAAGTGGCCTGGTGAAAGATGTTAATTACTACAAAGAATTGCACGATAAAAGAGGTTAGGTTATGTTATATTATCAGCAATTCTGGTGTTTATGTCTCTATTAAGGAAATTTTGATTAACGATTACACTACTTTATGTGATAATGAATGGCTATCCGGCTTTATAGTTGATCACTGCTTCTATATTTTAAATTCAGTACTGAAAGAATTTCAAATTATTTCGACAGCAAAATCTTCCATAATATTTGATGACCATAACGAGTTAACACAATATTTTGTCGATAGTATATCCATCGTTCAAGATAATGTTGTTATGCCTGCAGTTGTGGGAACAAATCATTTTATTTTAATCACTATTAACTTTTCCGGCAAGCTTATTACAATATTGGATCCGATGGGAAACGAATCAGCACAAATGAACTTTTAGTAATCCTTAACCGTGGTGATACACCCACGTTCTATGTGTCACCACAGCACAATTCAGTGATTGTTATCACTGTATCATCGTTAAGTATTTCATACGACATATCGTGGGCATACAGGTAAAAGTGACCAAGTCAAAAAATAGAATTTCGAGATAAATCAAATTGAATGTTTCGCATTTTGCGAAAAATCAGCTTTATAATATTTTTAATTCATTTTTTCGAATAATGAAACATGTTCAATACGTTATTAGAACATACACGTTTTTTTCAGACCTGTGTCTTACATTTTTACGGACTTAATCATTTTAACTCATTTCCACAATTTTTTGACTTAGTCACTTTTACCTGTATGCCCACGATATATGACTGGCAAGTGTCCAAAAAACTGACACTGTCAGATCATAAATGAATCTGCATTAACAGTCCGGTCAATAACCGTGTACCCGGGTATCTATTATAGTTTCCAAGGTAGAATTTATTAACTTCCCTTTAAAAAAATGTTATGACCGCCCGGATCCCCAAAGTTGAAGTAGTTTAACAACAAATTCTTGTAAAAAATTTTTGTAATCAATCGATCAATAACAGTTATTAACAATCAAACTCGATACCCTCTCCGTTCAATGATCGGTTACCCGGGTACCCACTATGTTATTATCAGGGTTCGGAACTTTATGCCCTAAAAAACAATGAAATATGTGCATACGTATGCGCTAAAAAATAGTAAAATATGCGGTATAATATGCAGTAAAAAATAGGATAATCTTAAAATGACAAATAAAGAAAGTTGTAACTGTTAACATTTATTGAAGAAACAAAAACAATATTAAAAATAAAGAATAAACTTTGGAAAATCGAAATAGTACATTATGCAAAAAGAGGATAAAGTGACCAATTTTTGACCAGAGGGTCAAGGTTTGTTTGCACAAGGCTTTAGCCGAAGGCAGCAATTACCCTCAGGTTAAAAGTCACTTTATCCCCGAGAAGCATATACTATTTTTTGCAATTGCGAAAGGTAAAGTAGAAACTCCACCAATTACGAAACTTAATGCAAAAGTTTTAATTTTTTAAATCAAATTTTTTGTAGTAGTCATGTTACGAGTTTAGTAAAACTTGGTTTAATTTATAAACGACGTTTAAAAACCTAAGTGTTTTTAAATTATTTTAATACCTAGTGGCGTAACTATACCATCTGAGGCCCGTGGCAAATTAATTGGATGCCCCCCCCCCCAGTAAAAATCGTCACGTTGTAATTAAATTTTAATAAATCACTTAAGAAGTTAGTCGACATCAGTATTATACCTTCCAATTTAAAAATTATTTATTTGAAAATATTACCTTGATAAAAATGTTTTTCACTGACATATTAGCGCTAAAAATTTTAAATTCCTTAACTTTCCATGACTTTTCCAGGTTTTCCATACAAGTGGGATCCCTGTTATATAAAATTTATAATTTTTAGTTAATTTTGATAAAAATATTAGGTTACTTGTGAGTTGGCGGCTTCTCGGGCCGGGCTCCTGGCTCTCGCGGGGCCCGTGACATTTTGCCAGCCCTACCACCCTATAGAGGTAGGGTATTACGCCACTGTTAATACCAACATACAAATTATTGCTAAACTAGTAAAATTGAAAAGTAATTTGTATGGTTGGTATTAAAATAATTTAAAAACAACTAATGTTTTTAAACGTTGTTTATAATTTAAACCTAGTTTTACTAAACTCGAAATTAAACTCACGCTGTACAAGTGGCTCGAAATCAACAAAATATGCAATTATATGTTCTTAAACCTAAAATATGCGAGTTTGTCTAAAAAGTAACGAAATATGCAAAATTATGCGGCAAAAACTTTTATATTTGCCATGTAGGTAATATGAAACGAATTTTTGACTAACCACAATTACAATATGCACTTTCCAAACAAATATGCAAAAGCCTAAAGTTCCGAGCTCTGGTTATTATGTATGAAAGCCGGGTTTATACACACTGAAAAAAACGTTTATCAAAGTATTTATGTAATAAATTAATTTTTTAACTTGTGAAATATAATTAAATAATCTTGGAATATACAGAATATTAAAATATTCTGACAAAGACGTTTATCAACGTCGAAAGCTTAATAAAAACATTATTATAAAACGTTTAATTAACTTGTTTATTCAAAGTATTTATGTATCTTGACTTGTGAATAAATAATAATCATCAATATTGTTTGTAATTTCCTTTATTTAAACAACTTTTATTATAAATAATAGTAAAGATAGTAGGTAAAAAAGCACCAATCCGCTTTATTTTTTATTTTAGTTATTTTTTTCTTTTATTTATAAAATAACACAGTACCGTATAAAAAAACAAGTAAATTTAATTATTTCGTACACTTCTGGCATGGCGTGGCCGAAATACAATGTTCATCACAAATAGGGAACTCACATACCGAACATGATTGTTAAATTCACCCTGGAGACAAGTAGTTCAAGATTTTTCCACGGTAGTTGTGTTTTCTCTGGATGTTTTTCATTATATGCTGCATTATGTTACGCTTGCTTTTCTATTCGTATGACGTATAATAATATCAGCCATTTCTGGAGTGAAAAATAATTTAAATGTGTCGAGATCTGACAGAATGTTGGTGTTTCTATTAGGTCCACATCTCTGTCGCACAATATTACGCTTTCCAACTTGACGTTCACTTGTTGGTGTCTCAGCCCACTGAGTACTATCTTTTGCTGTCATTCCTAGCCCACTACTTGTCGCTTCTAGTTCACTTTCTTCATTTTCACTTTTATCTTTATCATCTTCGTCGAACACATTCTCATCAACTTCTTCTAAAAATATAAATAATATATAAAACATAATACATCATACAGTAACGGTCAATGAAATGTACTCATTACAACTTCTTTAATTATTTTGTAATTTTCGTAATAAAATCGAGAAATTTTTATTACAAAATGTATCACTACGAGCCCCGAGCTGGCTTAATCCGGCCCTGCTTATAATCCAGAAATTTAATAATTGGTAGGACCACCCTTGTTTTTTATAACGACTTTTAACCGGTTAGGCATAGATTTTAAAATAACGATAACAGTTTGTACCTGTAAGTGAAAATAAGGTTTCTTAAATTCTTACGTTTCTTTAAACCTTTTGGTGCACAATCGTTTCAAAATTTTATGACCAGATACCATATTGTAGCAGAGTTTCGTGCAAATTTTAATGTGAGTACATTTCATTGACCGCTACTGTAATTATTGTTGTACACAATAGAAAATAAAAATGTAACATACCAGCATCATCACAATCCGAAGCAGCTACCTCACCCTCTAGAAAATATTCATCGTCGTCACTATCCGATACGTGGTCATTATAGATTCTTCTGCTTCGAATATTTCATCATATAAATGTTCTCTTCTCTGGGAACGCGTATTTCTATTGGAAAAAGTTTTCAATTTATTATTTAGGTACCTATTTTTTTAAATATTTAAAATATAAAATAATTTACTCGAAAATAAAAGAAGGAAATCACGCCTTACCGTCGAAAACTTGGTGAACTATCCATCGTATTTATACTCAATGCGATTGTTTATTTATAATATTAATAATTTTGTATAATTATTTATTCTCACTTTTACAATAAATTTGTACAATATAATTTTGTTCTTTTCACTGCGCTTAAAAAACTTTCTGTAGAATCTGCACGGTTCCAACACAATGTTACGCCTAACGATCGTTCTTCTTTGTTGTTCTTGGCAAGAGGGCATCTACCACTCACGTGACTGTGCAATAGGGAGGTATCTGAGCACCAGATGACCGTGTTGGGGTTGCTATTGTTATTTCACATTTCATAAAACCGACTGTCTAAACGCTTATCCATGTGGCGCGCAGTAAGTGGGTACCCGGGTTATCGGTTAATAAACGAAAACTGAAAGTTTGGTTATTGACCGGACGGTTAAATTAAAAGCAAAAACAGTGGAACCCAGACGATATAGGAATCCAAGAAATTCTTTCTGGATTACCTCTCGTCATTCTTGGAGGCCGGTACGTCTAAGGAAATGTCCACAAAAGAACAATTAACAACCACTGAGAATATTGAATTGTATGCTAATACTCCCTAGCAAAATTTTTCAGACCAATTAGCTTAACTTCATTCTTCCTAAAAACGTTAGAAAAGTTATGCGACGGAGAAGTTAGTGATGTGGCGCTAACCTTCAGACCACTACACACGAACCAACACGCATACATTCCGGGGAGATCTACAGAGACTGCGCTTCACAGTGTAGTGGAGCGAGTCGAGAGATCACTGTACTTTAAAGAGTCCATCTTAGGGGCGTTTATTGATATCGAAGGGGCTTTCGATAAAGCTACCTTCGAGAATATAAATGCGGCTCTACACCAACACGGAGTTTCCATAGCCATTATAACAATGGATCAGTTTCATACTAAAATGGAGACATAAGGAGACATAAGTGTTAAATGCGCTGTAATTAAGGGCTGTCCTCAAGGGGGAGTCTTCTCTCCACTTTTGTGGAATATGGTGGTCGACAGCTTTATCCAACGTGTAAATAATAAGGGATTTTACACCATAGGGTACGCAGACGATATAACTATCCTGCTTAATGGTAAATTTGAGAACATAGTCTGCATGCAGATGCGAAACGCTCTCAAAATACTAGAAGAATGGTGCATTGAACACTCTCTCTCGGTTAATCCGACGAAGACAGAGCTTGCCCTATTCACCAATAAAAGAAAGTTACTAGGCATGGTAATGCTCAGTTTGATGGAAACTTCCCTAAAGATGGTAGATGAGGTCAAGTACCTGGGAATAGTACTTGATAAGAAGCTAAACTGGGGAAAACATTTACAAAATAAAGTAAGGAAGGCGGGGATGGCTTTTTGGCATTGTCGAAGGGAAATGGGACGATCATGGGGTCTTTTCCCTAAGATCACCCTCTGGCTCTACACTACCATCGTTAGACCTATGCTTTGCTACGGTGCACTTGTATGGTGACCCAGAACCAAACAAGTAACAGCGGCGTCCTCTTTACACCGGATTCAGAGACTAATCTGTCTGGCTGTAACTGGAGTGATGCTAATAGCTCCCACTACGGCACTTGAGATTCTTCTCTGTCTCCCACCACTTGATCTTCATGTGCAGGAGATGGCGGTTAAGGCTGCTCTCAGGCTACGCATCTGGCAACTTTGGAATGATAGGCGAGGAACTGTGGGTCACATGCGGATTTTGGAGGAATACTCCTTAAGGGTGCCTCTTCTGCATCATGAACCTGACAGAATTCTCCCTAAATATATATTCAACAGGAGGAATAACATTCAGTTGAAACCAATAGAAACCAATGATTATGACATATGCTTATCATCAGATGGCTTTAAAAGCAATGTTGGTTCGGGGGCGGGGATCTTCTCTGCCGAACTCAGGACAAAAGTATCCATGACAAAAATATTAAGATATCGACAAACAGCAAGGCCGTTCTTATGGCACTTGGAAGCCATAGGATCACCTCTGGTCTGGTGCTTGAATGCATCGGAGCATTGAATGAGATATCTACTACAAATGTCCTTTTCTTATATTGAGTCAAAGCACACCAAGGGAACGAAGGCAATGAGAGGGCGGATGAACTGGCAAGGCACAGCTCGAACTGTCTTCCTTGCGGACCCGAGCCGATGGTTGCCCCATCTGTAAAAACCCTCGACACACTTCTAAAGCAATATACCCTAAAATGCATTCAAGCAGACGGGCAAAAGAAACTGCATGTAGGCAAGCGAGGGCAGCAATCGAAGCCCCCTCAAGCAAACATTCAAAATACTATCTGCAGCTGTCAAGAGCTAATCTACGGGCGATAGCAGAAATTTTAACTGGGCACTGCAAGTTAAATAAGCTCCTCAACACGCTGGGAATCGTGGATAGCCCTATGTGTCGCAGATGTAAAGAATCAGACGAAACGGCGGAGCATGTTCTTTGCCGCTGCCCAGCCCTAGCGTCAAAAAGAGGTACCATGCTGGGGGACTTCTGGCCTGACATGGTCAGAATCAGCGGCATTCCGCCTGCCAGGATTCTTGAGTTCACCTTAAGGTTTGGATGACTTGAGGAGTGACGGGATCAACCCCGCTGAATTGGAGGTAGTACAATAAGCCCGATCAAGAGGCTTAAGTGCGTGTGAAGTTTAGTCCTTGCCCTCCTACCTATAATCCAGAATCCAGAAGTTCATGTTTATAAAATTTCTTAATTTTGAGAAGATGGACAGTACAAATTGGAATATTATTACAATTCCTCTTGTATACAAACAGATTCTTTCAACTGTGGTGCTTATATAATTTATTTTTTCTCAAAACTGGTTAGAAACGAACCTTTTATTGAAATCGTCAACATATCCACATATAGAACAGATTTGCAGTTGATGTTACTACAAAATAGTAACAAAATGCAGGAAAGATGTTTAATCTGCTCTTTAGCTACATCTGGACAAGATTTCCAATGCATTACTTGTTTGAGATCAACTCATACCAAATGTTTATATAACGGTATAATCGAAAGTGGCATTAAGAACCGAGAAAAATAAATAATCGAATGTGTAACTTGTGCAAGCTGTATTACCTGTAGATAAATACATAATAATAATAATAATCGGCACTCGATTTCATCAGAAATATCGCTGCGTCGTTGGACGCCTTCCAATCCGTTTTTCAGGGTGGATTAATGCCTATTTAATCCCTAAGTGTTTTACACTTTATATCCTTTTTCTCTCTACAGATCTTCGTGCGATTTTGCTTCTTCCACGATTTTCCTCCACAACCGTCTATACAGAGTGTTTGTTATCCAGTCCTTCAACTGCATCGCTCTCAGATCCTCCTCAACCTTGTCCAGCCACCTCATTCTTGGCCTTTCGAAATGTGCCCAATAAAAACGGTAAATATTAAATATAAATATATCGAAAATAAATGGTTAAATAGTGAAGTTCTTGAATAATAAAAAAGATAATTCATATAAAAAAGCCAAATTTACTGGAAACGAGGAGGATTGGGAAAGTTATGTAAGCCACCGAAATCTGGTAGCTGATAAAATACTCACTAACAAAAAATCTTATTATAATAGTTTAATTTCTGAAAATAAAAATAATAGTCGTCTCTGGAAAGAGCTGAAAGGATTAATGCCAGGAAAAAATGTTGAACTAAAAGATACAATTAAATTTCACGGAGTTGCAGAGATAAATGAAAAAGAAATTGTAAATAAATTTAATAAGTTCTTCATAGACAGCATTAAAGAAATAATTGCAGGAAACCAAGTGTGTATGAATAATGATCAAATATTGGAAGAAATAAAACAAGTGAAACTCTGGGAAAAATTTAAAATAATAAATATGAAAAAATTAAGATAAATTATGCATAGATTAAAGAACACCACAGATTCAGAAACTCTTATCAACACAGCAGTAATAAGAGACTCATTTGAAGTAGTAGGCCAGTTCTTTTTGAATACGGTAAACACATCACTAAAAAATGGAATATTTCCAGAGAATTGGAAAACGTCATGTACTATAGTGCCCATACCAAAAATTGCCAATTTAGAATTATGCGAATAACATCGACCTATAAAATTAATAGTGCCAAATTATGAAAAAATATTGAAACATGAAGTACATGATAAAATTAAGACCGAAAGTTATTTATTAAAAAAATAAAAAGAATTGGTGTAGGGGAGTCAGTGCTAAATTGGTTTGAGAGTTATCTCAGTGAAAGAAAACAAAAAGTCAAATTTAGAAACAGTATTTCCGATGAGCTTTATACTGAGTATGGTGTGCTACAGGTGACAGTATTGGATCATCATATGTTTATTTTGTACATTAATGACATTGTAAGTTGTGTAAAAGTGTGTAAAATTAAGATTTTTGCTAATGACACCATGATTTATATTACTGAAACAAATATTAAATATATGATGGAAATATTAAACAGTGAACTAAAGCAAGTATTTGAATGGCTTTGCACTAATAGTTTGAGCGTGAATTTTAAAAAATCTAAATATATTATATTGGGTAAACAACTAATTTTAAAAAATATTGAGTTAGAAGAAATTCGAATATTAATTGGAAACAATGAATTAGATAGGGTAATCGAAAAAATCTTAAAAAAATTTTAAAAAATCTGAATATATTATATTGGGTAAACAACTAATTTTAAAAAGTATTGAGTTAGAAGAAATTCGAATTTTAATTGGAAACAATGAATTAGATAGGGTAATCGAAATTAAGTACTTGGGTGTTATTTTAGATGAAAATTTAAGCTTTAAGAGCCGTTTCAATTACGTGATGAAAAAATGTCACGTAAGGTATTTTTTCTTAGACGTATTTCGGGTAGTTTGTGTGTATCAACTAGATTATTATTATATAAATCTTTATGAATAAAACTGAGACACAACAGTTGCAGGTAATACAGAACAAGGCAATGCGAAGTATAATACAGTGCAATAGATATACGCCAATCAAAAATATGTTAAATGTTTTAATAATAATAATAATAATAATAATGTTTATTAAGCAGTTATTACAATATGTTAAAGAAAATATATATAATGCTTTCTTAAAGGGCAAAAGTTCAGCAGAGCTGATTTTCAACAAGTGCCTATTGAAATAAGGAGGACCTTTGAATTTGATTCGTCGTCAATAGTTCTTTAACATGAGCTTTAAATGATAGCTTTGAATTGGTCTTCGAGAAGAGAGAAACAAACTTGTTGAAAGTGCAGTAGGTTCTATACTGGAAGGATCCCTCGAACTTTGAAGTCCTAGCCATGACAAGACGATCTTTGATTAATGAGTTCGTGCAGGTAACTTGGACAACCAGTTTTGTATACATTATACAGGAGAAGGGCGAACTGAAGTTCACAGCGAGCCTCAATCTTCAATATTTGATGTGAATTGTAGGTTGGGGTAACGTGGTCTATTCGATCGACATTGAATGCGTAACGAAGGCATGCATTCTGGAGTACTTGCAGTTTATTCTTTAAATAACCAGTTAGGCATCCATAGTAGACTGCAGAGCAATAGTCGACATGGCACAATACCAGGCTTTGAATAAGATCCATTTAACCTGTGGAGGCAGAAGATGCTTGTATCTATACAGCGATTTGAGTTTGAAGTATCCCGTGCTGCAAATTTTATTAACATGGCTTTCAAAAGTTAAACCACAATCCCCAAATGACGCCAAGATTTTTTGTTTTTTCACTGAAGTCGATCACCCTATTGTCAAGAAGAATATCTGTACACTTAGCTTTATTAGCCTCTGCTCGACAACGTGAACTGCCAACGCAGAGACAGGCAGTTTTGCTGGGATTAAGAAATAAACCGTTTGAAGAGGATCAGCGAAGCACCAGTTCGAGACAAATATTTATGTCTCGGACAATTTCGTTAATGGATGTCGGTTTGCCTGAAATATTTAGCTGAGTGTCATCGACAAAATAATGGGCATTGGTTCCATTTGGTAACTTCTTGGGAAGGTCAGCTGTAAAAATAACGAAGAGAAGTGGACCCAGTACACTACCTTGGGGAACACCACGAGTGATAGGAAGGTATTCGGATAAGCTTGAATTCAGTTTCACACATTGCGATCTTCCTTTCAGGTAGCCGATGAGTAACTTCAGTGCAGACTCGCCACATCCATAATTCACCAGTTTAGCAATTAAAAGATCGTGATTGATTACATCAATCGCCTTGTTAAAGTCGAGCAGTGCCATTACGGTCACTTTGGAGTTGTCCATGTTGCTAATCACATCATTCAATACCTTAGACAGAGCCGTAGCAGTGCTGTATCCAGATCGAAATCCTGATTGAATATTAGGGAGGACGTCAAATTTTTCAATGTGATCGAGCAGTTGAAGGTGGATGAACGATTCAAGTACCTTCGAAAGAGCAGGTAAAATGCTAATAGGTCGTAGATCCCTAGCACTACAAGCATTGCTGACCTTAGGGATGGGTACAATGATCGACTTTTTCCACAAGTCAGGAAAAGTCGAAGTCTCCAAGCAGTAGTTGATCAGGTGAATCAAGGTGTCCACACAAAACGGCAGAACAAGTTTGAGCATTTTAGATGAGATATCATCAATACCCATAGCATTTGATTTTAGTTTAGATATAGATCTAGCTACATCGTCCGGGCTGACCAGGCGGAATGTCAATTTTTCTGTAATCCGGGGTTGGCAACTATTTCTAAACTCATATATAGTTTGCGGATCAATGATGGTTTTAGGTGCGGAATTGGCAAAGAAACCATTCAGCAGGTCAGGATCGGCGCCTTTCAAATCCAATTCATTTTTGGATCTAGAGTGTATGTTGACACGATCAAAAAACTTCCACAGTTTTCTAGAATCCATTGAACGGATGTTGATTTCATGCTTGAAGTAGGCCTTCTTTTCGTTCAATATGGCTTGTGTGACAAAGTTACGAATGTCTTGATAAGATTTAAAGTCAGAGGGCTTCCTAGTTTTAGCGTATTTTTTGAAAGCTTTTTGCCGAAGCTTAATAATGCGTCGTGCGTTATATGTTAACCTATAACAGCCTAATGGCAGAGTTGACATAGGTGAGCTTATCATTGATATTATCGTAGTTCACAACGTATGTCCAGTTAATATTGCTGGCATCGTAAGCAAACTCTTCGGTGTTGATATTGTTCAGATTTCTGAAGGTTGAATATTGAGGGACAAAGCCTTTGCTGCTTACATCTAACTTGCAACTCACTAAACAATGATCAGTCATGTGGGACATGTCATGTGTACCGGCATCGAAGAATCTAATGTCATTGCTCAAACAGATAATATCGATAAGGGATTTCGTGTTAACAGTGACACGTGTAGGCTGGTTGATAATTTGCACCAGATTAAACGAGGCAAACAGCGACTTCATAGATGCACCAAGATTTGAATCAGAGAGCAAATCTACATTAAGATCACCCAAAAGAATAATCCCATCGAATTCGACAACAAGCGTAGACAATGTATGTTCCAGTTCATCAATAAAGGAAGCTGAAACATGAGGTGGACGATAAATCGTACCCACTGCATATGTTTTATTGTTAATTCAAATACGAACCCATAGTTGCTCAAGAATATTTGGCCCACTATCATGTAGGTTAATGATTCGAATCCTGATGCCTTTCCAAACATCGCAGCACACCCTACCGCCTCTGGTCAAGCGATCGCATCGATGTAGAGAGTAACCAGGAATTGCAACCAATGATGAAGGAAAAGAGGGCATTAACCAACTCTCTGTAACAGAAATAATTTGAAGATTTAAGTTAGTTACTACATTGGCAAAGTCATCAAAACTTTGCACAAGCTATCTGATATTTAAGTGTGCAATTATAAAATCATTGTTAGTGTGGTAGTGACTAACTTCAAGGTCATTAGCTAAGGCTTCGCAACTTTCAACTTTTATCAGGGACGATGATAAGAATTTGTTAATTGTCGGTGTTGAAGGCGCTTTTTGAGCCAGGAAAAAAATGAAATCGGCGAAAACCTACACCCTTAGGCCAAGAGTCAGGTTGCATAAGTGATTCGTACAGCGAGAAATCGGCACCTACTTTGAACGTTGCTGTGGTCTCATAAGCCTTTAATTTTTGACAAGTAAAAGTTTTAGCTGGAAATTTCTTTGTTAAGTAAGACACGATAGTATTTTCAGAGGTGCTTACTGCTACCTTGCTTAGGAACAACCAACACTTTTGTTCCACACCACTAAACTTTGAGGGCTCATCACTTGAACCAACCGTAAGCGGTTTTCTTGAACCACGCTTCTTGTATTTCACTGTTGTGAAGCCATCATAGTCACTGTTATTGCTGTTTATTTGGGTATTGTTGTTGCCATTGATATCGGTCGTGTTACCAATGTTGACGGTCGCGTCAATTTCAACTACCTTAGGGTTATTCGCCGCTTGAACGAGAGCATCATTAATGCACTTTGCCACATGTTCCCTTGTAAAGTTATTAGTATTATTAATATCGAAAGATGCCAGTTTAGTTTTCTTATTTTTTGCATTCTGTTTATGCGAAAAACTAGTAGATTTGACATTTGACGTACCGTTAACCGCCATGTTCACCGCGCTCATTGCCACATTAGGTGCGATCAATACATTTCTTGCCGTGTTCAGTTGATGTGACCATCCATCGGCTTTTTTTTTTGCTGGTTTGCTTTTCCTGTAAGTGTGCTAATCGTACTGCTTGCACTAATATTTTCGATTTTTTCAAGCAACAACCGGTTGCACGTGGTTTTTTCTGTATTTAATTCTTTCAAAGTACTTATTTGCGCTTTTAGGCTACAAACTAGTTCCTTATTGGTATCGTACCTACCACATGTATTACAGTTTCTTGTGTTTGAAGAAAACCATTTACTTAAGATCTTATTATCATGATGCTTTTCGGATAATTCACCGCTAATCATCATTTCAATCAGATCATCTTTCAGTAATTTTTTCAATTTGTTGATAATTTCACGCACTTAAGGTATAACACTTCAAATATATTTCAAATATACTATGATAAACTCACACGAGCAAGCTTAACCTCAAAAAACACGTCCGTACACGTTGACGACTGGTACCAATTTTCTTATAACAAAACAAATAGTGCAGTGTAGAGTGGAAAACATGGACAATGTAATAGAAAAATTATTATTGCACCCAAGTACTTATTTGATAAATTGAGGTTTGTCAATGAGGTGCACACATATAATACGAGACAGAGGGATGATTTTTATATAGGGGTTCCATCGACACTCGGAACGTTCAAGTCTCTTTTTTGCATGGGCTTGGTATTCTACAACGATTTGCCTGTTGCAATAAGAGAATGTGATATGTATAATAAATTTAAAAGGATGTTAGCCACCCATATTAAAGAAACAATTGTCTTGTATAAACTAATGCTGTTGTAAATGTAATGGATATTGTTAAGATTGTATTGATGGTATTGTATGTGGTGATATATGTAGTAATATGCTATACTAATTTTGTAAAAAACAAATGTAGGTACGTAAATAGCAAATTGCTAAATAAACCAATATTATTATATTATTATTATTATTATTAAAATACATAATATTATTATGCATTTGATACGGGAAATTGTTGGTTCCCGTCTAGAGATTGCAATATATAACATCATGAGTAGTTTTTACATTATTTCATCATTAATTACACTAAATTGTATAGTATGTCTAAAGTATATGGATAACGAAATTCAAAATCGAATTGTTCTATTTGATGCAGTTGGTTGTATTTTTTTACAGTATCAACAGGGCCTTCGTCTTCCAGTCCGTAATATTTAGAAATGATTTTTTTTTATTTATTATTCCCAATAGCACGTAACAGACAAATTTCTTATCAAAAATTGTAATATATTTTATAATTGATCGACTTATCAAAAGAGATTTTTCCTGATCTATAAATGCTAGAAAATAATCGAATCTTAAATTTTTGTGACAATCTGTTACCTCTCTATATCGCTGTTCATGTCTCTGGTTTCATAAATTTCTTTTAGTGATTCTGCATAATGAAGCACAAAATACTCAAAAGTTATATCACTTAAACATATTGCTGTGTTTGTTTTTCTATTAATTATCACACACTTGTTTGTCGGTTGTACTTTTGTCACTGAGGCTAGCAAGTGGTAGGTATCTTCTTGATAGTGTTAGCGGCGCAAGCTCTGTGTC
Organism: Cantharis rustica; assembly: GCA_911387805.1. Classification (NCBI taxonomy): domain Eukaryota; kingdom Metazoa; phylum Arthropoda; class Insecta; order Coleoptera; family Cantharidae; genus Cantharis; species Cantharis rustica. Next base: position 35,475,915 of record OU426880.1, read on the forward strand.
TGGACTGATAACTCGTTTTCGTTTGTTATTTGCCACTACAATGGGTGATCATTGCTTACTGATATTTCTATATTGTTAATATTTACTTGTAGGTTTTTTGTTTGCAACTGTTCTTGGTTTAGATTAGGTTGACTTGTATCGGAACTGTTTGATGTCATATTTTCCTGGTCTTTTTTACTTAACCGCCCGAGGTACGGTTAAAATATCTAAAAAATTTTATAGTTAGTGTTGATTATAATTTAATTATATTGAATATTCAAAGACTAATTATAACGAGTTGTATATGGCCAGGTGTTAATCTTACGATAACGAAGCACTTTGAAACACGTCCAACACGCTTCGTAGCACATAGAAAAGTGGCTTTATTTAAATTAAAATTAATAACTCACAACTTCAAAAAAACCACAAATCTCAAAAATAAATCACAGAACCAAAAATCATCGACCAGCTCGGTCGACCATCTTGGCAAAAAAGCCCTTATCTCCTTTTCTTGACACCCCACCTTGCACTCTTTCAAAACTACCAAATCAAATTACAATTTATCAAATTTTACTAAGAGTACAGGATGGGTCCAAATACTTTGTAATACGACAATATATTGTGAAACAAAATATTTTGACCCACCCTGTGCTAAATTGTAAAAATTTGTTAATTTTATTTTTAAAAGTTTGAATTGGTAGAAGTGCAGAGTGGGGAGAAAAAAGAGAGATAATGACTTTTTGGCCAACTATGGCCGTCAGCGGGTGTGAGAATTTATATCCCCGCTGAGTTTTGATAATTTTACGAGATTTTTTGAGAATTGTGAGTAATATTTTATTTAGATTTGATTTAAATAAAGCGGATTTTATGCGAATGCATTATTGCGTGATTTTAATAAGTATTTTTTTTGAAATTTGAAATTTGGATAGTTTTATATTGAGTGACTACTGAGCGGTAGATTGTATTTATTGATAAATTAGAAGAAGAGCAATTGAAGTTAAAAATTGAATCTGAATTGTTTAGAATTGGAAAGATTAAAATTTGCATTCATAGGAACGAATGGTGCTATTGATAGGCGGGCGATTTGTATAAGGTCGGAATCGAAACCACGATCCCTTTAAAGAATACTACTTTTGAATTGGAATTACATTTATTTTCGAAAACATTTTTTGGATTACTATTTAATTTAAAAAAAAGACAAGAAGAAATTTTTTATTTAATTATTTTTTTTGAAAACGTAAGAACTCTCGACCGTTGAGAATTCTCAATTGCTTCCGCACACGGTTACTTGAGCAAGAATAAGTGTGTGTAAATTTTCTACGAAAATACCATTACAATATATTTTCTGTGCTCCGTAGACACAAATAGATTGGTTTTCTCGAGAATTACACTTAATTATATATTTTGAGTCTTTTACATTAGAAATATTTAAATTTTCTTCTTCATTTGGGCACTGACCACAAACTAGACATTTATCGTACATATATTCAGACGATAATAAAGAAATTTCCTGAATAGTTAATCTAAAACTTTCGGGGTCAAAAGGTTATTTTAATGAAGTTTTCACAAATTTACACATTTTTTCAACTGTTGATAATACACATAATACAAATACACCACAATTTTCAAAATCTTCTTTACTTTATTTTGGGTAATTGAATATTGTAGCAATACTCCACTTGCGTACATTTAATTTGTGCAATTTGGGTGCGGTCTCTTATTTCAAAATAATATTTTTTAAGTTTGGTAAAACTCTCTTCTTCTAAGTTAATATAATTTTAGGCTGAATTTAATACATAAATTTTATTTTCGTCAATGTCCAATATAATTACTACTTAATGATTTCTACTAACAAGATGTAGCAGTACAATAAATTTACATTTTCTCCCCCACATAAAGTTCTCACATAAGGTGCAAAGTTTTTATGCATTTTATTGCATCTTCCGAGTTCTTTCCTAAATAACACTTCTACAGATACGGTGTCTATATAATATATTGAGATGTAATTTTTCAAATTTTTACTCCCCACGATTGCTAAAAAATTGCTATTTTTTTTTCATAATTACTCTTATATTTGATTTTTATTTTATTATATTATTTTGATTAAACTTGAATTCCTCCAACTACTCTTGAACATGAGACTCCCAATCCCATCAAAACATTCTCCTTCAATCACAATAATTCCCGCCTTAGTGCTCTTGCATATTTTTATTGTTTTATACAAAAATCAAATAAACTGTGTCGACCCAGATATTAAAAAACCTTTGCAAACACGCAGTTTTACAAAAAATAAATCACGATGGTTTAGTCGCTTATAATGGGTTTGAAATATTAATTGTCAATTTTTTCAGACGCATACCACATTATAAGCGACGACGTCATACTATAATTGAGGTTGTTTAAAGTAATTGTTTTAAATAAATTGTATTTACCACGGTTATCAAAAATTGTTTTTACTCGTCGTATCTTCATACTATTACTATCACGCACGTCGAACATATAAATTTTTATTATCCAAGCTCTACTCGATTGATAATAGATCGAATCGTGAATTTGAACTCCTGCTTGCTTCGACTATATTTTGGCTGACAATTATTCATCTTCAAAAATTATGACTCCTTTTGTTTTCTAAATAATTATATCAAGTATCTCTATTCAAATCTATCACCATTGACTTTCTGAAACCATCTCAACAATACTCCTCAATCCAACATCACTTGAAACTCTACTTCTTAAATAATTTTCAAACTAATTGTTTATCAGAAACTTTCTACCATTCTCTTATTAAAATTTTCATCTTCATTTTCAAGGCATAATCTCTTTCAAGCTGCCTTGTTATCTTCTTTCCTTACCAACATTTTTAACATATTTAAATTTTAAACTTCAAATTTAATATAAGAAATTTGACTACCATCATTGTGATTTGATTTGTTTTGTCTAGATAAAATTTTATCCAATAACTGCTAGCATCTAGGTTTCTCTCGAAAAATAATAAGAAAACTTTTACCAAACTTCTTTACAATAAAATATGCAAGATTCATTAAAAAATATACTTCAATATAATCTTTTACTTCCCCATTAAACAAAACTCTCCTTCGTCGTCTTTCCCCCATACCAAGTAAGAATAACATGACAATATAGACGGATGAAATTTTAACAATACAAAAGATGTGGTGTCTATGGAATAATCAGTCAACCACCTATCCATTCCCAATGGAATATCACCTACTTTATTATACTTTGAATTAAGACTTTTGTAATCTGTACTAGTCATTTGTAATTTTTGACTTTAATGCCAATTTTAAAATTTCCTCTCATGGCCGATTGCATGTAAAAAACGTTATTAACATATAAACCATTCGACAAAGCTCTCGAAGTCGGTTTTTCTTCAACATTTTTTATTTTTATAGTTTTTTGTAATTTCTTTTCAAGATTTTCTATAATTTTTTCTGATGTGAATATTTTCTCATCTTTCATAACTGAAAGATCAGTATATTTTAAATCAACTTCGAAAGTTGATTTGTATTTGTCCAAATTTTGTTCTAGATTGATTATCATCTCGTAGCTTCCTCTACTTTAAGTTGTTTTATATGACGTAGATCAAAATATCCTTTCCGTTTTTTGTGTTTTTTCCAACCCTCGATAAGTTTAGGATTGTCGATTTCAAGTAAATATTTTTTCATAATCTTACTTTCGTTCCTTAGAATTTTGTCTTTGTCATGTTCTATTATTTTAAGATCCGAACTAATTTTTTTCTCATGTTTTTTGAATAAATGAGCTAACTTTTAAATTATATTCTCCCCGGAGAACTTCCTTTCTTAAAATCTTATACCAAGATTCCACATTTGAGTTACTAAACCGTCCCGTTTCAAAAATATCGCACCAAAGTGGCGCCAAAAGTATCAACCGTTTTAAAAAATTTTGAGCAAAATCTTTTGTTTTGTAGGCATTCTTTTTAGCTTCTCTTATTATTTTGCCTTGCTCTCGTAAAGCTACTAAATCGTAAATACAGAAAAAATATAAAAAGAATGGTGATGTACTATACGAGCCCCTGACGGTTTTGTCTTTTTCGTCAAAGCGACAATAGCTTTCTTCTTGTACAGTTAATAATTTTTCATTTACTCTCAAATTTTTTCATTTACTTTTAAATTATTAAGTGCTTGTTCAAGCTACGCATCCCAAATTGGAGATAAATAAAGTGTAATGACATTCTCAAACTGACATGACAGTTCTTCTAGACTTGTACATTGTACAAGTACTGCTATCGTATCAATAATAACCGTTCTTATATTTTTGTTTAATTTAAAACTTGGGTGCTTGTTCACAATGTACGTAAGACATAATACAAACATAACACAAACATAAGACGTAAAGTTTAACCTTTGTTATAAAGTTTGAAAGAGGTTTAAAAGTTTATTTGTTTATTTAGTTTATTTTTTTGTTAAACGCATGCGCAGTGTCATATATTTCTTATGTTCATTGTGAACACTTTTGCGGCTTATGTCAAAATTATGTTGTATGCTTATGTTAGGCTTATGCACGTCTTATGTTTATGTACATTGTGAACAAGCACTGAAACTTTATTTATATTCATTTTTATAAAGTGAGCAAAGCATAAAATTTTGTTTGCATGTGAAAATCGTTCATGAAAATTACGATTTTCTTACGTCACAGTCTTTACTTTAACAACAATGTAGGCGATCCTACTTTCTTCCAAATTTATTACAAATTTATAAATTATTTTTAAATAATATCCAATAATTTTTGCCTTTATCTATAAGGATTCGTACCTGTTCTCTTGCATATAAACACACTAATGTTTTTCCATTCGGAATCTGGATATATCTATTGTAGTCGTTTTGTTCTCTATATCATATCAATAAATCTGATAAAGGATTACGGTTGCGATCAATTTCCGCTATACCTTCCGATCTAGCTTTTTGATATACAGGTAAAAACCTCAAATGTTCCCAGTTTCCATCGTCAATTATATCCATATTTATAGTAAGGTAGGTATGCATACAATATAGCCAAGTTGGTAATAAAGCCACCTGCTCTTTTCCTACAAATTAAAGCGCAGATATTGCTACTAATATCATCAGTTGAACAAATATATTAAATAATTATGATTTATACCTCAAGCACCGACACTTTGTTGAATGGCTTCGCGTGAGAACGTGTTGTTTGTTTTTCAAGTGCTTGATCTAATTTTACTGTGGTTAATTAATTGTTGTCAGTTATTTGTTGTTGTGCCAATTAATTAAATAATGTAATAGTCAAATAAGGTAGGATGTGGGGGATGTTTATAACTCGTAGAGATTTTATAATCAATTATTTTGCCTCGGGTTAGCCCTGGATTGCGGACATTATGGATGTCTTTAAAGCGAAGGGTTCTTGCATTTTCAAAATAAAAAAAATTTTAAAATTCAAAAAAAAAATTAAATAGTTCTCCAAAAATAATTAACAATTCACATCCAAATTAAATTTAACGTAAAACTTTCAAATGTTTTAAAAGAGATCGAAGTTTGGATTTTAGCTTATCCAAATCGCCTTATTATCTCCTTCATACACTTGCTCGTTCAAATATAACTTTTAATTTTCAAATTTCAAACACACTTCAAATCTATAATTTCAACTATTCTCTTTCCGATTCAATTAAACCAAATCGCCTTACTACCACTCAGTAGTGAATTATCAAAAAAATACAAATTAATTCCAAATATCAAAAATATAATTCCAAAATAACGCAATAATGCATTTGCATATAATTTCACTTTATTTTTTTTTTGATTTATAATAAAATATCAATATCAACAATCAGAATAATTTACAATAAATAAATATTATAAAGTTTCCTATGAGTCGATTTGTTCTCTCTTGTCATTCAGGGGAATAGGCCCATCGGCATTACCCATATCCAGTTAGTTTATGACAGAAGATCACGAGGGTATTTTCTTTGAAGGCGTCTGAATATATTTTCTTCTAAAAGTTGTGTCGTACTAGGATTGTCGTACTAGGTTTTCTGCTCGTTTTCTTATTTCATCTTGGATTTAGTTAATGCCTAGGTCAGTGTGGAGAGTTTAGTTAGTGATATACCATGGTGCATCTAGCATCATACGGAGGGCTTTTGATTGAAATCTTTGTATAATTTTTATGTTGGACATGCTGGCGCACCCCCACAGTTCTATTCCGTACGTCCAGATTGGCTTGATGATAACCTTGTATACCAGTGTTTTATTTTCTGCCGATAGAATAGACTTTTTTCCAAGTAGCCAATACATCTTTTTTAGTTTTATATCCATTTCTTTTCTCTTTTTTTTAATATGGGTTTTCCATGTAAGTCTTTTATCTAGGTACAGTCCTAAATATTTTACTTCTGTCTTTTGAGGTATGGCTACATCATTAATATATACAGGTGGACATTCCGAACGATTTAGAGTAAATGTAAAGTGGATGGATTTGGTTTCATTTACTTTTGTTCTCCATTTAGATAACCAATTTTGTAGTTCAGTCAAATATATTTGTAGCAATTCGGAAGCGCGCTTTACATTGCCATGTCTTGCTAGTATGCTAGTGTCATCTGCAAATGTGAACAATTCTGTAAACAGGGTGGTGGGTAAATCCGCAATAAACAGTAAGTACAGCACTGGCCCAAGTACGCTTCCTTGTGGAACTCCTGATGATATGGTATAAATTTCAGAAACATCTTCGTCTTGTTGAACTTGAAAACTTCGATTCTTCAAATAAGATTTTAGGATTTGATAGTAATGGTTTGGTAAAGCATGTTTAATTTTGAAAAGAAGTCCTTTATGCCATACTTTATCAAAGGTTTGTTTTATATCCAAAAAGACTGCCGAGCAAAATTCTTTTCCTTCTAGGGTTCTATAGATGGTGTCTACTATTTGATGGCATTGCTGAACAGTTGGGTGTTGACGTCTAAATCCAAATTGATGATTTGGTATTAAATCATCTAGCAGGTTGTTGTCATTCAATCGTTTTAGGATAGTTTTTTCCATCAACTTGGATATTATTATCAGCAAGCTTATTCGTCGATATGATGAAGGCTCCGTGGGTGGTTTTCCTGGTTTTAAAATTAGTATAATTTTGGCAAATTTTAATTGTAATGGCCAATACGATAATTTTAGGATAGAGTTAAATAAGATTGTCAAAAATTTTATTCTTACCTTGGGTAATTCAAAGATTACTTTACCCGTTATAAGATCATATCCAGGAGCATTGGTCTTGTTTAGTCTTCTTATCTGTTGTTCGACTTCAGTTTGTTTGATTTTTCTTATTGGTAAGGACATCTGTAGAGAGGCGTCAAGATATTCTTCGACATCTTCATCTGTTTCGTCAGAATGGGATTGAAAGACCTCCATTAGATGTTGAGCAAACAGTTCAGCTTTTGCCATATTTGTTCTTGCCCAAGAATTGTTGGGATTGCGAAGAGGATGGATGGTAATTTGAGGTCTTCTGAAGCTTTTTGTAGCATTCCAAAGAGAGTTATCTTTCACCGACAAGTTACTTAGATAATGATGAAATGTTTCATTTTTAGCTTCTTTAATTAGTTTTTTAAGTTTATTCGCTAATCGATTAAATTCGGTTTTATCTCGAGGATTGTTACTTAAATGCCATCTAGCTCTGGCTCTTCTTTTTTCTTTTAATATTTGTCTTATGTGCATAGGTATGTTATTCTCGTTACCTGGTTTTTCTTCTTGCGTGGGAGTCGATTTCCAACTAGCATCTTGAATTGTTGTTATAAAGTGGTTTGTTGCTTCTTCTAATTCCTGTCTTGTTTTAATAAGTAGCGTAAAGTCCAGTTTTTGTACTACGTGATCTTTAAATTGATCCCAGTTGGTTTTCCTATTGTAAAGAGATACTTTTTGTCGTTTTTTAATAACCATATTACTAATCGTCAATAAAACTGGGGTATGATCCGAGGTCAATTCAAGGTTTGATTGAATTTCCATAAAATTAGTAGAGACTCCGCTGGTAATATAAAAATTCAGTAGGTCAGGAATTTTATTTACATCAGTAGGCCAATATGTTGGTTCACCTGTCGAAACTGTATGGTAGCTTTTCGCATTAATAACCTTTAGGAATTCTCTACCGTTGGTGGTTATTAATCTGGATCCCCAATGTGTATGTTTTGCATTATAATCCCCACCTACAATGAACTTGTTGCCTAGTGACTCAAAGAAAGGTTTCAGATTATCTTCTTTAATATTGTGTCTAGGTGGGCAGTAGACTGCTGCAATTTTTAGTGAGTTATGTAACTTGTTTATTTGGATTGTAGTAGCTTAAAGATGTTCAGTTTCATATTTGTTTAGTTCGTGGTGAATTAGGGATTCTCTAATTATTATGGCAGTTCCTCCATGAGCCGTTCCGTCTGGGTGATTAGTAGAATATATTTTGCAGTGGGGAATTTTTATAAATGATCTTGAAGTGAAGTGCGTCTCGGATATGAGTAAGATATTGATATTATAAGTTTTTATGAATAGTTCAGTTTCCCGAACTTTTGATGTGTGGAAGCCATTAGCATTCCATAAGGCAATTCGTAGAAAGTCTACCATTATAGTATTAGTTTTTGTATGACTGTGTTGAGTAAATTTATCATCATGTTGTTCTGTTGCATAAGTTGTTGGAACATTTCTTTAAATTCGTTAAGAAATTTGGATAACGGAATGTCTTCGGGGTGACTTGATGGATCATGTTGTTTATTCCTTGTTGCTTCTGAGTACGTTTGTTGGTTATTTGAGTTATAATACGTTTGTGAAGTTGTAGGTTCATTTGTTCGAATTGGTTCTCTTGGTCTGGCACTGTAGAAGCTAGGTGTGGTTTGTCTATTTTTCTATTGTTGATCTTTGTTAAATTTGTCTTGTAAATCTCGATATACATGATATCCTTTATAACTTGCAGGGTGAGGTCCATTACATAAGTAGGAAGTAGCTGGTATATCTATTGCTTTTTTGCAAAATTTTGTATCGTGTGATCCACCACATTTAACACATGCAAAAGGGCGATTACAATAGGTTTTGATATGGTTGAACATCTGGCATCTTGTGCATTGGACTATGTCAGTATTTCTGTACGGTGGTTCAACCCGAATGGTTCTATTTTGTAGATATTTTAAGTCATAGATACTTTTATTGTTATCCGCTGGTTCGAGATCCACAAAGAATAGAGATAATGACTCTTTCGTTGAACGATGTTTAATATTTACCATGTTTCTTATTTTGAAACCTTTACTTTCCAATTCATCTTGAATTTCGTTTATAGGCGTTGTTTGATGAAAATGTCTTATTACCACTCAATATGCTCTTTCCTCTTTCAATCGATAAGTGTGATGAATTATATTTTCATCCTTCATATGTCTTATTAGTTTACGGTAGCTATCTACAGTTTTGGCATTGATTTTGAAGACATTATTTGTTAAGGATTTTGTTATAATTTGTTCCTGTTCCACTACGGCATTAAAATTTTTAATCATGTCTTGGTAATTGATTACGCCGTGCACAAAGATAGGAGGTGGTTTATCAATTTTGAATTGTTGTATTGGTTCTATATTATTAATTTCTAAGTTATTAACGGTTGTACTTTTGTCACTGAGGTTAGCAAGTGGTAGGTATCTTTTTGATAGTGTTAGCGGCAGAAGCTCTGTGTCTGGACTGATAACTCGTTTTCGTTTGTTATTTGTCACTACTTGCCATGGGTGAACATTGCTTACTGATATTTCCATATTGTTAATATTTAATTGTAGGTTTTTTGTTTGCAACTGTTCTTGGTTTAGATTAGGTTGACTTGTATCGGTACTGTTTGATGTCATATTTTCCTAGTCTTTTCTATTTAACCGCCCGAGGTACTGTTAAAATGTCTAAAAAATTCTATAGTTACTCCTGATTATAATTTAATTATAATGAATATTCAAAGAATAATATTCTATCGAGTTGTATATGGCCAGGTATTAATCTTACGATAACGGAGCACTTTGAAACACGTCCAACACGCTTCGTAGCACATAGGAAAGTTCCATTTTATTAAATCAATAAAATCTTACTCACAATCTCAAATTACAAAATTTCAAAAATATCTCACTGCCAAAAATCAACAACTGGCACTGGCGACCATTTTGGCAAAAAACCTTCTATTTCCTGTGATTTGCCACCGCTTCTCAAATTTCACATGGTACAACTCAAATTTACCAAAACAAAATTTTTTTTAAAATGCACAGGGTAGATGCGAATCCCTTTGAAACATGACAATATATTATAGTTTGATAAAATTTTTTGTATAGATTAGAACGAAAACCTATGAAATGTTTTCAACGGCGTGATGTTGGTAATACAGCCAATGGTTGTCTACATTGCCAAAAATTACAAAAAAATGTGTAAGAAGATCTGTTTACAATTGTTGTAAAATGAAATAACGTTGCTAATCGTTTTTCAAATGCAAAGGAGTTGGCAAGAAGATATTGGCTAAGTAGTTTTCTGAAAGGAAATGTAGAAATACAAAACAGAAGAGCCCAAAGCACGAAAAACTATTTGTGTGTTCTGATTGTCAAATCTAACTAACAAGGGAATTATACGACCTCCGCATTTTTGTAATTTTTGCCACTTATTATACTGATAGTTTAGCCCTTCAATAAGAACTCCTCAAAGCAGTAGGGCCAGATGGCCAGAAATTTTCGAGAAAATCGACTTTGAAATATTGTCGACGGAGTTTGAAGACAAGATGTGATACAATTTGCAATAAGTTCCGTAGCTTAGAGGCGTAAGAGTTAGACTAGGGACCACTGGGTCCACGGTTCTATTCCCACCTTCGTTAGTTTTTTTTTTTTATTTTTTTTTCTTCACTGCGTATTCGCATGTTATTTAATTATTGTAAAATTGATTAAATTTATGCTTGTAGACTAAAATGTGTCAGAAATACATTCAATTTGTACTTTTTCTTAACAAATGTAATAAAATCGAATGTTTTAATGATTATTATTTAGCAGGACTAGTTTCATATGTCATCGTACATATTATTATCCGGTGGCTGGTGGAAATACTTTACCTAATATTTGTTTATAATTTATCATCTGATTTAATATATTTATTTTACGATTGGTAGAAATAGCAAGCATGATATAGGCTAATAAAGCCATGCAACTGACTAGATTTTAAAAGAAATAAAAAGTTAATAAAGCAACATATCCTAAAACAACATATCTTAAAACAACATAAATATTTTTATTCTAAAACACATTTTCAAAAGTTTAGTTTTTATCCAGCTTATATACTGTAAAGTTATCATGTCTGATATTGTATCCGTTAATTTGCCTGGCTCCTCGACAAGTGCTGAAGACACTTAGCATCACAATCTTAGTTACAATAATTAGTTACACAATAATTTAGTTGTTAATTTAAAGTTAAAAGTTGTATAATTTAAGTTCTTGCTATATTTATACATTGTAATTAAAATAAACACATTAATACCCTATACTGGACGTTATTAATATTTGTACCTAAATTTAATTTATCAGAAATATTGTTAGTCTACAAGCATAAATTTAATCAATTTTACAATAATTAAATAACGTGCGAATACGCAGTGAAGAAAAAAAAATAAAAAAAAAACTAACGAAGGTGGGAATAGAACCGTGGACCCACTGATCCGTAGTCTAACTCTTACTCCTCTAAGCTACGGAACTTATTGCAAATTGTATCACATCTTGTCTTCAAACTCCGTCGACAATATTTCAAAGTCGATTTTCTCGAAAATTTCTGGCCATCTGGCCCTACTGCTTTGAGGAGTTCTTATTGAAGGGCTAAACTATCAGTACAATAAGTGGCAAAAATTACAAAAATGCGGAGGTCGTATAATTCCCTTGTAAGGATTTTCTTCTCTCGTGTTTATATTACGCATAATAAATCGTTTTTGCATAGAAAATCTAGTTTTGCATGACTATGTTAAGTAAGTAAATTTATTATGAAATTTTGATAACGGAATGTCTTCGGGGTGACTTGTTGGATCATGTTGTTTATTACTTGTTGCTTCTGAGTACGTTTGTTGATTATTTGAGTTATAGTAAGTTTGTGAAGTTGTAGGTTCATTTCTTCGAATGGGTTCTCTTGGTCTGGCATTGTCAAAGATAAATAGATGTGGTTTGCCTATTTTTCTGTTGTTGATTCGTGTTAAATTTGTCTTGTAAATCTCAATATACATGACATCCTTTATAGCTTGCAGGGTGAGGTCCATTACATAAGTAGCAAGTAGCTGGGATATCTTCTGTTTTTTTGCAAGATTTTGTATTGTGTGATCCTCCACATTTAACACAAGCAAAAGGGCGATTACAATAAGTTTTGGTATGGTTGAACATCTGGCATCTTGTGCATTAGGCTATGTCAGTATTTCTGTACGGTGGTTCAACCCGAATGGTTCTATTTTGTAGATATTTCAAGTCATAGATATTTTTCTATTCACAATGAATAGAGGTAACGAATCTTTCGTTGAACAATGTTTAATATTTACTATGTTTCTTATTTTGAAACCTTTACTTTCTAATTCATCTTGAATTTCGTTTATAGGTGTTGTTTGATGATGATGTCTTATTACTACTCGATATGGTCTTTCCTCTTTCAGTTGATAAGTGTGATGAATTATATTTTCATCCTTCAGTTATGTCTTATTAGTTTACGGTAGCTATCTACATTTTTGATATTGATTTCGCGACATTATTTGTTAAAGATTTTGGTGTAATTTGTTCCTGTTCTACTACAGCATTCAAATTTTTAATCAGGTCTTGGGAATTGATTACGCCGTGCACAAAGATAGGAGGTGGTTTATCAATTTTGAATTGTTGTATACGTTCTATATATTATTAACTTCTAAGCTATTAATGGTTGTATTTTTGTCACTGATGAGGTTAGCAAGTGGTAGGTATCTTCTTGATAGTGTTAGCGGTGGAAGCTATTTGTCACTATTTGCCATGGTGAGGGTCCGTCAAGTTGGCCCCTCCATTTTGGAATCTTCAAATTTTTTTAATTATATTTGAAAGTGCTGGCGAAATGCTGGCGAATGCTGTAAATGGTTTTGAAAATTCTGGGTTCGTTAATGTTTTATTAAGAATTGAAATATTGACTTTTGACAAAAACGTCAAGCTCCTCTGAATGTAAATTTGATTAGATATAAAAATTTTCTGTATGTTATTTAAACGTATTCGTGAAGTTCTGGCGAATGCTATAAACTATTAAAAGATATTTATTTTATTACATTTCATTATATTTATTCATATTTATTTTATTACTCCGATCGAGATACAATGAATTTTGTAGTAGTTTTAAATTATTTTATTAGGTTCTTTAATTTATTTTGTTTTTATTACAAGTATATTATTTTTATTTTAAAATTACAAAATATTATTTTATTACTAGTAACGAAATTATAAAGTCAACAAAAATCTTTTTCAATCTGTTAAAAAGAATAAAAGTGTAGTACATACACTGGGAATTATCAGGATTACAACGTTGATGAACTTTTTCTTGTAAATCATTGTATAGTTCCCATTTTTCAAGCAATCTTTTAGTATATGCCACAAAATGACCGACTTTCGCGTTACTCTGGTTAAAATTTTCAATAATTCCTCGCAGATCATAATTTTTGTTTCCCACTGATATTGTGAAACTATCACTTTTCTAGTATCACTTAACCATTTCATGAATAAATAATTTATTATTATTCAAAATAACTTGGTTACGTTGGGTCTTAGTATCACAAGTAGTACAAAATAATAATTGATCTTGAATAATTATATCGTTTAGTTTATCTTGAATTTCTCTTCTAACAATACTTAAACATGCGCTAGAGAATTCATCAGAATTGTTGCAATTTAAGCACACCGATTTTGCGGTTTTTGACCACGATAAATATTGAATTTGCATTAACTTAGTGCGCAATTCTCGCATTGTACATACTGAAGAAATCGTTTTTACATTACATATTGTTTTTCCCTCAAAGATCTCGGACAATATTTTTGCTCTCAAACCATAGATACTCTTATCTACTCTGCCACTGTATAGTTTCATAATAATATGATAAATATTATAATTTTCTTTAAAAATCGAATTAACCTTGAACTTTTCTTGATCACAAAAAGAAATTGTCAATATTTACATTAAACTGTCGAATGCGCAAGTGTTAATAACGACATAATTAATGTTGTCAATTTTAATTGGTTTTAAATGGGCAGAACTACTATTTCGGAGAAAAACAATTGAAATTGAGTTTCTATTGTTATTTAAATCTAAATATTTCCAGTCTTTTTGAGGCTCTAAATATGACCTTCGTTGACGTTCTGCTTTTGAAACTCCTAGCCAGCGCCAATTTTCAACAGCTTTATCTTCTTCTGCCTTTAAATTTTTTGATTTTGCATCAGGGAAATGTAGATAACTTTATTATTAATTGCATTGCTTGCAGTATCAAAATCTAGTTAAGTAGTTTCTTCTTCAATAATGTTTTCTCTTTGTTTTATCTCGTTGGTCGCCGTTTTTTCGTTTGCTTTGATTCATTTTATTGTACGTTCCAAATAATTAATGTATTGTGTAATAAAATTATCTACACGAATGGCGAGATATGTTCCGGAAAAGACTCGATTTTTATTATTATTAAAATTACTTTCCACTAGGGCTCTTGTTGCAATTAATTGAGAATTGGGAAAAAGCGGAATCATGAATTGTTTTGATTCTTCTACAATATTGATGACCCATTCTTTAAACAAGAAATTATTGGATCTTGATTCTTAACGATCATCATGTTTACGATATTCTGATTCCGCTTTGTTGAGAAATTCTTCGGGTTCTACCGAATCTAATGTAAATTTTTCGATTCATCTTGACTCTCACCAGAAAGTAATGATTGTAACAACGTTTTTTCTCTATCACAAAATGAAGCAAGATTGTAAGCCTCGCTTTGACAAACAATAAAAATTGCCAATAATATATTCTTTAAATTATTTATATCGGATCACGTCACCATTTTAACTATTGCTTGAACGAAAAACTGTTTGCTTCTTTTTTTTTCACGTCTGAAACATTTAAACGATACAATCATTTTTATTACATGAGCAACGTTACATCTAATAAAGATTGTTAAGGTCATTGTTTTTCAGTTTAACAAAATATTGAAACATTCGCTGATATACCTATAATGTTATGTGGTTCATATCTGTGAAAGCTTTAGTTATGCCTGACAAAAGCGCTAAAGACATATCCGAAACTATTTCTTTTGGAATAGTAGCATCCATCGTTTGAGCCAATTGTGAATAGCATCTCCGTCATGTTGTTCTGAAAGCATATTGGAAATAGACAATTGTGCTTCAGCTTTCGGATCATTCAGTGTTATATTGTACAAAAAAATTGAATGAGATATTTCCGTATCGGGACGTATTAATTTTCTTACTACGCCTCCTGTTGCATCAATACAAACTTTTGAACCAGGATTTTTGGCATACTTATTATATAAATGAAGCACAGAACACCAGTAGTGCACCAGTAGTCCTTGATATATACGCGTTGTAAGGATATTAAAGTATAAATTTTACACTTGGCAATATAAACGGAGCTAATAGGATCATCATGTATTCTGTTCTTTCTTTCAAATTCGTATTTTGCCATTCGATGGTAAGTGTGGTGGATCGACATTGCCTATTTTCATTCAGGCATTCTCTTGCTTGTTCCTGTTGATGCTGTTATACTACTACCTGCAAATTTTCTCTTTTTTATTATTGTCATGGTTGATGAGATAATTTCCTACATAACTACATTGAAATAACACCCTTTCTTTATTTGTTGGTTGGTGGTCAAGAATGCACTTCAGTTTAGATTTGCATGTACTACAATTTTCCACAATTTTTAAATATATGTCAGAGTTAACTTATACTCTACCTTGTTCAAAAATAATAGTGTAAGACAATTTAGAATGATCCCAAAAATGTCTATAAACGACAATTGTTCATTCATACGGAACCAAAACTGAATGCGCTTTCTCGGTTTCTCCATGTTTGTAAAAAACTTCATTTGGTTTAATATTGTTCCATTCTGAAGAAGAAATAGTCATAACAAAATTTAAAGTAAGATCACTAGCTTCGGAATCATCATCATCATCATCGGCATTGGAAGTTTCTATAAATTCAATTTCAGCAGTGTTAGAATATAAAATTTTTTGTAATTGGGGAACTTTTTCTAGTGTGTTTTTCAATATTAAATTATAAATGGACTTGGGTTTAAGATTCCATTGATATTTGGTTTTCAGCTCGGTGGAAATTTTTAAATAAACTTCATCCGAAGGAAATACAGCTTTACCATTTTTTGAAAATATTGATTTTTCTACATTGGATTTCAGTAACAGTTCTTCTAAAATCATATATTTATTTTCGACCAAGTTGCTGGGATTTTCTTCAAAGTTATTTATTTTAAAATTTGTATTTTTTAATATTTGAAGATTATTTTCGTTCAAAAATACTGCAATAAAATTTTATGTTTTTTAAACTATGCAAAAAATTATAAATATGTAGCGTAACAATTCAAAGTAAAACGAAGTTATTTTTGTTAATTTTACGTACGGCCATATCCTTTATAGAATTCGCAGACTCTAATTTTATTATCAAAACGACAACACATTTTGTAAAATTGTCGTTGAGAAATTTTCAGTAAGAGAAAATTTTTAAATTTTGGAATGTGTTATTGCAAGAAGTTTTGCTAATTTAATATCAACTAAAATTTTAACAAATATGGTTTATTCTATTATTAAATAAGTAGTATACTTCTTGCTCATTTCCATTTAAAATATTTTTTAATTTATAAAATAAACAAACTTAACATAATATTAAACTAATGAATTTTAACCGATAAGTAAAGAATACATACTGTTGTGTCCACATCAAGGCATAAGAGGTGGGTTGCGCATTTGAGCAATTAAAGGATTGACGATGCATCCTGATAAAAATATATAAAGCAGGATTTCTTTTATTTATATTCCTCGTATGTTAACCCGTGACGCTCTACTAATATTGTGTTTCGTTATGTTAAGATTTTATTAGTTTATTTTTTTTAATTGTTATCTTTTGTTTTTAATTTAAGTTTTTGTGTATTTGTATTATGTTATTTATTTGAATTTGGAATTAAAACCAGCTGGTCACATTTGATCTAAAATTTAAAAGCAGAAAGAACCTTGATTAAAATAAAACAATCAAGAACCAATGAAAACATTACAAGTAATGAAAAACTTAGCGATGAAGAAAAATAAACAACGGTCAATGAACAGTCTTTATTGGAGAGCAATCCAAAGCGGTCGTGTGAATTAAAAATAATTCAGAGCGTGTCGATAGTTAGTGAAGATTGATAGATTTGTTTGGGAAGTTTACCCAAGGGGCTTGAGGCCATAGTTTTTCCGTGTGTGGAAATTAATATCGACACGCGGCTGAATAAGAGTTCGTGTTGGATACAAAGAATAAGAAGAAGGTGTACGACTAATTGAAAATAGTTTCTAGTTGAAGTAGGTGCTAAGTAAAGAAGAAGAAGAAGATTTAAGTTGTGAAGAAGAATTATTTATGTTCGACGGTATTAGCTGGTCGACAAATCGTGTGAGTCCTGCTTTTGTGTTATTGTTGTTAATTATCGGGTTGCAAATAAACGTTAATATTTATATCGTCAATTGTTTGATTGCCTTAATTGTAACCATTTATTCGAGGAACCTGCAGATCCGTGAGATTTTTATAAATAAGAGTCACGTATCATCACAATACTTATACATAGAAAAATATTTTTTAAAATAACAGTTAAAATTCATTATTTTATCTACGACTGGTACATAATACATCCCATTACGTACGTAATTACAGTAATGTAATTCCCTTCATAATCCACACCCGTGGATTATGAATTCTTGCCCGTGGATTATGAGTTCTTGCCCGTGGATTATGAATTTAAAACACTGAACTGACGTCATATCAATGTTTTTATTTAATATTTGGAAACCACGAGTATTCGGTTTGCAAATTCCTTTAGAAAAAAAGTCGCCTTCACCGGGATTCGAAACCTCGAAGTGTTTGTCGGTAGCGGGCAGTGCTATCCATTTGCTCATAACGGTCCTTGTTAAAAGTAATAATACGATTCGCTATATAAGCTACTCTTTGAGTATCGCAAATTAAGAACGCGTTAAAATTATTAAACCGTTGAATTATTAACGAAAATATCGTAATTTAATAATTTTAAAAATTTTAAAAAGTCGAAAAAAAAGTGCAAAAATTTTTGAAAGTTTTGATTTTGAAAAATGCCACCCGTATGCAAAAAATTATCTAAAGCCGAATGTGCAAAAACATTTTCAAAAAATTTAAATTTATATCAACTTTGACACATGCCGAAATCGGCTGTCAAAATTCCATTTCGATTGTAAATTAATAAATAAACTTTTTGTAAAAAATATGAAATTTTTTATTTTGGGTCATAGATAAAACGTCGTATTAGATTTGCACATAATGGCTATAATTCACTCGGATGATTATACGCTCGCCTACGGCTCGCGTATAAACTTTATCCTCGTCAATTATAGCCTACATTATATGCTCGTTTAATAATATACTATTAATATTATGTTTAGTTTGTTTATTTTAACATTATTGTTTCTAAGATACAGATTATTATGATATAACATTCGAGAGTGCGTATGTAAAAAAAACGTCAAATAAAATACAGTCCACTATATCGAAACCAAATTGTCCGTCGAACCGAATTTCATGATTAATACAAATCAAGTGTTGGTGTGAAAATCAGCTGGACAAATTGAGGTTTCAAGTCAAAGCGAAAACCATCAGATAACATCGAAATACAACAGTTTTGAAGAAAACAAGTGAGAATTTTCAATTTTAACTTCCGCTTCCTATTTTTTCTTCAATGTGATTCAATGCTTGCCGAGGTGCTCTTCCAGAAAGTTTAATGAAGTCCTTGCTGTGGTTTAAAGGTCCATCAAAGTTATCGCTATCAAGCACGTCGTGGGGTAATTTCACTCCTGAAATATCACTCTCCGATTTACCCGAAATCAAAGAAAACAGTTCAACTATTATTGCGATTTATTCATATAAATTTCCTATTGAGAATTTTTCATGTTTATCAAGGGCGAAACGCATAACAGCGTATTGCTTACGATTTATTCACAACTGTAAAAATGTTACAACCAAACGAACAGTTACAGAATTGAATTTAAGCATGAAACTATTAGTTAAGGTAGCGCAATTCGATAGCGTTCAAAACGAAATCAATCTTTTATTATCAAATTTAAATGTCAATAATAAAAGCAGACTTTTAATGCTTTGTCCATTCATTGACGACGAAGGAGTTTTAAGAGTAGGTGGACGATTCAAAAATTCCCAGCTGCAATTTAACGCTAAGCATCCCTTACTTCTAGATGGTAAGCACCATCTTACCAAATTAATTTTTGTGCATAAACATTGTAATTTGTGTCATGCTCCTCCTCAATTGCTGTTAGCAACAATACGCCAAAATTATTGGCCAACAGCAGGCATTAACATTGCCAAGAAGGTTGTACATAATTGCGTACGGTGTTTCAGGTCCAAACCTAAATCTATAAATCCAATAATGGCAAATCTTCCCTCAGGTAGAGTCAGTATCACAAACCCATTCAATACAACTGGTGCTGATTACGTTGGTCCTTTTTTAATTAAGAACAAAAAGGGACCTGGATGAAGGCTTACATCTGTTTATTCATTTGCTTTGCGAGTAAGGAGATACATCTTGAGTTGGTCATCTTACCGCTGAAGGTTTTATTGCTGCATTAAGACGATTCTCCGCCCGTAGGGGTAAACCAAGTCACATATATTCTGATAATGGAACTATAACTTTGTTGGTGCAAAGAAACAGTTCCACGGTTTGCAAGAGCTTCTAGCTTTTTCCAACGATGACAGCGAATTTTTGTGCTAACGAAGGTACTGTTTGGCATTTCATTCCACCAAATTCACCTCATTTTGGGGGTTGTGGGAAGCCGGAGTGAAAAGTGTTAAACACCACTTACTTCGAGCTATTGATGAAACCAAATTTATTTACGAAGAATTCAATACGATCCTTGTTCAAATTGAGGCAATTGTTAATTCTCGTCCTTTATGTAAATTATCATCGGATACAAACAATTACGAATCCTTGACACCTGCACATTTTCCTATTGAACGTCCATTGGTGGCAGTACCAGATCCAAATTTATTGGAAATACCGATGGGAAGATTATCTCGGCATCAACTTCTTCAAAACGTAAACCAGAGTTTCTGGAGAAGATGGTCCAATAAATATTTATCACAATTACAACAAAGACGCAAGTGGAAACTTCCATCAGGAAATCTAGCAATTGAGTGCTAGAGTGGTCATCCGAAATGATAATTTACCACCATGCAATTGGCCATTAGGAAGAATAGTAGAACTTCATCCTGATAAGGAAGGTGTAGTTCGTGTTGCTACAATTAAAACCACAAAAGGACTTTACAAACGTGCGGTAGCAAAACTGTGTCCTCTTCCTACGCCCGAAGAGTGACTTTAGTTAAATCAAAATGGTTAGTTCTATTTTTGTTAGCAGTTATATTTACCTAAATTCACGATGTTTATTAACTATTTATATACATTTATCTACCATTTATTGTTCATTATTTTACTATTGTTTATTAAACCTCATTGAGTGTTCAATGCGGGGAGTATGTTTCTAAGATACAGATTATTATGATATAACATTCGAGAGTGCGTATGTAAAAAAAATATCAAATAAAATACAGTCCACTATATCGAAACCAATTATATAATTTTATCTACTTCCGGTAAATAAATGCGTACTTATCTCCATCAAATGGCGTGGATATGATCGCGGTTACTTACTGCATTGATTAATATTTGTAAAATTCCCAAGGGAGGTAATATTATCTGACGTTTATATATTGACATATGTAATACCGGCACTAACTACAATAACTACACGACAAGCACATAAACATGAATAAAATAAAATAAAATACTGTATTTCATATTTCTTTTTTGATTTCGTCGGCAATCGTTGTTCTACAAGCTTTGCCGCGGCTTTATCAACATCAAAAGTATCAACCATGTTAATGAAATTACACAATTTTTTTTGACAAATTACTCATTTGTTTTATTTTTCAATCACTAGATTTCTCATAACTTGTATAACTTTATTTGTTTCAATCGAGTTTTCATCAATATTTCTTGGAGTTAGGGCGCGCTAATTAATGCATCTGGTAGCGAGAACATTACCCTCGGCGGGGGGTGTGAAGGCTGGGGGGGGGACATTTTTGAGTTATTTTTTCGATATCTTGTCTCGTTTTCGAGATAAACAGCTTTTTATGTTTTCATTTGTCAAGTGTAAATTATTTTAATTATTATTTATTATTAAATGCTATTTAAACAAGGAAGTAGATAAAATAGTATATCAAACTTGTGAGATAACGATGCATTACCGGACTCATGATTCAAAAGCCCTCGGGCCTACGGCCCTCTGGCTTTTAAATCTTTCGCCGGTAATGCATCTCATATCTCCCGCGTAGATAATATACTATTTCTTCTGATTGAAACAATATAGATCAATATCGCCTTAGTTACAATATGTCATAACACACTAATATTTCCCAAGGGAAATATGAAACGTCATCTCATATTGTCCCTAGGGAAATATGAAACGTCATTTTAAAGTATACTTTGCGCACGGTGATTGGACAATCAAACATGCAAAACAAAATACTAAAGCCATCCCTGTTAAAAGTGACATTTAAGTGACGTTTAAAATAGAAAATGTGCCTACTTATATTTATATTTTAAAAACCAACCTAACTTTTTCTGAATTATTTTGCGCGCATTCTGCGCGCTATTGATCTAGAATTTTACATAAGGCTTCCTTCGACAAATTGCTAGGGGGGTTGAGAACGAGCAAAGGGGGGTAAATTTTTTGCTCAGTTTTTCGATATCTAGCGTCGTTTTCGAGTTATTGCAAATTCAAAATTTCAAATTTAATTATTGATGTAATATTAATATATTTAATAATATATTTTTCAATCAGAAGAAAACTATTGATTACAACACGGGAAATATGAATACATTTCCCTTGGTTGTCTATACATCTCTCGGGCTTTGCCCTCGAGATGCAACTAGCCAACCTCGGGAAATATACTATTCATATTACCCTAGTTGTAATAATAGCTATATTATACTATTAAAAAAGTATTTTATAATTTTTATAGTTTTTATAATTTTATATCTTTATAAGTATAGTAAAAAAAAACCACTTAGAAAATTAATTTTTTAAGTTGATTTTCTATTTTAATTTATAATTTACCTGTAATTAATTTAATTTATTCATAGAAATTCCTTAAACCAATTAAAAATATAATTATTCTGTAGTCAAGTTATTAATTTCTTAATTAAATTCTACTCGTCAATTAATTTTTTAAATTAATTTTTTTTTCTTAAATGCATAAAATTATATCGCAATTTCTTCAATAGTCCGGGCAATTTTTGTTATCTACAGCTTCAAGCAGAAAATTATGTGAAATATTGATTTGCTTGTACATGTAAATTGTACGGAAAAATAAAACATGTTCCATTTTAAACCTCATGTAATAGTTGTTCAACCTCCCACAATTAAATAATTGCAGCGTTGTTGACTTGGATGTCGGATTTAATCTTAAGGCGAAACCGGACACGAATTGTAGACAAGTGTGCAAGAGAGACAAATATATCGGAAAAGTAATTAGCTATTTAAACCACTTTACAAACAAAAATTTTTAATTTGAAAAAGGCTATAGTACTTAAAACTATATTAGAATTCACGCTAACGGAGTACTTTTCTAATTTTGACTTTCATTTTAAAAATTTTGAAAAAAACATCTTTTTAGAAGAAAAAAATTAAAAAAGTGTTAGCCAGCCGCCAAAGAGGCATATTTTCTGTATACAATGCATATTTTGTTTTACATACACTTATACACTTTTATTCGCAGACGACCAAGTTATATTGGGAGAAACAGAAGACGAATTGCAAAAAGGATTGCATGAATTTTATAAAATAGCGGAAGACTAACTGCAAAATATCAACAAACAATACAAAGGTGATGGCTTTTCTAGGTAAAGATATAATAAGATCTAAAATAACAATAAACAATGAACCAATTGAACAAATCAGACACATCACTTACCTGGGATGCAATATCAGCTATGAAAACAATATAGACATAGACAACAAATTAAACCGCTTCCAATATATTGATGTGTAATTCACCCTAGGGTGTATTAAATTATTTATTATATTGTTTCTTTCAATTAAATTTAAAATTTTTCAAATTTTAAACTCGTTTTCAATATAAAAAGAAGAAAAGCCATAAAAAGAATGAGATGTAATTTATTCAAATCTAATTATTATTTATTCCAATGATCCATTCAAAAATATTTCTTTTATATTGTAACTTAAATTTCAATATAATTTAAAATGGTAATGTAAAAATTTGCGATACCCGTATCGCAGCTGTCTTCTTATCAAATTCAATTTTCAGTTCCTTGAATAAATTTTTAATTTAAAAATATACAATTTTTACCATTTACTAAATTTTCCAATTGTAATTTATTGTAAATTCCATCCAATTCCATTTTTCTATCCTTAATTATGTAATTTGCTTCAATCTAAATTTTACTTTCCAAACTCCTTCAAACTTACTTCAAAATTTATTTATTCCAATTATAAATATCAATAAAACATTTTTCATTACAAACTTCTTATATTTTTCAATATCATAAACTTATTCAATTAAACTTTTCAGACTAACAAATCAAACGTCCATCGCGTCGGCCATTTTTTGGCAAAAGGCATTGTATCAAAGTCATCGGTCCCCACCTAGCAAATTCCACAATCTTGCAACTTAATAATTAATACAATAAATTTACAAAAATGCATAGGGTGGGTCCGAATTATTTTGGAACACGACAATATATGTGGCACCATTAGAAGAGTTCTAAAAAATAAATCAAGAATTGAAACTCAAATGAAACTATATAAGACAATAGCTGTACCAACACTTTTGTAGGGCAGCGAAGTATGGGTGACAACCAAAAAAGAAAATTCGAAAATCTAATCCGCGGAAATGAAATGACCAAATAAAGAACGACGACATAAGAGACGATCTCCAAATCTACAACCTGAACGATAAAATAGTCGGAAATCGTACAAAGTGGGAAGAACATCTGGAAAGGATGGAAGATCACAGAATAATACCCTTTCAGGCATACAAATATCAACATCGGGGACGCAGAAATGTCGGAAGGCCGAGGAAGAGATGGGCCGGAACAGGTCAAAGACCTAATCCATGAAGGAAATGATGATGATTTTATTTTATTTTATTTTTTTATTTTTGGCACTCTAAATAGAAAAATAAACTTTTCTTTGACGTTTCTTATGTTCCGCTTGGTGAACTAGTCACATGGTAGTAATGTATACTGTAATGGTTTTTTCGTAGAAAATTTCCACACACTTATTCAAATCAAATCAAATCAATTTATTGAATCTCATCGCATACACATGGACGGATAAGTCAAAGTAGAAATTCACAATACAAAAAAAAAAACACAAATAACAAATAGGAAAAACAGAAAGACAACATCAACTCTCGAAAGAGCCATCAAAAACACACACTATGTCAAATATTCCTCCACCCTGTAAAAACACTGCTCTAAGAGCATAAGCTTAAGTTTAAACTTAAAAATTGGCAATGTCGCAGCACCTTTAATATTGGCAGACAGCTTGTTGTAAATTCTAATTCCCATGCATCTAGGTCTCAAATCCGAGAGATTCAGGCGATGCCCGGGAATCAACAGTTCGTGTCCAAATCTAGTGTCACGACCATGTACATCAAAAGCAGTAGTAAAACCAGACAAATTTTCCCGAACATACATAGCAATCATCTGTATGTATAAACATGGTAATGGCATGATACCGAGATTTCTAAAAATGGGCTTACATGACTCCAACCTACCCACACCCACCATGCACCGCAAGATACGCTTTTGAGCAATGAAAAGCTGTTTAGCATGCCCAGACATTCCATAAAAAAAGCAAACCATAAGCCAAACGCGACTGTACTTCCGCATAGTAAAAGGATTTGAGAACCGATAAGTTTAACACCGACTTAAGCGTTCTCACCTGAAAGCACACAGCACTAAGCTTCTTTGCTATCGAAGTACAATGATCATCCCACTGCAGAGTTTCTTCAATATGCAAACCTAGAAACTTAGTGGATTTAACCTGGCAAAGCTCATGGCAGTGTACTCTAAGATGTGCAACATCACCTCTAAATACCCGACCCGCATGGAAAATCATATAGACAGTTTTCTCTGAATTCAAATAAAGACCATTGGCACAAAACCACTGAAATAAAATATCAAGGATTTCTTGTGCTCGTCTAAAACAACTATCCAAATCAATATCATCAATCACTATAGACGTATTATCCGCGTACATCGTTATAATTACCCCAAGAATAAATTTTGTCAGATCATTAATAAAAATAATGAACAGTGTCGGTCCCAGAATTGAACCTTGTGGGACCCCCATCTCAACAGAGTTGTCGTTGGAAAAAACCTTATCCTGCTTACAGCCAGTTTGTGTTATAACTATGCGCTGAGTGCGCTGAGACAAGTAAGATTTAAACCAGCAGTAGACAACGCTTCTTATGCTACATCTATTTAATTTTGCCAATAAGAGATTATGCTGAACACAGTCAAAGGCGCGGCTAAGATCACAAAAAATACCAATGGTTTTTCTACTGTTCTCCAGAAGGGATAGAGTCCGATTATAGAAGTTCATTATGGCAGTTGTTGTGGATCTATGTTTTAGAAATCCGTGCTGATTGTTCGATATTACATTATGCTTACGTAAAAACGCCATAACTCTATCATGCATTGCATATTCAAAATTGTTTTAAAAAACTGAAAGCAGAGATATGGGCCTATAGCTAGACAGAAGTTTAGGATCACCTTTTTTTAATACTGGGCATACCGCTGCCACCTTAAATACCTGAGGAAATATGCCGTCAGTAAGAGACCGATTTATTAAATATGTAATTGGCGCAACAAGACTGTATTTATGTCTCTTATACCCGGTTTCATAAAACTCCTAACAAAGCATTAAGTAGATAATCTACCATTAAGTCCAAATTTGAGTTTCATAAAAGTCAGTTAACACTAATCTCTTGTTAAAATTTAATTAGCAAAATTTCGCCAGTCAAGTTCTTAATAAGAGATTATTTCTAACCTAAAATTTAAACTATTTACAAAATTACAGTTGCTTATAATTATATAAGTTTGGTAAGTAACTAATTATAGTTACTAGAAAGTCCTAATGCCGTTAGGAATCACATAATAAATACAATATTTCAATAAATACTTTAATAAAAATTATTTTAATAAATTAAATATTATTTAAACATTTTTTTATTTTTAATTGAAGCAAAGTGATTTTAAGAACACTTTTTGATTTGGCTGCTTCAATATTGGAGTTAAGCAAAGACATTTCCAAAGCGTCCTTTTGTTTGACTGCTTCAAATTTATATTTATAATATTTTTGAAGTTAGGAAACATAGTGTAAAACTGTCGAAAATCAAATATTACTATGATGTTACTAAAAATGTTAATCAAAGATCTAGGGACATTTCATTAGTTAATTTAACAAGATATATCCTTTATGAAACCCACCAAAATTTAATAGCTTCTTAAAGTTAACAAACCATTAGTTAATTGGAGATTAAGGTATATTTTATGAAACCGGGCATTAATTAAGCTACCCGGAAAACCATCAATACCACATGCAGACGTGCTACTCAGGCGATCAATGATTGCAACAACCTCTAGTTCGTCAAAAGGAAGAACCGCCATCGTATAAAAACTCATTTCAATGTGACTTAGTTTTGGTTCAACGTGTGGAATCAAATCCCGAATACTAATTGGCGCACGAATAAAGTAATCGTTGAATAGGTTGGAAACAATGCCCGGATCGCAAATAATTTGATCACCTACCTAGATTTTAATGTCACAGGCGCTCTTACTAGACCTGTTGTTACGCGAATGAATAATGTCCCATGCTACCTTACCCTTATTATCAGTGGCTGCCATTATCAAATTATAATAATCACATTCAGCCTGTGAAACCAACCCACAGTGTTGGGATTTTCTCTCTTCGTAAATAGGTTTCAGAAAAACATACTTCCTGGATAAAACATATAAATCATTCAAATTGGAATTAGACTGAATTACTTGAGGAGTAATCCATTTTTGTACATTATTCTTTTTACGTACCAGAATGAGTGGAAAACATAAATTTACATGAAAACTCAGAGCATTAACAAAACTTACAACCTTATCATCAACGCAGGATGCGCGATACATTTCCGGCCACTCTTCGATGCAAATGCGATCAAAAATTTAGCATTGCGATTTATGTTATTAAAACATCTAGACCAGAAAGAATTCATACGCTCATTAGAATTAAAACGCTCTACATATGAAAGCAGCAGCAACTTATGGTCTGAAAGAAATGTATCACTCACCCGCTCCTGACATTTAAAATTAATCCTTGTAAAAACAATATCAATTGCTGTAGACGATGACCCCACATTACGGGTTGATCCAGTAGCCGAAGCAGACATTCCATAAGTTGTCATCAAGTTTAAGAGATCAGACCTGGACCTAGATTCCGATAGCAGATCCACATTAAAATCACCACTCACTATCACTGCTTGACTCTCACTATAAAAAGAGTCAAGAACCCCCACGAGTAGATTTAAAAATCTGAAAATTCACCAGAAGGTGATCTATAAATAATCAGCACTATCCAGAGGACCATACTCTGGGGAGTTCCAGGTTGCTCCACATATCTCAAAATCCAAACACACACACACTGCCTCTAAATCAAGTAGACTCATGTCCATGTCATCTCGGCACCAGAGACCCACACCACCACCTCTGCATGTCTTACGACAGTAGCTGCTGACCAATTTGTATTCGCCCAAAGAAGTTGCATTTATAGTTGATTCCGACAATCAATGTTCAGCCAAACCAACAAAAGGCACCCCAATGCACCTGTCTTTAAGCATGACGAGCAGCTGACTGTATTTGCCATTTAGTGAACGAATGTTTAAAAATAACAAGATTTGCACAAGCCGCGACCCATCACCACCCACACAAGCATTGTCCACGGTCTGCTTAACACATTCACTAAGCTGTGGACCAATCTGAGGCCTGTGGTCTAAAAATGTAAGGCCTAATTTCGGTATCCTTGGGCCACATTTCTGGATTCATCACTATATGTTTATCTTTATTATTTATACCCAGTCTGAAGCACGCAAATATACCACCGGTTGGCAGAGAATCCACATTAAAATTACCATTTGGAAGAATTTCAGCAACGTGTTCCTGTACTTGGCAAAGCTCCGTGCCCTTCTTCAAGCGGCCAACAAAAATCCAAGTTTTCCTCTCCATAGCCATCAATCCAGATTTAAAATTAGCTACTAAACCACTGCCATAAATTGACTTTCTGGCCCTTCTCCCTCTAACCTGAGTATACCCATCGTTCGCATTAGAATTAGCCTCTACGACATCATTTATTCCCGCATTATCACGAACCCTCGTAAACGCTTTCCAACTAGGCACGGTTTCAATCGCCGAAGCAACCATACCCGCACCATGCACGGAACCAATACAGCCACTTTCAACTGCATTCACACTAGTAACCGCATAAGGCACTTTTTTAACAATATTAGGAGTCTTCTTTATTGCAAGATTCTTTTTTACAGCTTGTGCATAATGCTTTTTCATAACATTTGGCGAAGATTTCATAGTGGTCAACTCCTGTTCCAACCTCTGAATCTTGATATCCTTAGCACGAATCACATCAGTCATATCGACTAATTTCTTGGTTAACGATTCAAGTTTACCATTCATTGTGAGTTGTTGTTCAATAAGAAGGTTAATCTTTTCATCAATGCTTATCTTCCCCAAAAAAGTGATAATCGACTGATCATCATCTATCTCATTAGTAGCCGACTTATCATCTGTCAAAATAAGCGTATCCTTACAGGTTATGTTTGCCGTACACTCATCACATTTCCACGCTCCTATCTCACCACTCACATTCATATCTGAAAACATCTCGGTCGAGATTCTCAAGCACTCAATATGATATGAACCACCACTGTCACCAAAACAACTAACGATGTTTTCATATTTATTAAGTTTTTGCTTACATTTATTACAAAGAGTCGCTCTCGTACGTGGCGCCATCTTCCATTCTTGCTCAGGTAACTCTGGTGTGCGGGAGCAGTTGGGAATTTTCAAGAGGTCGAAAGTTCTTACACTTTCAACAAAAATAATTAAATAAAAAAATTTCTTCTTGTTTTAAAAACTAAATAGTAATACAAAAAAATGTTTCAAAAAATAAATGTAATTTCAATTCAAAATGCAATTTAAATTAAAATTCATGTAAATGTTAAATAAAATTTAATTTTATTTAAAGGGAACGAAGTATCGATATTTGTCCTTATCCAATTCGACGTGTTATCTATCTCGCCACACGCTCACACTTACAAATAATATAATTTTTAATTTTCCAATTTTCTAATGTAAATCGAATTTCTTACTCGAAATATTCTTCTTCTAAATTAATCAACCAAATAATCAACTACCGCTTGGTAGCAACTCATCAAAAAAATATCCAAACCAATTCCAAATATCAAAATAATACTCCGAAAAAGGCGCAATAATGCATTCGTATCAAATCACTTTATTCAAATCAAATCAAAAATATTACTCACAATTTCAAAATGACAAAATCTCGTATCAAAAATCAAACTCAGCGGGCATACAAAACTTCGCACCCGCTGTCGGCCATAGTTAGACAAAGAAGCCTCTATCTCCATAATTTCTCCCCACTCTTTCCTTGTTATGTGATTTTACTTTTTGAATACACCCGGTAACTAACTTTTCTTTTTTAAATGAGAATTTAATTACTAAACTTGGTCACATTATTTACTAATAAAGTTGTTTGTTCAAAAGAAATTACATCAGTATG
This sequence comes from Cantharis rustica, assembly GCA_911387805.1. NCBI lineage: Eukaryota > Metazoa > Arthropoda > Insecta > Coleoptera > Cantharidae > Cantharis > Cantharis rustica. The sequence continues at coordinate 35,506,041 of OU426880.1, forward strand.
ATCCAATTTTCATAAAAACTCCTTGAAAAAAATAATAAATTTTATAGCTTTCTGGCGCCGATATTAAAAATATGATATTTTGGGGATAAGTATTATTCATAGAAATTAGTCACAAATTTGTCGTATGATTTTAAAATTTTCTTATTGGTCAACTTGAACAAAAGGCATCACGTTATTGGTAATTAATGAAAAGTTATAAATTTCGGCATTGTTTATTTTTTTAGTCAGTTGATTATCACCATCCGAATCACTCAAGATCTCGCATTAGCCTGCGGAATTAACCAATATTAATTTGTTACAATTGTATTACAAGTAAAAGTTTTGAATTTAGTTTTAATTATTTGTTTACGGTCAAAATTATCAAGTGTATGAAGATAATTAGTTAAGAGCAATAAAATTTGTGGTTCCACTTGAACACAAATCGTACGTGTGCTGGGAGTGATTTTTTTTTAATGTTACGTTTTGCTATCGTTATCGGCCCAATATTACGGGGGATTTATTGACACGTCCATAAAATACACATCGTACATTTGAGTGAATTACGTTTTACATCTCGTTAGAGGATTTCAAAGTTTGGGACACATTAAGTAATTGCCAACAACAATTATTACCATCTTGAGCTGTACCGTAAAAATTTAACAATCTTGAGAGGTTCTACTGTGATCGACTTCAGGTTCCCAATCACCGTTTTATGTGAGTAATTTTGCATCTTAATCTGTGACTTTGTGCTAAATTACAATAATTTTTTTTTTTGACTTTTCCGTACCATGTATAAGTGCTAATTACATATTTACTATTTTTATAAATCGCAAATTTAATCATCAATTTTTTTTAACTGTAAATTTCATAATTTCAATAAATTTATATTTTAATTTAATTTTCAACAAATACCATAATTTCAAAATTTAAGTAATCGTCTATTGTATAAATTAATTTTAAGAATTACTTTATTTATTACAATACTGACGTATTGTTTCACCGGAACGTTATTATTACTCTCAATAATGCTATCCACAAAATATTTATTAAATTTCTCCGCAATTATCGATATGTCTGTGCATTTCTAATTATTATTATTTTTTATTATTAAGGTATACATTCCTTTAGGAATATTCCTACTCTTTAACATTAGTCTTTACTATTCATTTCAGGTGAATTACTCTTCTTGTTGGTTTCTTCGTTTTTCATAGTCTAGCGTGTGTTTTTGCCTCGTTCACTATTCTTCTCCACTCTACTCTATCCCCGCACATTTCCCTCCATCTCGTCACTCCCATCGTTCTGAGGTCACCCAACAGGTCTTGTCTCATTGGGTCTCCATTCTGTTATCTGTCTTATCTCGCTTTGAGGTTTTCTTCTTGTAATGTGTCCTAGCCAGCGAATTCTTTGAGCCTTCATGTACCTCACGATGTCTCCATCACCCATAATTTCCATCACTTTGGAGTTTGTTCTTTGTCTGTATTCGCCTTCTCCGGTTTTCTTCAGACCCATAATCGCTCTCATCATTCTTCTTTCGAACGCCCTCAGTCTTCTTCCTCTCTCCTTGTCAGGTTTATCGTCTCCGCGGCGTACGTTACTACCGTTCTGACATAGGTCTTATATATTCTTATCCTAGTTCTTAACGATATGCTGTTGCTCTTTAATATTTTCTTGTTTGCATGGTAGGCTCTCCAGCCTACCTGTATCTTTTCATGTATCTCCGCTGTTCTATTGTTGGTCTTATTTAGTTTGAGTCCCAGGTACTTAAATTTTTTAATATTCTCGAATGTGTATTTTCCAATCTTAAATTTGCTTTGTCGTGTGTCTTCTTTTCTGTTAAGGTTTATATACTTGGTCTTGTTCTTGTTTATTCTCAATCCCATTTCTTTCGCTATTTCCTCCATTTCACTGAAAACTGATCAATTCCTGTCTTGATCTGGCTACAATAACAATATCATCAGCATATGCCAATATTTGCCATTCTTTGGTGACTATTGTCGCTCTGTTTCCTAATCTTCTAATAATGTTCTCAATCACCAAGTTAAACATAGCAGCCGACAGCGCATCACCCTGTCTTACTCGTCCATTGATTGCTAATTCATCTGTCTCATCTATACTGATCTTAACCGTTGCTTTAGATCCCTTATCGTCATCTTTATTAGTCGTTTCAGTTTCTCTGGTATTTTCAATTCCTCCATCACTTCGTACAGTCTCTCGAGTATAATCGAATCAAATGCGCCTGTCGAAAGTCCACAAACAGCAGGTGTAACTCTATATCATGCTCGTACGCTTTTTCGCTTATTTGTTTCATTATATGTAACGCGTATATTGTCGATCGTTCTTCTCTGAAGCCGTCTTGGTATTCATCGACTTTGTTCTTAATTTCAATTTTTACTCTGTTATGTATGATCGTCGACAGGATTTTATATGCCACTTGCAATAAAGTTATTCCTCAGTAGTTTCCACACTCTTCTATATCTCTTTTCTTGTGTATCGGCATAATCCTTCCTGTTCTCCATTCTCTCGGCATCTCCTCTCTTCTCCAGATCTCAAGTATCATCTCGTACATTCTTTGATATATTCCTTCTCCTGCATTCCTCATCATTTCACCGCTTATTTCGTCTCGTCCAGGTGCTTTCCCAGTTTCTAACTTTCTCAATGCTGTTTTCATCTCGCTATATGTTGGCTCTGGTACTGTTGTTTCTTCTTCTTGTTCTTCCCCTTCTATTTCCGCGTTTTTGTCATCTACTTAGTTCAGCAGTTTCTGGAAGTGTCTCTTCCATATTCCCTTTATTTCTTCTTCATTGCCACCTCTTCGTCCGTTCTCGTTCTTCATGGTTCTTGTGTTTTCTTTTCGATTCCTTGTTTGTTGTTTTATTCAAAGATAGAACTTCTTAACGTTATTATTTTTACAATTGTCATCTATCTCGCTCATGTTGTCGTTTAGCCATTTTTCTTTCTTCCTTTTGTACATTTTATTCGCTTCTTTCATTTTTTCTTTATATATAGTTCTGTCTGCTTCTCTTTTTGTTTTCATCCAGCCCAATCTTGTCACTGTATTGTCAGTGTCACTTACAATCTTATTAGAGTTTACGATGTTGCCAAATTGACTGTCGGCTAAGCAATTGCCCAGATAAGGCGACGTAACAATATTTTGGTGCAACTCGACTTAGGTCTCATATAGAGCTTGGATGCGGTTAGAACTTAGCCAGGCAACAGATTAAGATGCAATTAAGAAACCGAGCGTATTAGTGTTTTAATTGCAGGATCATAGCACTGATGGGTAGTAATTTTTAGTACATTAAGTTAGTTTTTACATAATAGACGCTATAAAAATTATTGGCTTACAGAAAGTATTTGAGAATTTCAATTTGTGTGATTATGCCAGTTTGGTACAGGAAGCCAAAGAGATTTTCAACATTTTCTAGTTACTATTTTCTAAATGTGACAAAGATAACCCAATGTTCTGCGTTAAATCTCACAGCATTCAGAGATTAGTCATACAAGAGTTAAAAAGAGTTCGACTATAGTAATTTATTGCAATCAAAATACTCGACTCGCGTCCCTATTAAGTAGATCGCAAGGAGTACTTGTCTAAATGGATATTTTTTTTATAAGGACTGTAATCTTTCGTATCACTTCATTTAATTGTGTTACAATAGCACAATTACAGCATCAGCCCTTTCGGTTACATTTTCGAAGCGCATTCACCAGTCAAGCTGAGCCACTTATTTTTTACTTATTGTTTATAGTGTGAACTTTATGTCGTTTTATATCGTTTAGAAGATGGTTGTAAATGCTAATATTGAAAGTTTGATTGATATTGCAATGATCGATTAAAAATAATCCAGGGAATAATTTTGATAGAATAAATTAAAAAATGTACTTTTGGGTTTATCCTAAAGTTGAGCCTAATAATTTTCATAAACTTACTTTACATTTGCTTATAATACATTTTTAGATAAAACTTTTGAACGTATAAAAATGAATTAAACAGCGAATATTGAGAATAGTTCTAGAAATTTTATCAATAAATTATTAGAGAAGATATTGGACAAGAAACAAAATGTTTTAAATAGAAACTCCCAACATTTTTATTTTTAGGACTAATAACTCAATGGATAGATGTTCCTTATCTTTTAAAATAATGCGTTGAAATGTCTTTGTTAAGTATGAAATTCCATATTAAAAAAAAATTTATTAGAACTATTTACTTCTATTTTATTGCTAATGAACAACTATAATTATTAGAAATTTTATTAGTATAAGTAGTACCAATAATTATTATTAGTAAGCTATACGCAACTTGAATAAATATTAATTTATTTTATTTAACCAGTTAAATAATTTTCTTACGCATTGAAAATTAATAGTAATCGATTATAATTTGAATTTTTTTTTTCATCATCATTTAAGTGTATTACAATCTGTCTCAATAGACAATAAGAAATATTATTGACAGGAAAAAGTTAACATAGTAGAGATACATCCAGTGATAAATCTTTTTAACATCATGTATCCTTTTATTGATATTTATGATTATGACAATATTAAATTTAATTTATAAAAATATTAGATTGACTTTATGACAAAATAAATTTAAATTATGACAATATTAGATTTAATTTAACACCATTACTTAATTTCTCTGCAGAAGATCCAGGGGGTCATAATATCTCTTTAGTATTCTCGAAGCAGGGGTCATAAGAAGATTTCTGGCAAGAGTTTTGGGTGCTCACCAAGTCGATCTTGATACTTTGTACTCATGGTGGCGATCACTTTCGTGACTATATCAATTTGTAGATCTTTGTGGATGTTATGATTCGTCATGTACCATGGTGCGTTACAAATTTTCCGCAGGACTTTTGATTAAAATCGTTGAATTTTTGTAATATTAGTGTCGCTTGCGCAACCCTAAAGTTGAACTCCGTAGGTCCAAATGGGTTTCAAAATTGCCTTGTATAAAAGAAGCTTATTTTACAAATTTAGGTGAGAGTTACAAAAACAAACCTAGTTGTAAACGTTTATACCATAATGTGTTTAGCCCAATTTAGCCGACGGTCTAGATCAGTGGTTCCCAAACTTTTTTGTCTCGTAGACTCCTTGCTATTTTTTTTGGTTTTGTGCAGACCCCCTACTTACATGGTATTGAAAATTAAAACATACCAAATTAAAATTCATTATCTGTTTATGTTAACAAAAAATTAATGTTTTTACTGGGAGGGATGAACCTGATACTTTGTTCACAAATTTTAAATATTTGGCATCAATTTAGTAAGGTTTAATCTCAAACCTAAAGAGATAGGATAGGAGATTGGCAAACGCGCTGAAACCTCTTTCCACTAGGCATGAGGAGGAGGTTAATTTAAATTTAACCCAGAAGCGTATCAGTTACTATAATAGTTTCTGCAATAGTGCCTAACTTTCAATTAGGTAACTACTACTATGAGATCCACTATTGCTGACCACCATTTACATCTCATTAACCCCCAATATTTTTTTTCGCTGGCATAGACCCCTTGCAGTCCGTCGTCGACCGCTGGGGGTCGATATAGACCACTTTGAGAACCACTGGTCTAGATAAAGGCCCAGGTATTTAATTTCATCCTTTTGTGGCAGAAGGATGTTGCACAATGACACCGATGGACACGTTTCTTTTCAAAAGGTAAATGTTATATGTGTCAATTTGGTGCTATTCGCTTTTATTCGCCATGTTTTGAGCCAGGTTTCAATTTTATTCAGGTGCCTTTGTAAGAGGCTGGAAAGAACTCTGGGATTGTGATATGATGCCAAAATGGCAGTATCGTCTGCAAAGGTAGCGGTGACTGTGTTGTTGGTCGTTGGTAAATCAGCTGAGCATATCAAATACATTATTGGTTTAAGGACGCTGCCTTGTGGAACTCCGGAACAGATAGAACACAATGAAGATTGAGATTCGCCAACTTTAACTAGAAAATATCTGTTTTTTAGATAATATTTTAGTAATTTGCAGAATGGGTGTGGCACGTTACTTTTTACTTTATATATCTGGCCCTCATCCCAAACTTTATCGAATGCCTGCGTGACGTCGAGGAATGCAGCCGAGCAATATTTCTTACTTTCAAAGTCTTGCTTGATATTTTTGACTATTCGATGCACTTGTTCGACCGTCAAGTGTTTATGACGAAACCCAAATTGATAATTTGGCACCAAATTTCTCTTTTCCATGATAGGTTTTATCCTCAGTAGAAAAAGTTTTTAGAACAGTTTAGAAAGCACGGGCAGTAAGCTGATTGGCCGCTAAGATGCTACTTCAGAAGAGTTCTTGCCGGGTTTGGGTATCACTATGATTTGTGGGATCTTCGATTGCGATGGAAAATTGTAGTTCAGTGGTAGTTCTTTTAGAATACTACCCGTTAACAAATCAAAGCCAGGAGCTTTTCTATTACTCAAGTTATTCTGTATTACATTTTTTATTTCAGATAGTTTAAACGGTTTGATAGGTATATCCATCTCGTATGGAGCGTCAATAAGCTGCTGTATTGGCTCTTCCGCTGCCTGAGAAATTTCTCTTGTAAAGGGTTTGAATACCTTACTAAAATGTTCTGAGAAGGTGTTAGCTTTTCCTTGATCGTTTCTAGCTCATTTTTTTTGTTACTTTTAATAGCGAGTAATTAGTTAGTAGCTTCATATGGTGAGCGATTGTTTAAGAATTTTTCAATACTGCAGTTCTTAGTGCATACTGGGACCTCATTTTACTTATCTCAATGTTCACATTTTATCATTTTACGATTTTAAATAATTCAGTTTATTTACGAAGTTTTACTTCAATTTTTAATTACATGTTTTATAGTTTTTATATAGTGATAATTTTAGTTATTTTATATTTGACAAGTTCAATTTGTTTTTTGATGCTTGGTGTAATTTATTTAACGCCACCGATTCATCAGGTTTCTCGGCTGTTGCTCACCCGGTTTCTGAAATGCCATCGATTTATGTAAAAACCTACATCATTAGCAGTTTTGAGGTATGTTCCTTGTTCCCTCATTATTTTATGTTCTCACCCCGTTTATTTATTATAGTCTTGAAGATGGTGTACCTTGTGTCACCGAAACGTCGACAATAAAACTAGTTGTTTGATTTTAACTTACGTTCCACTAACCCGAGATCCCTTAATCAACTGCAGTTCTTATGTTTGTCGAGTAGTTCTTCTAACTTTTTTGTGGCCTGATTGAGTTTGTTTTTATCACTGGGATATTTAGTAATTTATCATCGTTTTCTTAGTTTTCTTTTTTCGTCGATTTTTGTTTTGAAATATTCAGGGCAATATCCAGGTATATCTGTATTTTATGATGTGGGAGTAGCGTTCCATGCAGCTCGTTGTATGACTTTTGTAAGGTACTCTACCGATCTGTCGATGTCTTCGTCAGTCTTAAGCGGTACGTCTGTATTAAGTTCTATCCATGTAGTCAGTTTGCCTCTAAATATAGTCACGTGAACAGTCGAGGTGAACGGACGTTTTGAGGTTATGTGCTTGTGCTGTGTTACCAACGTGTTAATATTTGTATTTTAATATTTGTATTTTAATATTTTAATATTTGATTTGTTTTTACCGTCATAATGGCTCAAGATAATATAAAATTGACTACTGAAATACAAAAAATGAAGAAGGATGAATTAATCGATTTACTAATTAACAAAAAGTTGTCAGATAAGTATAAAGACAATGAAACTTTAACTAATTGGTGTTTGAAGGACTCTTCTACTGTTTATGCTGAGTTGTTCAACAGCTTAAAACAGCAAATTCGGATTATGAGCGATCTTATACAAGAGAAATCGCTAAATAACAGTTTGTTGTTAGAAAAGGTGAGCGAACTCTCGCGTCGCTCAATGACGCTATCCGACCCACCGCAGGACACAGAACTTGTCACTGGTATGAACGCATCTTCAATTATTATAGACAGCGATGCTGCAATAAGAGAGGTTAAGTTGTCGCCTACCGTAGCTGTCAACAATATCAATAATAATAGCAAGAATATAAATAATAATGATGGAGTTGTTAAAGTTAATAACCATGCTGCCACCCGTACTAAGAAACGTGACCTTATTATAGGTTCTAGTGATTCTTCCAATAATGCTGCTTCACCTCTTGGTTTTACCGCAATAGCTCGTCGTTTCCACAACTCGAAATTCCATCTTACTCGAGTAAGTCCCTCCGTTACTGAATCGGGGGTATTTGATTATATTTCTAATAAATTAGATATCGTTCCAGTTAACAATAAGCCAAATTTATCTGTTACGAAATTGCAATCTAAGTTTCCGGATCACTACAGCTCCTTTAAGATGGCAATTGACTCATCGTACTCGAAGCAGTTACTTGATCCTTCGTTCTGGCCAGCAGGTATGGCTGTAAAAAAGTTCTTTGAAAGGTCAAATAATGTCAATCGTCATATCAGCGAGTCAAATTTTCGGATTCCGTTGGCAGATGCCAACAATTAAAAATATTTTATCAAAATGTTCGTGACTTACGTACGAAGCTTAACAATTTATAACAATTTAATCGAACATCGAGAAGAAGTGTGGGTCTCGATAAATCTACTTCATGATAAATTGTTACTTTGTGCCACTTATATTTCTCCACATTCTTCTGAACTTGTATACAATAGTCATATAACGCAAGTGCACAATTTCACTTAAGAATTCTCTCAGCATAAAATGTGTATTGTGGGTGATTACAACCTACCTAATTTATCATGGCAATCAGACGATTACTCTGCAGCTTTATCAGCGGGTAATGTATCTTCACCAGTTGAAGAAATTGTTTGCGATGAGTTATCGGCTAAATGTTTCTCACAATTCAATTCTGTACATTGTACATAATTCCAATAATGTAATTCTTGATCTTGTTTTTTATAACAATAGCCATCTGTTAGTCGAGAAAACTTTACCTTTAAGTACTCCGGCGGATATTAATCATCCGTCATTGATTATTACTTTCACTGATCTTGGAATCGAAATTCTCAAATCAGAAAGTTACATTCAATACCTTGACTTCAAAAATGCTCCTTACAGCATTATTAACGACCACTTGAATCTTACCAATTGGAATTTTATTGAAAACTCATCATCCTTTGACGATTGTGTCAATACGTTTAATTTCATCGTCCACTCTAGGATTGAATCCTTCATTCCCAAAAAACTCGTAAAGAAAAAATGCGATAACTTTCCATTCTCGATAAGTACACGCACCAAATTGATGATTCGTAATAAAAAATACCTGCATAAGTTGTACAAGCAGACTCCGGATGTTATCACATATGAACGCTTTACGCTAGCAAGAAAACAATGCAAACTTGCTATTGAGTTTGATAGGAAGACTCATATCATTGATGTCGAGTATAGCATTCTGAACAACTCTCCCAAGCAATTCTGGTCGTTGTTTAAATCAAAGTTGGAATTTAGTGATCGGAACATCCCCTCAAGAATGTATGATGCTGCTAAATGTTGTGATAACGCTACTGACATAGCTAATCTTTTTGCGAACTCGTTCGAAAGTGCTTACTGCGATCATTCTAATAATGTTGCCAATACGGAATGGGACTCTCGACTAGTGGAGAGTGTTAATTTGACGAATATTGTTATTAGTGAAGAGGAAGTGGCCGAAAAATTACGTTCACTGAAATCTTCTTATAACCTTTGTTCGGACGGTATCCCTGCGATATTTGTTAAGAATTGTAGCGAAAGTCTTCTTAAACCCTTAACAATGTTATTTAATAAATCTTTGCAATTGTCCTGCTTTCCCAGTGCTTGGAAGATTTCGTCCATCACACCTGTTTTTAAGGGTAAAGATCGCTTACATGTGGGGAATTACAGGCCGATAAGCATATTATCAGTGATCCCCAAACTTTTCGAAGGGATTATCACTGATAAGCTCTTTTGGGCAGTTAAGAACGTGATTATTGATGAGCAACATGGCTTCTTTAGACACCGCTCTACGGCAACTAATTTATGTACCTTCTCGGATTATATCATTAATAATCTAGAATCGGATTCAAGTGTTGATTGTATCTATACAGATTTCACCAAGACATTCGATCGTGTGCATATCGGTAGGCTAATATTCAAATTGGGTAAGCTAGGCTTTGGTATTAACATACTCAACTGGATTGCATCCTACCTATCTAATCGACAGCAAAAAGTTAAGATCAATAATTGTTTATCTCGTGAAATACTAGTTAAATCGGGAATTCCTCAAGGTTTCCACCTTGGCCCTTTACTATTTATTATATATATTAACGACGTTAAAGATGTCTTCAAGAATTGCAAATTTTTGCTTTACGCAGACGACCTACAAATTTTTCGAGTTTCTAATTCCGTTGACGATTTTAATCTCATTGTTGATGATCTTCGCTCTTTTGAATCGTGGTGCTGTGCCAATTTTATTGATCTTAACATTTCTAAGTGTAAGTATCTACGCTTTACTCGTAAAAGAAATCGTACCGAACTCAACTATTGCTTACTTGGTAATGTGATCAAATCCGTTTCAAGCTTCAATGACTTAGGCGTTATTGTGGAGTCCAATTTTAGTTTTGAATCACACATTAATAATATTATTATTAAGGGTAATCGAATGTTGGGCTTTATCCTAAGACATTCTCATGAATTGATTAGCCTGAGGGTACTGAACTTACTGTTTGCTGCCTATTTCAGATCGCATCTTAGTATTGCTCCACAGTTTGGAACCCTTACCATTCCACCTTGGTCACTCGAATGGAGAAATTACAAAGAAGATACGTTAAATTCGTGTGCTATAAGTTTCACATCTCGCTGGAAAGTGACTATGACCTATTGCTTGGCTATCTGGGTTTATCCCGTTTAGAAAATAGGAGAAAGTACCTGGACTTGTGCTTTTTGTACAAAATTCTTCAATACTTGTTCGACTACCCAGCTCTACTGCAATCGATCAACCTTTGGGCTCATCCTTGTGCGGTACGAAAACCGGACCCTTTCCAATCTAACTTCCATAGGACAAGTTATGGAATGAATTCACCGACTACGAGAATGATGACTCTTGCTAATCCGTTTAAGATTGACTTTTGTGCCAACTCCTTAGTAAAGCTTAAAAGTCAATTAAGAACGAATCTTGGGATTTAAATTTCTCTTGTATTGACTTGATTTTCTATCAATTTGTTAAATTATGAAAAATTTGTTAAATTATGTATATTTATAAGGAAATGTTTCCGTCAATAAATCATTATTATTATTATTATTATTATTAAAGGTATTCCAATCAGTTTTGTTGTTGCTTAGAGTCGGTGGTGTTTGTTTGTGACATATTTGTGACTTTATAGTGAGCAACAATGGTGTGTGGTCTGACGATAGATCCAGACTTGATTCTATTTTTAGGTAATTGGAAGAGACACCTTATGTGATACAAAAATCGATCACATCTGGAATCCTGTTTGGATCTATAGGTGAGTATGTTGGTTGTCCGGTAGACAACTGCTGCAAGTTATTATTTTTTTTTTTTTTTGATTTTTGTTTTTCAGTTTTGATGTTCGGCATTGAAATCTCCCCTAGCCACAAAGCGATGCCCTAGGGTTTTGACGAATATTTCAAATTGCTCTTTTTTAATAGCAATATTTGGTGGACAATACACTGCTGAAATTATTAGTTTTCCATGTTGATCTTGGACTTCCACAGTTGTGGCCTGCATGTTTCGATGGCAGGTTTTTGATGTTTTGTGGTGTTTTATTTTATTTTTTATTATAATAGCTGTTCCTCCGCGATCTCTACACTCCGGATGATGAGTGTAGTAAATTGTGTAATGTGGAATTTTAATGTAACTTTTTTCTGTTAAATGAGCTTCAGATATTAATGGAATATCTAATTTTGGCTGGCAATAAATGCCTTAAGTTCTTGACCATGATTGATAAATCCATTAGCGTTCCAGACTGCCATTTTAAACCTGGTATCCGCCATTAATTTGTTTTGCTAACATTGACATCAGGAGATCTAGCATTCGGTCCATTTTGTCCATTATTTTGAAGATAATTTGTTCTTGATTGTTGCTTTGTGTAACAGTGGAGACCTGATTTTAATTTGTTGGTTGCTGTTGTGGAAACGCGAAGGTTTGATTTTGTTGTTGGTTATTTATTGATCTTTCCATTAAGATATCTTGTTCTTGTCTTGCTCTTTCAGCATATGAGATTGCAGGTATACGATTTTGATTTGATGAATTATTATTAAAGTGTGTTGCGGACCTATCTTGTAGAGGCGGAAATTTTTTCCGTTGGAGATCTTTATATACGTAACAACCTTTATAGTTTGCGGAATGCTTTTCTCCACAGTTTACACATTTAGCATTTTCTCTTTGTTCACATTGAAAGCATTCTTGTGTAAGGTGATTTCCTGCGCATTTGACACAGCCCGGATTGCGATAGCAGTATTTCTGTGTGTGGCCGTAACGTTGGCACTTTGTGCACTGAGGTACCTCGCGCTTAATGTGATCTCGCGCATCTTTACAATGCTGTTTAATAGTTTCTCCACCTTATAGATGTCTTTATTGTTTGACTTTGCAGTTAATTCAACTATAAGTTAATTCAAAAATAACAACTACAATTATTAAAAATTATATTAGTATAAGTAGTATAATTATTATTAGTATTTATAACTTTTACCATTTTATTAATTATTATTAGTAAGCTATACACAACTTGAATAAATATTAATTTATTTTAATTTCTGTTTACCAGTTAAATAATTTTCTTACGCATTGAAAATTAATAGTAATCGATTAAAATTTGATGCGATTTTATAATGGTTTAACGTCTCAATGAGTATTACTTATATCAAATTTTTTAGAAAAACCAAAAAGTTCACAAACACTTTCCTGAACTAAAATGTTTTAAGTTAACACAATATAAATAGACCGTATGTATTGTCGTGTTTCAAAGTTATTCGCACCCACCGTGTACATTTTGATGAAAATTTTATTTTAATAATTTTAGGTTGTAAGATTGTAAAATTTGAAAGGTGGGAAAATCAGAAGAAATTCAAGACTTTTTGCCACGAGTTGCCGCAGGAGTAGGCGGTGCGACATTTGACTCGTAAATTTTGGCTATGTGAGATATTTTTTTTGAGAGATTATTAAGTTGAAATTGTGAGTAATATTAATTTTAAATAAAGTGATTTTTATGCGTATGCATTACTGCGTATTATTTTTGATATTTTGGATTTTTGGATATTTTTGAATAAGTTGTTACCGAGCGGTGGGGTATTGGATTTGGTTAATTGAGTTGGAAAAACAACAGTTTGATTAATAAGCTTCGATTTGCATTATTTGAAATTAAAAAATTAAAATTATATTAATAAGAGCGAACGTGTGGTGAAATCGATAAAGCGACGATCTAAAATCAAAACTACAATCCCTTGAGGAAATATTAAACTTTTATATTGAATTTGAATTGGATTTGAATTATAATTAAATTTGGAAAATTTATTTATTTCTTTTTAGATTAGAAATTTTATAATTAATTTTGAAAACGCTAGAACCCTTTGCCCTAAAATTATACCAACTATCCGCAATCCAGGGCTAATCCGAGGCAAAAACAAGGCAAAAGAATTTTCTATGGAGATTCCACAGCAGTATATTATCGCAAACGTTTTCACCATACTATGGCATCATCGGGCGATGAACTAGAAAGAGAAACGAAAAAAATCCGTACTTATGGTCCAAATTGCAAGAGAAAAGATAAGAAGGAGATATTTTTGAAAAAATTGTACATAAAATTAGTATAAAAGAGAAATAATGTAAGTGGATATAGGGTAACTTAGAAGGTGTGTCTAGTAGGTGTTTCGCGAAAGTCGATTTTCCATGTGTAAGTCTGTGAGATTGCTTGTGTTCATCAAATCGTGTTTTGAAAAATCTACTGGTATAACCAATGTATTTTTGAGAGCATTCACGGGTGAGTTCATACACCCTTGATTTAGTTAAATTGTCTGATTTTGATTTCGCGTTATTAATAGACTTGTTAAGTTTATTGTCCGTTTTAAAAGCGATGTTGTAATTTCTATTTTTTAAATATTTAACAATTTTGTTTGACTTGTTTTCGAGAAAAGTGATGACATATAAGTTTGCGTTAGTTTTATTAAAAATATTCGGATATATTGCGATATATTTAATTCTGTCTAATTCTTTTTTAAAATCTACTTTACTTGGAAAATTCTAATTGAGTGATTGAGAAAAGCGCGAAAAGAAGCAATTTTATATGCAAAAGAATTCGGAGAATTATTAATATTAAATATACTGATATGATAATCTCGTAGAAATTTTATAATCACTTATTTTAGCCTCGGGTTTGCTCTGGATTGCGGACACTTTGAATGATTTTAAGGCAAGGGTTTTAGCGTTTTCAAAATCAAGAAAAATAAAAATTTCTTATCGAAAAAAATTAATTAATTGTCTAAAAATTATTAATAAATCGCATGTAACTCAAATTCCAATGTAAAAGTTTTAATATTGCCTCAAGGATCATAGTTTTAATTTTTTCTTATCCAAATCGACGAGATATCTAGCTCGCACGTTCTTTCCCTACAAATATAATTTTAATTTTTCAATTTTATAATGCAAATTTAAACTTATAGGGTTTTGGTGATATGCGGTTTTGCGATTCCCGATTTCAGAGGCAAAAAGAGTGAGATATAGAAACGACAGACAAGTGAATGAGATGAGATAGTGACAATTATAGTGGTAATGAGAGAAGCTGAGAAAAAATTGATGAGAAAGAGCCAGAATAGCAACAGTAGAAGGTAGAGTGTTTTTGTTTTTTTAATAAAAGGATGGTTAAAAATAAAAATAGAGCGATCGTTTCCGAGGTGTCAAACCGAACGAGAGTACTAATGGCTGGTTTACATTGGTTAAGTTACTTGTACCTGTTACATGTACCAGTACTAGCCTAGCTAGTTAACTTTCCTAAGCACAAGGTTAGTAGCTGTTTACACACAAATTTATATACGTAGGTTAGTATACTTGCCTTGCCGATCAGTTCTGCAAGTGTAGTCAGCAGCTACCTATCATGTTGTGCAAACACAGCATTGTTGCTTGACGTGTAGAATCTTTATAATCAAATTACTTTGATATAAGAACGTATAAACTATGCCGCAAAACATAATATAGAGATAATAAGATGTTGTTTTTAATTTTGCGACAGCCGTGTCTTTAGCAATTTTCCTGCTTTAAAAAATAAATACTATTTTTAATTCGATTTATCTTGAAACAGACCATACTATGTTGCATTGTGGTTTTACTGAAGGCATCTAAATTTATATTAATTTATAATTATGTTCTAATTACAAATTAAATAAGCTTCGTAATGTAGTATTTAAAATTATTTTTTTCAACAATTTTTTTAAATCTTCGAACTGTTCACATTAGATAAGTAGGGGGTTTACGGTTTAGTCGCAAGTACAGCGGAAAATTCACGAAGTGGGGGAAGGTTAGTCCTGTCCTGTAAATGGTACAAGTACTTATACCTGTACCTGTCTTATCGGTTTACATTGGATTAGTAGCTGTCTTGCAAGTTACAGGTACAAGCAACTAACCTATTTACTATACCAATGTAAACTAGATACAACCACAGTATAGCGTAAGATACAACGCTAACAAAAACATAGAATAGGCAACACACCAAACATGCAGGTGAAGAACACGAAAAATAATAATTTATAGTCCACCGAATGCTTGGCAACCATAAAGACATATACAAGCATAGAGAACTCTAAACTTGAAATCCTGTTGAAGTGAAAAGCTAT
This sequence comes from Cantharis rustica, assembly GCA_911387805.1. NCBI lineage: Eukaryota > Metazoa > Arthropoda > Insecta > Coleoptera > Cantharidae > Cantharis > Cantharis rustica. The sequence continues at coordinate 35,521,809 of OU426880.1, forward strand.
ACAACACGAAGGTAATAATATGGTTAGATGCATAAACAAACAGCCATACATTGAGAATATCAACGTTGAAGTTAGAGAGCGAGCAAAGAGCGAAAGCCAATTGTCAGAATACATAAAGCGAAAGAGAAATCCAAGCACCGAAGATTCCTTTGAAGAACGACATAAACTGTTTCAAAGAGGTAAAAAAACCGAGCGATCACCAGCGAAACTAAAACAGAGTAAAAGAATAGTGGTAGATCGAGATACCCAAATGGAGGCGGTTCTAAAAGCTATAGAGTCAATAAGGAGAGAGATACGTGAGAGGTTTAAGAAAAACAAAGATGAGATTAGAGAACTGAAGAACGAGATAAGTGAGATCAAGGAGGAGAGTAAGAGGAGAGAAAACATTTGGAGTAGCGAAAGGCAGATGCTTACCAACAGAATAGAGGAACTGGAGAATGCAGTCGAAAAACAACAAAAGTCAAGAAGAAGAAATAATTTAATAATTAAGGGACTCGAGGTAGAAAATGTAACACAATTGAATGAGAAAGTACAAACCTTCCTAAAGAAAGAGTTGGTTGTAGACATAGAGATACAGGAAATTTACGAAATTGGCAAAACAACGGAAAAGAAAGCAATAGTGGCTAAACTGCGGAATTGGGAAGAAAAACAACAGATAATGAGAAACAAGAGTAAGTTGAAAGAAAAAAAAAGTAAATATATATTGAGATGACCCGAGCTATACAAATTTATAAAAATTTTCTCATTTCAAAAATAACTTTTTGCTCGGATTCATCCATTTTTTTATAGCTATGAGCTCTTGTAGTTGAAGTTAAAATTGTAAATTAAAAATTTGTTACCTTTCATGTGGTATGGTCATTTGCTTCGCATATGATATTTCAGATGACTTCATTACGCCTGGTTAAACAATTTTGTTGCAATTTAATTTTTACGCATCGACTAAATTATCACAAATTCTTCAACTTTTCCAATTTATTTAACAATTTGCACTTCGCCACAATTAAATTAAACAAAAACATCAACTCAACTTAAGTTATTTTATTAATTTTCAAACAATTAACAATTTAAATTTTTATTGCGGGAATGATGTTCGTCTTGGACAACCTTCAAGCCCCACTCTATTCACTCTCCCCTTCTTCTTTATAATTAAAATCCTTATTTACAGCATGTTTACAAATATTAAAACCAAACTTCAAGATTATTTTACAAAACAATAAAATTAACTTTTTTTATGGTTTTCGAAACACGACAATATATACAACGACATGACGATGAATGAGTTGGGAATACAAAATAAATAATGGCGAGAAGAGAAATTGAAAAGGGGAATACTATACGAATTTGATATTAGAAGCTGACCATTAACAACAAAGTGTATGAATGGACAGAACTGCAGAAGACCGATAATTTAAAAAACTAGCAAACATGAATCATAACTGTTAAGATATGCCGACAACTGCAATTCCCATGGAACTCAAAACTGGTAATGAAAGAAACAACCGAATGGAACATAATCATAAAAATAGAAAAAGACAAAAAAAAAAGAATAGCTACCTGGAATATTACAACGATTTTGATGCCTGGAAGAATTGATGAGGTGATAGAGAAGGTGTCTCTTAATATCAATTAAGAGACACAAAATAGATATAGCAGCGATACAGGAGGTGAGATGGAAGGAGAATGGTGAAATTAAGAAGAATGGGTATACAATGCTATACTCAGATGAAAATAAACAAGGTAAATAATGGAAAAGTGTCACGCGCACGATATTCGGCTGGAGATGATATTCGTGGACTTCAGGCAGGTCTTTGATCGAGTTAAAAGGGGACACCTGATGGAGAAAATGAAAAAATTTAAAATACGAATTATACGGTTGATTCAGATGACAATCAAGAACACAACAGCGGTAGTAAAAGCTACGAAAGGATTGACCAAAGAATTTAGTATAAGCACTCAGGCCAAGCTTTCAAAAAATTTAGTTTTAGTAATCTAGCCAGCTTGGCTGGCACCGACTGCAAAGATTACAATAATTGACCGCCTATGCCAGCTAGTTGAAGTAACTAAATAACGTAATTATTTTTTACTTTTTAGTGCATTTTTTTCACAGTAGTTTTTTGTGAAGTCGATTTTATTTTTTTTTTTAATTTTTTATTTCATTCTTTTTAGTGTATGTGTCATTCCGTAACTCTTGTTTTCTATTCTGAGATAATTTTTTTTTCATAGTTATTTTATTACCCTTAATTACCATACACACTTTATTATACTACCTATTAAATATTTATAATTGATGATTAAATATTCATTATTATTGATAATTCCACACATATATTGCTATAATATTTTATCAAGAAAATACCACACACTTGTTTTGCTCGGATAAGCTCTGATGTGCGGCAGCAATTGAAATATTTTTAAGGTCGAATGTGATATCAGCACACCATACGCGTCTCTTTCAAATATTATTCAACCTTCCAAACCAAATCAAACTAAACTTTCAATATTTCATAAAATTAAAACTTATGATTGTTGTTCTTGCTCAAAAATACTAATCAAATTATTTCACTACCGTTCGGCAGCACCAAATCAAAAAACTCCAAAATAATTCAAATCTCAAAATACGCAATAATGCACACACATCAAAATCAATTTATTCTAATCAAATCAAAATTTTACTCACAATTTTAAGAATCATTCGTACAAAATTAACAAGCCAAAGATTTCACCACCGCTCATGCGGCTATTTTTGGCAAAAAGCCTCGAATTTCCTGTGATTGGTCCCCACCTGGCAAATTCTACAAAGTTACAACTTAATAATTAATACAAAAATTTTACCAAAATGCATAGGGTGGGTCTGAATCACTTTGAAATCAGAATATATGATATGAATATAAGAAATGTCAAAATTGATAGTTTGCTAGCGGCTAAAAATTGTACTTAGGAAGGAACAAATTTGCAAGTGGATAAATTTTGCGGATATTTTTTTGTTTACCTTTGCCATGATAGTCAAAGCAAATCAACATTAATTAATGTGACGTTAAATAATATACGTATTGTTTTTAATTTCTAAGTATTAGAATATTTCTAAGTATTCTAAAATGTTACACAGAGCCAAAATTGCACAACCGGCTCGTGCGGACACATTTGGCAAAAAGCCTCGAGTTTCCGTCGACTCGCCCCTACCTCTCAAATTTACAATGCTACAACTCAAATTAACTAAAACAAAATTTTCTTAAAAATGCACAAGGTGGGTCCGAATTACTTTGAAACACAACAATACATACGGTATATTTATATTGTGTTAACTGAAATATTTTAGTTCTAAAAAGTTATTTGAGCATTTTTTGGTTTATTTACACTACCTATGCAACAGTCTGACCTGCTACAAACCCACCGCCGTATTAAGGCGCTTTCACCTACCTGTACACTGTCATCTGATCTGGCGATGCTCTAAAGCCTAGCTCGCGTAGAGGAAATTTAGGGGGGGAAGGCGATCGGAAATGAATACCCGATCCCTCAAACTAATAGGTTTAACAACCTCAAACACTAGCGTCATGCACTTTTTATCGCCAATGATAAGTTGTTCGCCCTGAAAAATGCAAAAAGAAATGTGTAGATAGCACAGCGTACGATAAAAACGCTTAATACCGTTTAATAAAAAAAATTATTAAAAAGAAAATTATCTAAGTAGGTAACAAGCAAAAAAGAAGTATATATGTTGTGATGTTTCAAACACGGGAAAGCGACGAGCGATTTCTAGATGAATTTAAAGAAGTCATTAAAATTTGCATTTACCCTGTAGGCATGAGAAATTTAAAAATGAGGAATGAAGTTTTAACAATTTCCAAAGTGAACAATTGTGGGAGAGTGCGTCCGACCATTAAGACATCGGGTCGATTTTTGATTTTTGTGCGGATTTTTCAAGTCCTTAAGTTTTTTGGGAGATCGGCATACGATCGATTAAGTAAAATCAATGACCAATCGAAGTTGAATGGTGGAAAGAAGATCGAAAACGTTGATTGTAGTAGTGTAATTCAGTTTTCGTCAATAAATTTTTGTCAACGGCTGAAAACGAGAAAAGTTAGAAAAGGCGGCCATTTTGTGGCATCTTTATAAGAGATAAAGATTGAGAACAAAGAAGCTTTAGATATTTTATGAACAAATTACTTACGTTCGAAGATTATTTTAACTACACATCGTGTTGGATGCAACACGTTTACGAAAGATACCCAGAAGGAAAATTAGTGCAACACTATAAAATTTGGAAAAATTCACAATTACGATAACCAGCAGATGTGTTACATTTAGAAGCCAACAACCAAGTGGTAAGAGATGAAACTAATGTTTACACACCTCTTATTTAAACTTAATCAGTGGCATCTCGTTTAAAAAGAAAAACGCAACATTCAATTTTTCATTTTTATTTTAAACAGAAATTAATTTTTATTTTACAATTTGTAACAGCTTAAAAACAACACATTTCATACTTGATTAAAGATAACGAGAAGGAGCTGCAACCATTTGCGTTTTCATTAACAGCACATCTCGTCATCGTTAATTCACACTTTATACACCAAATTTTCTATGCGGAGTTGTATAACCGCAAATTTATTTACAGATATTTTGCAACTGATCTGGAACGACAATTATTTTTATGTTGATAAATTAATTATCTTTCCTACATTTTATGAATCTTTTGTTTGACATCTTTTGTTTGATGTAAAACGGTCCTACATATTTGGGAGCTAACTTTTTTGTAAATCTATCTGGTGCACTTGACAGAGCGTGATTTACCTTTTTGTTCTTTTTCGAAGCGGCCAACAATTTTCGTTTAACGGAACTAAATAGTTTTCTCATTCCCTCAACCCGACAATTTTCTAAAATAATCTCGTCATCCTGAAAAACTTCCCTACGCTCAAAGTCCTTACCGGCTAAGATCATGGATCTACCCAAGTTAATGTAATACGGCGTATTCTGGATAGCCTCGCTCTTGGAGTTGCGAATAGCGCATGAGATTTTGGAAAGATTCTCATCCCACTTTCTATGATCTCCGTTAACATATGACGCTATCATCTCCTTAATCGTCTTGTTCATACGCTTCCTTGGATTACTTTCGGCGTGGTAGTACGGAGTATACTTCGCGTCAACGTTATACCTCTCTAGCAGCGACTTATACTCCCGACTGATATACTGAGAGCCGTTGTCACTGATGGCGACTTTGGGTACTCCGAACATTAGAATCAAATCGTTTTATAATTTCTTAACTATATGTGTGACCAGATAATTTCTCATTGAGAATACCAATACGAATTTACTGAAGTAATTCAAAACCACAAATAAAAACTATTACCGCTCTTAGATTTGGGAAACGGTTCCATTAAATCTGAGGAGATAGTCACCCACGGTTGTGAAGATTGCGGATGAGATAGCATGTGTCCCGCCGGCGCCTTATTAGAAGACTTGTACTGAATGCACACCGTACAATGTTTGACAAACTGCTTGTAACGTTGTTCTCCTATTGGTTACAGAAACTCATTCTGTCTCTACTGATGACAATAGTAGATAGGCTAGCTCTTGGGTTTTTATCCACTGTCGAAGAAGCTGGGTAGCTTTACAGCTTTGTGAGTCCTTTAAAAGAATGGTGGCTACGTAAAATAAAAGGAGAATTTGTTTGGGCGCCAGCTGAGGAATAAAACGACTTTACAAAATTCTTGTCGCTCCACTATCTCAACAAAAAAATAATAAATGATAAATAAAACAGGACTCGTACAAAACTAGATTTCCCAAATGTCAAATAATTATTATTCAAATGAAATATTTATCAACAAGAAAAGAATTGACGTGATACCGCTACAGGCCGGTTCACTAAAGAAAAATTCCTCCTTCGTCCTGATCTGCATACGAAGCGAGCGAATGACCTAATTTACCTTAGTATTTCCTAAGGATAAACATATAAAAGCAATCAGGTCAAATCCAAACAACTGAGGTCACTTGCAAAAATGGTTGTAAAAGAAATCAAATTTTCTGTTATCAGAAAATACCAAAATTATTCGGTCAACGTAATTTGTGAACTTAATTTATATCACATAAAACTTGTTTGCTAGATGTGAATTTACAATCGACATTTGTAAAATTTAATATTAACCAAAAAACAATTATTTCTCATTTGAGAATTCCAAAAAGTAAATCAATAGTAGAATGAATTAAAATGTGACTCACCTAATTCACTAAATTTCACTTTAAAACTAAAATTATGTTTTCAAATCACCAATTACTGCTTTTGTGGTTTTGTTCTTTGACGCTCTTAAACGACCATGTTCGATCGTCGTCGATGACCTTCTCTCTCCACCACACAAAACCGCAGTATTTTCAAAATTGAAAAGCCAGCAACGCCATCTTTTAAATTAAAATAAAACAATATTTACAGAAATTCAAATAATCACTAAACCAAAATTAAACAAATTCAAAGAAACAAAAAATGTAACAATTAATTGTTAGATGCCCAATATCACTCTTCATTTTTGGCCAAAAATACGCCTGTTTCAACCGTTCATACGTTTTGTAAACACCCGTGTGCCCAGACGTAGGGTCGCAATGTGCGCTTGTTATCAGTGCGTGCCGTTCCGACTTTTTTACGACAATTTTCCAACTTTCCTAATTATTAGCTAAACGAAAGAAACATGGTGGCAAATATTTATACAACACCTCATCCTCTACTCTTCATCTAAAAAATTTTAACGGCAATGCCAACACTCGCTCCTTTATTTTGGAGTACCATCGATCTTTAGGATCCGTACCGTTAGTTTCCCCACTAACAACATCAATCACCGGTAAGCTACAGCTTAAGGTATCCGGGACAACGTGATCTTTTCCTTTGCGATAAACTATCTCTACCTTGTATTGCTGCATCTTAACTGCCCACCGAGCTAACCTACCGTTAACGTCGTGCAAGTTTTGCAGCCAAACTAAAGAATAGTGATCTGTGATCACTTTCACGTTCGGTACCCCTTCAATGTACTGCCGAAATTTTTCTAGCCCAAAAAGAACTGCAAGGCATTCCCGTTCCGTCGTACTATACCTCCACTCTTGTTTCGTAAGAGAGCGACTGATATAGGAAATTACTCGTTCGGCATCCGGATGTGACTGACTCAAAACCGCCACGATTCCTCAACCTGATACGTCAGTTTGCACCTTGAATGGGAAACCACAATTAGGACAACTTAAAACTGGTGCCGTAACTAACTTTTATTTAATCACTTGAAAAGCCTTTTCGCACTCATCTGACCATACAAACTTTCCGTTACCTTTCTTGAGTAATGCGGTTATGGGAGCAACCAAAGTGGAATATTCTTAAATAAAACGCCTATACCAGTTAAAGGTTCCCAATATACCTCTACCATTACTTATATTTGTTGGTGCTGGCAATTCTAGCATTGCCTTAAGGGGTAAAACCATAGTAAATTTTTCAGAAAATCAAATTTTTTTTTATTGGCTTAAAAAATACTTTGAATCTTCTGGAAGGTTCTGAAAAAATTTGTTTAGTAAAATTTCTAGCTTGTACTCCAAGCGTGTCCGATTGCTGCGTAAGAACTACCTGCTACAAATTAATCCCTACTGGAAAGTAACCCCAATGGGTTACTTTCTGTTTTTTTTAGTGTAGTGTCAGTATATGTGCAAGAAGAATATAATTTTTATGTTTTAAACCTACATTTACACTTTGTTAAATGGATTTTTGATTTCGTCGCAAATATACAAGTTTTTTATTTTGAAATCACGGAATTTGTGTGTAGTGCTGATTTTTAACAGTGGATTTGTAATTTCAAAGTGTTTTTAAGTTACAATGAGTGACTCAAAGGTATACCGGGGCAAGAAAAGAAAGAAATCATACAGTTTGTGTCTAGAAGCCGATGCTGAGCTGAACAAACCCGCCAAGCAGTCTTTGACAGATGCGACAAAACACGCACGTTCTAGCATAAAAACTTCGATAAAAGAGAATGAAAAAGAATATTTTAATGTGGAAGAGTACCTTTATGGTTCTGGGATACCAGATTAAAGGTAAATAATTTCAAAGAGTAAAATTTTAAATTTTTTTTATGTCTATAACACATTTCAATATTAAACACGAATTTTCTCGAAACACGATTTTTCAAAACGGCACGCAGCATAACTCCAACAATTTTTGTTCTTTTTGTTCGAATTTTTGATAATATCTTTATAATAATATTTTGAAGAGAAATACTTACGGGATTTTCAATAAGTTGATTTATACATTATTTATTAACAAATTATTACCGATTTTTGTGTCGAAAATTGAAAAATGAAAGTTTTCATTCAAATACCCGTCAATCACACAAAAATCAATATTTTTAAAATCTCTTACGTATTTCTCTAGCTATGAACATGTAGATTAAGTGAATTTTTTTGTTTTATTTTAGATTCAAATTTGTACAAGCTACACTGCGTGCCGCAGAGCGCCTCAAATTCAATAACCCTCACGAGAATGGCTCCAGTGTTGCCATTTCTTAATATTTCTAGATGATAATTTTTTGTTTAATACTTAAATATATACTGAATACCTACCTCAAATATTATTATTCTACTACCTTTCCTTCTATGCAAAAAAAATTGTCAAAAAAACGCTATTTTTACAGCTGTTACAGTGGTTTTACCCCTTAACCTTGTCTGGGTCTACGTAAAAACCAAACTTATCCACGACATAGCCTACGTACTTCAATTGAGAACGACAGTACTGGCATTTGTCTTTTTTTACAGTTATGTTGGCGGCCCGTAACCGCCTGAAAACTTTTTCCAAAATTTCTAAATGTTTTTCGAATGTATTGGCCACAATCACGATATCATCGAGGTAACAAAAAACATAAGGAAGCAAATCATACCCAAGTACTTTATCTATCAGTCTTTGCCAGGTAGCGGGGGAAGTTGACAAATCAAAAGGGAGACGATTAAGCTCCCACAAGACTCACCCGCGGGACTACAAACCCGGTAAACTTTTTCTACTCTTCCGCGAGTGGAACTTGAAAAAAAGCTGATTTTACATCTAGCGAAGATAGGTATTTCGTGTTTTTTAATTGGTCAAGGGTGTTAGTTACGTAAGGAATCGGATAGCTGTCCTTCTCGGTGACCTCGGTTAACTTCCGGAAGTCTACGCAAAAACGAGTTTCCTCCATCTTTCTTTTTGACTAAAATCACCGGAGAGGCCCAATGACTATTACTCTTGTAAACAATTCCTTTTGCAACAATATCATCCAACTATTCATTCAAGTACCCTTGAATAACTGGCGATACGGGATAATAACGCTATTTTATTGGGTCAGCTATTGTCTTAATTACGTGCTCGACAGCATTGGTACACCCTAACTCGTCACCCATAAGTTTATAATTTTTTTCAACCAATGCATTTAATCGTGTCCTCCTCGACACTCAAATCATCGGTATTTTGAATAGCGTTCACTATTTCGAAAAATTCTGTAAGCTCTTCCGCAAAAACCCACTTATTGCTTCGCAGATTCGGAACGATACCCAGCGTTTTCCAAAAGTCTACCTCTAAAATTAATAAATGTGGCAGCTAGGGAATGACAGTAACCGATATTAATTTGGTAGATTCCGCTACCTTCATAGGAAGTAGACATCTTCCTATGCTTCGTACAGTTTGGCCGTTCGCCACCGTGCAAACCGTATCATCGGATTCTAACTTAACCCCAAAACGTTCTCAAAAGTTTTGACCCGGAAATTCCTTAACCGTATGGTTAGCCTCAGAATCAAGCAAACCTTTGAGTTCGTACCCAAAGATATCGACAGTTAAATATGGACGCTGATCGCCTGTCGCGTGCTCCAAGATATAGTTAATAACATGGTCGATATAACTATTTTTTGTCGATTTGGAGTACGGAGTCGGTCTAGTTCGACAACCTAGACGCGACTCTGCCTGTTTCCCGAACGCCTATAAGACCCCCTGTGGGTGTCTCTTTCCCTGCGTGAATAAAAATTTGCGTCGTTACAGTTTGAACAGTTGTCTCACGTTACGTAAAGGCGTCCGCGTGCAAATAAATGTATCAGTTTTACTCCGACATCATTGAATCCAGCAATACCTGTAGTTTTTGCTTGCACTACCTTATCGCTTTTGATTAGTCTCTGCCGGTTGGCTAGATAGGAGTCCTATACCAATTCGTAATCAATTGTGTAAACTTCCCATTATAAACATTTATAATAATTGAATTCAAGTAAGACAAGATTTGTACATAATATAATTTATTGTAAATATATGTAGTTTACCTTACGACAAACAGCAGTTACATTTTTTTATAACAAAGAAATTTTACTAAGTTTTGAAACACGTGCGTACTGCTTGGCGGTCAACTTGTAAGGGATCTTCATTCGGCGCTGTGTTATAATTATTTTCTTTCTTCTCGTAGTTTTCGTAGTGACGTAGCGTTCAGCTCAACTCCTTTCCTAACGCGAGATTTAAAATATTACATTTGGCCTTAGTTTGGAGTCGTACAGAAACAAACAAGCAAGAGTAGAAGGAAAGAATGGCAAACTTAATCACAATAGAACATTAATTTATTTATAAAGTAATAGAAAACATTACTGAGCAAAATCTATCTTCAAATTTGCATCAAATAGATTTGCAGGAGGATTTGCAAAATCATTATTTCTAATTTAATTTAATTATTATTTTTAAGTTTAATTATTGTCAGATTTGGTTATGTCAATACAAAATAATTTGGTAAACTTAATATTTAGTGAATTTTTAAATTTAGGTAAGTACAATTTAACCGTACTTGACTTGCAATAATTTGCAAAGAACGAAAGCTCAACAGAAATTCAGCACGTATGCCAAAGACAAAAACGTCAGAAGGGAAATATAAACTGATAAATGAAATGAAAAAAAGCTTGGTTTTTTATTTGAAAGAAAAACCCGCTATCAGGATTGCGATATCTACTAATTGAAAAAACATTGAACTTTTACTCATTTCAAGATGAGTCTAGCTTAAATAATCAAAATAGTAAAAATAAAATAAGATTTGTTTGAATTATAAGATTTATTTAAATTTAATGTAATTTAATCTAACATCAATTTACAGTCACGCAACAATTTTACTACATTTTAGTATTTTTAATGAAAACCTAAATATACAATGAAAATTAAACCTAAAACAATTAAAGTATTTGTAAAGTAAAATATTCTCTTCAATTTTGAACGACGTTTAATAGCTTTAGGAACAGTTTCCATTGGATCCTTTAATAGATAAATTCGGACCCCTTTCATAAAAGATTTGATATATAAGTCCCAATCTATGTTTGACACGTCAAAATTGTATATTTTTTTATCGTCGGCATGTAAATTTTGCCAAAGACTTCGAACGTTGTCGTCCCGAATATCCCAATCACAAAGAGGAAATTTAAGTGTTTGCTCGTAACGGTAGAAGTACAATTTTATTTGTGCTGAAATTCTTAAATGAAATTATTACTTTGATTTTCGTTATTTGAAATATCACTAAACTCACTTTATTGGCTTGAAAGTTAAATAAGAGCCAAGTTCTATTATGTGTGCCGGAATTATACATAAAATATATTTAAAAATGTAATATAAGTGAAGACTGGAAGTCAATATATATTTGTCGTAAAAAATTTGCATGGTATAAGGCATCCTCTTATAATGACCAAGAAATAAATTCAATGTTGTTTCTAAATAAAATTAATTTAAAATATGTACATTATTTATATAAAGCTCACAAAAGTTTTCGACTGAAGTATTTCAAATAGCAAATAAAAAATCATATAGGAAATTATTTCATATAAATTTCCTCTTAACAAAATTGTCTGCACTACTTTTAAAATACTTAGCGTCGCCACTTTTAATTTGAGAGTAAATATAAAATTCTTACGAATTTAAATTTTGATTTTGATTATAAATAAGTAAACATTACTATACTAGATTAAAACGTTAAATTTGAAATTTGTTTATAAAAATGCCAAAATAATGAAACTTAAGCGGGAACTTAAAATAAATTATAAGGTAGTTTATACATCAATGCGATTTTTATAATTTTTATGTTATAACGAAGAATTGATTTTTTTAACTTTTTATTGTAAACATAACAAATTGTAATGCTTTTGAAATGTTTCAAAATAAAATATATGTGCATAACTTATTTTAAAAATAAGTTAATAATTTATTTAACTTACCATAAGTTATAGGATTTTGACAAGAACTAATGCAGTTGTAGATTTTAATGGTGGACGGTTCGGGTGTTCCTTTTTTCATAAAATTCTTGCTATTTGAACTAATTTTGATAATATTATTAAGAAAATCTAAAAAAAATGACCTAAAAAATTTACCGGAAGATATCCCAGGCAGAAGCTAATATGCAATTTGCCACATAATCGGCTGGAATTATGTCTATTTTATTACGATTTTTGCACAAAATTACCCGATTAATTCCTAGTGATATACCCAGAAGTACACCAATTGGTCCATAAAAATTATCAATCCAGCCTGGTATGGGATCACATAGTGTTGGTGTTACTGTATAATTGAACAAGTTAAAAAGGCATTGAGAACAATTTCTGGAGACTTTTATTTCACCAACTTACTCAAAGAAGGTCTGACGACAGCAACTGGTAGTCCTTCTCCAATTTTTTTTATCAATATTTCCGCTGCCCATTTAGTTACTCCATAAATTTTTGCATCTTTATCGATAAAACTGGAATAATAACAATATAACTTACATTTTCAATTAATAAATTTATATTAAGATTATTTTACAACAAAGCTAAATATTTTTTTCCTTTGTAATACATCTTATATTCAATTCATTATTACTAGTTGTAGTACTTACTTTTTTCGTAGCTAACGACTATTATATATTAATCTAGGTAGGTAGTTTAGGTAGACTTGTATGTATTGCCATGTCCCCAACCTTATAAATTTATCAATTTTCCTCCCTCTAATTTACCTTGGTTGCGAGAGACATGCATCTTTCGAAGGGCATGAGACTTTCTTGTAATTTGTTACTTTAATTTTAATAAAATTTAATGATATGCGTCAATGTAACTTTTAATTTTTAAAAACACAATAATTATTAAAAAATAAAATTTGATCACAATTCAATATTTAATTAATTCAAATAATATATAACCGATGCTTTTAGACTTGTTGTTTTGTATACAATAACAGTATTGCTGCGACAATTTTCCAAAATTGTCCCCTCCTGGAAACGATTTAGCAGCGCGAAATCCAAATGGTAAACCAACCTAATATTGTTTTTGTTTTATTAATTTTTTCAAACACTTTAAAATTTTTATGACCTTTTAAGCCTAATTAATTCATAATTTTTAGTCTTTGATCGTCATTAATTTTTATTATCCTCTCATTTTAGGATTCTTTTGTCTAAAAATATCTTTCTTTTAAATAAATTGTAGTGAATTTAACGAATTTTCAGGTAAGTAATTTTTTGTTTTGAAATAATTTTATAACTAAAATCTGTTTTTTTGTTTTAGAACTAATTAACAAATCAACATATCATTCATTTTAACTAAAATTTTATCACACTTGAAGACTTTTTGTATTAAAATTAAATAATTTCATAAATTGTTAAATAAAAAATTTAAGACAGTATATATTATCAGAAGTTTTGTATATCCAAGATTTGTTATCGTAGATAACCCTATTTTGGAATTAAAAAATAACACTGGAAATATTATAGTAGGTAAAGTTTACAAAATAAGTTTTATTTTCAATTTAAAAAATTTTAGTAAAAAAATCAAGACAGAAATTAGGTATGGAAAGTTTCCAAGTAGACATAAGCAACATCAGTGAGAATATTGATTCATAGTCATAAATAAAAGTGTAACAGAACAAACTAAACAAGAAGAATATGCAGAAAATTGTTATTGTAATTGTTTATGAAAGATTGTATTCAAAATTAAAGAAAAAACTATTATTACTTATATTAACTGTATATAACAATAACAGAAATTTAACAATAACAAGGAATGTCGATAGAGTATTATAGTTGAGCTATATTATAGTTTGATGTGGGATTAAATGGTTAAGAACAATTTTTATAGAGTTTATAAATCATTAACTTAAAAATATTACTTATGTGTAAAAATGAAAAGAAATATAATTTAATATTTTCTTACATTGATTTAAATTTTTTTAATTCGTCATCGTCGAAATTGTCACAAAAAGTTTGCAGTTGCTCTGGTAATTTATTATTGGTGTCATCGATTTTTTCGTATACTACATCTCTATTTTTATTTCCATAAAAAAAAGCAGTTGATACGTAAACAATAGACTGAAACAAATATATAAAATAGAAAGAAGAAAAAACTTTTTTATTTTCGCATACTGTGATTATGCAAAAGAGTGTTTTGTTATTTGGTTAAACCAATGTGAAAAATTTGAGTCTTTTAAAATGTTTGCAAAAGCCTGCTGATATTATTAGAGGAGAGTACGATAACCAGGATTATAAAAATATTCTCATTAAATAATTCTTAGTCTTACTAATAAAAATTATTAATAAAAATTCGTTATACACTCGTTGAACAATTGTTTAGTTATACACTGTATAAGGTATGTATAAGGGGTATGTATAGCTTTCCTACTAATAAACGTTGTGTAGGCGTTGTATACGCGCTGTATAAGTTATAACTGTGTTATACACTCAAATTAAAATTTTTCGTATGTAAGTGTGATTTTTTGTGCAATTGTCATAATCTAAAGTCATATTCATTTTCTACTGTTATATTCTAAGAAAAAAAAAGATGTTTGCAAAAGAAAATTACCATTTTCCGAGGTACCTAAGTAAAACATCTAAAGAAAACATTTATTTATTTTTGTAACATTCAAGTGATGCTTGTTCTTAATTTTTATTTGTAGTAGAACAAGAAATATCATGATAAGCTATAATAAATTATTTAAAGTTAGTTTATTTTTTAAAAGAAAGCGTTAATAAAAGCAACTTTAACGGCTGTTTCTTGTATACAATTATTACTATCACGCTTATGATCCTGTAGTAAGTCTTCTGATGTGGCAAGATGGTCTTCGGATGGCATAAACGGATTCTCCTCATACACAACAAATTATTCTTCCATTTGTATTGCTCTATTGTGTAGGACACTAGGTGATTTGGTCTTCGGTAATTTAGTCCTCGGTAATTTAATCCTCTAGATAATTTTACTCCAGGTAATTTGGTTCCCGGTAATTTGGCTCCCGGTTATTTGATCCTCTGGTAATTTAACCTTCGGTAATTTTCCCTCGGTAATTTCACATCCGATAATTTGATCCCCTGGTAATTAGATCTCCTGGTAAATTGGTTTTCGGTAATTGTACAGTTTTGCTAAATAAATACCTAACAAAAACTAACACTAACCTACTGTCAGATCCATGTCTTCGCGAGGTCTATCTTTTAAATACAGTTTTTTTAAAAAAATGACATAAAATAATCAAACTTAACAAAATGTTAAAATAATAAAATTTTAAACTATTAAGTAAATAATACATACTACGAAGAAAACATAATATTTAACGAAACTAAAGTGACAAAAATTCACATTTAACAAGGTTGAACTAAGAATATTTAAATAAACAAGAGAATAGAATTCTGAAAAAATTACGCTATAGAAGTGGTAGTGGTAAAAGCTACTTAAAAACAAAAAACAAAAAAACCTGTAACATAATATAAAGGCCTCTATTTCACGATTATTATCGATCATCAGTCATGTTTAACGGTAAAAATAACAAGTGAGAGCAAATATTCCAAACAAATTTTAAAAAATTTTAAATTTAAAAAATCAAAAAATTAACCAAACTTTAAAATAAACTTTAACATTTAACATTTTGTTAAGTTTGATTATTTTAACATCACATGCTACTAAATACCATAAAAATACTTAACAAAATTTTAAACTTTTTTAAGTTATTTTCTATTTAAATAACATAATCTAACACTAATAACCTACTGACAGATCTATGTCCATGTCGCGTGAATCTACCTTTAACGTACAGTTTAAATTACCGGGGATGAAATTACCGAGGACAAAATTACTGGAAATCAAATTACCGTATACGATTATGTAGCACAGCCAAAGCCACAATGGAAGTTTTGGTATTTTCTAAATTTGTTAAAAAACCTCGCAATAGGCACCTAAATTGTTGATTCCAAACCCCAAAGCATATTTTCCATAGCATTTCTAGTTTGCACGTGTGCTCTGTTGTACCTTTCTTCTTTCTCAGTTGTCGGATTCAACAGAAGAGTAAATAAAAAAGAAGTTCAAGGATAACCCGAATCGTACGTACATCCACGTACGTTACGTGGATGTGAAAGACGCTTAAGGCTTAAATCAACAAGCTGTGATGCGGGATACTGTGGTTATAGATGCTTGGTTGCTCATCTAACTGCTGTGATCGAAAGCTCGGGTTTGATCGATGAGTTATGTAAGGGTTAGGCAAGGTTAGCACCCTACCAGAGTGTTATGCAAAAGCTTAACAAAACCATGAGTACCAATAAGTGTAGAAATTTGATACATTAATTGTAAAAATACAATACAAAAGCTTTCTCTAATATAGGCATATCTTACCTTTAAATTTTGTACGGATCTTGCAATCTTGAATAACTCTCGAACAGCTGCAACGTTTGTAGATACAGATATTCTAAATTCTGCTTCAAAATTAATGTTAGCTGCGCAATAGAAAATGCAATTAACTTCATTTGTAAGGTTTTTTAAATCTTTTTCACTTAATCCTAAGTTTGGCTGAGAGCAATCACCAGATACCATAAAAACTTTATTTAAAAACACGGCATTTGTAATTTTTAATTTTTCAAAAACCTAAAATTGCTATTGTTAATATAAAAGGTTTTTAATTAAACTTTACTTACAGGTCTATCAAAAAAATTTTTAAAACGTTCTTCACTGTTTATATTTTTCTTAGGTCGCATTAATATGTAAATTTTCTTAATATCTCTACAGGTTCTTAGCAGTTTTTCTATCAATAACGATCCTAATAACCCTGTAGCCCCTGCTACAAATATGGTAGAATTATCAAAATATTCTTGTATCGGAGTTGAAAAAGTTTCCATTTTTATTGTTATAAGATTAATCCACTGCTAACCTATAAAGCTACTCGTTTACCTACAAATTTACGAAAATGTTAAAACAATTTATTTTTGGGCGTTATTCACAACATATTTTTAACTGCTATCATCTGTATATTGTCGTGTTTTGAAATGCCCATGATAAACCGTTTTCTTAATTTTGAAGAGTATTTAGAAATTTATTTTGTTTTAATAAAAAATTTTTGTAACATATTGTATTATATAAAGTTTGTAAAATATTTGTTTTTGTTGCAAACAACAGAGGTAATAGAGGTTGAAGCAGGGCTTCTTGCTAGATTTAAGCCAGACTATGGGCGTGTGCAGTCTGTCGAGTTTAATTTGAAAACTCAAAAAAGTTTTGAATATTTTGATATTAAAAGTGAATTTGATTACGATTTGAAGTTGTTTTAATTAATTAAAAAGTAAAATTGAAACAAAATTTTGAAGATTTTGAAATTTTATCGAACCACTACGGTTTCGATAGATAAGAGGTGACAGCTGAGCGCATATATAGTAACACGCATTGGAAATTGTACTACCTTATAAGGTAATTTTAATGCAACAAAGATTTGATTGTGACCATATTTGGTTATAAATTGAAACGAAAAATTTTATATGATTATAAATTTATCAAACATAAAAGTAATACGGGATGATAAGATAAAAGACAAGAAGATAAAAAAATTTTAATTGGACAACTGAAAATTATCAAATTTGAGGAAATTTTTTTATCTGCAGTAACTTTTAAAAAGACTTTGAAGGCTCATAAATGTCGGAAGCACAAGATCGTTCAACTTATTGGAAGATAGACAAATATCAAAAAGAACCAAAATAAAAATTTATAAGACATTGATAAGGCCGGTAATTACTTACGCAGTTGAAGTTATATGCATGACAATAGAAGAAGAAGAAGAATTCCGTGTATTCGACAGAAAAGTATTAAGAACAATATTAGGCTTCAAAAAAGATAACAGGGAGTACCGAATTAGAACAAACACAGAAATTCTAGAGGTAATGAATGGAGAAGATCTTGTGAGATATATCAAGGCGCAAAGGTTGAGATGGTGGGGACACATGATGAAAACTGATAAAGAGGAAACAACAAGAACTATAATGACATGGAAACCGGGTAACGAGCAATGCAGAGGAAGACCCAAACTGAGATGGAGCGATAAGGTGACGGAGGACCTAGAAAAGATGAGAGAGAGAGAGGCTGGAGACAGAAGATCATGAATCAAGAGACCTGGAGAAAGATCATAAGAAGCGCCAGAACAGACCAGGACCTGTAATTAATTAACGGTAAATACGAGGATTAATCCACCTTAAGAAATGGATTTTGTAAGTCCGAAAGAACAGCTAAATTCCAATCAGGAATGTAATGCTATGTTATTTACAAGATTGTTCAAGGCGGTGAGTTCTGGTGATACTGATAGTTTAAATAAAAAATAAAATTGTTGTGCTGAATCAAAAATTTTAAATATAATTTTGCACATGAAAAAGATTTATACTGGTCTGACAAATTTCAGATTTTTAGGACTTGAACAGAACAAGTGTGCTCTTGTCCAAAAGCCAATTGGACAAATTTGGACATTTCTAAATTTCGCACCTAAAATTTTTACCAATTAACGTGGGAATTCAAATTTATCACTATAAATCTCCCAATATTTTGAATCTCAA
This sequence comes from Cantharis rustica, assembly GCA_911387805.1. Taxonomy (NCBI): domain Eukaryota; kingdom Metazoa; phylum Arthropoda; class Insecta; order Coleoptera; family Cantharidae; genus Cantharis; species Cantharis rustica. The sequence continues at coordinate 35,540,603 of OU426880.1, forward strand.
TCTTTACAACAACTCATCCGAATAACGAAATGTTGTTCACGCAATTTAAAAGTTAAAAAAAAAGAAACAGAAAAAAATATGACAAGTTTCAGAGCAATATTTAAATAAAATAGAATAAAATTAAATTTTCATCGCTGTCTATTTAGTAATACAATATATTGTGTTTTGAGAAAGACTTTATAAAGACAATTTTTATGTTTATTTAGTTTTAAAAATATTAATTTAAAATTGAATAGGGGTCTTTTACCTACAATGGCCGATGTAGCGGACATATAATTTTGTGAGATCGCTGAATTTGATAAAAAGTTAAAAGTTTATTTGAATTAAACAGTGAATTTTAAAGTTGTTTTATTGATTCTGGGGGTGAATGAGAAAATTGATTTTATAAATTTTAAAATTTGTCGAAGGAACGATAAAATTGTTGATAGGCCCACAGCTGCATGACGGCATCGTACAAAGGTGAGAGTTGCTATTTTGCAAATTTATTGTAACGAATTTTAAAAATTTGAAAATATTAGCAGATTGCTAAAATAAAATCTCAAGTGGAAATAAATTTAAAGTTCATAACAACTGAATAGTAAATTTAATAACATCACAATATATTGTGATAACCTCCGTGTAGAAAATTATCACAATACCTTGCCGCGGTGTCGCTCTGCTATAGCGGGAAGTAGAGAAACTTCTCAGTGTTCGTGAGTTCTAATTTCTCGCTACACCCTTTCAACATAAATTATACCAAAATTTCATTTCAATAATATTCAATCAAATTATTTTAAACTTGAAAAATTTTATAGTATTTCTCATGTGATATCAGGTTGCAGCAGTCGACTTTTCTCTCAAATCAATCAATTTTCATTCAATATTAGAAAACGTTTTATCAATTCCAATTAAAATCTCAATCAAACAATCGTTCACTAAAAATCACTTTACTTATAAAAACATTAAGAATAAAATAAAACCGACTTTAAAAAAACTACTACTGTGAAGAAAATGCTCTAAAAAGCAATAAATAATTACGTTATTTAGTTACTTCAACTAGCTGGCACAGGCGGCCAATTATTGTAATCTTGCAGTCGGTACCAGCCAAGTGTTTTAAAAAATTCTTTTTTAGAAAGTTCAGATAGGTACATCTAAGTAAAAATTTAAAAATACAACCGAATTGATAACCTCCTTCTTTTTGAAGTCGGTTAAAAATAGTATAAGAATGTTTGAAATAAAAAATTACGTTATAACAATAACTATGATAAATTTTAAAATAAAAATTAGCTAAAAATTAGTGTCTGATATAGTTGTTCAGCCTTCGGCTTCACTGGGGGAAATCGCAACCACACTGGTTTACCGGCCGCCTTTAGCCAACTAGACTGGGTCCGATAATAGTTAATTTTTAAGTTGGTAAAAAGAACCGACCAATCAGAGGTGCGTTACGGGAAAGAAAGAAAGATACACAGATACACAGACTTGGGATATTGGGATATTCGTTCTCCAGTGGCATATAACTAAGAAAAACGAAAAAATAATTATAAGCAAGAAAGGATATAAGACAAATTAAAAAATTAAAAAATAATCAAGAAAATGTTAAAAATTACTATGGATTAAATATGACTTACCGGATAAAAACAAATAATTAATATAAACGATATCACGTGCTTAAATATGTACATTTTTGAAAGTTACATTTTTTGAAATTATTTGCATTGAAGCAAGATTTATAAGTTGAACTCAGAAAGTTCACAACCTGCAAAAAAGGTAAAGAAAAGGTTGGAGCAATCAATTGAATAATAATTAACGCTTTGATAAAAAAAATATGAATCTCACAAGTGATCTGGATTTATTGACTTTTCCCCAACTTCCCTGAAACTATTATTTATTACTCTAAGGTAGGGATCATTAATTGGGTGTTTTATATATTCATACAAATATAATTTTATATTTTAAATATTTAAGTTTAAAATTTCAATCGATTACTATTAATTTTCAATGCGTAAGAAAATGATCTCACTGGTAAATAGAAATTAAAATAAATTAATAGTATTTCATTCAAGTTGCTTATAGCTTACTAATAATTATACTACTTATGCTAATATAATTACTAATAATTATAGTTGTTCATTAGCAATAAAATACAGGTAAATAGTTTTAATCAATTTTTTTTTTAAGTATGGAATTGCATATGTAACAAAGTTAAAACATTTCAACTCATTATTATTTTAAAAGATATGAGCATCTATCCGTTGTATTGGGTTACTTGCTCTAAAATTAAAAATATTTTGAGTTTCTATTTGAAACATTTTGTTTTATGTCCAATATCTTCTCTAATAATTTATTGATAAAATGCATTCATTTCAAATAAATTATTAATTCATTTTTATACGTTCAAAACTTTTATATAAAAATGTAGTATTATGTAAGTAAATGTAAAGTAAGTTCATGAAAATTAGGCCCAGCTTTAGGGCTTAAACTCAAAAGTAAATTTTTCAATTTATTCTATCAAAATTATTCCTTGAATTATTTTTAATCTATCATTGCAATATCAATAATAATTAAATTATTAAAAATTAAATATATAATAAGTATAATTATTATACTTTAAATATTTTACAACCATAGTAATATTTTCAAAACGATATAAAACAATCATATCTATTTAAACAATTTTGACTTCAAAAAATCAAAGATCGGCATAACTGTGTGTTTAAACACCCGTCTGCTGCTGGAGCAAAAAAATAGCAAGTAGATACCAGAAAAATATCTTAATCTAAATTAAAATTTTTCCAACAAAATAATTTTCAAATAAAACTTTTTTTAATAATAATTCTCACAGCACAGTCAGAAATAACGCACGTCAATATATTTAGCATTTTTTGTAGAAAAACCTCAAAAAAAAGAATGCAAATTTAAAAAAAAAAACAAAAAGTGCACAATTTTTAGAACTAAAATGTTTTAAGTTAACATAATATAAATACCCGATTGGCGATTAAATAGTTCATAAAACATTTTAGTTTTAAAAAGTGTTTTTGTTTTTTTGATTTTTCTAAAAAATTTGATGATTAATATCGATTAATATTAGTACCTTAACCAGTCATCCATTGATTATATTTAACATTATCTTACTTTTACTTATGTACTTACTTTTCGGTTGTAAAAAATTAATTTTGAAAATTTTGTATCGCGTACTGTCAGATTACCACGCTAACTGAATGGAGTTGTCGCGCAATGATTACAGATTATAAACTAATATTCCTCGAGTCTAAAACCGGTTACTCATTGGTTAAGTTTACGTACAGAATTATCTATAACATCCTTTACAACCATGAATGTCAATAATAATGTGGTGGCAATAATAATAATTGCTGTGTTGTTGGTTACAAAAATTGTTATTCCAACATCGATAAATTCGTAAAATTTTAACGTTTTTCGAGTAAACCACAAGAGAAAGACCTACGTGAACAATGGATACAACATGTCCGTAGATAAAATAATTTTTTGCAAATTTAAAATTTTTTTTTGATTTTAACGCCTTTATCTTTTAGACATACTACCGACAGAAAGTTCGAAGCAGGTAGATGAAATGTTAGAAATAACGTAATTATTTCAAATCATGCGTTTTTTATATTTTTATTCAAAAAAATTAATTTTCTAATTATTGACAAATTACAACTGATTTTTTGAAAGAAAACTGAAATTATCTTAAATAACTTTATTAAGGATGTATTTTCATTGAAATATTAATTGCAACTAGTTGTATTGAATAAAAACTGTATTTTCTATAATAGCATGAATGAGCAAAACAACCCCTGTAGGGGTAACCCCAATCTAAATGTTCAAGAGGCTAATACCAAAATTTTTAACTTTAAATTTTTAAAATTTAATTTTAATTTTTCAAATTTTTAATTTTAAAGCCGAACCAATTCAAGATCCACGGCTTCTGATGTTATACCATACTCATTAACACACCTCGACACTTTTAGTTGCCACAAATCAATACGAAATACTAGTTTTAGTAAAATGCATCATATTCCTAGATGATATGTATCTGGGCGGATTTGATATCTTCAAAGAAATTGCTGTCTGTCGGTTTTTCAACATTTAGTTAAATATTTACGTAATGGTCACATTACTGGTGTGTTCATTAAAATTTTATATAGCGTCATTGCCTATTCAACAAGTCAAGGAGTAATAGTTAAGTAACAAAGAAATTTTTATTTTTTATAAAATTAATTTTTACATGTTACATGAAATTGAAATAAAATTTAATTTATAACTTACATAATATTGTTCAAAGACTATTTCAATGAATGATATAGCTTGCTACATACTGTTATATAACTTTATGTTTCGATTTTCGAATTTTCATTCATTAAATTAGTCTTTGAACAATATTATGTAAGTTATGAATTAAATTTTATTTCAATTTCATGTAACATGTAAAAATTAATTTTATAAAAAATATTATCACATGTTAATAACTGTAACTATTATGACGAAATATTTATTGTGTATCGCATAGTGAATTTAGTAAATTGTAAATATTAGGAGAAATTTAAACGTTTAACTTTGAAAAAATAATTTTAAAAAATAGTGCAATCATGGATAATAATTTATTATTACAACGGTATGAAAAGAGAACAGGTACTGAATTATGTTTAAAAACCGATATGCAAATGTACGCACAAGTGATCAAAATAATAGGTCACGGATTCATACACGCATTATGCTTGGACGGTAAAACGCGTCTATGTATAGTACGAAAGATCTTCTTGTATCGTGAAGAAGACGTAGAATTAGACTCTATAGTTTTAATTTCTTTGAGATATTATACAATTTTATAACCGCTTCTATATGCAGGCATGTTATTGTTGGTTAATTCATAACTCGAAAGCCGTTAATTTTAGACAATAAATGGTTTATATCTAGTTTCTTAGATTATATCACGCTCTTTAAAAAATCACTAAACTATTTTTACTAAAAAATCAATATTTCCGGGCTATGGTCATGTGACTGTGGAACTTGAAAAAAATGCTTTAAAGAGGTCTAATTATTATTCTTCATTTCTAAAAATGATGTTACATATTATAATAATGTTGTTAAGAAGCGTTGACCCCCCCCCCCTACGTAAAAAATATTGTAAGTTAAATTTACGTAATATTCCCCCCCCCCCCCTTTGCCGCCTCGTAAGGGTCACTGAGCTTTCCAATAACCCCCCCCTTTCTTTCTCCAAATCCTTACGTAATTATTGAACGGACCCTAATGGTAATTTTAATTTTTAATTATACGGGAGCGACAAAATATAATCGAGACCAGCTGGAGCTGGAGGACCATTTGAGGTACAAGAGGCCGAAGTCGATCCTGCAGTCGGACAGCACAACGACGACTATATAACTAACATTGTTTTATAATTACAGGATGAAAAGGCCGGACCAATGACGGATGGCATAGTGCCAAACTGGATGTGCCGCGTAAGCCGAGCGATCTCGAAACGCGTCCCACCGCCTAGTCCCCCCTAAACCGACGTCAACGTCACAAAAACTCGAAAATACTCGGAAACTGCCGGAGTCATGGCTGACGACTGTTCTAGAGGTGCAGATCGGAATGAAAAAATAAAGAGAGAGCGAGACGCGGCCGGTCCCTGCGTGACTACGACAGAAAAACGGATCCGCGACGCGTCAGCTCCACCACAAGCCGCAAATCCCAAGTCCGGTGTCCATGGCAGGGTCAAGGCTTCTTCCGTGAACGCCCAAAAAGGATTCAAAGAAATTCAAAGATAGCCGATAAGGGAAATAGGGTACGATCCCGAATTCTAAAACGCAATAAAGTGAACTAGAGGACAGGCAGTATACCCTAAAATAGTGGTGGCATGCCAACTAAGGAACATGATTCTGATTCTGATTCAAATTCGTTGTATCATGGAATTCAGGGCCGGCATCTTGAGTTATTTTTGTCTTATAAACATTTTTATTTATTTTGAGCATTTTGAAAGCAGTTATACAATAATATACAATATATGTATATAGTTTGGTTATAATATAAGTTATAACGATAAAATTTCTTTGATATTTTCAAAAAAATTAGGTAAGGCTATTCCTATTTCTTTCACTGTATACCAACCTGTAACTTAATACTTTCAAAATAAATCCAAATTATAATATGATGTCTAGATGTTATTTAATTTTTTCCAGTAAAGTTTTTCCAATAAAAGGTATACTTTTAAGAGCCGACAAAGTAAACAATAAGCAGATTAAAGGGATTTTAGGTATAGTCGGAATTTTTTTAATTTGCGTATGACTAATCTCCAAGTGCAGTGAGACTTAACGTATAACATTTGGTTATCTTTGTCATATTTAGAAAAAAGTAACTATTAGAAAAGAGACAGAAAAAAAAATACGTCGCGGTAACTTTGTAATGAAAATGAATTAAACGTACGTCGATTTTAACTATTTTAACTGTCATCTCGTTTGATTTTTGACATATAATCTCGTCATTTTGACATCATATTATAATTTGGATTTAATTTGAAAGTATTAAGTTACAGGTTGGTATACAGTGAAGGAAATAGGAATAGCCTCACCTAATTTTTTTGAAAATATCAAAGAAATTTTATCGTTTTAACCAAACTATATACATATTGCAATGCCCCCAGCTATACAAATCTTATAAAAGCTTTTCTTCATCCATAAATTAATTCTATAACTGGGCATCCATTTTTTTATAACAAGAGACTCTTCATTATACCAAAATATTTCCAAGTAAATGTAAAATAAAATTTTACTTCTATTCGATAGGAACGAATGTTGCAAATTTTACCTTAATCAAATCGCCGGCTTATCAATTTCACACATTCGCTCTAGCAAATTTAATTTTCCAATTCTAAGTATCCAAATTCAATTTTTGATTTTAATCACTTTTCTTCTAATTTAACAACCAAATTTAATCGCTCGGTAGCGAATTCTCAAAATTTATCCAATAATTAATTCCAAATTTCAAAAATAATTGCAATCGCATATAATTCACTTTATTTAATCAAAAAATAATACTCACAACTTCAAAAATAATACAAATCTCAAAATTAACTCACTTGAGTTAATTAATTAACCAAAAATCAAATTTTTCAATGTTCGCCTCGAGTTTAAGCTTACTCGGGCGACGCGCTATCGGCAAAAAGCCACTTTCCTCCTCGATTCGCTCCCACCTGTCTAATTCTCCAGTCTTACAACTTAAAACCATTTAAATAAATTTTCATTAAAATGCACAGGGTAGGTCGCAATCATTTTGAAACACCACAATATATTATTGTATATTATTATTGTATAACTGCTTCCAAAATGGTCAAAATAAATTAAAATGTTGATAAGACAAAAATAACTCAAGATTAGATTAAGTTTATTAATATTATATGAGAACCACACCGCAAATTTAGAAGATGCCGGCCCTGAATTCCATGATACAACGAATTCATTGTATTATGTATAATGGTCATTGAAGAATATGCGATGCACTACTATAATTATATTAATGAAAGTTGTTATCTATCCATAAGGAATTTTATGAGTATACATAACTAGCCCGGCCCGTTTTCCAGATACTTACGCAAAATGTATAAATGTATAAAACACAGCATGTGGTTGTCGGTAATCGAAAACGTACAGTTTATCACGTGATAAATAAACTGTTGGAAACAATTATAAGTACCTCCAGCGCCACCTAAGTATTTTCCTGTAACTAAGAAATGATAATAATCTGTACTATACGAAAAGCTTCCCTCTCTCCTGTATGCAGCCCGCTCTTAAGAACATAGACTGGTCGGAAAAAGGTATTAAAGTAAATGGGAAGTACCTAAGTCATCTACGATACGCTGACGATGTAGTGCTGATAGCAAATAACCAACAGGAATTACAGGACATGATGACGGAATTAAACAAGGCTTCAAAAAAAGTTGGATTACAAATGAATATAAGTAAAACCAAAGTAATGACTAGTGGTGTATTTATATTGTTACCATAATCAAACTAAACAAATGTTAAAATAATGAATTTTAACTGTTAAGTAAAGAATACATACTTACATAAAAACATAATATTTAAAAAACATTAAAAAATGACTTGCAATTAACAGGTTTGAACTTAGAATATTTGAATAAACAAGAAATTCAATTCTGAGAAATTATGTATAATGAAAAATATTCCAAAAAGTCCAAATCTGTTAGATGTAATAATTAAATGTCTTTTTTATTGTTTTTTATTTATTTATTATTTAACAATACATACTATTAACTACTACAAAAATCCAAATTCAAATTTACCACAAATTAATTATTGGTCATAATCGTCGTAATTAATTAAATCAATACGACTACATTTTCGTCTACACAATGGACAAGTTGACGATAGCCGAACCATGTTGCTAGACAGCTTAGATGTAATTTGTGATTGCAAATTAAAACAGCAACAGTGTAATTTATGTTTTCTTTACAAATACTGCACTTCATTTTGGAACTAACTTATATATTGCTATTTTTGAAAAGTTGAAAAAACGTTAATTCACTTAAAATTACAATAACATTACAATAAAATAAAAATTACATGTTAGTCTTATATACCGTACGACTCAACAGATCAACGATGGATCCGTTGAGTCGTTGATCTGTTGAGTATCTGTTAATTCGCTTAATACATCTACTCTATAATATAAAAAGATTAGCTTTTTTATGCAATGCTCAAATCTATTCTCTATCGCTCTTTCTATTGTTCTATAGAAATAGAATAGAAATCTCTTCGAATTTTCGACCCAGATATTAAAAACAAATCTGCAAAAACGCAGCTTTACAAAAATAAATTACAATGATTTAGTCGCTTATAATGGGTTTGAAAATATTAACTGTCAATTTTTTCAGGCTCATACCACATTATAGCGACACCGTCATACTATAATTGAAGTTGTTTAAAATAATTGTTTTAAATAATTTATTGTGTTCACAATAGTTATCAAAAATTTTTCTTACTCGTGGTATCTTCGCACTATCACGCACGTCCAACATACAAATTTTTATTATCCATACTCTACTCGATTTATAGTCGATCCAATTATCAATTTTTCTTCTGCACGTTTCCACTATCTTTTGGCTGGCGATTATTTACCTTCAAAATTGTGACTCTTTTTGGTATCCAAATAATGATGTCAATTATTTCTATCTAAATGTATTACTTCAGAATTCCATAAATCTTCTCAGAAATACTCCTCAATCCAGCTTCACTTGAAATACTACTTCTTAAAATAATTTTTAAAAACTAATTGCTTTACAGAAACTTTCCAACATCTTATTCAAATTTTCACCTTCATTCTCTGCGTAATCTCTTTTCAAGCTGCTACGTTATCTTTTTTTTCTTACCAACATTTTTAAATTTTTAAAATTAAAATTTACTACAGTAAATTTGACTACTTACATCGTGATCTGATTTGTTTTCTGTCTAGATACAATTCTATCTAATAACGGATAATATCTGGGTTTCTCTCGAATAATAATAAAAAAAACTTTTAACTAATCATCTTTACAACAAAATATGCAAGTTCCATTAAAAAACTATACTTCTATTATAATCTTTTCCTTCCCCATTGAATAAAAACTCTCTCATCGCCTTCCCCCAATACAAATCAAAAATATGACGATAATAGATAGCCGCAGAATCTAAAGCACCAAGTCTGTTCGAAGAAAGTCCTGGTAGCTGCTGGTTTGTCTGACGAAAGAACTCTGCGAGTAGATGTTGATGGTTACGATTGTAAATGGGTAAGTGACATTAGCTTACCGAAGTATTGTTTTATTTATTATATATAAAGTTCCTACTTGTCTATTGGAAAATATTCAAGTAGCTCCTTTGCTCTTTTGCCTGAGTGGTAGCATCTTTGCTGGTAGACTTTGCCATACGGTTTTGTGTGTGGGTACCTTCCAACCATTTGAGTCTTCAACTCCATTTTTGTTCTTTTTCGTTTTACAATCTCTTCAGGACTTTTATATTATTAGTTTTTATTTATTACGTTTGTTCTTTATTTCTTTCTTTATCAATTAAATAATTTCATTCTTTCTCTTTGGATTTTATTTAAGTTGACGGGCGTTCAGCGGCAACTCAATTTTCTTTTTAGGTGGTTGTCGTACAGTGTCTCCAAAATAAGAATTCACGAAACGTGTAAACGGCCCAGCTCTCGGTCTGTAGATCAAAAAGATCAAAACATAGCTGTTCGGTGTAACAACTACCGGCATTCAAGAGGCAATCTGACCATTAACCTCATAAAGAGAGAAGAGTGGTCCAGAAAAGTGGTGCCCAACGTGTGGAGCCTGAATAAAATAGTAGTGAAGGCTAATTTCTGTACCAACCGTGAATAAGTCGGTAACTCAAAAAAGGTAAATGTTCAGGAGAAGCAAATTAAAGTTTAGCGAATTCTGTAAAATCGTGGAAGCGATATAAAATTTTACTTTTTACACTAAATAAATGCTAAGAAGACTCTGTAAAAATGAAAAAAGTTACAATGTTGTAGTTCCTGCGAATAGGGGCTGGAGTGACTTACCTAGTTATTCACTGTAGGAAATTTTAATTATAAAATGAGTTAACTAATTTTGGACAGCTGAACAGTATTATTTTAATTGTTAATAATTAATTTCAAATATACTTTATCGGCGAGTAAAAATAAAAGCAACAATAAGAGAAAATGTAACTACAAAAATGTACAAAAATTACTAATCTAAATCATCATCTGCATTTACTTCAATACGATCCGGATCTTCATCTAAAATATTGACTGCTTACCGCGTTTACGAAGATTTCAAGTTTTAAAGGGTTCTTTGTTATAATCAATAAATAAGTGGTTTAAGTAGTGTAACTCGATATTAATCATATCAAAATTTTTAGCATAAACCAAAAAAACCTAGTTCATCGCCTGATGATGCCATAGTATCGTGAAAACGTTTGCGATAATATACATACAGTGTATTTATATATTGTGATAACTTAAACATTTTAGTTTCGAAAAAGTTTTTTATGCATTTTTTGGTTTATGCTAAAAATTTTGATATGGTTCTTTATTATCCAAACATATTTTATATTTTATAATTCCCAATTCCTTAGTATATTGTAGCCATTGAACAGGTTGCCATAGAAATCTTTCGCCTTCTATATTTGCTTTCTTTGACGCAAACAAACTCTTAGCTGCACCGCTAAATAGAAAAAAATTTCTCCTTTCATGATGACCACTTTAAATGGTTTCCTTTTTGGCATGATCTTACCAGCTGGTACCGGTCATTTAGGTGGTTAATTTTAATACCAGTTCGCTTTTTTTTAAATATTACAGTATGGTCGCTGTCACATTCCATGTGTGTATGGCCACTTACTAAAAATTTCTGATTAATGGCTTTTAAGTTTGGGCAGTTTTTCATTGCGTAATTGAATATAAAAGCCACATATTGGTTTTTATTCTGACCCCCACAGGTATCAGAATAAAAAGTTACTTCTTCAATGTCAGCAGTTATATTTTGTAGAAGATGATACAAACAAGAAGAAGAAGCAATTTTATTTCTGCCTCTACCGGATACTGTCTCATCCCACATGTAACATGTTGGCATCATTTGTTGCCAAATCGTGTACGGTTAAGTTGAACGTCCACAACTGGCGCAAATAAAAAAACTTATTGGCCTTTAAATGTGGTGTTGGTAGGCATTGTTGAAGGTTGAAAGCAAAGGCTTTTGTCTTGCAATTATTTGCTGCAGCTTCCTTGTCAAGCTTCTTTACACAATATGCATTTTCTGCAAGACTGTGATACTCATCTCTTCCTTTTTCTAATGCACCCTTTTTATCTCCTTCTGAAATAACTATTTTTGTTTTAAACAAATCACATTTAAGCATGTGTCCTGCTTAGGATTTTTAAATACTAAGTTCTGCTCATGAAAGCACTTAGAGTACAGGGTCAAAGAAATTGGATTTTCCCTATTTTCCTTATACATACCGTACATTTTTGAAATAGATAGATTTGATGAAAGGTACTTTTTTGCCGATCTCATTCTAATGTAATGACTTTCGTAATCAGGAAACGAAAGTATGTGTTCTTTTGCGGACTCAATCTCTTCAACTGTTCGTTTATTGGCACTTTGTTTAACTTGTTTCCTTGTATTGTATTGATAACTTATTACGCCAAATTAAACAAAAAATTCTATCGAACTCAATATATCCAAATATTTTAAAAAAAAACTAACGCGAACTTCAATGTCATCACTTTTCTCGGAAACAAGTCAAACAAAATTGTGAAATATTTAAAAAATAACTATTATAACATTGCTTTTAAAACAGACAATGAACTTAACAAATTTATTAATAACGCAAAATCAAAATCAGATATGTTAACTAAATCAGGGGTTTATGAGCTCACTTGTGAATGCTCTCAAAAATGCATTGGTCATACCGGTACATCTTTTAAAACACGATTTGATGAACACACTCGATCCCACAGACTTGCAGATGGAAAATCGACTTTCGCGAAACACCTACCAGACACAAACCATAAATAAGGTGATAGAAAATTTTGCACGTTGCACAAAAAAGTAAAAAACTGGAGATTTTATAAACTATAGAAATTAATAAATTAAAATATTTATCTTTCTTACTAAATAGTCAATCTAATTTAAATAACTCACCCATATTAAACATTTTTAATAAATAATACCTCCCGCCCCCTTCTAACTTACCTCACATCCACTTACATTATTTCTCTTTTATATTAAATATATTCCTACCCTCTAGTAAATTCACACAAAATTATAAAATTTTTTTTGATTACCCCCCGCTTACCCTCTTCTTTTCTCTTGCAATGTTGTCGATAAATAAGGAAATTTTCTCGTTTCTCTTTCTAGTTCATCGCCTGATGATGCCATAGTATGGTGAAAACGTTTGCGATAATATACATACGGTGTATTTATATATTGTGATAACTTAAACATTTTAGTTTTCGAAAAAGTGTCTTGTGCATTTTTTGGTTTATGCTAAAAAATTTGATATGATTGATATCGAGTTACACTACCTAAACCACTTATCTATTGATTATAGTAACTTTAATGTTAATTTATTAATATTTTGTAAAAAAAATAACGAATTACAACAAAAAAAACTATTGTAAACTATACATAATATAATTAAATAATCTTGGAATGAACAAGTTAATTAAACGTTTTTTAATAATGTTTTTATTAAGCTTTCAACGTTGATGAACGTCTTCATCAGAATATTTTAATATAATGTTTACAAGTTTATATGGAAATCGAATAATAACGTATTGTCATTTGAACAATCTATGATCTAAAATATGTGATTGTGTGATAAGAAACAACCTGCAGTGAGTTTTCTCTAACCTAGGGGTGGTTTGAGTATTTTTCTTAATGTAGCGAATAAGCAAAGAAATACCATACAAATTATATATTGCTGTGGATTATTTTCGTTAAAAATAAACAGTCTCTTGTTTACCTCGGGTTAACCCTGGAGTGCGGGAGCAATTGATAATTTTGTAGGGGTCGAAGGGTTCTAAGCGTTCTCAAAAATAAACGAAATATTTGTCTAGTCTCAAATAATCAATAATCCAAAAATAATTATTAAATCCAATTCAATTCAATGCAAAATAAATGCAGAATAAAATTTTACTTTGTCCTTGAAAGGAACGAAGTTTGATTTCCAGCCTTATCCAAATCGTCGGCTTATCAATTGCATCATTCGTTCGCATAAATACAATTTTAATTTTTCTAATTTTAAACCAAATCGAAATTTATAATTTCAACTGCTCTTTCCAAACTAACCAAACTAATCAAATCCACTATCGCTCGGTAGCAACTCATCAAAAATTCCAAATTATCAAAATATCAAAAATTATCATCCAAAAAGGCGCAATAATGCATTCGCATAAAATCACTTTATTTAAATCTCACAAATTCAAAATAATATCAAAACTCAGCGTATCAAAAAATCAAATTCAGCAGGCATGCAAAATCACGCACCCACTGTCGGCCATAGTTGGCACCAGAAGCCTCTATCTCGATCTTTTTCTCCCCACTCTGTACTTTTCCAATCTCAACGTTTAAAAATCAAATTAACAAATTTTTACAATTTAGCACAGGGTGGGTCAAAATATTTTGTTTCACGACAATATATTTAATTTATTAATGAAAAGTAATATATAGACATTAACTTACATACAATTAAATGAAGTCTTAACAATCTAAAGACCTGACGAATTTTAATAACGGCCTTGGGCGCAAATAATGTTCACGCACTTCACTCGATACACGAAATTATTCTTTCTTCTATTGGTGTACGTAGATTATCCAAGGGATAAAAGATTTTGTTTTCTATGGAAAACAAATGTTGAAGACGAAGTTTGAGTCCACGACTCCTACTATGCACATCGAAACAGAGGAATTACTCGCACAATCTCTCTATGTTTTGTCAAGATTGACTTGACAAATTTTTCACTGTATTAATATTAGTACTTGCTTTAATTGCAGAAGGTAATAATCTATTTGGCACCACTTGTTGCCAAATAACAACAAACTTTTTTTAAATATGTGGTTTCTTTTGGAACCACCCGTGGTCAACCTACAACGAGGCGCTCCGTTTCCTTGCATAGAAGGAACTATCTTTTTCTTTAACCCCCCAAACTTACAATTAAAAATTCTATCAGGCCCGCAAAATGGTTCACACCCTTTGCAACTATTCCTAAAATTAACTAAAACTAATAAATACCCGTAAATGTCATTGAGGCGGTAGGTTTTCTAACATTTCTTTTAAAGTTTGAAAACTAATCGCTCAATGTAACTTAATCTTGTCTTAAAACTACTTTCTCACTATTTTAGAAATGTTGAATTTAACAAATATAATTGTGAGCGTGAAATTCACAAAAAAACTAACTTATTTCATTACATCTTCAAGGTCGGAAAACCTTAACACCAATACGTGATGGTAATTAGACGAGTAGATGGCTGTATATATTGCTCAAACCATCTATATCAGTTTTTCTGTTCATTGAATTCTTTTCTCTTTTGATGCTAATCATTTCGTGAAGAATTCTTTCTTTATATTTAGTAACAGATTTAATAATTTTTGCGTTTTTAAAATCTGCATCATGTCCATCGACTAGTATATGTTTTGCAATGACAGTAGAGTCCGATTTATTACAGCGAACACTTGAGATATGATCACTCATTCTTTTGTGCATAATATACATAATATACTGTCGTGTTTTTTTTACACTTCAACTAGATAAATCCCCTGGTGGTACTTGGTGTTTTGGTCACCAATCTAAACGTTTGTAATTTAAAAAAAAAACTGAATATGGTTAATCACCGTACCTTTATTTTCTATAAACACAAAACAGCATAAACATAAACAGAAACTTAAACTAATGAAATTGAACTTTAACTCTAATTATACCGTTAACGGAATACCTTTTTTTTGTCGCACTATTTTCTTTCCTTTCTCTTTTATCGCTGTCGTTTTCTTTTGCTCCGCCACAGTTATTTCTTCTTCTTTAATCTTCTTTCCAATTTTTTTTTCTGTAACAATTTTATTTCTACAATGTTATAGTTTCGAGAGCCCAATCCTTCTCAAAATTAATCGTCATTTTCTTTTTTTTATTTAATTAAATTCACAATTTCTAGAGATCAATTTCTCTCCAAATCCATCTGGAACCTCGTTTATTATCGTTCCCTCACTACTCCCTTTTTTCCTTGATTATTTTTTTTTAAATTTGCATCGCGCACTATTTAAATGTTTTAAAAGTAATGTACAATAAACTAAAATAAAACTATGAACTACAAATTACAAAATTTACAAATGGAACCTTCTTGAGTTTACAGACTTGTACGGTTCAAAGCTACGGTGGTTAATACACTCATCCAATTTATTTAAGACTAAATATTTTGAATTTTGAGGTAAAAAGTATAACAGGAAATTTTGTTTTGTAATTTGAAATAAATTTATAACTTATAATTTGGATTTAGGAATTTATCTGGTTTGATTTTTAAATTCATCTCAATATATTATAACATTATTGTTCGTTACTGTCGTCATCGATTTCGTTGATGTAGATTGTAGGTGAAGGATTAGCACAGCTGTCACCATTGCATTCCAAGCAAGCCACAGTGCAATTTAATCCACTTTCCTGCACCCACAAGTTGCTCCGCATCCTGTTCTGCATGTGCAAATAATCATTTTTAATAAAGATTCTGAAGCTGGTCGCTGCGTCTTTATTTGCGGTAGCAGTATTCCGCATTTATATTTCCAACCCTATTTTTCTGGTGATGTTTCTCTTCCGAGCCATGTTTGAATTTGCTGATATACTCTCTTAAAGTGTCCAAAAGCAGCATCTGCAGTAGGTCGCAAAGATGGCAGTTTAACGCAAGTATTTTTAGCAGTTGCTTTCAAAAAAAAGTTATATCTTAATATATTTAGATCTTTTATTTTTGAAAGGGCAGCGTATAAAGTAAGCGTGCATGTAACACCAGCTTTAAAAATGTTATTAGTATCTTTGCATTCATTTTTAAAAACTGTCGTAGCATTTTGCAAGTATAGCCGTTTTTTGAAATTTTTTGCAAACACATTTTTGCCACGCTGTAAAAATGCTGACGTCGTGTCACAGCCAGTGAATGCATGTAAGAATAGAATATGCTGTTTACACTTTGGGAATACTTTTTCTAAGCTCTTAGAAGAGTACACTTTTTTCGGTATTTTGCCTTTTGATTATTATTATTAATTATTATTAATCAGCTAATACATTCTAAAAGAATATCGCTATCTCTTTCAAGATTTACAGATCCTTTTAATGGGGTGGATTAGTTCCCGTCTTACACGATGCTAAGTTACATTTTATTTTCTCATCTTTATCTTTTATCTTACTCTTCTATCTTTTGCTCCTTCCTTGTTATACCTCTTCAAAGTCTTAGGTGGTTTGCGGTGCTCTTCACAACTTCTCTTCATCTCTGTCTATCTAGAATCCTTTTCGCCCAATCGTTGATCCCCATCTCTCTCAAATCACGTTTTACCTGATCCAACCATCTTAACCGTGATCTTCCTCGTGGTCTACTGTCTCTGGGTTTCCATAATGTGATCACCTTAGTCGCCGTTGTGTTCTTTGATCGCATGACGTGTCCGAACCATCTTATGCGTTGCGACTACATGTATTTGACAATGTCTTCTCCGTCGTTTAGTTTTGAGATCTCGTGGTTCATCAGTGCTCTTTGTTCTCCGTTTTCCTCAGTCTTTGGTCCCATTATAACTCTCATTATTCTTCGTTCGAAAACTCGGAGTTTTTCTTCTTCTTCTGCAGACATACACACTGTTTCTGACGCATATGTGACCACCGTTCTTACCAACGTCTGATAGATTTTCATTTTTGTTCTTTTTGTTATTTGTTTACTTGTCAACATGATCTTGTTTGCCTAATAGGCTCTGTTTCCAATGGTTATTCTTCTTTTTATTTCTTCGCTTCTTTCACCTATTCTATTTATGGGTATTCCCAGATAGGTAAGACTTTCTACTTCTTCAAATTCTTATTTATCGATCTTTATTTTACGTCCTGTGTGGTATTCATTCCTGTCACATCTCATGTACTTAGTTTTTCTTTCACTCACCATCAGTCCCATCGCGCTCGCTTCTTTCTCTATTGCCTCGAACATTTCTCTAATTTTTCTTTGTGATCTAGCGATCAATACTACATCGTCTGCATATATCAGCATTTGTGCCTCTTTGGTTGTTATGAGACCTTTGGAGTTAACTTTCTTGATTATTTTCCCAATCATTATGTTAAAAAGCGTTGCCGAGAGTGAATCGCCCTGCCTTACTCCAACATTATATTCGAATTTTTCAGTCATTCCTGACTCTGTTCTAATGTAGGCAGTCGTTTTTTCTAGCATCATTCTGATCAGGCGAATCAGCTTCGCATGTACACCGCTCTTTACTAAACTTTTGATCAATTCACGCCTGTCCACCTTATCGAAAGCCTGTTGAAAGTCTACAAACAGCATATACAGGGCAGTATCGTATTCATAAAATTTCTCTATTGACTGTTTAACTGTTTTGATGGTTTTCGAAAATAAATTTCTCGGTCTGTTGGTGAGAGTGTAGTCAATAAAACTAAAACATCTACATCTTCGGATACTACAACAATATTTTCGGACTGCATATTAATAGCGGTTTCAATTATTAATCTGTCGGCATCAGCTTCTGCTTAGCCAGAAAATATTTTATTTTCCGCAAGTGTTTCTCGTAGCATATCTATGAGCCTACTCTTATTTTTGACATTCGCTAAAAACTTCTCCTTGCCATATTTTGAGAAGCGTGGTGTTATTGACTATTTGTCATTACATGCATTTCTTTTACAGCGACGCATTCTTTCCATCGATTTTGTGCAGTTCTTGTTATAACCATCAAATACGACATAAATATTGTGTCCATAATTGTTATGTAGCTATCTGACATAATGTTGACAAATACTTGCAACGGTGTAGTAACATCCCTCCATCCATGACGTAGGAAAATTTTTGTACATCGTTTACATCTACCGACACTTCTCGGAATAGGTAATAAAATGTATATTT
The DNA here is from genome assembly GCA_911387805.1 of Cantharis rustica. Taxonomy (NCBI): domain Eukaryota; kingdom Metazoa; phylum Arthropoda; class Insecta; order Coleoptera; family Cantharidae; genus Cantharis; species Cantharis rustica. The sequence continues at coordinate 35,559,216 of OU426880.1, forward strand.
TGTTGTTTTTCGTATTCTTATTTTCATATTCATCTTCAAAAAGCGCAAGAGGATAAGGAGCTAATTCATAAACTATGTAGTTTTTAAGTTCATCTGATTTTTTTATCACGCAAATACGCTGAAATAACAGTAGTGGATCAATTGGAATAATATCATCATCCGCTTTGATTTTGCTAGTGGATGCCAATAAAGGAACGATTTTATCTTTTCTTGATAACTTGACTTCTTTAAAATTTTTGCTATTTAGTTTTTTCATTATTATATATATAATATTTATATTTGTTATATTTTTTCATTAGATATAACGTCGTACTAGAGGTGAAGAGAGCTAAACCTCACATTTGCTATTTTGAGATAATTAGCAAAAAGAGTTTTAAAATGTCATCTAAAATAATGTGATGTTTATATCATTCACAGATTAACGGAATTCAATGTTAGAACAAAAAAATCACTTAGCTGTATTCACCACTATATTCTTCATTGTTTTTTTATTGATGAGATGAAGTTAACTATATTTTTTTCAATTTTTGTGGCTTAGCTCTCTTCACGTCTAGTACGATGATATTACAAAATTCTTCTACACCTTCTATTATATCTTTTGAAAAAACAACACCTTTTATCCATTTATAAACAATACTTTCCGTTACACCACGTTTAAAAGGTCCTCCTTCAACACTTATAGATTTCATTAGAGTTTGTTCAATGGTTTGATCCGTGGAAATTCCAGAAAAAAAAGCATTGGAACGTCTCGCAGTGAAATATCCATCTGTAAATTTTTGAAACTCTGTAGGGTTTATTTGGGTAGATAATTCCTGCATGTCTTGCAAGTACAGTTGCGTTGACTTCGCATACGGAAAGTGTCCTGATGCATGAAAGTATAGAATCATTCTTTCAATGGTTTGTAAATGCAGATTCCAATCACCCATACGCTCAGCTGCAATAAAATCTTTCAGCACTGCTACCATTCGAAAATAGTTGATTCATAATCTGAACGTTTCATTTTTACTTTCTAAATCATGTAATTTGTTTCCGAAAATTTCGCTTAATCTTTGAAATCCAATATTTTCCGTTATTTCAGTGTAATTAAACATTTCAAAAATATTAGCATTTGCTTGATCACTAATTAAAGTTTGAAATTCCGAATTATTTTGCAATAGATCGTCGAAAATTAATCTTGATAAACTAGCTGCAGAAATATATGTGCACGTACCACTCTAGCATATGCACGTCCAGACATATGATCAATTGTATTTTCAGCATAAACTGTTGAGAGAGCTTCTTTAATTCCACTTCTGGTCAATATATAACCAATAGACTATGATAATGATGATATCATATATGATATCAGCGTATGGAAAGAACTCAATCGGACAACAATAAAATTTCATCTGATAAACATATTGCTGAAGTTATATCGCGCGGTTTTATATAAAGAGGTTGATCAAATGTTACAATATTAGTCTTCATATTTAACGACTTCGCGTTTTCTACTGATGTTTTCATCGCCGTATATAAAGTATTATAATCACTTGGAGATGCGTTAATAAATGGCAAGAATATTATGGACGAAATATCAAAACCATGATTACTTGTTAACAGATCAATAAATTCGTTCGATCCCGGAAAGTCATTGTTGGTTTTGAATTTTAATTACATTCAGAGAATATTTAATTTTGAAAAAACTGCACTCAGAGAAATTTCGGACTTTAAAAACAAATGTAAATACTTTTAATTCAAAAATGTTCATACATATATGATTTTCTGCAATTTTAAAAGAAACATTTTTAATTTTAAAGTGTGCTTTGTAAGATTAAGAGTGGCGTTTTATATTTCTCAATTTCAAAAGTGGCAATGTTAATTCAAACATTTAAAGTATAAATTGTAGATGAAATAGTTAATTTATGTGTGGGTTTTGTATAGGCATACATAAGTACATAGTATGTAGATAAGAAACCCGCGAAGAAAATTGTTTCGTCTGCAGAATAGCTCAAGTGATTAGTTAGTTTCGTGTGAAAGGTGCATAGGACTTTGTTGGTTGTGATTATTTTGATTTAAAATCAATAAATTGTTAATGCTGGAAAAGGGTGCTATTGAAAATGCAATTCAACTGCTAAAAAATTTGGAAGAAAACGCCACCAATATGATGTTTACCTTCATTTGTGACGAAGATGACGAAAAATTACTTAAACTTTTGCAGGAATTTGATTTGAAGAATTTGTATTATGATTTAAAAAGTAAGAAAACACCGTAAAATAATATCTTCAAGTATAGATTATTTATATGTATAGCACACATGTACATAATTATTTTAAATTTCTAGCAATTGGTGTTACATATATCGATCATTAAGATACATAAAAAAAGACGATATCGCCGAAGTAATAAGACAGTTTGGTTTGCGAATCGAGTTCAGAGAAAAACTTTTTGCTTGGAAAAGGAAAGATGTAAGTTGCTTATTTGTTTCAGTCATACATACAATATAAATTTACTTATGCAAATTACACATTTTAAGTTTAAAAGTGAACATTTTTAATTTTAAGACGAACAAATGAAATCAACAGCAAGCACTTTTATTTTAATAATGGTTCAAAATTAATTTTTGCCGATGTTCTTTGCAAAATGATATCCACCAAAATAAATATCATACGTATACTATGTGAAATTTTATAATTTGTAATGTGTGTTATATAATTTTATAATTTATATTATTTTATGTATTAATATAATTTAATTTGTACCTAATTATAATTTGTAATTAAATAATTAATTATTCTTGTATTAATAAAATAAACCAAATTTGATTTAAACCTGCATTTTTCTATAAAATTCCTCAGACTGCAGTTCGAAATTATTCACTTTTGAATAAAAAGTTTTCCACTTTTGAGTGAACATTTTGCACTTTTAAAAGACAAAAATGTTCACTTTTGAGTTTACATGTTAACTTTAAATACTAAAATTATTCACTTTTAAGTCAACATTTTGCACTTTTAAAGTAAATAATCTTCACTTTTAAGTTAACATGTAAACTTTTAATACAAAAATTGTTCACTTTTGAGTCAATAGTTGCACTTTTGGATTGATTAAGCTTTATATTTGAGTCAATGTATTTCCATTTTAAATTAAAGGTGTTTACTATTTATTTCAACATGTAACATATTTAAATAAAACATAGGTTACTTTTATTTTAAGATGATTCGCTTTTAAATCTACAATGTTTTTATACAATTTTCATAGTAAAATTAAAAATGAAATTTTCAATTATAAGATTTTCATTCTAAGCTCCCTTTCATGTTTAAAAATTTTTGATTCAAGTACGTTTTCATTTATATTTAAAGTGTTATTCTCTGAGTGTGTGGGCGTTAAATTTGGTTCTTGCTCCGAAATTCTTATTTGAAGTTTTCTCAACCCTTCACCAGCAGAAGCAGAATATACTTGAAGGGGTATATGACCTTGTTCAGAAATAGTCGTCTGTGTTGGAATCTTATCCAAACGTTTAATTGGTTCTCTAGTTTGTATTCCATCTCTTGGAGTTACAATTTCAAGGGATCCCAAATATTATTTAAAAATTATTTAAAAAGTATTTAAAAATCTGTTCCATTGTTGCGTCTACTTGGATTGTTACTGCACATGCACATGGAAATGCACATGGAAATGAAAACCAGTGGCTGGTTTAATGCACATAATTAAGTGATTACATCAAGTATGCGATACTGATGACGACGAATGAGTCAGAAACACATTGTGTGATAGCTAGACGGTCGAAAAAGCAGGCAATATGTCTACCGCTCTTACCTTAATTATGTTGGTTTCTTAGTTTTTTAAACTTTAATGCACGATAAGTGCAATATTTTTACATTTGCAAATTATGTAAATGTTCAATAATTAACTACTGTCGGACTAACTAAATTCCTAAATTCCTTAAATTCTAGATTAGAACTAAATTCCTTAGATTTCCCTAGAATGCGCAGAACGTAATGCGCATTGCGCAGCAGAACCATATTTAAATTCATCTTTCGAAGAAAACTTTTGCACATATACCAAGTGATGTTGGGAAAAGTAGTATATAATTATAATAAACTAATAAAAATAAAAGAAAAATCTGAAAAATAAATAATTATTTATTTAAATAATTAAAAATTATAATCGCATAAAAATTTTTTTTTAACATTTTTTTATATATTGTTAAAAACACATTTCAAAAGTTTATATAAAGATTCATCGACTGGCCCTGGATTCCGAGGTATAAAACTTACGGCGCTCCACTATATTTTATTTTGTAATATTATTTAACTTATCCACTTATTCCCGGACTCCAATGTGGCTTTAAATCCAACCTCCAACCTGGTTTAAATCGGTAAATCGACTTATCTAATTAAGTCCAATGAAAATATGCGGTGTTTAACTATGTAACTCGACTTACCTAAAATTACTCGACAAATTAAGAGATACCTAAAAATTCACATTTGCTTAGGTGAGACAAATTACTCGAAAGTGACTTATTAACTTATTCACACACAAGATATTGCTTTTTTCAATATGCAAGTGAAGATATCTAGTTTTTCACAAAATATGGACTTACCGACTTATTCACGGAGTCATCTCATTTTTTATTGGAGCACTGTATTGATTAATAATCTTCCGATCATCTAAATTTCTATTTTCTCTATTTTTCTCTATTCTTCCTACAAACGTAATTATTAAACTAAATAATAAACAAATCGTACTTAGATACGTACTTATAGTAGATTTTATTTTTGAAGTCAATATGAAATTTATTAATAGATTATTGACTGACCAGTTATCGTGGGAAACGTATACAGCTATTAAGGTAGAGGTTATGTAACAATTTGATATTTGTATTGACGAGTTCGCGAATCAACAATTTTGACTCACATCTTTCTAACGACAGTAGGTGAATCTTTAGTGGCACAATTTAAACATATTTTATCTAGAGTAACGTATTGCTTACCTATATGTTTTACCTTAGATGAAGCGAATAATATGCGAAGACATGTTAGTCTTTCATTGCGGAATCTTACTACTCAAAAGTTAATAACCAAATTAGATCCCAAAGTTATAGGCTCTTTGACTAAAAGTTCGCAACCCCAAGTAAATACTCAAACAGATGAAACATCAGTAGCACAAGTGGGCACTGGGTACTTCTTTAAGTTCAATGGCACAAGCTTCTGTTTCACATGTATTAAATATATTTAACCTTCAGTTGAATAGACCATCACCAAATATTACGGTTCCTTTAGAACCAATTCATAAGCCTTTCCAAACAAACCCGATACTGTTAGTCGTTGGAATCTAAAATTTTCAGGGGATACAGATATGTAGGGGGTTATTTCATTTTTGAAAAGAGTAGATGAACTGAAAGTTTCCAGGGAAGTCAGTGATGACTTGCTTTTCAGAAGTGCTTACGATTTATTTAAAAATAATGCGTTGGTATGGTGCCGTGCGACCAAACCTACAGTTTATTCTTGGTCTGAACTAATGGAAGAATTCAAGTACAACTACTTGCCTTTAGATTACGACGATTCAGTATGGGAACAAATACAAAATCGCACCCAAGGTTTAGATGAACAATCATTTATAAATGTTGCTCATTTTGCGTCGTTTATTTAATAGACTTAGCAAAATTCCATCAGAAAGTACGCAAGTCAAGATTATGAAAAAGAACTTACAGCTTCGATATCATTCGCAATTAGCTTTCCAAGATGTATCCACTATCAAAGCATTAATGACAGCATGTAAACTGCTTTCTGAAGAAGAAAGACATGTTAGTAATTTTCCGGGACAGCTTTCTTCGAGTAATAATGTAGCATCCGTGTCTAATAAAACCGTAACGCAAACGATGCCTACTAATTAGAAGAAAAATTAATTTTTTTCTAGAAATTATTATCGGTCATCCCCAGCTAATTCAAAATATTTTAATTGTAAAATAACTGGCCATTTTTATCAGAAGTGTCCTTCAACTGAGCGTAATCTATTTGGTTATATCTGTGGTACTTCAAATGTTACCTATGTAATTTGTCCCGTTTGTTCAAAAAACGGAGGAAGACAAGACTCAAGCACAGCCCTTTAACTTCTAGTCCACATCGACTGAAGGCTGATAGTTCTGAATGGAGAAATTGGCTGAACACGGTAACATCTTTTTGTAATTCAGCACCAGCTGAAGTAAATGCTTTGTTTACTCACCGTCCCACATACGGGTATTTGATTGATCTACGCGGCCAAAATTATTTTTTATGTTCATTGTATGGAAAAAGGTATTATTAAGCAAGACCAAATAACAATTTTATTTTAATGGACCAAATAAAAAAAAATAAGTAAAACATTAAGTAAAAATTATTTATTAATTTGTTTATATAAAAAAATAACAAGTTAATACAACTAATAAATCAAATATCACTAAATCGTATTTTCATCTTCGCTTTCAGAAGAACACATTACATTTGGCTCTATAGGCATAAGCATTTCAAGGGTCTCTGGTAGGAAAGAGTGCATCTTTCTTCTCTGTACCCGTCTATTACTGCTAAGCAAAGAATCGGAGCTCAGAAGTAATCTGTTGAAAATGTCTCTAGTACAGGATTCCCGTGAAAATTTGCGCGCAAAATCTTGTCGGTAAGCCCGAAAGTGTTTATTCCTTGCCTCTGCGGCTTCTTCAGAGAGCTGCCCAATTGGTAACAATTCGTTTTTTATTATTTCAGCACCATGCATCAGGATCTTGTGCATCGTGGGTGTCATAAGATGCCATGGGTACAGTTCCACATACAATCTTGCAGTTTCTGATGCAAATTTATCGTATTTTTTTGGGTCAACTTTATGTCCGCTTGAAATGGTCTCCAATATGATCTTCAACCTATAAATCAGGTCATAGCTTATTCCCGTTATTTCAGCTGATAATTTTGGATCTTCAAAAAATCTTCGACTTGTGTTACCGTCATTGGTGTTTCCGAAGTTCGTCTTTGGCATGTCAATTAATAACCCAGTTTCTTTTCGAAATCTTTCTTGGATTTCCTGTTTTCTCTTTTTCTCTAGATTTTTTTCCGCCTCTGTTTTTCGCTCCTTATATTTTTGTACTGGTAGCTTATATGCCAGATTCAAAACACTCTCCAATAACCTTATCCGAGCGTGTAATACTGAGAGACCAAATTGCAATGCTTCAAAATTAACTTCTTTTGTTGTGTCCAATCGGTTAAAATCCTTCGAAGTTGCACCACATATGTAGCACCTACTTGTTGATGTGGTTCCAGTGGCGGCATTACACACCTTTCCATCGACCATCGTCATAATGAATATGTGTTTAATTATAAACTTTTTATGCTCTAAATTAACCTCAGTAGAAATTAGAGATTCAATGGAGTTGTTCACGTAGCTAATTTCTTGCTGAGTAACATCTGTAGTCTCTTTAATGAAATGAAATGTTATTAGTCTACAAAAACGCGGAGAAGATGGAGTCGGGTTTTCCCACACGGTCTTTTCGTCATGTTTTCCACACACAAGTTTTAGAGGCACGAAGCAACTCTGAAATATATTGTTATCAATATCAGCATAAAAATCTACCTTTTGTTTGAATTGGGATTGTTGGGATCCATCGCAACCCCATTTGTAGAACATCGTTAGCGTTTCACTTTCTTTGTCGTTCAATGTTATCCGTACCTCTTCTAGGTATTTTGACAATCGCGTAACAGTCAGGTCAACCAAAGGCTGTAATTGAGCTTCCGCACTACTGCTTGTAATCTTGACTGTTTCCGGTGGAGGGTAGCACTTTTTTTTTTCCTTTTGTAACACAGAGTAACAGGGAAAGAAATTTTTATTGGTGCTTCTTATTGTTTCATAAGTATCTCTTGTTAAATCTGCATCTATGAACATCTGCAGTGCTCTCTGGGCAGACAAACGGTTGGTTTTATTTTTCGTTGACTTTGTGCAATAGTACGCTTTTTTGTATTTTGTTGCCCGAGTTGGTGTAGTTGTGATGTCTTTGAGTACATTTGAAGCATCACGTTTTCCCGTTTTTCGTAAGTTTGTTTGAGCAGCATGCACTATCTATCTTTACTATCACCTCTTTTTCAAAGGTAGAACAAAGCTTCTCCGTCTTTCTTCTTTTACTTCTCTCGCTCAACTGCTCAAAAGGTTTGGTTGGTCTTCCAGAGTGATGCGGATTTGCAGCTATAGGAATTTCGAAGGTCCCGTCCAGCCATGAGCTATTGTATTGTACGAATACGTCTTTTTTATTATGAGCTTTGACCCATCTACGTTTGACTTCAGATTTAAAATGAGCAAAATTCCTTTTTAAAGTTTGTATTTGGTCTTCTGTATATGCTTCACAAGAGAGAAGTCGTTCTTTCAAGAAATTTAGTTTATCCTCCAAATGAGGGATTTCTTCTTTCATCAAACGACTAAATAAGGATTTTCGAGTCACAAGCTTCACTCCGGATGTCCCTAGCGATCCCACAACAAATAAAAGTAGCGTTAAAGATTGTTTGAAAAAAATTATTTTTTTTGTAGATTTTGGATTCTAATATTCAAAGTGCCTTAAATGATCTTATCCGGGACTATCCGGACCCATTTTTTTGGTTAATTATTTACTGAAATTATCAACTTTGCAATGTTATTAAAATTATTACTCGATCTGACAGGATAGTATAACAAAAACACTCAAACATTATTTTTTGGTCGAAATAAATCTTAATTTTAAGACGTCTTTTTAACGCGAATTAAAGGATCTTAAAGTTGGTAAAATTATAAATGTTTTGTAAAATAACAATGAGTACATACCTGCAGTTCGTGAATCCATAACTTTTTATACTACTTGAGGACTTATAAACATAAAATTATCTGTCCAAAATAAATAGTTTATAGAGCGCCGAGAACTGATAACGTATACTTAGAAACACGATCAAATTCCGTCTCGCATAGCGAGGGCATGTCAGCATGCACGGGGGTGGGAAGTGTATTATTTTATTCCTTGAAGGGTTTACTATCTCAAGTAGTTGCTTCCCTAGCATTACATTATGTTTCGTATTTCTTACTTTTGGCCGCGTAGATCATTCAAATACCTGTCTGTGGCGTCCTTTCGACAATAGAGCGTACGTTCCTCTACAGATTAAAGTTGAAAAAGTATTAGCAGTTATGGACTCCGAGGTCAACCAATCAGTTTTATGACGCAAGAAACTATATCTATTAGACAAATAAAGTTTAAAAATAAATTGACTTAATAAAGTACCTATGCGATCGGCAGACGGTACATTACAGAACGTGTACGGTACAGTTCTAATTCCGCTGACGGTAGAAGGCGTTACTAAGAAGCTTAATGTTATAGTTTCAGATACTATCGAATATGCTTTAATTTTGGGATACAAATTTTGCAAGCTTTTCAAAATGAAGATCAATTTTGAAAACGATTTATTCACGGTTCTTAATGATTTGAGTACTTCAACATCATGTTATCAACACGGGAAATGCCTTACCTATTAAGTAAAGGTATTATCCTTTATGTCCGGCATTACTTGAGCAAGTTAATTTCGAAGTAGATAAAATGATAAAAGACCAGGTTATAAAACCAAGCTTTTCTAGTTGGAATTCTCCTATCGTACTTGTAAAGAAACGATCAGGCGAGAATAGATTTTATTTTGACGGTAGACGTCTAGATCAGGTGACTAAAAGCCCGACGCTTATTCGATGCCTTATTATTACCACTATTTTAGATCAACTTAGGGATGCGCGTTATATTTCTTCAATCGATCTAAAGAAAGCTTTTTGGCAGATTCCACTTTCTGTAGAATCTTGCGAAAAAACCGTATTTACTGTACTCGCACGGGGACTTTTTGAATTCAATGTTCTCTCTTTTGAATTGCATAATAAACCGCAGACATTGCAAAGGTTAATGGATAAAATATTGGGTCCTAAATTTGACAAGGTTTTTGTATATCTCGATGACATCATTATCGTGTCGAGTACGTTTGAAGAACATATCTCTTTGTTAAAAGAAGTCTACGAGCGTCTAAAAAAGGCAGGCCTAAATGTAAATTTTGACAAGTGAGTTTTGTAGATTCATTAAAGTATCTTGGTTTTGTCATCAATGCGCAGGATTTACGAACTGACCCAAGTAAAGTAGAAGCAATTGTTAATTTTCCTACTCCGCGAACATCTACCGAAATTAAGCATTTTCTCGGTATAGCTAGATGGTAAAGCAGGTTTATTCCAAACATCTCAACTTTAGCTGCACCTATTCTAAAGTTGTTGAAGGGAAAGTGTAAACGTAAGAAAGTTGTATGGGGACAGAAATCTGAAAATGCTTTTAAAAATCTTAAGAACAAACTTATCTCAGCTCCAATTTTGAGCAGCCCTGATTTTTCACAACCTTTTATAATAAATATGACTCTGGTTTAGGTGCAATTTTAGTACAAGGGGAAGGGAAAGAGGAACGAGTTATTGCCTATGCAAGCGGAACTCTAAGTAAACATGAGCTAAATTTTCCCGCCATTGAGAAGGAACGTTGCGCTATATTATTTGGCATTGAGAAATACCGTCCATATATTGAGGGATCCCAGTTTACTATTATCACGGATATTCAAGCGTTAAAATGGATGGGAAGCGTAAAAATTATTTTTTATTTGGTTTTATGAGCACAAAGTTATTTATTATCATATTAACAATTTATTATTTATCACCAATTACATTGAGGAACAAAACAAAATTTTTTTCCTGGAGTATATTATTCTATTTAATTTATTTTCAATATAAGAAGGTTACTTTCTCTAAATCACAACAGACAGTGTACCCCTGTGTTAGCATTATTTTTTCCATCGCAATTTAATATTAACCATTAAAATTAAAATTGTAAAAAAATAACACAGTACTGAACCTCATTTTATGATAACTTTTGAACTAACGAACTACTATGAACTACTTAATTTATAATATAAACTAGGCGTGGTTGTCGTTTCAGGAGTACCAATATAACCATATTACACATAATCGGAGATTAACTAATTATAGATTAGAAAACGCTGCTGCAACCCATTGCAAATTTAACATCTGATTAGCTTTAACACGTGTTAACTAAGACAGGTTAAAGTTAATGTTGTTGAAACCGGGCATTAATTTTGTGTTTTTTTTGAGCTTTCTACAGGGAGAAGGAAATCTCGTAAGAGACACCACTATCATCTATAGTGGTAGTGAAGTACATGTCGCTGGCCCTCCCAAATCGAATTTTTTATTAAAATTGGTGTCAAACGTTTGAGCTTCGTTAGAGCCACAATGAGCTTCCATTCTCGTCGTTTGAGCTTCAACGGTCGCGGAGTTATTCGCGAAAACTTTGGGGGGGGGGGGCTGTAGACATGATATCCCCCCCCCACCAATTGGAATTTTTGGATAAAATTGGTGTCAAACGTTAGAGCTTCGTTTGAGCTTCAATGAGCTTCCATTCCCGTCGTTTGAGCCTCAACCGTCGCGGAGTTATTCGCGAAATCTTTGGGGGGAGGGGCCGTAGACATGTTTTTCTATTTTCTGTACTTTTCAACATTTTTGAGTAATTTTGATGCCAATCGATAGAGATTTGTTTGAGCTTTAATCAGCTTTTATCGTCATCATTATAATGTAATTTTCTTTAAAGTTATTGGTGTTTTAAATTTTGTGCACCTCCGAGCAACTTGCGCATGAAAACCTTTAATTTTAATTTCGTAAACAACTTTTTATTGAGTTTGTAAAGTAACGAATTAAACTCCGAAAGTAAGTTTTGAGGAAAATATATTTTATTAATAAAAGTTACAAATAGTAAATAATAAATTAATAATTAAATAATCTTGAAATAAACAAGTTAATAAAACATTATTATTAAACGTTTTATTAACTTGTTTATTTCAAGATTATTTAATTATATTTCACAAGTTAAAAAATTAATTTATTTAATAAATTAATAATATAATAAATAATAAAACTGTTAATAACAAAACTTTATATGCTATATATAAGGAATACAACATTTGGTAATAAATTACCATTTATAAATTATAAAATCAATAATTTCATCATCATTTTTGACATCGATTTCGTCTTCTTCGTTAAACATTTTTTTCTTAAACGCATTGTTGCAAGATATAGTTTTTGGAATCTTTTGAATATCACTACATAAATATATATTTTCTGAAACCTTTTGATTCGAAGGTAGTTCACCTACGCATGTTAATTTTTTGATATTTTCTTCAATGCTGGTTTCTTCCGCTTTCATTATTTCAACCGAACGTTTATCTTCAGTATTATATTTCTATTTAAACATAATCATAAGTTTTCGCGAATAACTCAGCGACTTCCATAATGTTCACGATAGCCCCCCCTTCACCCTAATTAGAAGTTTTGGGTAAAATTGATGTCAAATGTTAGAGCTTTATTTGAGCTTCAATGAGCTTTCATTTTCGTCGTTGAAGGCTCGACCGTCGCGGAGCTATTCGCGAATTTTGGAGGTCGGTGCTGTAGACACGTTGGCCTTCTTTCAAGTCGAATTTTGAGGTAGCATTGGTGTGAAACGTTAGAGCTTCGTTTGAGCTTCAATGAGCTTCCATTTTTGTCGTTTGAGCCTCAACCGTCGCAGAGATATTTGCAAATATTTGGGGAGGGGGGTCCTGTAGACACGCTGCCCACCCCCCAAGTTGAATTTTAGAGTAAAATTGATGTCAAACGTTAGAGCTTCGTTTGAGCTTCAATGAGCTTCCATTCCCGTCGTTTGAGCCTCAACCGTCGCGGAGTTATTCGTGAAATCTTTAGGGGGGGGGTGCTATAGACATGATAGCCGCCCCCTCAAATTGAAGTTTTTTGATAAAATTGGTGTCAAACGTTAGAGCTTCGTTTGAGCTTCAATGAGCTTGTTTATAAATACAAATATTACATCAAAACTATACGAATTGATTGCAAATGTTATGCGTGACTGCTTTAACGTTCAAACTTATAAACGACGGGCTACTATTTGAAATCAGATTCTTCAGATTCAGAACAAGAAATATTTACTAAATAATCTTGTGGAACTCAACGCTGCATCCACAGCTTATTATATGTTTTACAATTATTCGGTAATCAGCCTTCAATGATAGAGCAACAAAAATGTACCAATTACAACAAAAACTCAGAAAATAAGTACCCCACCATAACAATTAATTTATCCAACAAATGAAATTACATATCTCCAAAAAGCATTAGATTTGCAGTTTAAAGATGTTAATGTTTCTAGTTGTGTGCAATGCCAAACCTGCCATGAGAAAAAAACAATTTTTGGTCAACATTTAGTTTTAGAAATTTGTGGGCCAATGGTAAAAGGTGATCCTTTATTCTTAGAATTTGATATTCCACTCCAGAAGATTCTTCGTGAAATTCACCTGGATGGAAACAAATATTATCTTAGCAGAGGAATTAGCTTTATACCGTCTGCAATGGTAAAAGACATTAACGCAATAAGGCATTACATTAGCTATTGTTGGCGTGAAAATACTGGACATTGGGAACGCTACGATGATTTACACCAATCGCCTAAAACAGTACGAAAAACTACAATTGCTATTAAATGCCAATTTCTTATATACAGCATAATATACAGTTTTATTATTTATTATATTATTAATTTATTATTTACTATTTGTAACTTTTATTAATAAAAGTTATTTTCCTCAAAATTTACTGTCGGAGTTTAATTCGTTTTCTTACAAACTCAATAAAAAGTTGTTTACGAAATTAAAATTAAAGGTTTTCACGCGCAAGTTGCTCGGAGGTGCACAAAATTTAAAACACCAATAACTTTAAAGAAAATTAGATTATTTCGCGAATAACTCCGCGACCGTTGAAGCTCAAACGACGGGAACGGAAGCTCATTGAGGCTGTAACGAAGCTCAAACGTTTGACACCAATTTTAATAAAAAAATCGATTTGGGGGGGGGGGCAGCAATATGTACCTGTGGTAGTGTCAGACTTGCACTTGCTAAAACCTCCCCCCAGTCCAACTCGCCTGAAAAACCGCCGTTAGGCATTACTTTCAGTCGAGTGGGTGCTCTTCAACTGTGATGTTCCATCTGTCGCCGTTTGTGTGTTGTTCCGTTCCGTTGTTACGTCTGTTCTACGTCACTTAGCGCATTTATGTGATATTAATTGCTGTCTGTTGCTGTCGTTCCGCTTCTTCATTTTCGGACAGGACCGTGTGTATTAGATGTTCTATGCAACGCCAGTCCTCCGGACTTCTCAGCATTACGTCCACTACGTTGTCGGGCGTCAGTTGCAAGCCTGTGCCCAACTCTGCGGTGACCCTTGCCGGTTCCCATCTCGGGCATTCAAAGAAGGTGTGCTTGGGGGTAGTCCGCAGCGCAGTAGTCGCACGGAGGGGCCGCTCTTCTGGCGAAACGGTGGAGGTATACGTTGAAACATCCGTGCTCGGTGAGGGCTTGCGTGAGGTGATAGTTTACCTCACCGTGGCTTTAGGCGACCCATTTTTGGATGTCAGGTATAAGTCGCCATGTCCACCGTCCGACCTCGGCCCCGTTGCAGCTGGCTTGCCAGAGGTCTAGCGTCGCATCGCGTGCGTTCACTTGTCCGGAATGGGTTTTCGCTCTTTCTCCGGCTTGCAGTTTTGTCGGCGGAATTGAGGCCAACACCAGCGCGGCTTCGCCTGACACGGTCTTGTATGCGCTAATAACGCGCAAGGCGGCTCGACGTTGCACTTTCCCTAATCTGTTTCGGTTCCTTCCCAAGGTAAATAGAAATAGAAGGTATGATATTGCGCAGGTAGTGACGTTTAAAAATTCAATATGGCGGACGGAGTGAGACACCTTCTATAGTTGTCAAATTGCAAATACCATTTAAAGTATGGATTTAAATATTAATTAGAAGTTTTTCAGATAAAAACACACATTTTACAAGACTGCTTTTCGTTTTCTAGTATTTAAAAATAAATTTTCTTATATATGTTAAATTGTAGATACCTACTCTTTAAAGAGGAATTTAAATATTAATTATAAAGTTTTTTAGATAAGAAACACATTTTACAAAACTACCATTATTGTCTTTCATTTTCTAGTATTTAAAAACAAAAGTAATTAAAACAACGAACATTTTATGAACATGTCTTTATTGTTTTTCTTTTTTTAGTATTAAAATTTACTACAAGCTCTTTATTTAATTTTTTCATACGAAAATACATTCTTGACCTGAAAAACAATCGTTTTACACTTTCGTCGCATTGAATATGTGTAGATTCTTCCAAATGGTGCTCAAGGGACCCTTTCGTAAGCAGTATGCCATCATTCCCGTTTATAGTAATAAATATTTGTTCCAGAAGCCTCATCTTTTGCATTAATTTTTCACAGGGTTTTTTCAAACCCCCTTCAGTGAGGTGGTTGGTCCAAGTATATGCTTGCTCAGGAATAATTGATTCCAAAGCTAAAGCAGGGTTATCTTTAAGCCGATAACATATATACCCCAGCTAAATGCTCTAACGCATCATCCTGAAGAGATGCCACCTCATCAACTTCAGGTTCAAGTGGTACTGGGTAGGCTTGGGCTATTAATCGATTAATCGATTCGAATCGATTTTTTTTTGTAAAAGTTGATTCGATTCAAAGTTGTAGAACGAATCGATAAATCAATTTTATTCGAATCGATTTTAATCGATATTTGAATCGATATTCGAATCGATTTTAATCGATTTTAATCGATATTCGAATCGATTTTAATCGATTTAAATCGATAATTCGCGTTGATTTGAATACATTAATTTAATTTCGAATTGAATGAAATAAACAATGCGGCCATGTAGAATCAATTGAGCCGATTTTGTATAACTTTCAGTTTTGTCAGTCCAAGTAGCCTAGGTGCAAAATTAAATTAATCGTGGCTTACGTGACGCAATACTTTCTTAGAAACTTGCAAGCAGTGAAACATAATCCAGTAGTGTTACAATTTTGCGTATACAGCATTTTTGAGCATTTTAGATTATTTATTTGCGTTGTTTTGCCACTTGCCATTTGAATAAGTAAACGAAAGTGCTCATTCACATCAGTTTGTTGTACTAATAAGTAATAAATTTATTAAAATCGTTCAGTTTATCCTTATGAGCTATGTCGAATGCAAACAAAAGTAAATTTTGGTGTTACTTTCGTAAGCACGAAGACAGATAATCGGCAACTTGTACAAAATGTTTACGAGTGATAAGTTTAAGTGGAAACACAACAAACTTAAAGCAACATTTACGAAGACATCACCCCAATCTTTACCTAGAAACCACTAAAAATCAGAATGACGCTGTCGAATATGTCGATGTTACCATGTAAGTAAACCACAAATACGAATGCATTTCACTGTTATCAGTATAATACGTAATCAGTAAATTTTCTACGCGTGCTTAAAAAATATTAGGTGTCCTTAAATATCATTACTAAATATTTTTTATTTATTTGTTTGTTAAAATTTAGGGACCTTTCCTGTCATCTGCCCACACCCGATTTTTCGCTGCTTTTCCGAGGTGGTTTTGTTCGGTTCAAAAAGTTCAAAATGTTATTATTATTAATAAGAATCTATTATTAATAATAATAAAATTTCTAACCTCTTGAACCTAACAAAACCACCTCGGATTGGCCGGCAAATATCGGTGTGGGCAGATAACATGAAAGGTCCAAAGTTAGATAGCTCAACTAAAAATTTTTTTTTAGGAATTCAGAGGACAATGATGATGACATTCAAAAAGAGGATGACGTTATAACGGCATCTACTAGTTTCGCTTTTCAAGCACTGTGTACTTCGACCCAAAATTTTATGAAAACGGTATGTCCTATCTATAAAATTCCCAGTAGAAAATTAATTAGCCAAAAAAAAATTCCATCACTGTTTTTGAAAATCAACGAAAATATCTCCGTTGCTTTGCAAAATGCTCTTTACATTTCTTTGACGACGGATGGGTGGACGAGTGCAGCCAATGAGCCTTACTTAAGTCTCACAGCGCATTTTGTAAACGACTCTTGGGAGTTAAAATCTGTTTGTTTAGCCTGTAAATTACTCAACGAAGACGAAACTGCAGATAATATTTCAAGTATAATAAGATCCATATTAGAGGACTGGAACATAAATATCACCAAAATCGCTGCATGCACTACTGATTGTGGTGCAAATATGATCGCCGCAATGAAACTTCTAAACTTTATCAATATTAATTGTTTTGGCCATGTTCTAAATAATGCTATATCCAATACGTTGGCAATACCTGAATCTAAAGATAGGTACTTTAGATAAAATTAAAAAAATCCATAATTTATTTTCTTATAGTTCTAAGTTACAACGAGAACTTTCAAAACAACAAGAAGCTGTAGGAAGTCTTGTAAAACGATTGGGCCTGATTCGAACAAGAATTAAACTTACTAACCTTATTTAAAAAGGACCCACAAAGAAAAAAATTGATACTATCTCAAGCCGAAATTGATACTCTCAACAGTTTTATCAGTTTCATAAAACCTTTTGTAAATATTTCAGAACATCTATCATCAGAAAATCATGTTACTGCATCTGCGATAATTCCAATATTAAAAAATATTTTACAAGACAATTTTCATAGCGAAGACGAAAACTTAACTGAGGATACAATGCAACTGTTTGTAGATTCCTTAAAGAAACATTTTTCATCTATTTTGGCCGAGGTATTGAAAAAAAGGTATGGCGATGGCGATTCAAATGAAATGCAAATGGCGTTTTTAAGAAAAGCCGTATTTCTTGATCCTAGATTTAAAGCGGAACCTGATACTGAAAGAATTAAGGAAGAAGTTAAGGAAGAGCTAGCAAGTATATTTAATTTCGACAAATGCTGGTATCGATAAACCTCAAAAGGGCTTGGTGTTTATTTTAAAAAAAGGCAGAGAGAGTCAAATTCTAAATGAAGAAGAAAGAGTGGAAAAAGAACTAAATACCTATCTTGCTACACCTAAAGTTGGAATAGCAACGAACCCACTGACATGGTGGCGAACAAATTTTAGAACGTTTCCATATTTGTCTAAATTAGCGAGAAAATATCTAAGCGCAGAAGGTACAAGTGTGCCATCTGAAAGGGTGTTTAGCAGGGGCGGTTTAGTCGTACAAGACAATCGCACACTACTTACTGGGGAGCATGTAGAGCAGTTAATAATGATTTCAATGAATAGCTCTTACAAATAATGATGTATGTATTGATCTCTACATTCAAATTATTCCTTAACTACTCCGACATAAATGATAAGTCATTCTTATTTTATAAAATTTATTGTTTTGTATGTTATATGATTACTTAATTACTAACTATATTCATGTAGTTTGAACTGTAACTTTAATTTTCCTTTTATTAATAAATATTTCTAATTTTTGCATAATTTAATTCATTAAAGAGACTCGATTTAAATCTATTTTCGTTGATTGGCAGACGCCAATAAATGCAAGTCAATTTTATAGGTAAGTAAGAAATTTCTATTGTTTCGACGCAATTTAATAAAATAAATTAGAAACGATTTAGATCCATTTTGGCGATAAATTGATTCGTATCGATTTGAATCTATTCAAATCGCGAATCGATTCATCTCGATTCGAATCGATTCAGCCCATATCGATTAATCGGTATGAATCGATTTTTTTGGCGAATCGATTTTCGATTCGCCAAATCTCGAATCGCCCAAGCCTAGTACTGTAAAATTGTAAAAATATTGCGAGCTTAAGCTCTCCACGGCATCCAAATCAGAAGTGTCATCTATAATCGTGTTTCCTTCAAAGGATACACTGCCTTCATTTCGACCTAAAATATAAGCACGGAGCCTATATAAAAACTGAAGTTGATCAGGGTGATCATGTAGGCCCCCCTTAGATCTAATAACCCCAAAAAAGTTTTCTAATACATCCTGATTTAGGCGAGATGTTATTAAATACTCGACATTGTACCGCTCTTTAAGATCATTAAATAGTAGTTTTAATGCACTGTTCGTCATTATGATACCTAAGTAAAAAGTTAAATAATATTAGTTTCTCTATTTCATTAAATAATTCAAGAATGGTTACCTTTCTGAAATGGCATCATTGAAGTCTTGCCCTGAACCTGCATCGTTAACATTGTGTTGGATATTTTGTTTAAAATGTCCAACTGGGTTATCAGTGCCATACCAAAGCCATGGGTTCGAACCCGACTATTTTTATGTGGTAATCTGACATTCAGGCAATCAAACCAGTCATTTACCTGTAATAAAAAAATAAGTAATTGTTATTTTATTCCAACAGTGACAAAGATAATTTCACTTACTAATTTGAAAAATTCAGAACACTCCAATGCATTTGGCGATTTTAGTTCACCGAGAACAGCAGCACGTTGAATTGCTTGAGCTACTGTATGTGAAAACAGTTTTGCTGCTAATTTTACTTTTTGTCTTCCAGCATTTTTAACTGTTAGATTTTCAGAAGAAATCTTATATGTTATACTTAGATCCGACTTCTTATTTGTGATTAACAGTAACTCTTCAATAATCGTTTTATTGATTTGTTTCCCGTCAATCACAAAACCATAATCCACAAAGTTATTTCTAATTAATTTCAAAAGATGTGGAACATCTGCAAAGACATATATTGTGGTGTTTCAAAATGATTGCGACTCACCCTATGCATTTTGGTGAAATATTGGCTATGGTAATTAAGTTTTAACATTGTAGAATTTGTTGGGTGGGGATCAATCACACGAAATTCGTGGCTTCTTTGGCCAACGATGGCGGACAGCGGGTGCGAGACTTTGCATGCCCGCTGAGTTTGAGTTTTGATATGCGATTTTGTTATTTGAGAATTGTGAGTAATATTTTATTTTGATTTGATTTGAATAAAGTGGATTTGATGCGTGTGCATTATTTCGTTGTTATTTTGGAAGTATAATTTTGAGATTTAAAGTTAATTTGGATTATTTGATGGTTTGCTACCGAACGGTAGTGCATCGACTTGGCTTGATTTGGATGATTAAATTTTGGAAAAAAGAATATTTCGAATAATAAATTCGATTTGGATACTTGAAATTGAAAAATTAAATTTGCATTCGTAGGAACGAATGTCGATAGTGATAAGCAGGCGATTTAGATAAACGTTAAAATTAAAAGTACGAGCCCAATAACAATTTAATATTTGCATTACATTGAACTTAAATTGTATTTTACATTGTGAATTGGTTATTTTTGGAGGAGCATTTTTCTTCCGTAGTTAATGAGGGCTTACATGTGAACTCACCCCTGACAATTACATGCTCGACGCCTGAACCAGCTAGCCGTGGTAATTTTTTATGGTTTGTGGTGAAATTAATATTTAGAAAATTTCACATCACTTCAATATATTATTACCGGAACCTTGTAGATTTTCAAACCAAGGCTTCCCAGTGGTAACTTGAAGTGCATTTATAAGGCCTCGATTAGATCCAGCTAAATCACAAACCGTTGCAACAATCTTAAACGTTCAATGCGTGCAATTATATTGAATAATACTTCTTTCGTCATATTGCAATCGAAATTGAAGAATACGGGCTGCTTCCAATTTCCAAAGAGACCTCGAATCATTACCACTTGCACATAATTGGCTGGTTTTAGAGTTTCATCGTTCACCTTGGAATACAAATATTGTTTTTCTATTTTCATTTCGTCAAATGAAAGAACACATACTTTTTCTAACGTTGTGAGTTCTGATTTCTCCATGATTTTTATAACTGGTTCCAGAATTCCTTGGTTAAACTTTATTTTACCACACCATTTTCGAAGGGTCGATACAGCTGGGAATGGGTATTTTTTTTAATAATAAGCGATATGCCCGTGCTCCTGCACTAGAAATTGCTATTGCATTTGCAATATCATCTGCGGACCAATTAAAGCGCTTACCAGGTTTATGTAATCTTTTCACCTAACCTGGTGTGAAAATAGCAGTAATAGATTTTAAAAAACTATTTTTTTCATGGATCTCTGCCTCGAGTAACTTTATTTTGTTCTCAAGTTCTTCAACATGATTTTTTAGTTGACATATTTCAATCTTTAATTCTCTGCAAAAAATAGATGTATAAATAAATCAATAATTCAAACGTTTAATATAAATAATAATTTACCTTTCGTTATCCACTGCATGTATTTCTATTATTACTTATTTCAATAATACTGCTATTATTGTTTGAAGATAGTTCGGTTCTGTAAGAAAAGTATTACTACTCAATAATAACTGAAATGTTTAATGTAAATTATTTACCTTTCATTGTCCGGTGGTTGTATTTCAGTATCATTATTTATTTCAAAAATATTAGTACTATTATTTCTTGAAGATGAATTACTTCTATAATAAATGTATTACTAATCAATAATTCAAATGTTTAATATAAATTATTTACATACCCTTCTTGTAAACTTTTTGCATTTCTTCTTTTAAGACGATCAAATCGTACTGTATTATCTTCTTTTGAGCTTCGAGGTAAATATTTTGTTAGTATCGCTTGTTTGTTTAATTTTTTAAACTTTTTATGAATATTATAACGTCCTAAGAGAGCATCTATTTGGTAATCATCTTCAACAAAATGAACTGAACACATACGAGCAGTCTTTGTATTTATTTTGTCACTGCGTCCGCATAAATGCACCCAATTTTTGCATAATTTTGGATCCTTGGGAAAACTATGATAAATTATATTCACAGTAGCATACTTACCTTGATTTCTGTTATTGCAACCCAGCACCGCACACAACATCTTTTGATAAAATTTACAAATATACACAAACTCAAATCAAATTTATTACTGCAGTACTACTGAATAAAACCAATATAATAATAATAATGTCTTATTATATACCAATATAATAATAATAATATCTTATATTAACAGTGGTTTATTTCAAATCAAAAAACATACTACCAAGATATCGAGGTAACCAAAGATAGGCATGTCTCTTTGAGACCACCATATTTGAATGCGCAGTAAAGGACGAGTTTTGGTTCATGTTTAGATCATACCTTCTCTTTCTATTTACCTTGGTTCCTTCCTATTTGGAGAGAGTCTTGCCAAACGGGTGCCGCGTATAGCATGATGAAACACACCACAGTTGCCAGGACCCTCCGCTTGGATGACTTGGCCCCCCCACGATGGGCATCAAGCGCGCGATGGTAGATGCCGACGCCTCTGCTTTAGCCGCCGTCTCCCTGATGTGGTGGGCAAAGTAGAGATGTTTGTCCAACCTCACTCCCAACACTAGAACGGAATTTCCGATCTTGATGGAAGAGCCGTTCATCTGAATGCGAATGTTGGGCATCTTCTTTCTTCCGATGGCCATGACCGCCTCGGATTTTTCAGGAACCAGTTGGAGCCCACTGATGTTCACTCACTGTAGGATGTCCGAAATGGCCTGGTTAGTTATGGCCTCCACCGTTTGTGCGTCCCGATCGCTTGTTACTAGCGTCAGGTCGTCGGCGAATCCAATCAGCGTTGCTCCAACCGGTAGGCGAGATCTGAGCACAGCGTCATACATCAAGTTCCACAGGGATGGACCGAGAACTGATCCCTGCGGCACGCCGCTTGTTGCCTCCATGACGTCGTCTCCACTTCTTCCCGGGATTATCGTTCTCCGGCTCAGGAAGCTGACCATAATGTTGTAGATGGGCGGGTTTATCTCAATGTTGCGGAGAGCCTGCAGGATGTGGCTCCATCCAGCGCTGTTGAAGGCGTTCCGCACATTCAACGTAAACACCAGTAATTCTAAGGCTTGGTGCTAAAATGGTCTATGTAATAAATTGCAATTATGCTATGTAAATGTGTGATATTATTAAAAGTAGATACTTCTTAATACTCAATATGGGATTAAATCTAGGTACTAAACCCAAAAGTGAACAAGTGCTGCAGGTAAGTTATAAAACATAAATATATCTAATATTTCAGATTGCGTATCTTTACAATTTTTCAATCAACGATAAAAATATTAAAAGTTTGAAGTACTTGTTTGGTCCACTGTAAGTAGTTTATGATTATGATTATAGTTTATGAATACAATTTCAGCCATATATATAGATAGCTTTACGTGGTAGCTTAAATGACCCCTTCATATTTTACCAATAGGTACCTGCCAATATAATAGTAGATAATATCGTCGGCTTACTGCCAAAACAAGATAAGTCCATTTTTGGCAATTTTTAGTTAACTGTATATTTTCTTTCTCAGAAATATTATTATTTTTATAAGTTTATTTAACAATTATATATATTTCTTATACGATCTTCCGTTTATTAAACATGTTTCTTAATTTACTGATTTTTAATGTACATCTAAAATTTAAATCTCTATTATCTCAAAACTATAATTATGTTACTTATCTCAGATAAGTTATTTGATACGATAACTTAGAATCTCATAATATATTTGTTCTTTGACTATTAAAAAAAAGCTGCATCGGTCAGCGAGTGCAGAAATAATAGGTTTTGCTACGATTTTGACTAAAAAATTATTACGAATGACATAAATGATCGTATAAAAATTCAACTGCTTTTATTTCATATTCAAAGAAAAAAGTGATCCTGGGTAGCAGTTAATGTAAGATTAAAAATTAATATTTATCCTCACACATGTCATAACAATGTGTCTAAAATGGCAAGGCGGGCTTTTTAAAAGCAGCAATTTAAAAATTTCATTTATTTGTCCAATTTCGTTATTTCAAATTAATAATTTATTGACATTGATATGATTTCAGTTTATTTCTATAACTAATTGTTCGTGATTATATTTAAACAAATTAATTAAATTAATTTTGCAAAAACTGTAAATAATATTTAAAAATTAATGTTTTTAACCTGAGGTTTAAAAATATTTTTGTTTTAATGACAAGTTAACGCAGTTCAAAGGAATACATTATTTTATCAAGCAGGTTTTGGCTGGCTTTTCAAAAGCATCAGTTGCATGAATTCGATTTATTTGTTCAATTTCATCCTTTTAAATTAACAGTCGGTTTACGGACGATAATTTTACGTCATCAGAAAACATAATTCAATTCATAAAAGTATGCAATTTTTCATCAATGTTTTCTTGTGACGTTAACACGTACAATTATCGCCCATAAACAGACTTTACCAACAACCCGAGTGCCACGTGTTTTTTTTTAAATAAAAAAGAGCTTACGTTATGTAACATTCTCTTTTACGTATATTTTGAAAATTTCAACTTTCTGCGATTTTTGGTTTTTAAATTGAACTTGACAATAACTCAGAGCCTATTGATCTAGCATCTTAATGTAGAGAATTTGTGTTATTGACATTGCGGGTTTTAAATTTAAATACCGCGCGCGCGGGTTTGGTAAGTTGAAGAGATTATAGGTAGAGGTCGCTAGAAGGGGTTTTGTTGGTGAAAAGCAGCAGTTGGTAACAATAGGAGAATTAAAACGAGCATAAAAGGAAGCAGCAGTGAAATCAGTGAAATGTAAAGGCAGTTCAAATAGTGCACGCGAGGAAGAACAAGTCAAAAAGTAATAGTTAAGTAACGAAAAAATTTTTGAAAGTTAAAAATCTTGCACCCATCGTGCATAAAAGTTTAAAAACTAAAAATCCAACATAATTAAGGTAAGAACGGTAGACACATTGCCTGCTTTTTCGACCGTCTAGCCATCACACGATGTGTTTCTGACTCATTAGTCGTCATCAGTACCGTTTACTTGGTGTTATCACTTAATTATGTGCACTAAACCAGCTACTGGTTCAACAATTTATGTGGACTGCTATACGCGACGTCACTACACAAAAATAGGGACCGCGCCAACGTGCGTTCTCAAGTGAAACTCTAATCAAATATGAAAGTTAAAAATCTTGCACCCATCGTGCATAAAAGTTTAAAAACTAAAAATCCAACATAATTAAGGTAAGAACGGTATACCTTTCATATTTTTAACTTTCATAATTAGTAATTTCATAACTTTCATAAAACATAATTAGCACATAATTAAGTGATAACACCAAGTAAACGGTACTGATGACGACTAATGAGTCAGAAACACATCGTGTGATGGCTAGACAGTCGAAAAAGCAGGCAATGTGTCTACCGTTCTTACCTTAATTATGTTGGATTTTTAGAAAAAATTTTTATTTTTTATAAAATTAATCTTTACATGTTACATGAAATTGAAATCAAATTTAGTTCATAACTTACATAATATAGTTTAAAGACTATTTTAATGAATGATATAGCTTGCTACATACTGTTATATAATTTTATGTTTTGATTTTCAGAATCGATCCCAAAGAGAATTATGTATACTCTTATAAGCATTAAAGTGAAAGACAGGATACATACAAACAACGAAAATTGTGATTGCGAATACTGTCGTTCTAAAAAAGAACATGATGATTACACTTTCAAAGAAGAAGACGACTCTTGCTCAACTGAAGAAAACGAGAATTGCTCATCGGAAGACGACGAGGATTGCTCATCTGAAGAGGACGAGGATTGCTTATCTGAAGAAGACGAGGATTACTCATTTGAAGAAGAGTGGATTACTCATCTAAAAAAGGCGATGATTGCTGATCCTAACAATCGCTCATCGAAGATTGAAGATTGCTCATCTGAAAAAGAGACGATTGCTCATCTGAACAAAATGATGATTGCTCATCTAAACAAAATGATGAATGCTAATGTTACCAAGTACTTCTCGAAAATTGAAGATTGCTCATCTAAAGAAGACGAGGATTGCTCATCTGAACAAGACGAGGATTGCTCATCTGAAGAAGACTAGGATTACTCATCTGAAGAAGACGAGGAATGTTCTTTTTCAGTTATTAAAGGTTCTTTAATTTGATTGATTGTTAAATTGTCACTTTTCTATGAATTAATTTTTATCAATTTTATATGATGCGTAGGTATTATATAATTAAATAAACTTGTTTTAAAAAGACTTATAAATTTTATAAACTGAATAAGTTTAGTTTGAATTGAAGACTTCCTTGGTTGTATAGCGTGTAAAACTAGATTAAGTTTGTATACGTTTACGGTTTTTAATGAATTGAATACTTCAACATCACCAAAAATTATACATTCACGCGCTAACTTAGCATTTAATCAGAAAGAACAACAACAACAACAGCAAAAAATCATTTCAAGGTATAAAGCAATAGCTCCTGATAAGTTAGGTCCAACGCATATAGTTAATCATGTTTTAACACAGGAAATGCCCTACCTATTAAGCAAAGGTATCATCTTTTATGTCCGGCTTTACTTGAGCAAGTTAATTTAGAAGTAGCTAAAATGATAAAAGACCAGGTTATAAAACCAAACTTTTCTGTAGAATCTTGCGGAAAAACCGCATTCACTGTACCCGGACGGGGAATTTTTGAATTCAATGTTCTCTCTTTTGAATTGCATAATAGTCCGCAAACATTGCAAAAGTTAATGGATGAAATATTAGGTCCTAAATTTGGCAAGGTTTTTGTATATCTCGATGTTTCTTAATTTACTGATTTTTAATTTACATCTAAAATTTAAATCTCTATCCCAGTCGGCACCGATGTCCACGCGATATCGCATTCGTGTTTCTTTTGTGACCCCGGTGTGATATCACATGTGATACCGCTGTGATATCATCGCGATGTAATGTAGAATTTGTTTGTGATATCACGAAGCGATAATATAGCAAATGTCCATGCGATATCGCATTCGTACTTTTTTGTGACGCTGATGCGATATCACAAGTGATACCTTTGTGATATCGTCGCTATGTAGTATATGTGAGTTGTTTGTGATATCACCAAGCGACATTGCAGCGATGTTTAGACGATTTTATCTATAATATCTGTACGATGCTACTTTGTGATATCGCCAAGATATAACTATGTTTTAATTTTGTGATTTACAC
Organism: Cantharis rustica; assembly: GCA_911387805.1. Classification (NCBI taxonomy): domain Eukaryota; kingdom Metazoa; phylum Arthropoda; class Insecta; order Coleoptera; family Cantharidae; genus Cantharis; species Cantharis rustica. The sequence continues at coordinate 35,586,083 of OU426880.1, forward strand.
CAAAGTGACATCACGGCAATGCTTAAACAACTTCGTTTGTGATATCAGTATGCTATACAATTTTGCAATATTTTACGATGTTTTACCAAAAGAGCTATGATTTTATTTAGTTTCATATGGTAATGATCGCCCGCACCTACAAACCGCCACCGTCTTTAAAACTTTTATAATAATACATACAGTTTTGTAGCCAAGGGGAGGGACTGCTCCCCCCCCCCGAAATTATTAATTCGTAATTTTACTATAATTTCTATATAAATGATTTTCAAAACACTAATAATACTATATTTGAAGGCAAATGGCTGATTTTGCATCAGAAATGAAAAAAACTTGAAGGAGCAGCTTCCAAAATATACAATAGAAGCTCTTAATCAGTTTAATATTGATATTTCCAGAAATATATATATTATTTTAGGAACATTAGCGGTTACTACAGCCTCTGTAGAAAGAACATTTTCCATCTTAAAACGAATAAAGCCAAATTTGAGAAATAGTACGAGTGAGAATAGGTTAAGTGGTTTAGTTTTATTAGCAGTTCACAGGAATGTGCCTATATTAATGTAGAAGAGGTTATAAATACTTTTGTAATAACAAAAAAACGCAATAATTTTACAATTATAATTATATTTTTTAGTGTTTATTATTATTGTCGTTAACGTTAAAATGTCTGACGAAACTTTTTTTTCCGAGAAATTATATTTAATTGTAATTTTTTAACTTTCTATTGAGCGCATAACCTTGAAAATTTGAAAAAAATTTGCCTGCGGCGCTATTAAAAAGGGCTCGCTGCGCTCGCAGGCCCCTCCCGAACCAAATTTCTAGCTACGCCACTGAATACATATGTCGTTGCTAAAATATAATAATTATATATTATATTTGTATTGAGAAGCTTTCCATTGAATTACTGAGGTATTGAAATAGCAGTGCTAGTTTGTTTTGAAGCAAAACTTCACCGCAATTATTTCAAAAGTTCCATATAAGATTTATTAAAAAAAAAGAAACGATTATATTTTTGGTTATTTGGTGTTGTGGATTCGTGGTGCGAAAGCGGAAATCATTAGTCATTTCCAAAAGCAAGATCGGCCCGTAAATCACTAAATTTACATTTATTTTGAACTTTTTACTAACTGATATACTAACACTAACAAAAGTTTCGTCTAATTCTATGGTATTTACGAACATTGTACAATCTTTACTGTAGTATATTATAAAATCACACACTGACATTTAGAATTGCCATCCCCAGGTTAATTTGTCCATAATGTGGATGTTTTCACTTAATGCCAAAGTATTTTTTACAAATAGACCCAGTTATCAAATGAGGAGCCGATAATAATGCGGAAGTCTCTAGTACGAGGGCATAAATCGCATAAACAAACTTAACACAAGGTGTTACACCACAAAGAATAACATGCTTGGCATTTAGCCTTTCTTCATCTTCACAGAGATTTCTCGGCGTTGCGCTGCTATTGGTGTACTTAAATAAAGATTTTAGGAGAATTTGTTTCGTTATTTTACTTTTTTCGTTAATAATTCGAACACACAAAAAGATTTACAAGGTTCACTTGATCACAGTAAATAAAACTATAAACTCGATCACTCGCATCCATAGAGGTATATATTAGAACTACTGGAGGCACCACTTGCATATAATCCCTATGAAAAGAAAACGGTCCGATTTTACATAGCGTTCCCCCACTCCTTAAAGGTATAAACTCGATTTGACATTGTATAATAACGTGGTAAATATGATTTATATAGACGAGAACTCCTCAAAATTAAATACAACACAGACTTATTATGTTGATAATATTATAATAATATAATATAATGTTGATAAACATTAAAAAAATAATGTTATAACTCAAAAAATGCCGATTTGGACTTATATGTGCCATGTTATAGAAAATAAATGATTTTATAGCATGGAATAAAAAAATGTTTGTTTAATAAAAATTAAGTACCTATCTTAAGTTTCGTAAGTAAAAATTATGAATAATTATTTCATATTTGACGGCAATACCGTAAAAACCCTAGTTTTTTTGTTGTTTTCTTTCGATAAAAGGCAAGTTTTCCTTTCAGTAATAAGCTCCACAATTATTACATAATAATAATGTAAAAATTTAATAATAAACAATAGAACCTTTAGAATAAACCTTTAATAATTGTTTATTCCAATTGTTAACTTAATTTGAACAAACTTATTTTGAAAAATTCTAAACCGGAAAACTAAACAAACCCAAATAAAAAACCTAAAATGAAAAGTTAGTTGTAATTAAAAATTACAAAAGTTGTAGATTGTCCCAATTTCAAGATTTCATGTGTATGAACTTAGTGAAATATACAGGATATTAATTTTTTGAAAATAATTATATATATTTTTTAAATTAGAATGTGAATTTTTAATTGAAAATCACATTATAATATGTCTACAATTATTTTAATTATTTATCACATCCTAATTTCTTATAATTCATTTATTTAAACGTTTAAACATCATTTATCCTATGATTTTGCATTACAAAATTTGAACCGAATCCTTTAAGGAGTGGGGGAAGCGTAACTTACGTCGGACCGTTTTGTTGCACCTAGTGGTTCCTCCAGTAGTTTTAATATATACCTCTATGCTCGCATCTGACGGCCATTTTGAAAATTTAGCAGCGCCCCCATCGTTAATTTTATTCGCGAATTGTAAAATAAATAAGTTTCATATACCTTGAGTTTTGTCAAGGATTACCTGAAGGGAAATTCCACATTCTGTCAGTTTGGCGATACACTTGAATTATGTAGTAACAGATTAGGTGACATCTGTTGGATTTTAGCACAATCACGTGAAGTGTGTAACTTTGCTAAATTTGAAATATTTATATATATTTTTGCGCCAGTAGCGACGTCAATCCCCGATCTTAACGGAGCCATTTTCTTAAAAATTGAATTTTGGACAAAATGGCAGCTGTTCAAAGTTAAAATATCGATTTTCGTAAAAAAAATGGGATACTTTTCACCCATAAAATAAAAAATACGCAATTAAATAAAAAATCCCTCCGTTAAAGACAAGATTTATGTGTCTAAAATAGGTATACCAAATTTTAAATGGATTTGAGCACTAGTTTTTAAATATGTTGCCCACCGACGTAGAAATGTAGTTTTTCAAAACGACGATTAAAGTTTTAATTGCAATTTACATTAAAGTAAGTAAAGTAGGTAATATTACAAAACAAATTTTAGTAACTTACATCGAGTCGTCTATTCTATAACCATATTGTATATTGCCATTGTCATTTTTATATATACCTATAAAAATGTAGGTACTGTAATGGTATTTTCGTAGAAAATATTCACACACTTATTCTTGCTCAGGTAACCCTGGTGTGCGGGAGCAGTTGGGAAATTTCAAGGGTCGAGAGTTCTTACGTTTAGAAAAAAAAATAATTAAATAAAAATTTTCTTCTCGTTTTAAAAAATTAAATAGTAATCCAAAAATAATGCTTTCCAAAAATAAATGTAATTCCAATTCAAAAGTAGTATTCTTTGATGGGATCGTGGTTTTGATTCCGACCTTATCCAAATCGCCCGCTTATCAATCGCAACATTCGTTCCTACGAATGCAAATTTTAAACTTTCCAATTTTAAATAATTTAGATTCAATTTTTTAATTTCAATTGCTCTTTTTCTAATTTATCCACCAAATCCAATCTACCGCTCAGTAGCCACTCAATATAAAAATTATCCAAAAATCCAAATATCAAAATTTCAAAAATAACGTAATAATGCGAACGCATAGAATTCACTTTATTCAATCAAAAATCAAAATACCACTCGCAACTAATTGCAATAATTCGGCTCAAAAATCAAAACTCAACGGGCTCACAAAATTTTGCACCCGCTGTCGGCTATAGTTGGCCAAAGAAGCTATTATCTCTATCCTTTCTCCCCACTCTGTACTTTTCTAATTTAAACATTCAAAAATAAAATTAACAAAGTTTTACAATTTACCACAGGGTGGGTCAAAATATTTTGTTTCACGACAGTATATTATATTGCTGTGTCCGCACTAAGTGGTTAAAATGGGTTGCGTACTTAGCAATAAGATAACTGTATTTGCAACTAAAGGAAGAAAACAAAGCAAAACTCTATTTTAACATTTTTTATTACCAGTGTGTGTTTTATTTTTTGTGTATTCTTTATTTTGATTTCAATATGTTTAATATTTTATGTTTGTCTAGTTAGTAAGTTATTTGTTTCTCGATTTTGACTTTATTATCTTATGTTTGTATCATGACTCTCCAAATGCCGACAACAGCCAAACTTTAAATAATAAAAAATCTAGATTTGAAAATAAAAGAACATTAAAATACAACCAATGAAAAGAAGACACATTGCAAAGAATATTCAAGGGGATAGAAGAATCAATAAAGAAAACAGAGAGTCAGAATAATTTGATCAGAGCGGTCGGTCGATGAAAGTTTGAGAAGAATTTTATGAATTGAATTGAGAAAGAAGTCGTGTTGATGCTTAAGAGGCATACGAAAGGATTCAATAGAGGTTTATTCGTGTGAAGAATATTGTTTAAAATGGAAGAAGAGTTATTGGTAAAAAGGATTATTTTTTGGATTGAAGATATTCAGAGAGCAGTAGAAGGAAGAGAAAATAATCAAGCAGACAAAGCTGTTAAAAAAATTTGAAGATAAGAAGGTCGGGTGTTATTTGTGCGCGATATTTTTTAGAAGGAAGATAGTTTTGATTTCTTCAACAGAAAAGCTGGCTATTTGCATGAGTTTTGCTTTTGTTAATAATGGTTCATATTATATAAAATTTTTGAGTTGCAAATAAAAATAAAAATATCCAACAGTTATTTTAATGTCTTACTTGAAACAATTTTCGCATTCGAGAACCTACGTATCCCATAGAGAGGTTGAAATTTTGTATGCAGAGGCGCGCATAAGGTCGCAGCAATATCTAGTATACGTATACATAATTGTGTTTATCAAGCAATATAACTTTGTAAACAAAAATCAGATCGACGTAAAATTTGCAGCAAATATGGCTAACATTACATTTTTTTAGAAAATAAGGTTTTTAAAAAATCGATTTCTAACTAGGCATAAGAGTTTCAGTTCAATGGCACAAGCTTCTGTTTCACATGTATTAAATATATCTAACCTTATCTTAGATTAAATATTTAATCATAGATTAAATCCGATTTCTTGGGTTTTAGTAGGACTACTAAAATAGTTGGGTGGCTACTTAACATTTGGTGACGGTTTTGGGTATGTTTAAGACCATCTCAAGGTTATTTTTTACAAAGAGTAGACAATGTTGAAAATTATATTTTGTCATAATATAGGGGAATGTCGTCAGGGTTGGCCATCACCCTTTTAACTTTTGCCCATAACTTCCGTGTAAGAAAGAATTTAGTTAATTTAAGCACATGATCAGAAAGATCTAGGAATAATGCTACTTTCAAGGCAATCACAAATTGATTGAGTAAAAAATAGAAAACTTATGCGAGAATTAAAAAAACAATGCTGTCAAGGTTGGCTCTTGCTGTCTAGGTTGGCCCACCGTTGAGAATTGCCAAATTCATGCAAAAAAATTAACCGAATGAAATAATAAAAAAAATTCATTTCATTTTTATTCGATTGAGTGAAACTTTACAATATAATATCGCAGAGAACTGATTTACATGACACATAATTCCGAATCACCGTTTTGGCAAATAAAATAACTTCTTGCCATTTTAGCACTTTTCAAATGCACTTTTTTTCGCATATAATGCATGCAATAGAGTTCAGGCGACGAAGCATTCGCTTCCAAGTAGATGTTGCATTTACCAACGTGGTTTTTCTGCAACGGTCCAACCTTGACAACAAGTTCCATTACTACATCGCGTCACACTACATCCAAACAAGTAGCGAAATTAAATGTTTCCCTTGAATAATTTTTAAAGACTATTCACATAACACATTTTAGATGATTATCTTAACGAATTTTTCATGCTCTATTTGCAGCTGCTGGAAAACTTTTTTTGTCTTCGTTCAGTGAATGAGTGCACAACACGTTTCAACATTACACTCCGAAATCAGTAATGGCACAAAAAGTTCGTTGTCATTGAGGGATGTTTTGCCACACTTGCACATAGATGGTTTCAGTAATCTACACTGAAAAATCGCAGTGGGCCGACCTAGACGACGGGCCAACCCTGACAACATTCCCCTACCATATTATACATAAAATAAGTACTTAATATAATATTTTTAAGTTTTTTATTTATTTTTTAATAATATTATTATTATAGTAATATTATAGTATTTTGATGAATTATGAATTAAATGAATTAAAAAAATATATAATGGAAAATTATAATATAATCTTTATTTTTTTCTTCTTTTCTTATCTTTATAAAATTTTTTGGGAAACTAACTGTTTTCACAGAAATTCTGATAATAAAGAACAAGGTGTAGGTAATAATAAAATAAAATAACAAAATAAATAACGAACTAATTAACAATAATAAATAACAATATAAATTAACAAAGTAATTAACGATGAACTAATGCGCTTTATAACAATGTCACTCAAACGTCAAATGCTACAATACGTTTTGATATTAAAACAAATTGAGATTTTTAGAAATTTTGTGAATACAAATTATTGCACGTCAATTGCAGTTGAATGGTCCTTAACTGCAAAAATTTACTAAAACTTAAATTTATCAAATTATTTTGTATTGCCATAAACTTGAAGCGAATTAAACTTAAATTAGAAATGAAGATTTGGCAAATCGTCCCATAAATACATTTGTTGCAAACTTGAAGATTGATTTTGCTGTACATAATAAAAATAAAGTAGGTACTTAATAACAATAAAGTAAAAATTGTTAAGCTTCAGAATAAAATAATAATTAAAAAAGTTAGTCGGTGCGTAGAATTTAATTAATTAAGACATTAAAAACTTGACTGAAGAATAATTACATATATAAATAGTTTACGCAATTTCTATCTGTAAAAGATTAAAATTGAAAGTAAATTATAAATTCAAAAAAAAAATAAAGAATTAAATAAACAAAGAGTAAACTGTTTGATAATATAGATACTGTACTTATTTGTTAAAATTTTAATGGATATTTAATGATTTGCTATAAATTATAGTAAAATGGAACTGATTGGCCTGATATACCTTTATTGCCTTTAGCTCATTTAATATTTTTTATAAAAAACAACTAATTAAATTAGTAATATAGCAACATAATCCCCGTGTTGAAAATTTGTAGAATGCAGATTAGTTATTTAATTACACAACTTAACCTGAACAATTTCTAGTGATTAAGCTATATGTAAAGATTATGTAAATAGTATATTAAATAAATATTGTTTAACTAAGCATAATTACTGTTAACAAACAAAATTATACGAAATTGAAATAAATGTTACCTTCAGGCGTAAGAAGGGGATAATTTTTGCTGCAGCGCTTTTTCCCAAGAAATTCTTTAAAAATTTCTAAAATCTTTTGAAAATAATTAGAAATCTCTAGTACTCTCAGGCAATTGGTTTGATTTGACGAGCTTTGTCAGAAACTGTTGTTAATGTTTAGAAGAAGTTGATGACTAAGTACTCTTCCCATAAGTAAGGGAATGTTGTTCTGACAACATTCTGACAACTCTGACAACTCTGGTTGGCCCGTCGTCTAGGTCGGCCCACTGCGATTTTTCAGTGTAGATCACTGAAACCACCTACTATGTGCGAGTGTGGCTAAATATTCCTCAATGACAACGAACTTTTCGTGCCATTACTGATTTCGGAGTGTAATGTTGAAACGTGTTGTGCACTCATTCACTGAACCAAGACAAAAAAAAGGTTTTCCAGCAGCTGCAAATAGAGCATGAAAAATTCGTTAAGATAATCATCTAAAATGTGTTATGTGGATAGTCTTTAAAAATTATTTAAAGGAAACATTCAATTTCGCTACTTGTTTGAATGTAGTGTTGACGCAATGCGGTGATGGAACTTGTTGTCAAGTTTAAAATATTAATTACGTTAGGCGGTATACCCAGTATACTTTACATAAGTTTTTTATGGTAGATATACATACATATGTCTTTTGCTGTTGTTGGTATATTACATTAATTATACAGGAATAATGTGTTATATGTGTACGTTTCTAATACAAAACAAATCATGTTATACCGCCTAACGAAGTCATTTTGCCAAAACGGTGGCGCCCTCATCGGTAAGGTAAAATCCCAATTACCACGAAAAATTCAATGTGGCACAAGAAAATATTGTAGAATAAAGAATGTTGCTTCTTTTACCGGTTTTTCGGCAATTTCAGTTTTAGTGAAGTGCAAACAGTGTGATGATAACGTAACATTTCAAACTGCAAGTACCCGCGGTCTCGGATTTAAAATTTTATTGTTATGTGATAAGTGCGAACCTCAGTACATTCCTTCGTGCTCTTTTATTTTATCTGCAGTTTTATTAGAGATCCTATAAGATATGCGAGTAAACTGTGACATCAATGCCCACCAATATCTCGAAAGAGAAGACGCTAAACGCATACAGGTAGCAGAAAAAGACGTACAAGAGAGTACCCGAGACGGAAAAATGCGTCGTCGGCAAACTAAATTTAATGCTTCCAAAGCGACAATTTCAAAAGAAGACACAGTATATGGGCCTAGAATAGATCACTATGTATAAGTTATAAAATAATTCTTTTGCTTTAGTGTATTATAGTCGGTAATAGTATTTTATGTGTTTAGTTTTGAATTTTTTAATTACAAAATTCAAAGTTTTTTGGTATCTTTTTAAAACAGTAAACGTTTTAAAAATGTATTGTTGGTGAAGTAGGTGGCCGTGTTTTTGTTTGGGTTAACCCCGATGCGCCAGGTACGGCACCATTTCTCCAGATCGTCCAGTGCGGCCTGTAATTTAATAATTACGTGTTTGGGTCTCTGCGAGCTCACGTAGTACACGGTGTCGTCCGCATACAGCATAAGCTGCGCAGAGGCTGTCGTGTAGTATACTTCCGGTGTTGGCACGTCTCTCGCGTAAAAGATGTACAGGGTTGGAGTCAGGATTGATCCTTGCGGGACTCCAGCCCTGATGGACCTCTCCGCGGAGCGAGATCCATCAACTTTTACGCGGAATTTCCGGTCTGTCAGGTAGGACGATATCAGCCGTACAAGTGCTGGGTTGATGCCGCCATGGATGAGTTTATAAAGTAAACCCTGATGCCAGACCTCATCAAAAGCTTTGGCGACATCTAGGAACATCGCTCCCGTTGCCTGTTTTTATTCCAGTGTAGCGTGATGTGTTCCACTAACCTCAGCACTTGCTGCGTGGTTGAGTGCCCTGGGCGAAAACCAAACTGTTTGTTAGAAATAGAGTGGTTTTCTTCCAGTGCCGTAACGAGTCTTGTGTGTATAATTTTTTCCGTGAGTTTCTCGAGTGATGAAAGTAGGCTGATAGGCCTGTATGAAACAGGGAGTCTCGGATTATGCCCAGGTTTGCGTATCATCGCGACGTCGGCCACTTTCCAACGACCTGGAAAGTGCTCGAGTCGCAGTACGGCATTGATGATGCTCGTAACTGCTGTCACCCCCGCCTTGGGCAGTTCCGCGATGACCCTGTCTGTGATTCCATCCAAACCGGGTGACTTTTTCTTTTTAAGTGCTTTGATTATGCTCTTCACCTCCTGATGGGAGGTGTTGTCTATTTTGTCACAGTCGGAGTCATAATCAAAGTTTGTGTCGGTGTCTGTGTGTGTGACCCCCCCCCTTAACCATTCTTCGACTTCTGCGTTGATTTTTGCGGTATGGTCGGGAATGAAGACGTCAGTGTTTGGTGCAAACTGCGTTTCCAGGCTGTTGGCTAGTGCCTACGCTTTTTCTATAGAGCTGAGGGCTTTTCCGCGCAGTCCGTTTAGGGGGGAGGATAGTAGTTTTCTTATTTCGGAGTGCTTTTACCAACTCCCATGCTGATGGATTTTGAAAAGAGAGATCCCTCAACATGTTGCCCCAGTTGGTATTTTTGAACTTCGAAATGGCTGTCCTTACTTGCCTTTTCAAAGAGCTATAATCTTGACGGTCCGCCGGGTAGCCGGTGCGCTGAGCGCGACGTCTAGCCCGGTTTTTGTCCTTTATGAGCTCCTTGATCTAGCGGAGAAGACCGTACTAGTAATTTTTCGCCGGCTCGGTCTTTGAAGCTTCAGCCACCGCTTCTATCACCTTGTCCTCGAAGGTTTTAACATACCTGTCCATATCCCCCTTTGTCTGAAGAACAGCGAGGGGGCCGAGGATTTGTGTGAAGCGATGCTTGAAGTCGCCTTAGTCGGTTTTTATCGTCGTTCTCGAGTAGTGTACTTGCTCACCCAAGTAACATTTCGTGCTGAATATCAACTGCGAACACGCTGTGTCAGCTTAAAGTTCAGCTAGTGAGTTGCATCAGCTGCTAATTTTTAGCTGATATTCAGCGCTGAATCAGCTGAAATTCAGCTGATATTCAGCATTTTGAACAGCTGGTGCAGCGCAATTTCAGCTGTTTTTTTGACGCTAAATTAGCAATTCACTAGCAATTTAGCTTCTGACATTACTAAAAATCAGCAACTGATGCAGCTCAATAGCTGCGTTATTAAAAAATGATTTTAAATTGATAATTATATTTATCTAATTAAATTGTCGCCCATAATTTATAGAACATTTTATTTTATTATTTTCATTAACATAAAAAAATATAAATATATTACATCTTAATTACATCATTTATTTATTTAAATGATATCAGTCAATATTATATCAGTCGCAATATCTTATATCGTTAACCATATCCTAGAATAGAATCTGAAATATTACAGTAATTTTTATCTATTATATCCAGTTCTCAGTTACAAAATATTTTAGTTATGGATGTTGACGGATAGACTGGATAATTTGAGTCGCTTTTACTCAAGGGCTTTTATCATCTTGCAATATGATGTTGTGATTACTAGTGGCGACTTGTCTTAAAGGGCACAGGGACACGAGCCTTCCCATCCCCAAACCAAAAACAAGGCTTAGCTTAAAATAATGTATTTCTTTTTTAATTAATTTTTAATTATATTTAAAAAATAAATTTTATATAATATATTACATTATTTTTTAGTTTATGCCAACAAATTCTATTATTTTATTATTTTATTATAATGATTATTAGTAATCCTTTTAAAATTCTTAACCGTTTCACTGAAGCTCCAACATAAGAAAAATCTTATAATCTAAACACTCTTTAAGAAGATTACATTTTTGCACATGTGGTTTTGCTACTTTTGCAAAACTTTGCCCCTCCCCCTAAATTTTGTCGCCATGAGCTATAGATCCTCCTTCCAAATCCACCACTGATAGATGGCATGTAGTAAAATACAAAAAATATTAACACCCTGTATTATCAATTGAAAAAATTTTTTTTTAAGTTTAAAATAATAAGTTGGTACTAAATAAAAATACACTATATAAATATGTACTGCCATGTAAGACAGCAGCAAATGCAACAATTAACAAATAAAGAACGATTCGAGTTTAAGAAAGCCATGCACGTAACGATACGAATCAAATTTACACACACTTTTCAAAATACTAACAATTGTAAATTAATATGAATAGTTAAACTTGTGTATTACTTCTTAAAGATGATCATTCGAACAACAAATTAACCACAACACACAAAAATCATACATCGTTCACTTAAAAATTAATAAAACTCAAGTTTAATCAGCTTCAGAAGCATATAAATAAAACATACATTAACACTGAATCTTCATTTTTCAATAAAAAGCTTGCATATTTCACACACATCTTGAATAGACAGGTTGGATTAAATTTACATCAAAGGATTTTCACAAATTGGGACTTGTCTCAAATGATTTTTGTTTTTCTTGTGTAACGATGATGCATCGGAATCTAGAAAAGATTATTTTGTTAAAAGTAGTTTTAACTATAAAATGTAATAGGATTAGAATGAAAGACATTTTCCGTGACATGTTTGTATAATTTAAATTTCAATCAAGTGTTAGTTTTAAGAAAAAACTTTAAAAACTCAAAATGGATTTTCGGTGACAACTGTCAGATTGGTTTTTCGCAAGATTAAAGAATGAAAAAAAGGTGCAGAGCCCTAACATGTATCAAAAGATGCGCATTTAAAAGCTCGAATTTTCGATGTAAAAAACTAAGATCCTAAGATAAAATTAAAAATGAAGTTTAAAGAAAACAATGTTTAAATCACATGGTTTTGAAGAAGATTATTTTTGCAATTTGCGGAAGAACGGCTGAAGATAATGAAGTAAGATTTTTTCAGTAGTTATCTGAATATGTGATTAAACTTTTTGCAAAGTTTCAAGAAGATCGGAAGAGATTTCGTAAAAAAGTATTTCAAGGCGAATGTGATTTTTCAATTTATTTCCAAAAAGTATAAAAGGCCGTCCAAAAACAATGTTATTTCAGTAGCTTTTTGTCATTTGCCAAGTGAACTTGTGCCAATCTAACCTCATAAAACAATTTTTAATTACCAAGGCATCATTCGTTGACATAAAATTTTGAAATTTTGAAATTCATTTAATTTAAATAAATGTGCAAATTTATTATCGAAGAAAATTCTTATTGTAAAGAAGATTGTTACCTGATTTTGGAAATTACCAAATATTTTTGAAGTAGAGATTCCTGACGTCGTAGTGCACCATTTAGTAAATTTTACAAGTTTACTTGTGTATAATCTGGCCAATATTATTCTTTAAAACATTATTACTCACATAATTAAGTTTAGTTTAAGTATCCTGACACCATTACAAATTTAGGCACCTAAAATAATAAAAATTTAAATCATTTTTGTGAAAAAGTAAACATAAAAAGAAAAATAACCTACTTATTTATAAAAAAAAACAAAGTGTGGTTAAGATTCCGATCCAGAGTCTTAACTTAGCTTTCTTGTACTTTTATATGTAATTATTTAACACATTAAATAATTACACTTGCCATAAATATTTCATTTTCTTACACTAATTCATTTTTCTCAAATTTCTATACGATACAAAACAAGTTGATTATAGCAACAGGTAAGTTTAAAATTAAAAATAGATCACCAACTTTAAGCAGTCCATACGCGAGTACGTCATCCCACGGACGACGTTTTTATCGGAGACATCGCAGTACATTCTATTCATTGAAGTAATTATTGCAATTTATTGAGTAAGTTTTTTAGTAAGTTATATATTTTTACAAGTTCTTGAGTAAGCTTTATTTGACAAAATGTCGGGAAATGTATGTTCCTATGCTAAGTGTAAAAATTCCTCAAGAAAAAATCTCGTAAGAAAATTTGGATTTCCCGTTAATGATCGGGAAAGATGTGAAAAATGGATCCAAAATTCAGGTTTTCTATTCATTTAATTCTTAAATTTTTAATTTTATTTAATATTCCTATTGAAGGAAATTTTGCCATCTTAATGGATTTAGAGAAGAAACAGCTGAAAAGAAAATTTATTTGTGGTTATCACTTTACAGAAGACAATTTTTTTGGGGAAAATCTCTGAAAAACTGCCGTGCCCGTAAAATTTGACCAAGAAATTGTATATAGCAGAAACTGTTATGGGAGCAAAAAGTTGGCAAATACTACTGACCTCGTTTTACCTCAAGACGAAGTTGTTTTTTTCTACTCCCAACAAGAACAAATCATCGTCTATCAGCAATAATCAGGGAAGTGAGCAGTTACTTGTCGTAAATTTGAGTCTGCCTTCGCTAGAAGAAAATCGTTGTAAGAGAAAACTGTTTGATTGCGATACTCAAGAAAATGCGAAAAACCTGAAGGCTACAGTTGAATCTCTCAAAGAAAAGTTAATAAAAACAAGAAACGAAGTAAAAAAGCAAAAACAGCGGACTAAATTACCAGCGGATATTAACTCTTTGCCACTGTTTGCTAGAGGACTAGTAAAAATGCAACTTTTTCACAAAAAATATACAAAGTTTCAAAACGACGAGAAAACTGTTGCCATCTTATTATATTATAAATCACCAAGTGCTTATAAATTCTTACGAAGGCATGGGGTAGTTCTGCCTTCACCAACCACAATCAAAAAATGGCTTAATGAATTTAATTGCTAACCAGGTTTTAATTCACAGTTGTTCGGCCGAATGGCTATCAAAGTTGAAACCATGACAATTTTTTTTTTTATGAAATAAGCATTAAGCAGACAATTAAATATTGTAAAAACAATGATATCATTGAAGGATTCGAAGATTTAGTAAAATTCGGAAGATGACCTGAACCGGGCAACTCAAGTCTTAGTTCTTTTTGTTAGAGGCATTTTCTCATATTGGAGAATGCTAATAGCGTTCTTTTTTGCTAAAAATAATGTTAAAGCCGAAATACTTAAAAACATTATTACAAGGTACTTATCTCTTCTTGTCAATGTTGGATTGAGGCCAAAAGCCATTACCTGTGACCAGTCAACTACGAATCAACGAGTATTTAAATTATTAAACGTTTCCGTCAATAAGTCAATTTATTCACAAAGGAAAAAAATATTTCTGCATTTTTGACGTTCCACATTTAATAAAAACCTTTGGAGACAATTGGTTGAATATGACGTATTTATTAAATAATCAACGGATAGAACTGAAATACATTAGACAAGTTTTCGAAATCAACAAGAGGAGTACAACAGCAAAGGCGTTATTGAAGCTAACAAAGCGACATTTGAATCCTAACCCGTTTCAAAAAACGAGTGTCAGGTTAGCCGCACAACTATTTAGCAGGAGTGTTTCAGCTACTATACGAACTTGCATCAAAACCGGAGAAATTTACGTCAGCTTAAAATTCAGCTAATTTGCTGAAGCTAAAAAACAGCTAAATTTGAAGCTGACGCTTCGAAACGTCAGCTTTAAATTCAGCTAATGTGAAATCCCTGAAAATCAGCTGAATTTTAAGCTGACAGACCGCAATGGCAGCAAAAAATTTGCTGACCAGGTTTTTCAGTTTCAGTAGCACTGGGTTGTGGTCCGAGTCAAGTTCGTTTAGGGAGGTCAGATGGTGTAGAAATTTAAGATTTCTGAACACCACGATATCTAGAACATCGTGACGGTGATTTTCTGAAAATCTGTCTGCCTCCGGATCGTAGGGGATTCGGGTATCGAATTGAAAATGTGTGAATTCCGTGGGGGCATCCACCACAAAGTTTTTCTTGTCTGACAAAGCTAGGAGTTTACGTCCAGCCTGGTTGACTTTGCGACTGTTCCAAGCTGGATGCTTGGCATTTAGGTTATCTGCTAGGATGACCTACGTACCGTTTCCTCCGAGCAATGTCATAATGTCCTCTTCCAGGAGACGCTGCTTGGGTGGTTTATAAACTGAGATGAGTTGCAACCATCCATTATTTCCTGTAAGGATTTTAATGGAGGTCGCTTCTATTCCCTGCAGCGTCTCCGGAAGTGGTTGCGCATGATGCTCCATGCAGGTTTTGACATATATAGCGGTGCCTCCTTATCGGCCGTCGCTTCTATCGTTCCTGTATAGAGCATAATGAGGTATGTTTATACTTGTCGTGTGGCTTTGTTTTAGATAACTCTCGCTTACTAGGATTGCATCCGGGTCGTATTTAAGTGCAAAATCCGCAAGCAGATTTCTCTGCTTTCTTAACCCGTTTGCATTCCAGTAAGCGAGCTGTAGTGTTGTAGGTTTTAGTTTAGCACTTGCCATCTAATGTATGTCTTTGTATTTAATTCGCGTTTTCAATTGCCGCAGGGGGACCGCCCTTTCTTTGGTTTTGTTTGCTTTTCGTTTTTGATTTCGTTTGCTGCTCCTAGATGCAGGGAGTGTGCTTAGCTTTAAGAGCTCAGCTGCCTGCTGCATTAGGGAATTTACAAGAGCAATTTTTTCTGACTCACTAGAAAAGTGAGGCCGTGTTGCCTGTAGGGATTTACCAGTACGAGCTGACAGTAGAGGGGAAAGAGAGAGTCTACCTGAAGGGTAGACCCTTCTGTTTAGCCATGGGTTGCTGGGGCACCCTTGGAAGTTTGTGGGGTGAAGCCCACCGCAGTTTGCGCATTTTGTAGGGAGAGTCGTCGGCTTCTTACACTCCGCCGCCCTGTGTTTTCCGCCGCATCTCAGGCATTTAGACTGCGAGGAACACAGTCTTTGCGTGTGCCCGAACCTCTAGCATCTGTAGCACTGGGTGGTGATTATCTTCGCGTGAGGGGGTTCAAAGTGGGCAGTCAGCCTTAGGACCTCCGTCAATTTATAAATCTCCTTTCCTTTGTTAGTTTTTTCCAGTTTTACTAGAAACAGGGGGAGGGGTGTACGGGCCGCTCCATGGACCATCGGTTTTACTCCTAAAACCGGGAACCCCTTATTTAACAGATCCGCTTTGATTTTATCTGCTTTTATTTCTTGTGGTATACCTTTCAGCACCACTCGGAGTGGAATGGTGAAAGGTAAGTGAAATGGTTGAGATTTCGAACCTTGAGGAGGTTCAAAAGTTTTCTAGCATCTGTGGCCGTGCTTGGGGTTATTACAAGCTCCTCCCTTGAGTCTTTTGCCTTTGTGAATTGGATTCCTTTTGCGTCCATTGTCCTCGAGAGTTGTTACGAGGGCCTTACCTGTAAACTTATTATTGCCAACGACTTGCTCAGCGGAACAAAATATTGGGCGTGGTCTACTCTTGGAAGTTTAACACAATCAAAACAACACAAATAGTTTATAAGTAATTTAATTTCTCCCTTTGATATTTGTGAAATGAGCAAGCTCATTAAATAATACAATAATGCAAAATAACATCGATAACATAAAATCACCACAGCAGTAATTATAGGCAACAAATGCCATAGTTATTATAACTAAAGATCATGATAACGACAAAACATGAATTTATTGAAATGTCAAACAACATGAAAAAACTACGTCGATACTGACCTGAACGGTCCACAGAACGTGTGCACACAACAACAAATTTGTGCTAAATAAAACAATATCAAAACCACGATACCTTGTTACAAATTAAGTCCCATCGTTAGATGCAGGTGTCCATGGAGATGGTTGTTTGAAGCAGCGTTCGGCATCGTGCAGTTCATAAGCTCTAACCAAGAATTGAGAATAACCCGACGTCCCTTTTATTAGGTAGTGTTACGTCAACAGCAACATCACTTAGATATACCCAGTAGCATTATTTATTTACTCTTGATTTGAACTTCATCAAAACTCAAAGTCCGAAACGAAACGCAGAGTCAGAAATAACATTAACTTTAAATATTTCGGCACTAGATTTTTATTAACTTTATTATAATTCGAATGAGTTCGAGACAATCGCAAGTTCACAATTAATTTCAATTTATAAAGGTTTCTGCACTAGATTTAACTTTATTATTATTCGAAAAGTTCGAAACAAATCGCACGATAGGAAGTCGTTCAAATTTCAAGGTGACTACCAGCAACATGGTTGTCGTATCGCTCGCATTCCAATGCGCGAAGCAGCAACGTCGGAACACATTTCCCGCTCCAGCTAAGGTCGAAAGTTGCTTGGCGCGCGTCGCTAACAATCTTTGTCCTAATTTCTTCAAAATTAGTTCCCCAAAAACTTCACAAACGATACTCGTGGAAATAGAAATTCCACTAGGAAACCGGAAACTTTCACCATAATTTAATCAACTAAATGAATATTTCAACTTAAATTAGCCGATCTTCATCATGACTTCCGACTCGCTCGCTAGCCGCCAGAGAAGTCCTCACCCGTCTCCCTTTCTGCTATAAACTTTCACGCTATGCGCGGACGATTGCGCGGTAACTAGTGATCAGAAAACGTCGGCGTAACAGAGTTCCTTCCATTTCTCCTTATCAACTAGCAATTTTTTGGTGACCGACCCTAAGTTAGTTACCGTTAGTCGGTTATGGCAGTATTTGTTGCGCTATTGTTTTCTGTTTATGTTGTGCACGTGTTTGTTAACCGACTTCAAAAAAGAGGTTATCTATTCCGTTGTATTTGTTTTATTCTATCATTGTGCTTAGCAGCTGTTTATAGTTACATATTACTATATTTGATTTAACATATTGTAATGATAAAATTGATATAAAAAATATATCAGAATTGTATTTCAAAATTTATGAAATTTAAATTGTTAAATTTCGCCGTGCATGGCGCTCTTTAATTTAACTTTATCGAAAACGTCGGCTTATCTATCGCACCATTTGTTCCTACGAATTTAATTTAAATTTTCTAATTTTAAGTATCCAAATTCAATTTATTACTCGAAATACTTCTTTTTCGTAATCAATCATCCAAATCAATCTACTACCGCTCGGTAGCAACTTATAAAAATCATCAAAATTCAAATATCAAAATTCCAAACAATATGCAATCATGCAAACGCACAAAATTCACTTTATTAAATCAAATCAAAATCTTACTCACAATTTCAAAAAAAGCGCAATAATGCATTCGCATAAATTCAAACTTTAAATAAAAAAATCTCAAAATCTGCCTCGAGCCAAAATCGCACAACAGGCTCAGGCGGTCGCTATCAGCAAAAAGCTTCGCATTTCTATCGATTTGCCCCCACCTGTCTCATTTCACAATCTTACCAAATTCAAATTTACAAAATGAAATTTTTCTACAAAAATGTACAGGGTGGGTGCGAACCATTTTGTAACACCACAATATATTATAAAAATGGATGAATCGAGTGAATCTGGTTTATTTTTCGGTAATACATTATATGATTACTGTGAACTTACTAGTGAAAGTTCGCAAGATACCGCTTCGCTGCTGTTTTCGTGGGGATTTTCTGAAAATCATTTAAGCTGTTATTTATCTGGACACAATCAAAAATAATATTTTCTGAAGCATTTTAACGATTTCAGCTCGTATCCCTTTCATTTACATAATATCTCAAATAATAATCTATCGTTTAAGTTTAGAAAGCTTTGTTAAAATTTAATTTTTTTTTGTTTTTACTTATTATTGTATTGTTATATTATTGTATACTTATATTTTATTTCACTTAATTATTTTGTATTTACATTTTCTGAATTGTATCTTTTTTTAATTATAATAAATAATTTAACAAAAAAATTGGAATTTTATATTACTGGACTGAAAATCCAGTACTAGCCTGCTTGTATCTAGCAGGTATTAAAAATGGCAGTTCTTAAAACAAGAATTCTTAAAATCCTACAAACAAGATTGTTTAGTATAAAATAAGCATGGAACCTACTTAGATTTGGTAGATATTAAGAATGGGAGTTCTGAAAACAAGAATGATTTGAAACTATTTTTAATAGTCATACTAAAATTAATAATTCCTTAATTCTTGAAACCAGAATGTTCGTTTTGAAATAAACCTCGGGTGCAATTAGTATAAGTTAGGAATGGGCATACTTAAATAGAAGATACCTCTTCCTTATACTTTATACCTGCTTAAGTATGAAAGGAATTATATAACCTTACCGAGTATACGTACTATGCCATTCTTAAATTATTCTTGAATCAAGTATACGGCGTGATTGGGTTAATTTCCAGCACGTTTATTCTTGATTTAAAGTACGTTTTTCTAACAGGTAAAAATGAATTTTTTTGAGTGATGTAATGTCAAAATTTCAGGATTGCAGATACAATATTGTGGTTTATTAAAAGCGCATCTAGTATAAAAATATTTAGTGGCGATGACTCAAAACTGTTTTTGATCACGTAATAGTGTAGTTACTATGGAATAGATGGAATTGCGCAAAATACAAATCATGAGCATTGAATTAGCACCATGTGTAAATATTTCATTATTTCGATACATCAATGCAATAGGGTAACAAATCAAAAAATACAAAATTTGAGTTAGACATACCATCTTATAGCCCTTGTTAAGATCTATGTATTTTAATATAGAAACAATTCTTATAAAAGGTAATAACTTGAAAAAACTTATAAAAAGGCTTAAAATAAGTTATAAATAAATTTTAACTAACTATGTACATAAGTAACTGATCACATCCTGTTGTATATCCTTATTTTATTTTACCAATTGTAGTAGTGCTATATTTTATTTAAAGAATGATTAGTGTCATAACCGTTAAATTCTGCATAGATATTCTTTATCTATGTATAATTTACTTATACAGTCCGTAAATGATAAGCATGTTATAATTGAAAATTCTTCAATTGTACAAATCGGTCAAGGGATCCACTTAAAACGAACTCAACAATTACCTATGGTAATAAATTCAAATTCAAAGATTAGCTACCTTTAACTTTAAAAGGTGAGTTATATTAAATATTGTATAGAAGTCTATATTATTTTATGATATTTAACTTCTGGCGATGCCTTTAAGTTGTAGTACCTACTTATTATTCTGAATGATACTTTATGTAAATGTTGTACAACAAAAGATTAAATCTTTTTCCGAGGCAAATTTCAAAACAATTAAGTACTATTTCAAGATCCACTTGATGATTAAACAATTCAAACATCAGATATTACGACTCGAGCTTCGTCGATATTTATTTGATTTGCTTATGTCACTATAGTCTATGATTAAGTAATGTTTTTCAGTTCGAGGTCTAATAGCTATTTCAACGCTGGATATTTCTGTCGAAAGACGTGACTGGAACATAAAATATATATAAAAAGATAAAAGAAAAATGGGATTCCCTACATCAACATGACGCAAGTTTTATTTTGATTAAAATACACCGATATTAAATTTTACCATAATTATTGTTTGTAAATAGAAATAAACCTAAAAATTAATTTCAAGTAGATTTTTGTATGTACGTACAAAAATAATACGCGCGTACGTAATATTTTACTACATATATGTATTCTTTACTCGACGGTTAAAATTTATTATTTTAACGTTTCTGTTTAGTTTATGTTTAATTTTATAATTATTGTTTGCAGCGTATTCTTCTTCTTCTTCTAGTGTCTATCTGTTTCGAATGTTGGCGGTCATCATCGCAATTCGTACTTTGTCTGCTGCGGCTCTAAAGGCTCTAAGACCCACTCTTGTTATGTTGTACCATGTTCTCAGGTTCTTCAGCCACGATATTCTTCTTCTTCCCGGTCCTCTTTTTTATTCTACCTTTCTCTGTAGAATTATTTGTAGCAACCCGTATCGCTGGCTGTTTCTCATAATGTGCCCTAAGTATTCCAATTTGAAAGTATTTATAATTAGGAGCAATTCTTTGTTCTTATCCAGTCTTTCTAGAACAGTCTGATTGTTGATGCAGTCTGTCCACGGTATTTTTAGAATGCATCTGTCAAAGTCCAGGACTCAACTCCGTACAGGAGCACTGGAAAGACGCAACATCTCAGTAATTTTATCTTTGTTGTTAGTGACAAATCATGACATCTGAATAGTTTCCACATTTTTATAAGAGCTTTCTCTATTCGTGACTTGATTTCCGTGGAGTGGTCCCACTCTTTGTTTACTATTGTTCCCAGGTATGTATATCTTTGTACTCTTTGTAATGGTTGCATATTCACTGTCAGTTGCCCTTGGTGGTTATTCTCTTTTAAAACTATCATGTATTATGTTTTTGTCAGGTTTAGTGAGAGTCCGTATCGCTGACTAGCTTCCGCCAGTCTTGTCATTAGTTCTTGGAGATTCTCCATGTCGTTTGGAATCACCACCGTGTCATCAGCGTATCTTATGTTGTTTATGCATTCACCATTAATTTTGATGCCAATATCTATATCCTCCAGCAATTCTTGAAAAATTTGTTCTGAATACACGTTAAATACTAGAGGAAACAACACACACTCCTGTCGGACACCTCGCTTGATTATAATGTCTTCGGAAAGCTCTTCCTGGACTCTTATGATGGATGTTTGGTTCCATTACAGGTTACTGATAATTCTTAAATCTCTATGGTCCAGTCCTATTTTTTCCAAAATCTCGATAAGTTTATCGTGTTTTGCATTATCGAATGCCTTTTGAAAATCAACAAAGCGGCAATTACATCAGTATTGACATCTCTACATCTTTGGAAAAGGACTTGGACACTAAACAGAGCCTCTCTGGTGCCTATTGCATTAGGTGGACCCAGGTAGAAAAACTAATTCTGTAGAATTTTGGGATCACAAAGCGTAGATTCCGCAACAAAAAAAGAATTTGCTTCCACTTTCGCAAAATAAAAATTCCGATAGTTATAATCGTATTATAAACAAGTAAGTAGGTACAATCTACTATTAAACGTTAATAACAATTTCCGAATTACACTTATGAACCAGCAGCAATAATGTGGCTTATGGAAACGTCGCACAACAATCGGAACCACAACGTTCCAAAAGAAATTAACACACAGACAGGAATTAGCGATAATTAAGAATGACTTACCCGAGCGATCAGGTACGTTTACAAGATGTAATACGACAATAGTTTCACCACCAAAACCTTCTGTGTTTCCAAATTGAAGACAATGCTGTCGAAGCTTCGTTTCGCATCGCTTCTTGGAACACCCGTAGCTTGCAGAACTGCTTGGATGGAGGATGTTGAATTCGATGCACCAAACAGAATTTCCTTCGTGCAGAATCTCGAAGCATCCTGCACTGTTAAGCTCGCCTCACACGATGCTTGTTTCTCTGCATGTTTCCTTGCTTGGTGCCGTGATGGGTGCGCTGATAGATGCGCAGTTGCCGTGCATGCTTTGCTGCATGTTTTCGTGCACGATTTCTCTGATAGAACCGGTGCTATTTTCTGTGATGGTTTACGTGCATGTTTTCAGCGCTAACCAATGATAAAGCCGCATCGTGCGAGTACTACCGAGAAATACCGAGTTTCAGTCGAGTTTGAATTGAAATGATATAAACAAATAAGTTTATTAGGTTAAATAACCTAATTTATTTTAATATTAAAAATAATAAAATATTTTTATTATATTGGTTATTATTATTGCTTCTTGTTATTTTCTTTATTTTATAATTTTTTCGAAATTGTTGTTTTTTGGTTAACCATATTTGAAAGAGATTGTCATTTTAAATTGGTAGTTCGATTTGTGTATAATTGCAATTATATTGTTTTGTGTATTTTGCACAAAAATATGCTAACAGCTAATATTCTACGTTAAATTTCTATTAAAAAGGTGTTCATTTTTACAAACTTGAGACTGTCACCGTCACTGCGTGCGCATTGAAGCTTGAAACCATACTTGCAAACCATCATGCAAAAAACTCGTGTGAAGCCAACCATGCACAGGAGCCATCATGCTAGGTACCATTCACAGAAACAAGCAAGGAAACCATCAGCAAAACAAGCATCGTGTGAGGCGAGCTTTACACAACACAATAGATCGTAGATCTTGATTCAAGGATGGCAAGACAAACAAACACGACCTTCTCGTCGTTTTCAAAGTTGAACACGCTTTTATTAATTGACTTATAATGCAGGCGTTGACTTAGTGGGCTAACACTTTCATTGGACGCTTCAGGTTAAATATCAACACTGGACCCTTCGTTACAGGAATTTCCTGCATTATGTTCAATCTTCAGTCTTTTAGAAGATTTTTTATTTTAATTTTCGGTTTTGATTTTAATTTATGAGATGGCGATAGTAGTTACGTTTGACTTTTATTTTATTAATTTTTATCAAATTCGGAAAAATGTGGTCGGATAAGAAAAATAGAGAAAGAAAGTTTTTTTGGGGAATTTTTGAACAGAAAGGAACGTCGAGAACTAGTTAAGAGAGTTCCTGCGGTTTTTTTTCGAAGATAATTTTCTGGTCAACAATAACCTCTGTGTGGCTGGTTTGCTCCCTTGTTGGAAGTTTGCAAAAATTCGTTTTTTTAATGTTCTTGCACCTTTACGGGCACACTTGGCAACTTTCCTGGAAAAATTATCGTTGTTTTGGAATATTCTAGAAAGGCTGGTTCATCCACTTATAATTATTGTTACCAAAGAAGAGTCAAAGAGGGAATCCAGGGACTCATATGCAGGCGACCATAAGACAGCTAAAGGTCAGACGTTTTCATTTTAATTAAATTGGATATTACGTACCAATAGTTTGTTTTCGAATTTCTGTGAAGATTTATTTTCGATTACCATTAGTCCGGATGATTGTGGAAGTTTCATTAATTGAGATATTTGTTTATTAATGTTTTAATGTAGTTAGATGTTAGATAATTCCTAATGATTTGTTTTTACCGAAAAAATTTTGTATATATAATTGGAAATTTCCATTTAATAATTCAGGAGTGATTTCATTTTATGGGTACTATTTAAAATAATTAAAAAGTAATCCGATACGTGGTATAACTCTTGTAAGCGTTAGGCAAAGTTCGGTTTTGGAAAATTTAAAGTTACTCGTGTACACCCAGCCGAGGTGTTATTTCTAATCTCATAACAGAATTGCAATTCTTCGTGGTAGGTGCGATAAATCTTTAAATTAAGTGAAATTACAGTATCGATTTTTTTTGTGTATTTAACAGTGTAATCAGTCAAAATACATTTTGCGTACTGGCCAATTATTTTGTTCATTCCATTTACGTTCGGTTTACGACAATTCTTTTTAACTGCTTTTTGATATTTACTCTGAATAATTTTTATGTTTTTTTTTTTGTAAATTTCATTTTACGTATTATATATTTGTTACACTCCTGGTATTAATCAGAATTTTATTTTTTTGCAATTGCAATTATCTTAAGTATGATAATGTCAACATACTTCTAACTGCACTTCTCAAAATGCCTCAGTCTTACTTGACGATTCAACATGAAGTCTCCTAGCTTGCACGCGAAGTTAGTAACGAGCCGTGATTGCGCCCACCATGGGAGTAGGGCGCGATATTATTAAGGGTCGCGGACAACACATATGCAAATAATTGTTACACGTGTTCTTCGCATATTTTAAAGATTTTTTTATGAATTATTTTCATGAAAAGCTTTAGGAGGTGACTCATGTAGCTAATGAGCGTATTAGATTCTGGTAAAGAATGCTTAATTAAGGACTCGATTAACAAAGCTTCATTTGAAATCAAAAACATCTTCAACTGTTCTTAAAAATTTATAGACCTAGAAAAATTATTAGAAAACATGCGTGCCAATAAAAAATATTGCAATTAACAGTTCTACTATCGTGCTAGTTTTAATTATATGGGTAAATAAAATCAACTACTAAAAGGCTTTGTCTACATGAATTTAATTTTTAGTAAGATGATTATCAAAATTATCCTTTTAAAAGCGATCAGAATTGAATTTTAGTAACCCAGCCAACTGATCATGGTCACTTCAAAATTTATTCTTATAAATCAAATATCAGTAACGGTTTGATAACAAAACACGATTAATAATGAAAGCATCGATACCGCAGTTTATGACTAACTGTGAAAAAATGTTGGTATTTCTAAGCGCCAGATATAATTAATAAAAGAAAAAAGAAGAAACAACTTGTTTTATTATACCTGTTACCAGTAAGTAAAATTTTACAGTTTACATATTTAAAATTTTAATATTAATGACACATACAAATGAATTAAAGTAGGTATTAAACTGAAACTTATAATCTCAAGATAAGTAACAAATTAAGATTTCTTTTTATTAAATTTTTTAATATCATTTTTGGTTGATTTTAGAAAATATTGCACATAATATTGAGAGAATTTTAGTTACTAAGTTAAAATACTACAAAACAAGTAATTTAAAAAGTGAATAACGCAATAGCATAACATTTTAGTTTTTATGTTTCATAATTTAATAAAACATATTTCTTAACATAATTTTATTTTATGCTGTAATTATTTAAAATAATTAAAATTTAATAGAAAGGATGAATACCAGGATCATCAATTTCATGACAACCTTTATTAGGAATGCATATTGGAAAATACGTTTCGATTCCTCCAGATTTCAATTTTTGTGCATGATAGTACTTATAAAGGCTAATCGAAAACTCGGGAGGAAATTGGGTAATTTCCTAAAACAATAATGTACATTTTGCTAATTGTTTGTTAAAATATTGGTAATAAAACAAACCTGCGTTATTTTCTTGTTACGGGAAATATCTACTTTAGAAAGCTGGTATCCCAAATTGATATGATATTTGAGAAAATCGTTTATTTCTGTAAAAAAAGAAATTTCAAGATTACCAACCCAATAAAATGTTATTGACTCACCATCTTCGGGTATCTTTTCTAATATAGCATCGAAAGCATCTTTTCCTTCTACGTTAAAATACAAAATTGCAATGCAACTTAATATGAACCAGATTTTCATTTTGGTGTTTGACGGATAGTTTGATCAATACCTTGTAAACTATTTCGTTTAGAGATAATTTCTGCCTATTTATATAACTTGATTAAAAATCAAATGGCTAAAATTGGAAAATTACAAAATCAATAAACTTATCTTTGCCTATCAGACGATTAATTCTTTTGTAATGAATTTGCTAATCCCTATTTATTATGACTAGTATTGTAATTAGAACTTAATCTATATGTGAAGGGTATTAACTATCACTTACTTTTTTCGCGTAAACAATCTCCTCATGCTCAAGTACAAAAACCGCAAAATCACAGTTTCTAAATTGTTTTTGCACTTAAAAAGCATTACGTATTTAAATTTCTAAGTAAATTTAGAAATGTTCAAGTTTTCCTTCCTGCTTTTCTAGCATCAAGTATTGCATGTTATTGTCTTCTAAGTAATAAATATTTCAAAATAATATATATAAGTACTTTATTACGTAATATTAGGATAGGTACAATCAACGATTGAGCTAATTAATTGCCTTTAAGACTAACTGTGTTAATTATTATTGCTATGTTTATATTTAATATGTATTCCAACGCTTATAAATTTTAAATTTACGTTTATATAAAGCTACAGCATAGATAATCATCTATAAACAAACAAGAAATCTGGGCTCTACAAGATGGGGAGACTGATTTAATTAAATTGTCTTTTTATTGGATTGCGTTTGGGTGTTGTTGAAGTGAAGAAATTTCCAGAAAATGCTAATCTAAAAACTCAAGAGTGAGTTTGCTCTTAATGACTTTCCTCAGGAGTTCATACAACTGCGTCAAACATTAAAATAGAATTTATTTTTCCACAGTTGTAGTTTTAAGACAGCACTTGAAAAAAAAGAACTTGTAACTTCTTTCCCTTTGTGTTATATTTTAAAAGTTGTATTTTTTTTTGCAGTAATATAGAGGTCAAATTAAAAAATTACAAATTTTCGGTTAAATTATTTATTTTTTTTTAAATAATTAAACTTAATAAAATGTTAAAAAAATAAAATTTTTAACTGTAAGTGAATATAACATACTACAAAGAAACATAATATTTAAAGAAACTAAAAAGACAAGAATTCACATTTAACAGGGTTGAACTTAGAATCTTTGAATAAACAAGAACAAAAATTCTGAAAAATTACGATATAAAAATGACAAAAATGACTTAAAAATAAAAAACAAAAAACTCTGTAACATAATATAAAGGCCCTTATTTCACGATTATTTTCGATTATCAGTCATGTATAACAGTAAAAATAACAAGAAGTAAGAGCAAATATACCAAAAAATTGAAAAAATTGAAAAATTAAAAAATCAAGAAATTAACCAAACTTTAAATGTTGCGCTTACCAAATAACCAAACTAAACGACATCATGTGTCTAAATGAAATTTTAGGTTAAGTAAATGAATATGGATTCTAAATCCCATACAATGGGGTTGAAGCAGTGACATACAATGACATCTATCACTTCGAAAACTAAATTTAAAAATAAGTTTCAAATTTTTCCATGTTTTTGTACCTAAAGCACGTTTACTATAAAATAGAAAATAACTTAAAAAGTTAATCAAACTTAACAAAACGTTAAAATGTTTTTTTTAACGTTTTGTTAAGTTTTATTATTTTAACATCACATACTTCTAAATACCACAAAAATATTTAAAAAATTCTAAAATTTTTTTAAGTTATTTTCTATTTTATTTTTTTTTATTGACATTTGAAGAATTGCTGTTTGTTTATAAATTTTTAATAACATTTAATAAATGGAATAGCATTATGAATGTCATAAAAGGGTTAATACAACAATTGACCTCAACAAAACTATTTCTTATATACCGGGTGCTTATTTTCAAACTACTGAAATATTATTGGTTTTATATTATTTGTGGCACTTTTGGGTGATTCAGATTTGTCGTATTGAAGCGCAATAGGTGCGGATAACAACGGTTCTTTATTTTCAAGTTTAAGTAAGATGTTACATAGTTTTAGCTTAAAATTAATCTACTTCTACATCATAATAACTTTTTTTTTTTTTTTTTTTTTTTTTGTTTGAAATCCCTATATTTATTTACTATCTGTACATGGTACATTTGGTAAGTTTTGTGACTTTATATGACTTGAGAGGCCTACCGTCCAACAACAGTTGCCAAAACTATAATTACAATATTTGTATCTGTTACATTTAGTTAATGTTACATTAATATGTTCTTCTTGGCAGATCCAAAAAATCGGTTCTTTTGAGTCTTCTAATTTGATTTGATTTGCTTGATAGGTTACTGGCGAGAATGTTTGGGTGATTGGACAGTCTCCGATAATACCTGGTACTGCTAGCTCGAATCTCTTCCTTAACGGTGTTCACTCTTAGATCTCGATGAATAGCTTCATTGGTAATGTACCATGGAGCGTTGCTTATTCTTCGCAGTGTTTTAGATTGGAATCTTTGTAGAATTTCGATATTTGAGTTACTAGCCGAACCCCAGAGTTGAATCCCATACGACCAGATTGGTTTGATGATGGCCTTATATAAAAGTATTTTATTATCCATCGTTAGTTGCGATTGTTGACCGATTAACCAATTTAGCTTGTGGAGTTTAAGACCGAGCTGTTTGCGTTTGGACCATATGTGTTTCCTCCATGTCAACCTTCGGTCCAAATGCATTCCGAGATACTTAGTGTCTTCTGCCTGGGGAAGAACTTTGCCATTTAAGGTGACTGACGGGCACGTTTCTCTGCGCATTGTAAATGTGATGTGTACAGACTTTTTCTCGTTGGCCTTAATTCGCCAAGTTTTCATCCATTTTTGAATCTTGTCTAGGATTGATTGGAGCATATCTGAGGCTATGGATGGATTTGGATGAGCTGCCATGACTGCTGTATCGTCGGCGAAAGTTGCCACCATTACGTTGGAAGAAGCAGGAAAGTCTGCGGTGAATAGGAGGTACAGGATTGGACCCAGAACGCTTCCTTGTGGAACTCCCGAATTTATTGAAGTTAGTGCTGAATATTCGTTATGAATCTTGACCTGAAACACTCTTTCGGTTAAATAAGATTTAAATAAATGATAGTAATTAGGTAGCTGTTTCTTTATTTTATGCAGTAGTCCATCGTGCCAGACTTTGTCGAACGCCTGAGTCACGTCGATGAAAGCGGCTGAGCAGTACTCTTTTTCCTCCAGACTTTGTCTTATTTGTTTAGCTACTCTGTGAATTTGTTCGATTGTGGCGTGTTGATTTCGAAAGCCAAACTGGTGATCCGGGATAAGTTTTTTTTCCATTAAGACAGGTTGAAGACGTTTGAGTAATAGTCTTTCAAATAACTTTGAGAGGATGGGCAGCAGGCTTATCGGTCTATAAGATTCTGCTTCTTCAGGTGGTTTACCTGGCTTGAGGATCAAAATGACTTGAGCCACCTTCCATAGCAATGGAAAATAATTAATTCTTAGCATTGCATTATAGATGTATGTGATCAACTTTACTGTATTTAGTGGTAAGTGTGCGAGTATCGTACCAGTTATGAGATCGTAACCTGGCGTTTTTTTAGCTTTTGCAGTTTGCTGAATCCCCAGTGATACTTCGTTAACTGTGACTGGTTTTATTTGAGCAGTCTCCATAATTGGTGTGTCTAGGAATGTATGCATTTGTTGCTCTTCTTCGATGCTTATTTCGCTTGGATAAGGCTGAAAGACATTTGAAAAGTGTACAGCAAATGCATCTGCCTTTTCTTTACTATTTCTCGCCCATGTTGAGTTAGGTTTTCTAATTGGGGGAATATGTTGTTGTGGACGTTTAATCCGTTTTGTGGCCTTCCAGAGCGAATAATCAGTAGCCTTTGTTGGAGAGAGAGTTTCGAGGTAATTTTGAACAGTCTGATTTTTAAAGTCATTCAGCATCTTTTTAAGATCTTTTGTTGCTTTATTTAGTCCTTTCTTAATATTTACGTCTCGGGTAATTTGCCAGTTTTTCCTGATTTTCCGCTTTTCGGCTATAGCATTCATTATTTCGATGGGATAGTTGACGTTATTTGTTGCTATGGTTGAATAATTTGGAGTAGCTGACCATGCCGCATATTGAATTGATCTTGTTAGATAGTCAACCGCATCGTCCAGTTCTTCTGACGTTTTTAGTCTAATATTTAGTGATATTTTTTCGTCGAGCAGTTTTCTGAAAAATATCCAATCGGTTTGTTTATTGTGTAACGAAGGTATTTTATCTTTTTGAATAGCGTGGGTTCCTAGAGTTACCAACAATGGCGAGTGATCGGATGAGAGATCGAAACTAGGTTTAATTTCGGTGTATAACTCTGATATACCTTTGATCACGCAGAAGTCGAGGACGTCCGGGATCTTTTGTGGATCTGTTGGCCAGTAAGTTGGTTGACCTGTGGATAAGTGCTGCAGTTTATTAAGTTCCATTGCTTTGAGCAGCTCTCGTCCTCTTGTGGTATTCAATCTGGAACCCCATAGGACATGTTTCGCATTGTAATCGCCGGCTGCTAGGAAACGATTACCAAGTGAGTTAAAGAATCTAGTAAAATGTTCCTCTTTGGAGATTTCCTGTCCT
Source organism: Cantharis rustica (assembly GCA_911387805.1). Classification (NCBI taxonomy): domain Eukaryota; kingdom Metazoa; phylum Arthropoda; class Insecta; order Coleoptera; family Cantharidae; genus Cantharis; species Cantharis rustica. Next base: position 35,616,860 of record OU426880.1, read on the forward strand.
CTCTTGTTTGGTGGGCAGTATATTGCCGAAACAACAATTGAGCCTCTCTGATCTTTAACTTTGATTGAGGTTGCTTGTAGATAATCCTTTTGATGGCTCTCCAGTTCATTGTGGTATATCGAGTTCTTAATTATTATGGCCGTACCTCCATGTGCTGTACCATCGGGATGGTTAGTTTGATGAACTGTGTAGTTCGGTATTTTGATGTAACTCTTATTGGTAAAATGGGTTTCCGAGATTAATACAATGTCCAGATTGTGTGTTTGTATGAATGTTTTTATTTCTTGGCTATGTTGAGTCAAGCCGTTGGCATTCCAGACTGCGATTTTTAGATTTTTATGCATTATTGGTTTTGCTGACAATGAGGGTTAGAAGATTCAACATAGTATCCATTCTTTCCATGAGTTTCGTTAACATAAGTTCTAATTTACTGACCTGGTTTTGATTTGTTGACAGAACATTGTGTAGGGGGGTGTTGATAGTCTGGATTTGTTGATTTTCACCTTGAACCACTCGGCTGTAGGAGGGTTGGATAGTAGGGGTGTGCTGATGTACAGGATCCGCCACTACTCTGGTCGTCCTTTCTATGGAGTCAGCATGTTGATGAGGTTGGTCTAGATCTACTTGAACTTGTTGTTTTGGACGTAGCGGTGGATATTTTTTGTTTCTCAATTCTTTGTAGATTGTACACCCTTTATAGTTAGCCGTATGTTCTCCTGCGCAAAGAGCGCAAGTAGCTGGTGTTTCTCTGGCTTTGGCACATTGCTGGGTGAGATGTAATTTTCCACATTTAACACAGCGAGGCTGGCGATTGCAGTACTTCTTTGTGTGACCATAATTTTGACAACGGGAACATTGAGGTATCTCACGTCTCTGATAGGGGGGCTCAAACGATACTTCTTGCCGCTGAAGGACTTGAATTTTGTAGATATCCTTGTTATTTTCTCTTGGTTCCAATTCAATGTGAAATAACGGGGTTGCTCTTTTGTCTTTTATAATGTTAGCAATCCTGGAAACTTTGTGTTCATGTTTTTCAATTTCTTCCTTGATTTTATTGATGTCGCAAGAGGGATGCATATTTCTCAACACCACTTTAAAACTTCTTTCCTGTTTAAGCTGAAAAGAATGGTAGGGAGTATCATTTTTTTGTAACAATTCAAGTATTTTGTGATAGTTTTCAACGTTACTTGGTTGTATTTTTACTTGTTTATTACCAATGAGTTTGATCGTATATTGATTGCTTGCTGCACCCTCGAGATCTTCGATCATTAGTCCCATATTATCGACATCCGGAACAATTATGGGGGACGGTTTTGACTCTTTGGGTTTGACTGGTATTGCTTCACTTTGATTTTCGCTGGCTTGTGCTAGAATTGAATAGCGATTCCTAATTATAGTTGTGGGTATATAGTCGTTTAAGGTTCTTTGACGTAAATATCTGGTGTTCTGTCTAGGGCTGTCTTCTCTAGCTCGTTTTGTATAGCTCACTGTGTTCCAATTTGACTGTGAGTTCTCTGGATCGGGGATACCTTGACTAACCTGTTGTGGGTCATCGTTTGATGTCTGCGGTATTACAGCAGGATTAATTTGACTCGAATTAGAATTTGAGGCAGTTTCGGGGTTGTTTTCAGTTGATTCTAGTAATATTTTTGATTGATTCTCTTTGATGAACGGATCACTTATTTTATCTTGCTGCAGATTTGAGGTTATGTTTTCGTCGCACATACCACAGTTCCACTGATGAATCACTTCGCTACCGTTTAACTTACGCCACTCTTCTAACGTCATCCCGATGCACTGTATGTGATAGGTGGTCTTGCATTTTTGTTTACACTGAATGCAATCTTCATAACGCGTCGCATTTCGCTTACAAATTCCACACGTCAACATCGTGCGCGTGACGCTGAACTTATACTTAAACTTACCAAATAACCAAACTAAACGACATCATGTGTCTAAATGAAATTTTAGGTTAAGTAAATGAATATGGATTCTAAATCCCATACAATGGGGTTGAAGCAGTGACATACAATGACATCTATCACTTCGAAAACTAAATTTAAAAATAAGTTTCAAATTTTTCCATGTTTTTGTACCTAAAGCACGTTTACTATAAAATAGAAAATAACTTAAAAAGTTAATCAAACTTAACAAAATGTTAAAATGTTTTTTTTAACGTTTTGTTAAGTTTTATTATTTTAACATCACATACTTCTAAATACCACAAAAATATTTAAAAAATTCTAAAATTTTTTTAAGTTATTTTCTATTTTATTTTTTTTTATTGACATTTGAAGAATTGCTGTTTGTTTATAAATTTTTAATAACATTTAATAAATGGAATAGCATTATGAATGTCATAAAAGGGTTAATACAACAATTGACCTCAACAAAACTATTTCTTATATACCGGGTGCTTATTTTCAAACTACTGAAATATTATTGGTTTTATATTATTTGTGGCACTTTTGGGTGATTCAGATTTGTCGTATTGAAGCGCAATAGGTGCGGATAACAACGGTTCTTTATTTTCAAGTTTAAGTAAGATGTTACATAGTTTTAGCTTAAAATTAATCTACTTCTACATCATAATAACTAACTATATTAATATTCTTCTTCTTCTTCTTAATCTGGGACTACTTCCTGTTTTTTAACCATATGATATACCAAATTTACACTTAGCATTCACGGTTCTTTGAGCACTTGCTTAATATATTCTGGTAGGGTGCTTGCCAGATGCATAGCCCTTAGATCATACTCCGGCTTTAGATCACAGCGGTGCATTTGGCGCGAGGAAGCATCGAACTGCGGTCTCCCGCTTCGTAGCATGTCGATTTAAACCTTACACCACACTGCTGGTCTATATTAATATTATGTCTTCTTATTTGTTGACTCTAACCAAATACTGTGATCAGCAGTTCTCGGTCATTGTCACTAAATAGATTGTCAGAAACGAAATATGCAACGCGATGCACATCAAGCAAATTACATTCCATTGACTCCGGATATCAATCAAAATTGCAACATACTTAAGGCATGCTTAACATTACATTAATATCTTTTTAAACTTATATTACACTATCTAGTCGAAATAACATAAGAAGATTAAGATAAAAAGGGGGACGTTCAAAACTAGTACTGTTTAAATTTTAAGTTCTATCCTCTAACCCACAGCTACCAAGACTTTTAAATCTTAAATTAGACCCCCCCATTTTGCGATATATCATTTCAGAAGTGGGAAAATCCTCTTTCATTTATATGAAAACTGAAAAATGAACTAAAAAATAATTTTATTTAGAAATTATTTAATTTTTATAAAAATCACATTATCTATGCACTTCATTATGATCTAAGTATTATTATTATTAACGGATTGTAGTGTATGACCCCCTCTGCACTGAAGCTTTAGCTTATTGTGTCCCTATTCTAAGTTTTACTTCTTGTCTCCTCGACAAGGTCGAATATGCAGTTGAAGGATACTTACGCTATCTTCTCGGTTGTCGGGTATGAAAAACCAAGGTGACAGTCTACTCCGAGCTAAGGCCGGGCATTCACATAATATGTAGTGCGGAGTTTCATCCTCCTCCCCACACATCCTACAAGTAGCCCTATGATACTGAGATGCCTTTTGAGGCAGCAGTGTCCTGTGAAAAGACTCACTAACTTTCTTAGTTGGTTCGGATAGCACATAAGGAAGAAGAAGATGGTGCCCCTATGAACATCCGCGATTGTTTCAATCCGGGGAGGTCCGCCCAGTGAGCAAAATGTTATTTTCTAAGTATGTCCCTTATCTTTTCCTTGGCAATCGTATATGCGATCCGGCAAGAAGACTCCGGGTCCGTTAGGTTTGTGCAAGCGGCCTTCCTGGCTAGAAAGTCCGCTTCTTTATTTCCCTTAATGCTCTGGTGTCTTACCAGAGCATCTTTGCATTATTCAACGTTGGAGTTTGATTCAACTTCTTCCAAGGCTTTTAAAGCTGTCTGGTTGTCAGTCATGATACAGAATTTTCTATTTGCATAGTTTCTCCCAGAGTTTCTCCCACAAAAATGTACTTAAGTATAAGTACAAGGTACTTGCTCTTCAAAATGTACTTGTATTTGACAAAGTAATTTGTACCTACTTCCAACAAAATTGTACTTTAAGTACAATTTACAAATACTTAATTTTTCAGAACGTTCAAGTACAAATACAAATATAGTGGTTATCACAAAAGAAAAAGCTAACGTAATTTTCGATATTGTATGAAGTAAGATGAAAATTCTAAGTCAAATAAGTGATCAATATACTAAATTGAAATCATAATATAAAAAGAGAAAATTCAAATGGTTGTCAATATACAATTATTATTATGTATAACCCTTGTCCCACAGTCAAAATGTTTATTTTCGCTCTTGCGATTTTAAAGTTTTACCTTAAATTGACATAATTTTTTATTCCATAGATAATCTAGCAAACCAAAGTGCGAACTCGAATGAAATCTGAATATTATATCACCTTAAAGTATAAACAAAATTGACAGTCACAATAGCAACTACTTTCAATATAATTATTATGCACACTAATAGCTAATGCAGCTATTTTTTCTATCGCATACATTGGGTATCATTATTATTTTAGGCGTACAGTATTTTTAAATTCACACTCTTGTGACAAATTTATTTCAGTGTGTATTGGTCACACCTATGTTGCTAAGTATTAATTTAAAAAACAAATTGTCGGTACTCCATTAAGATTATCTTGACGTCAGCTTCATTTTTCGTGATCACCACTTTACAACTACACAAATTTACTTAAGTAAAAAGTACAGTTCCGGGATAGCTATAGCAAGTGTAAGACGTGTTTTAAAGTGCCCCGTTATCGGCGAGATAAAACCTCAAACCTATACAAATTGCTCGAATTTTGTTCGATATATTCTAAATTCTTAGTTATTTTAAAAACAAAAACAAGTTATTAAAAACCATTTCTCCTAATTTAACCGCGCCTCGGACGGTTAATGAAATCAACCTTACAACCTACTAAAAAAAAAAAAATGGCAGCAAAAAATTCAGATTTAGCCCAAATTCAAATAAAAAAGTGATCTCCTTCAGGCTGGAGTAATCAATATGGAAATACCAGTAACTAACAAACACCCATGGCAAATTGTGGGAAATAAACGAAAACGTGTCAGCTCCCCAGAAACAGAAACAGCGCCAACATTAATTCTAACAAACAGGTACCAATCTCTCTCAAATATCAATAATGATAACCAAAATAGTCAAATAAATATTGCCAGTAATGATCTACCACAACAATTAAAAATTATTAAACCACCCCCTATCTTTGTGCACGGAGTAGTCGATTATAATCATACGGTTAAAAACTTAAACGCCATAGTTGAACAAGAACAAATAACAACTAAAACTTTATCAAACAATGTAGTAAAAATAAATGCCAAAACTACTGATAGCTACAGAAAACTAGTGAGACACATGCAGGATGAAGAGATTATACATCATACATATCAACTAATAGAGGAAAAATCTTATCGAGTGGTCATACGACATCTACATCAAACCACACCTATAGAGGAAATCAAAGATGAACTGCAAAGCAAAGGTTTTCCAATAAGAAACATAGTAAATGTCCAACATCGTATAACGAAGGAACCATTACCATTATTTTTTGTCGACCTTGCACCTGCCGATAACAACAAAGAAATCTATGATCTGAAATACTTAAAAAATCAAACCATTCGAGTTGAACCTCCAAGAAGAAATTCAGAAATAGTACAGTGCACAAGATGCCAAATGTACAACCATACAAAAACATACTGTAATCGCCCTTTTGCTTGTGTTAAGTGTGGCGGACCACATGACACAAAATCTTGTAGTAAAACCAAAGAAATTCCAGCTACTTGTTATTTGTGCAATGGACCACACCCAGCAAATTATAAAGGCTGCCAAGTATATCGTGAATTACAAGACAGATACAAAAGAAACACACAACAAGAACAACAACAACGACAAAACAAAATAAGATATACCACCTCAGCGTCAGCATCTTACAATAATATTCCAAACCAACAAAATCCACTAAACCAATTCTCACAACCAGCGCAACATTTTACAACTCAGTTTTACCATAATAAAAATTATAAGCCAACCTACTCAGAAGCGTTAAAAAGTACAGCACAAGAAGAAACCCCCACTCACGACATACCATTAACAAAATTTCTTAATGAGTTCAAAGAAATGTTTCAACAACTTATGCAACAAAACAACATGGTCATGAATCTAATGCACACAGTCATAAATAAACTAATACGTTAATGGAAGGTTCTTTAAGAATTGCATTATGGAATGCTAATGGCATTCAGTCAAAAATTCAAGATATTGAACTATTTTTAAAAACTAATAATCTAGACATTCTTCTCGTATCTGAAACACATCTAACCCCAAGGTCTTACATCAAAATACATCAATATAAAATTTATTCCACCAATCATCTTGATGGAACAGCACACGGAGGAACCGCTGTTATAATTAGAGAAAGTATTTTACATCATGAATTAAATAAATACGAAACTAATTTTCTACAAGCAACAACTATTCAAATCAACAAACTGCATAACTCGATAAATATATCGGCAGTATACTGTCCACCTAGACACAATATCAAAAAAGAACATTTAATACCTTTCTTTGAATCACTTGGTCAGAAATTTATTACAGGAGGAGATTTTAACGCAAAACATACAATCTGGGGATCCAGATTAATAACAACTAAAGGAAGAGAATTTCTAAAACTCATTAACGAAAAAAACTATCACATCCTATCAACAGGTGAACCAACATATTGGCCTACCGATGTAGACAAGATTCCTGATTTGTTGGACTTCTTTATTACCAACGGAGTTTCATCTAGTTTTGTAGAGATACAATCGAGTTTGGAACTAACCTCAGATCATACCCCAGTTATACTTACCATCAGTAGCACCATAATTAGAAAACAGCCACGAGCTTCACTATATAACAAGAACACTAACTGGAACGAATTCAAAGAAGTAAATCAAAAATTAAGCTTGTCGCTAAGAATTAAAACTAATGAGGAATCAGAAGAAGCCACTAATTATTTTATAACAACCATACAAGAAGCAGCTTGGAATTCAACTCCTACGATGAAAAATAAGATAAGAAACTCATATAATATTCCCGAAGCGATTAGAGAAATCTTAAAGCAGAAACGAAGAGCCCGTGCTAGATGGCAACGAAGCAAACATCCCTCAGACAAAACAGACTACAACAAACTTGCCAATCAACTAAAAAGAAAAATTAGAGAAGCCAAAAATCATACATTTTATAATTATCTGCAAAATCTTGGAATAAAAGATCACTCTATTTGGAAGGCAACGAAGGGGTTTAAACGACCCCAAGTCACGATTTCTCCTCTTCGCAACCCAGATCAAACGTGGGCACGAACAAATGTGAACAAAGCAAATTTATTTGCACAACACTTAGAGAAAGTATTTAAGCCATATGGAGATGAGTCATATGAAGAAATAGAACAATTTCTAGTAGCGCCATTACAAATGTCTTTGCCAATCACCAAATTTACCATCAATGAAGTAGCAAAGGAGATCAGAAAACTAAATAAAAAGAAAGCGCCCGGCTACGACTTAATAACTGGCAAAGTGCTGTCTGAACTACCTCGTTTAGGTATCAAGATTTTAACGACACTATTTAACTCTACTCTAAGATTATCTCATTGGCCAACACAATTAAAATTTGCCCGAATTATAATGATTTTGAAGCCAGGAAAGCCTCCTACTGAAGTTACGTCTTATCGACCGATAAGCTTACTATCAATAGTATCTAAACTTCTGGAAAAGCTGATACTAAAACGAATAAATGATAACGATCTATTAAATGATTTGCTACCAACACATCAATTTGGATTTAGGCAACAACACTCGACCATTCAACAAAGTCATCGCATAGTAAACCACATCAGTAGAACTTTTGAAGAGAAGCAATATTGTTCGGCGGTATTCTTGGACATAAAACAAGCTTTTGATAAGGTGTGGCACAAAGGACTTTTATACAAAATCAAGCAAGCTCTACCACATCATTACTACCACCTATTAAAATCATATCTTGAAAATCGATACTTCCAAGTGCAACATGATGATGAAATTTCTGAAACCTATGGAATTACATCTGGAGTTCCCCAAGGCAGTGTTCTGGGACCGGTGCTTTATTTGCTATTTACATCTGATTTACCTACCACACCAAACACAGAAACAGCAACATTTGCTGATGATACGTGCATATTAGCAACACATGAAAATGCAATTCAAGCATCAGAAAAGGTGCAAACACATTTATATCTGCTACAAGAATGGTTGAGAAAGTGGAAAATAAAAGTAAATGAGACAAAGTCAGTTCACGTCACATTTACACTCAATCGTGCACACTGCCCACCCGTATACATTAACGATGTAGCCATACCTCAGGAAAAGGAAGCAAGATACCTCGGACTACATTTAGATAGCAGACTTACGTGGAAGAGACACATTATTAAAAAGAGAAAGCAGATGGATCTAAAAATTAAAAAAATGAACTGGCTAATCGGAAGAAAATCTAAATTCTCTTTGGAAAACAAATTAATAATATACAAGGCTATCATCAAGCCGATTTGGACCTACGGATTGGAGCTCTGGGGATGTTCAAGTATGTCCAATACTAATGTTATACAAAGGTTTCAATTAAAGGTACTACGAATGATAGTGGATGCTCCATGGTACGTAACCAACAAGACCATACACTGTGATCTAGGAATAGGATACGTGACACAAGAAATTTTGAAAAAAGCAGAAAAACACCATATAAGACTGGAAGATCATCCCAACCCAAATATGCAACAACTGCTCGAAGAAGAAGTTTATAGGCGATTGAAACGTAAATGGCCTAACGATTTAAGACACCATTAGATATCAAGAAATGGACTACGCTGAAGGGCGTTCCCGATGCACATTTTAAAGTTAGAAGTCATCACATCAGCTCATAGAACTATATAATTATTATTGTAATAATTTTAATCATGTTCTGATTGTTGATATAAAGTAAGAGCAATAAAAAAAAAAAAAAAAGTATAAAGTACAATTATTAAAAAAAAGTATTTGATTTTAATTTCAAGTATATGGTATTTCTTTAAGTACATACCCAACCCTGGTTTCTTCATATCAATTATTCGGCACAGACCAATATAGCAATTAATTATTTTTGAATCTCGGAAGTTGAACCGGTTAGTGTTCTCCACCACTTTGCGTTGTACAACTAAAGTACCATTTCAAATTTTAGTTTCCACGTTTTGCCGATCATGCTTCTACAGACCCAAAAAGCCCTAGTCGCTTTGTTTGTAATGTTACGAATGTAAAGTGTGAAGGCTAACCTGCTGTCCAGGATTAGACTTAGGTATTTGGTTTTCCTCTGTAGAGGCAGTTCCCCCCCCCCCTTTCCAAATCCTTAGAGTCCCGATATCCTGCAGTTTTGTACGTTGTGTGAACACCACACCAAAGCTTTTACTCGGGTTAACCAAAAATCCCTTTTTAGTACACCATCACTCGATGATTCTTAGAGAGTTTTGCATCAGCGAAAACACAACTTCTCCAAATTTCCCAATAACAAAGATTGTGATATCATCAAGAAATCCCTATCCATGTACCCTTGCCTGTTCCTGCTTTCACAGAAGGCTCCTCCCAGCGGACACCCCCGTGCGTGTCTCAGAAGCGACACCTTCAGAAGCCAATCTAGTCCGTTATCAACTGTTATCAGTCCGTTATCAGTCAACTCGATGACTTTCGACAGCTCTCTCTATGGAGTTAAATGAGTTGTTGTCGAACGTCCTCTCTACATCTAGGAAGGTTCCCAGACCAATTTCTTGACTTCAGAGCGCACTTGCAATCTTGTGAGTTAGTTCGTGTATGCTAGGCTCACATGATTTCCACGATTGGTAGGCATACTGGTATCTGTGTAGAGGTGAATTCGACAATACGTAGTCCTTGATAAACCTATCTATCAGTTTCTTTAGTGCCTTCAGCAAAAAAATCCATCAAACTGATTGGACAAAATGACTTTGCCTGGGTGTATGAAGTAGGCCCTAGGTTGGGTATAAATACGACTCTTGTCATTTGCCAACCTTGAGGCACATAGTTAAGAGCCAAGCTGGCTCTGAATATGACACACAGGGGAGTAGATATATCTTCAGTCTCAGCTGTAGTATTGCGGGAAAAATACCGTCTTTGCGTAGAGATTTGAATTGTTTGAAGGTGTTAATTAACCATGCAATTCTTGTTTTGTTAATTATTTTGTCTACTAAGTAACAAAACAACCAATTATTTGAGTTTATAGCATTTGAGAATTGTCGTGTTTTACGAAGCTTTTTTTACCATTTATACCGCACTTTATGTACAAAAGTGTGGACAAGCATGCACAGAACGCACCTCAACACCAACAGCTAATTTTCAACACTACAATATTTTTGTTGAGCGCAAACACAACAAGACACATAAAATTTTAATTAAGGCAGTGTCCTTAATTAGAATGTCAAAAAAATTGATTTTTTTTTTGCTTAAATCGATAGATAAACTATCTAAGAATATGTTCACAAAGTTACAAAGGCCAATTCTAAATATTTCCAAGCAAACGAGCGTCAAACAAATGTGCGGGCGCTTGCCACTCCAACTTTATATTCAGAATAACATATACAATTGAATTATATTCAATACAATAGTTATAATCTTTATTAAAATTTTATTAAATTTTGAAATAATGTACATTTATTTAACATATTTACATAAAATTATAGTTTAATTTAAAAAAATAGTTATACTGATTTTGCAACAAACTGAGGTGTAGAAATTCAGAAAAACTCATCCTTTTATGGTAAAATTAAGTAATAAGCAGCTTAGTTTCTTATAAAAATAAAATAATTATAAATAGTTCGGAAATTTTAAACAAGCTTTTAAATTTTATGACCGCACTATTTCAATCAATGTTAAGCTCATAAAAGACCGCATATTTCCGGTGTTAAAAGATTACACCCTTAACAACTTTAATATTGTAATAACAAACAATGTTAAATTTTTTAAACTGGATATTATTTTAGAAATTGTAAGTAGCACATTTTGCTAACATAAATATTAAAGAATTATGAATAGTTCGGAAGTTTTAAACAAGCTTTTAAATTTTATGACCGTACCTCAATGCGGATCAAAAAATTGTTAAAATTGCTACCTAAATGGCTGCTGGTATGTTCAATGAAGGATATTCGGCGATTTTAAGGGTCATGCAGTTGCTTAATTTGAGTAAAGGCTAGCAATGCAAAATGTTTGCTGATATCGCTGACGCGCAACGGATCAAAAGAGAGAACAAGCACAAGGCATCTAGCAGTAAGGAGGCTCATACAGCTCGTAGACTTGATCAAATGCATCAATATGAGATTTTTGAAGAAGTCGAAGGACTCTTATATGGACCAGGAATAGCTGATTAGCAGATGATTAGCGTAAGTATAAGTAAATTAATATTTATTCCAATTGTAAACTTTGAAACGCTTTTTCTCCAGTTTTTATTTTCACGTTTCTTTTAAATTGGCGGGCGTGATAGCTAAAAAACTAAACGACTTATTTAATTGAACCAAAGTTTTTTTTGTTCAGAATTAAATTCTCTTCTATGTGAACTAAAAATATTCGTCAAAAAGTTTATTTAAATAGTTGTTATAACACCTTAAAGTTGATTATTTTTTTTTAAAAACACATTTTTTTTTTCAAACCCGCTAAAATTTTGAATTTCATATAATTTTCTTGCTTTTCTTTAGTTCACCCAGAAGAAATATATATAAAAATTTAATATCTGTTTTTGTTTTTTGTTTCAGTCAAGAATTGCGAGCTGTATCTTTCCCGCCAATTTAAAACTGCACCAAAAAGATGTCCATAAAACAAGCGTAAAAACCTGTTGTTTTACTTTAAAAAATTTTTTTTTATAATCATTAAATATACATAAAATCATACCTCAAAATTCTTTAACTTTATTTCTTTCTTTCCCTTTCAAAAAAAATCGCAAAGAAACGATATTTTAAAACCTTCTAATTAAGGACACCCCCTTAATTAATTATAAACAAAGTAATGACGACCTAACGATAAACATACGCGACCAATCTTTAGCAGTTCATTTCTTACCAGTTTCTATTTTCATTTCATCGTAACCGTTTTAAGGAGAGCCCAACTTACCAAGAAATTTTTTCAAACATTAAAAACAATTTTTTAAATTAAAAAATCTAACGATGATCTAACGATTATATATATATTTTTTATTAAAATATAATTATAGATGAGAGACCAACTTCCCGGAGGTCATACCTTGTCTTATTTCGCTTACACATACCACACGTCAATATCTTGTCAGGCCGTAACGGATTTGTTAAATTATCTAGGGTATTCACACTCCCTTGTATATTTACCATCGTTGTATATTTACAACGGCCAAATACCATAGCTGTGAACACACCTATGATATTTTAGGGTATTCACACTCCCTTGTATATTTACCATCGTTGTATATTTACAACGGCCAAATACCATAGCTGTGAACACACCTATGATATTAATAATTGTATTTGATGTTATATATGTGATACATAACCTTACAATTATTGTTTATGATATTGTTCTATTAACCTTACTTTCGGCACATGTTTAAAATAGTAGTGATTTACACATTAAAATGCCTAGAAAATCATAAAAAGAAAAATTGTATTGTATTGTAAAATGGTATTTGTAAACGTAAAAAATATTTCTGCACTTGATCAGCTGTTGTCCGCCATATTGGTTTTCAAATACAACGGTAGAAAAAACACGTTCGAGGGCTATTTAGAAATACAACACCCAGGGTGTATTTGCTCTTATGGGAAATAGCTATGCAACCATATACACCCTAGTAAACTTGTGTATATGTACTAGAGTGTAGAAATACAACGAAATATACAAGAGAGTGTGAATACCCTAATCGTAAAGTGGGGTTACTTTATGACTATCGAGGTAACTTTGTGACAAACCCCTAAAAACGATAAATTTAAATATGACGTTTTTTAGTAGAATGCCACCAAGATTATACCATAGATTATTGCAAGTCTATCATGTACCTACTGCCATCTTTTATCAATTTTCCAAATCCCAACTCTATTGCCTTACCTTACTAGGTACCTAGATACCTTAACCTAGGTACCTTAGTTAGTAATTGTTATTGAAGGGTTTCTTTATGACAACATTGCGATCTAACAGCTTTACACTTGAAAAATACGAGTGTCACAAAGTAAGCCCGCCCCCTGAGGTAACATTGTGAATTTTTTGTATAATCGAAAATGAAATTTTACATCCAGAATATGAAAGAGGGAGCTTAAATCTATCTGCCATGTAATAATTAGTTCATTCAGGCCAAATAATCAGTAAATAGTCAGTAAATTATAAAAAAACATGAAAACTGTCACAAAGAAACCCCACTTTACGGTATTAAAAAAAATTTTTTTTTAATATGTTAGCAAGAAGTAAGGCAAATCTTACTCAGCAATTAAAAACAAAATTTTATAAAACCTATTTATTTTTCCTATTTAAATTAAAACTATGTAAATTTGACTAAATTTATTGTTTCTACGCCACTGCTTCGAAAACACCTTGTTCTCTGTGCAACTATGGTTTAAAATAACAACCAATGAAACTCGCAAAGTTACTACTTGTTTCAACTGTAAGTAAAGACAAAAATAGCGCGAGTGTATTACTACCGCATGCTTATAAAATCTTGTGATAAATCATTAAGGAAGAAACTGCATTTCCAAAACTTTTATACCCAAATCATTATTACAAGATGATTTTTATAACGCGCTCAATGTTTATACGCAGTGGTACGCAAATTGTAGATGTAATAAAATATTGAGAACGTCACTGAAACTAAAACGATCTGATGAATTAAAATAATACAGTGGCTATTAAAAGAAAATCTAATCTATTTTGGTAGATTGAATCCCTTTCCTGTATGTTTTTTCGTCACATTCGTCGCCTTGCATAATATGTGAAACCTGCTTGCCAGGAAAGTTTAATTTTCTATTGCCTGTAATATAATAAACTTTTAATTCCTTTCCGACCAATTTGAAATAACCACTCAGTTTTCATTATTATTGCTTTGTTTTTGCATGTTAAAACTGGCATGGGCGTGCGGTTGAAATTTCTGCAGAAACAAAGTTTTTACATCAGAAAATTACTATAATTCATGTTATCATATTTATGTTATCGTTATTAACACTCATAAATACGCGATAATCGGAAACTTATTATTTAACTAGTAGATAAATTGAATTTTTAAATAAGAAAGATTACGTAATCTTGTAATAGTAATATCTAAAATGCATTTATTTCTAGAATAATTTCATACGAATTAAATATAATGTTTATAAGTGCGCTAATACTTATTGTGTTGGAAAGAATTGTTGGTTCCAATGGAGCAAATATATTGGCTGTGGTACCGAGCCCTTCGTACAGTCACCAAGTAGTATTTCAACCAATATGGAAAGAATTATCTCTCAGAGGACATAAGGTCACTACTATTACTACGGATCCAATCAAGGACGCTTCTCTTACAAATCTTACAGAAATCGATTTGCATTACATGTACGATGAAATGAAAGATATGAAAACGTCAGTTATGGAAGAGTTAAAAGATAGTTATTGGGGCTTATATCTTATGATGTATCGATTAATGACGAATGTAAATGATGTTGAGTGGCAGAATTCTGCAGTACAAAAGTTAATCAGAAATCAGGAACAACATTTTGATGTAGTATTGGTGGAACACCATCTTCCAATGCTTTTGGTTTTTGGAGAAAGATTTAAATGTCCAGTTATTGCTATAATTTCACTGGATGCATTTAATCCACTTCATAATCAAATGGGCAATCCAACCCATCCCATACTGTACCCTGCTACTGGTTTACCTTTTATTGAAAATTTAACATTCAAGGAACGTCTGATAAGTTGTGTATATAATTTGGTTAATGAAGTATACTACCAATATACAAAATCGGAAATGCAGTCAGTGGTAAACAAACATTTTGGAAGTAACTCGTCCAATTTAGATAACTTAGTGGAAAAAATCGACATGACATTTATTAATACAGATCCTATTTTACATCCAATTAGGCCATTAGTACCTGCGGTTATTCAAATTGGTGCTGGAATTCATATAAAATCACCAAAAGCACTGCCCAAGGTAATTTTGTAAGGTAAGCCAGTGACCAAAGTTTAATTAATTAATTTTCAGAATATAAAAGAATATTTAGATAATGCTTCTGAAGGTGCCATATACTTTAGTTTAGGCAGTAATGCTCAAAGTAAAGATCTCTCAGAGAAAACGTTACAAGCTATACTACAAAGTTTGAGTAAACTTCCTTATAAAGTTTTATGGAAATTTGAAGATCATTTGTCTGGAAAACCAGATAATATTATGATTACAAAATGGGCTCCGCAACAAGATGTGTTGAGTAAGTAACTTTAATTCTAAAGAGAACAAAATCGTGAGCATTCTTTTAGGTCATCCAAACATTAAATTATTTATTTCACAATGTGGATTGCAATCTACTGACGAAGCGTTACATAAAGAAGTACCAGTGCTTGGAATGCCAATGTTTGGTGATCAACAAGCTAATGCAAAGTTAATTGAGCTAAAAGGATTTGGACTATGGGTTAATCATGAAACTTTAACTGAAGAAGAATTCTCTAGTAAAATTTTAGAAGTTATAAAAAATCCAAAGTAGTTTTTAGCAATCAAATAGTTTAAAATGATTAAAAAAAAATTTGTTGTAGGTATCGTAACCGAGTCAAACAGCTGGCTAGTTTAGCTAAAGATCAACCTATGACAGGATTAGAAAAAGCAGTGTGGTGGACAGAGTACGTAATAAGACACAAAGGAGCAAAACATTTAAGAAGTCCAGCCATAGATATTCCTGCATATCAATATTATTTATTAGATATAATTAGTTTTTGTTTATTGCTTACAGCAATCATTGTATTTCTAATTTTTAAAAGTATTTGTTTGGTTTGCAAATTGAAATACTTATTTAAAAGCAGCAATAAGATCAAAGTTAATTAAATCATCGGGTTTTAAATTATAATATTAACATAACGTTAAATAAACGTTTAATATAAAACGTAAAAATAATGTTTTTCGCATTTTGACTGATAATGTGCTGTTTTATTAAATTCAAAATCATTTAATAAAGTGGCACTTTAGCACATAGATATGTCACTTTACTATATAGTAATGTCACTGTCAATAAAAAACTATTGGATAGAAGATTCTTTATGTAAATATTAGAATCATTGTTATACATTTATGTATATGAAAAGTACTAAATTATTATTCAAACTAGAAAACTTAACAATCTCACTTTTATAATTAATAATATGTAACTTACACAAAATTCGAATCAAAAAATAAAAATTAACTGTTGTTATGTAAATAAATAAAGCCGTGTCTGGTTACTAGATTACGAAAATTTTACACAAATATCTACTTAGAAACTTTTTGAATTAGCAATAATTCAAGAACGGCGCTAGATATCGAAAAACTGAGTAAAAAATTCGCCCCCCTCGCCTCGTATTCACCCCCCGTGAATTATCGGTAGGAAGGCATACGGCATAGGCATAAATTTAGACCGATCGCGCGCAAAAAAAATTTACTCATAAACGTCTAAATTCATATTTTAGATTAGATTTTCACAAAATACGAAAAAATTGTATAAACAAACTTCGTAAAAAAAGTAGTTTTACTAAAAGCTATATTCGTTTAGTAAAACTTTACTTTTTATTTTTTACTTTTTATTTTTACTTTTACTTTTTACTTTACTAAACTTGTCGTTTAATATACTATTTAACGTTTAATCTTTATAATATAATATTTTGTGTATGTTTTCATTTTCCTGCTGAAAGGCTCGACCGATTTGGATACATCTTTTTTAATGTTCGTAATAGTCCGAGTATGGTTGATAGATAAAAAAGCTTGGAAAACTTGAAGAAGTTGCCGGGAAAATTCGGAATTAAAATTCGTATGCTGGCAATTTCGGTGGCCGACAGATGGCGCTATTTTGACAGATAGCGTATTATAAGGCAAAACTACAAGGCAGGACAACGTATGCCAGGCCAGCTAGTATTTATTGTAAATTAAAAAATTAACGCGTTTTAGTATCAGATTTGATGTATTCTGAAGTAGAGTTTATTTTTTTCTTTTTAAAATTTGTAAAGCTTGCGCAGGCAGTTTTCCACTATTGTCCTAAAGAGCGCTTGTAAATTTTGTCAAAATTAAGGGAGGGGGGAGCAACGATTTGTACTATAGTCCATTCGTTTTAAGATTAGTCTTGAATTCGGAACTAAAAATATTAACCTTGAAATGTGATTGGTTGATATTCAAAAATGAATTTGCAAGTTCACACCACCACAATTGTTTGAGATTTGACGTTTATAAATATTTTTTCGTAAAATTTTGTAACGAATCTTTAATATTGCTAGCGGATATATTACTGTTTGAACCAAGAATACGTTAAAAACTAATTGTTATTCTAATAACACTTTGGTTTTGTTAAAAACCACATTTGTGTATTCTAACCTTAATTTGTTTTAGAAATTTAGGTTTTTTTTAATTAAATTATGGATCAACCAGGAACTAGTAATCAGGAATTTTATAATTTTGAAGAAGCATTTTTCACTGTCGAAAGTCAAGAATCAAATCAAACCGAATCGAGTTGTTCAAATGAAGCCAACGATAATTGGAGTTTTCGGGATGTCATTAAAAATCATCACGGTAAAATTATACATAGTGGAAAGAAGATAATGATGTATAACATTTATATAAAGTATCGTAATGCAGGACACGTCAAAACACATAGTGTAACTTCAGCTGGTAACGATCTAGGAATTTCAGTTCAGTCAATGTGGAACACTGTTATTGAGATGGACAAAAGGGGCACATTGTCATCACCAACAAAAAAAAGAGAACGCAAGAGCACTTATGACAAATTAAATGATTTTCAGAAGTCAGCATTACGTAGAATAATTCATCAATTTTTTCTTGCGAATGATGTACCTACCGTTGATAAAATTCTTGATGTAAGTATTTCTTTAGTGTAGTACTTTATAATTTCTTAAGCAAATATTAATTTTATTTATTAGAAAGTGCAAAATAATGAAGTGCTCCTTACCATCCAACGAACCACGTTATACAAGACACTAACATCATTAAATTTTGTTTGAGAAAAGAGATCACGAAACCATTTATTAGTAGAGAAAGCGGAACTGATCATATGGCGACGTAAGTATTTAAACAGTGTTAGAAATTTTAGAATACAAGGGCGTCCAATATACTATCTTGATGAAACTTGGGTAAATGCTGGTCACACTACGGCTAAAGTATGGAAAGACAAATCTGTAACAAGTGCAGCTGAAGCTTTCAACAAAGGTCTCTCGGTAATAGTATACACTAATTTATATAATTATCAATTACTAAATTATAAATATATTTTAGACAGGATTACAAAACCCCTCAGGTAAAGGTAAGCGATTGATTATTCTTCATATAGGAAACGAGGCAGGATTTGTGAAAAATGGATTATTATGTTTTGAATCGAAAAAAACTAACGACTATCATGAAGAGATGAATTCAACTGTATTTGAAGAATGGATGGTGAGAATTTTGCCTCTTTTAGAAGCTAATTCTGTTATAGTAATGGACAATGCTTCATATCATTCAAGAAGAAAAGATAAGAGACCACTTAAAAGTTGGACCAAGTCGCAAATGATGGAATGGCTTGATGCACAAGGAATTCCAGCAGAACGGACAGAATTAAATGTAGAACTTTTTGGTAAATCTTATTTTTATATATCTTAATAATAAATTTGGTAATACAAATTTGATCATCATCTTCATTATTGTTTGCACGTTTTAGACTGTGTTTACATCAATAAAATTATAAATCTTTCAACAATTTATTATTAATTATTGATATAAACATAACAAACACAGTATTCAAATATACCTAGTTATTGGAATGGGGATCATTCAACTTAATCGGTGGGAAACTGAAAGGTAAGTTTTACTTTGATACTTACAATATTGTATAATATGATCGTTATTACAACTGACCTAAATTTTAGCTAAAATAACGAACAATTTGGTAGGGAAGCTAGACTGTTCGTATGTGATAGATGAAATGGTCAAGTCTTCCGGAAGAGAAGTTTTAAGATTGCCTCCATACAACTGCCAATTTAATCCTATCGAATTAATTTGGGCACAAGTAAAAGGCTATGTTGCTGCAAATAATAAAACTTTTAAATTTGGTGATATGAAAGTCTTGTTTCAGGATGGTTTGAAAGCAGTTACACCAGAGAGGTGGGCACAGTGTGTTAAACATGTTGTAAATGAAGAAAACTTTAGATATCCAGTAGATGATCGAGTAGAAGCAATGCAATTGGAATTTCAAGTAAACACAGGTTTTTCTTCTGATGAAGAATGCATGCCAGATTAAATCCTGAATTTATTTGAAAATGTTTATTGTTGAACATCAACAGGAAAGTTTTTTAATAATGTTGATTATATGAACTTTAATTTATTGTTTTTAAGGGAAATAGTACAGTCAAAGAATCAGACTATGGATGATAACGTCGTATAGAAGAAATGCAATTAAAATTTCAAGTAAACACAGGTTTTTCTTCTGATGAATTTTTCTAATTTTCTAAAGTTGGTTTTATGTAGTATGTAAAAAGGTTATAAGCAATCTTGCTTAATTTTATGATGGTAAGTTGTATGTAATAATGAAGATGTAATTAAATAATTCCTAAATAAATTTTTTTTCATTGAAATTATTATATCAAGTTAATATTTAACGTATTAAACCCTTTTGTAGGTATCTAGCATACTGATACTGAAAATAAATTCTTGTAGGTATGCAACCAAGCATACTGAAATCACGAACTGCAATTAAACTTGTAAATTTTTCTATGTAAACCCGGCTTGGGTAAAAAGCGACATCTAAGACTAATCTTAACCCGAATCGACTATAGATATATTGTGCTGATATTATCTCCATATTTAGATCATTTGAATTTGAAGTTTTATATTAAAATTTTATAATTCGACTGCTATTTACGTGCTTTCTAATTTTATAGCCTCTTGTTTTTCAGCCCCTTGTTTTATAATATCTAACTTTTTCGCTTCCAATCTTGCAGCTTCTTGTTTTTCTGCTTCTTGTTTTATAATTTCTAATTTTTCCAATTGTAGTTTTTCTGCTAATAATTTTTTTAATTCCAATCTTTCCCTTTTTTGTTTTTCAAATTTAATTTCTTCTTCATTTTTCTTTATGTCTGTCTTTATTTTGTTATTTTCATAAACAAATTCTTGTCTCATTGCAAATATTGCTTGTTTAACTTCTTGATTTGATTGCAATATTTTTTGTTCTACTTGCAATATTTTTTTAAACATTGATTCCATTCCCGACATTTCCATTTTTACCACGCTTGTGTGATACAAAAATGTTCGCTTATAAAGTCCCTGCGCCGTGCGACAAAATTAGTTGCTATGATATCAAAAAAAGGTTTCAAAACAAAAAATAGCCCCACGTTCTGGGTGCCAAAAGAATAGATGCAATGTTTTTTTAGCAAAAAGCTATGTTCCCAAGCATTCCTAAGTGCTCCAAGCTTGCTCTTAAGTGCGGAAGATGAGATTGTCGTATCTCAAGGTGGGTTCTCAAAATAAAATTCTAATCCAAAAAAATAAACGTTCTGGGTCCAAAATTAAACTAATATCAAGTTTAAAATTTCAATGCTTCTCAAAATTTAAACCAAAAAGAATTTCTTGTCAAAAATAAATAAATTCTTCAAAAATATTCACTTGCATATAATAATCAAAAATATCATAATTAATATTCCAAATCCAAATTAAATTCAACGTAAAATAATTGTAAAATTTTATAACTTCTTAAAAAGGATCGAAGTTTCGATTCTTAGCCTTATCCAAACACGACAATACAAATAAAGACCCTTGTGTAAATTATTCAGTTGGGCAGACATTGTAGAGAAGTCAAGTTGACTAATAAATTATAAAACAATATTAACGAAAATGGCAGGTAGATCACAAAAAATAGTTTCAAAATTATGGATCGAAACTATTTTAAAATATAAAGACAAAGTTGTCATAAATAACAAAATTATCAGAAAATTTGTTTTAAAAAAATAAAACCGACTTAAAAAAAACTACTTTGAAAAAAATGCACTAAAAAGTAAAAAATAATTACGTTATTTAGTTACTTCAACTAGCTGGCAGTCGGTGCCTGCCAAGCTAATAAGTAAATGCTCGTAATACATAAGAACATCTTTCATGCGTAATTTAGCGAATTCACTGCACAGACTATCTTCAACGGTGTCTTTAGCCCTCGTCGAGGGGCCAGGCAAATTAACGGATAAATATCAGACATGATAACTTTTCAGTAACTACGCTAGATAAAAACTAAACTGTTGAAAATGTATTTTAGGATAAAAATATGTAGTTTTAGGATAATGTTGGTTTATTAACTTTTTATTTCTTATTAAAATCTAGTCAGTTGCATGGTTTTATTAGCCACATCATGTTTGCTATATCTACCAATCGTAAAATAAATAAATTAAATCAGATGATAAATTATAAATAAATATTAGGTAAATTATTTCCACCAGATGATATGTGCGATGACATATGAAACTAGTCCTGCTGAATAATAATAATTAAAACATTCGATTTTATATTTGTTCAAAAAAAATTGAATGTATTTAATAAATTAAATGTTGACACATTTTAGTCTACAAGCATAAATTTAATCAATTTTACAATAATTAAATGGCGCGAATAAGCACTAGAGAAAAAAGAAACTAGCGAAGGTGGGAATAGAACCGTGGACCCACTGGTTCCTAGTCCAACTCGATCGCCCCTGTGCTACGAAACTATTTGCTAATTGTTTCACATCTTATCTTCAAACTCCTTCGACAATATTTCAAAGTCGATTTTCTCGAAAATTTCTGGCCATCTGGCCCTACTGCTTTGAGGAGTTCTTATTGAAGGGCTAAACTTTCAGTAGAATAAGTGGCAAAAATTACAAAAATGCGGAGGTCATATAATTCCCTTGTGAGTTCATACGATAGAGAAATGTATAGATAAGACTCACACCGAAATTCAAGTAAATCGGTTCAGTAGAACTTGAGAAATTATGACAACAATTTCGAAAAATGTAATTTCGAGAAAAACGAGATTAAAATTTCAGGTAAAGTTACGCGAAATCTAAAGGGCACTTTACACGAGGGGATTTTTCATGCGATCGATCGCTGCGATTAGTTGCAGGGATTTTTTGGCATGCGCAAAGTCGCAGCGACTTATCGCATGGTCACTTTACACGAGGTATTTATTTTTAGGGGATCTTGTAATAAATGACATATTTGTTGCAATACCAACTTACAGTGTCAACTTGAAAATAACTGATCAGTTTAGTAAATAATAACCTAGATGTTTGTTTAACGTTTAAGTTTAATTTATATTTAAGAATTTATTAATAATAGTATATAATATCAGGTGGATGAATATTTCCAATAATTTTTTTTAATGTTTAATTTAATTTAATTTAATAATATTTTTATAAATTTTATAAAAAAATGTTTAAAAATAAAATAAAACTTTATAACAAACTTTAATAACTAATATGAGATTATAGGTAAACAAACTGTGAAATAACAACAAAATGTTGTCTTTATAGTTTTTTTTAACATTTTTAAGCTGGCTGCAAGAAATCGCATGAAATTAGAACAAGTTCTAATTAAAAAAATCGCACGTGCGCAAAGTTGCAGGGACTAATCGTACGTGCGATTTTGCATTACACGAGGCGCTTAGTTGCTGCGACTAGTCGCAGCGATCGATCGCATGAAAAAATCCCCTTGTGTAAAGTGCTCTTTAACCATACATTGATACTTTATACTTACATTTTTTCAATCAGCGATTCCGGCTCCATATATCGGGCCGTCTTCTACCTCAAATTGAATATTTAAATAAAAAAAATTTTAAAAACACAAAAAAAAGAAAAGAAGAGTATTTTTTAATACTTTTCTTAGAATAGTTATGTCTAAACCGGTCGAGTTGCCACGACACTAAAGTGACTTTTTTCAAGCTTTTGCTTTTCTTTTAATTCGAATTTCAAAACTTCGAGATTTTTGAATATCTAAACTATCAAAATATAAGAACAAAAATTTTTGATTTTTTCAGTTTTCTAGACTAGAAGATTGCCTTAAGACGATTTTGAGGAGAAGTTTGACGGTTTTTCCTGTTTATCTTCGAAGTTTAAGGTCCAATACAAATAAAATTATAATGGGACCAAGTTGGAACTATACTTGATTCAACGCCGAAAGAATTTTGAAAATCGGTTTATAAATTACGGAGTTCTGATTTAACAAACATAAAAAAAAATACAACCGAATTGATAACCTCTTCCTTTTTTAAAGTCGGTTAAAAAGCGATAATGTGTGACTAAAAATTTGAGAAGAATTGCGTGGCATTGTAACCACAAACAACATTCATATGTTTGTTGTTTGTATAATCGATACGGAGTAAAAGATACGCTCTTTGGCAAAGACAAAAATTCTGAAAGCGCTCAATGCGTTGTGGATAACAATCTCGATAACCATGAAATCATTGATGAAAAAAGTGGCGATGGATTTAATTCAAACCTTAAAGACAGTGTTACTAAATAGTTGCTGTCCAGACCAAAAGAACATTTTACAAAATGAACTACGTTTATCTATAACAATGCCAAAATCCGAATTTGAAGACTTAATAGTGGAAAAAATTTACCAACGAAGTGAAGAAAACAAACCCCTTCTTTCGAAACAAAAATGTTTGGTATTGCAAGCTGGTAAATGTGAACATGTAATTACAGAGAGATTGTGGATTAGTGCCAAAATTAAATGTGCATTTAATTTCAAAAACCATAGATTGACGACAGATAGAAAGTCCGGATATGCAAATAGTACTTGTGATTGTGGATCCGTTCTTAAATGTTTATTTGATAATAGGGAAGATATATTAACTCGTATAGAATGCGTAATAACCTTAATAAAGTTTGTGGCAAACGATATATCAGAGCACCTGTAAGGCAAGAAATTGCTAAAGAGATAGCAAAATCGAGATCGATAGTACAATATGTAACAGCAAAATCAAACGAGCTAATGGAATTTGATTGATCCAGAACCACCTCATTTGTATAAAGCAACAGTACTACGCACTCTAAAATACGAAGATTGTAAATCATCTCGTACACCCAAACTACCATTAACTGCTTTACGGATGATGCAAGAAAGTGTTATGAAGAATACTATCCACGAATTAGGCTATAATCCGTTTTTTGTTTACTACTGGACAAATTACCAGCTAAATGTTTATAGATTATTGCGAAATATTGCGAAAAAAATAGTTCAACGTGTATTTACATCGATGCAAAAAGAAGTTTGGTACGCAAGATAAAAACATTAAAAGCCGTTAAGTCGAAGGCTATATTTTTATGTTTGTGTCATTAATCGTGTAATTGAGGATCAATTTTCAGTGTCACAAATGCTAACCGAAAAACATAAAACAAAAATTTACAGTTGGTTAGCAGAATGGGTAAGTACTGGTGCACTAGCTCCCAAAAAAGTGGTAAGCGATTTTTCTCGAGCAGTATTAATCGCAGCAACTCGCGCATTTACCGGATATTTAACTTTAAACAAATACGTAGATGCTTGTTACAATAGTCCCTTGCTTAAATGCTTTATTAGAATAGACGTTGCACATTTCATAAAAATGTATGCAAATTTTATGAAGGATAGTCGAAAGTTAATAAAAGACTTTTACCTATATTCATTCGGTAAATTGATAACATGCAGAAATATTCAAGAGGCAAGAATGTTGTTAAAATCAATTTTAATAGTGGCTCGAAGTGAAACTGAACGAATTAACGATGACGGTATGCCGATTGCTTCAACGGTGGAAAAAAATCGGCTAAGAATTATAATTTCATCTATTATCTATTGGCGATACAACTATTCAATATGATAATAACGATGAAAACAACGATAATGGTGATAATGAAAAAGATGAAATTATATTGACAAGCAAAAACGAATGGTATACATGGGGACAGAAAATTAACAGCAAAGTACTAGACATTGTAAATACCTGCCAGGGACGGGACGTAAATGTACATTTTTTTCCACAACTAGCGAATCGCTTACTGGAACATATTTTCTTGTTACCACTTTGGTCCAGCATTTACAGAGATCAGTTCAAGTATGGCCGTATTCCAGCATCATTTGCAAGTGTTGAAAACGAATTTGATATAATTAAAAATCATGTGTTATGTAGTGAGAAAAGCCCATTAGAGTGGTTGATTTTCTTAATATGCATGTTGCATATTTTGATAGCAGAATGAAACGAGCAGCATTTCAAGCTGCAGAAGAATGCTTTACTAAATCTTGTAATCTGCGAGTTTAATAATAAACATTATTATTGTAGTTCACCCGTTAGTAATATATTCCAAATAAAATTTTTATGTTTTGTTGTTTTAAATTTCATTTATTTTAATATCTGCGCAGAATGTAATGCGCGAACATTTGAAATTTATCTGCCGGCAAAATAATAAGAGCACAAAATTTTTTAAAAGAACACATAACTTGCACAAAATTTTGATCTAGATATTTTTGGTGTAGCATTAAGGGTTGCCGAATTACAAAGGTGGAGGTGCTGAGTTTATATAATAAAGCCCCACCAATAAAACGCTTAAATTCATAAACAATAAGAGGACAACATTTTTTTAAAAAACACATAATTTGCACATAATTTGCATCAAAATTTTGATATAGATATTTCTTGTGTACCATTAAGGGTTGCCGAATTACAAAGGTGGTGGTGCTGAGTTTATATAAAGCTAGCATTCCCACCAATAAAATGCTTATAATTCTTAAACAATAAGAGCACAAAATTTTTTAAAAGAACATATAATTTGCACAAAATTATTAACTATTTTAATTTTAATTTTGAGAAAATGGGGATGCTGGTTTTATATACGTCTGCTATTTTATCATTTTATTTTTCTTGCAAGTTTTCAATGTGAAAATCAATAAATTTTAAAATAATATTTTTTAACAGTTTTTAACAATAATTAAAGAATAAATTATCAGGTGTTGAGTATCTTTAGACGCGGAATAAAAATGTATTTAATTTGATACCTTTTTCATTCTTATCCGTTATAAGAATCAGGAAGCAGAAATTTAGAAAAATCAATATCCCATGTTATTTTCCTATGTTCAGTTCTTTTGCCGATTATCCGGTATAATAATATATTAATAAAAGGAGTTAGGCCACTCTAAAATTTTCGAAAACTCAATTTTTTTTAAAATGGTCTCTTAGGACTTCAAAAATTCTCAAAAAATCTGGAAGGCCAATTATATGGTACAGGTATCGCAGATTAATGGCAGAAAGACGAAGGAGTTTTGACACTGAAGGGTTTGAAAACAGCACCAATTTCGCAGAAATTAACAGCAAGCTGGTAATGTCGCAATTCATTTGCTTTTTCCCGTCCGCTGTCCCCTCAGTTTACGTCCGCGACTCAAGGTGCGCCGTTATGTTGTTTTGGGTTTCGCGTTGTAAAAATCTTGAAAAGTAAGTATTTAACGTTTTTTTAAGATGTCTATATTTTAATAATACGTTTGAGCGCTCCTGTTGTTATTTTGAAAATTTATTTAAAATTTGAAATTTGATGTATGATTTTTGAATTCGCAATTTTATCAATGTGAGGTTGGCAGAAAACCTCTTCACCTGGGAGACGACATAAGATCAAGATTCCAACCGACAAGATCAAAAGTCTCATGGCCCACCTTCCACGACCACCTTCTGTAAAATATGGACGCCATATTCCGGTCATTTCCACTGAAAACGAATTGAAAAATTACGTTGAAATCCTTCAGGACAACATTTCGCGATCCATCAACACGCAACGACGAAAATCGACGTTGCCCAGGTAGCACGCAATATTGTGGCAATATTGGTCCTTCATACTGTAAATATTGGCGCAATATTGCGGTCAATATAGCACAATATACTAATGAGAACAATTTGCAATGTTGCACAATATTGCAGTCAATATCGCACAATATTGAAGCAATATAGTCTTCAATGTTGGGGCTATATCGCTTCCAATATTGGTGCAATATTGATGTCAATATAGCGCAATATAGTAATGAGAACAATTTGCAATGTTGCACAATATTGCAGTCAATATCGCGCAATATTGATGTAAATATAGCGCAATATAGTAATGAGAACAATTTGCAATGTTGCACAATATTAAAAGCAATATTGCTCAATATCGCTTCCAATATTTTACCATGATGGCAAATAAAAAAATTCTTTTTATAATTATTATTTATTTAAAGTATATTGTGGTGTTTCAAAATGATTGCGACTCACCCTATGCATTTTGGTGAAATATTGGCTATAATAATTAAGTTGTAAGATTGTAGAATTAGTTGGGTGGGGACCAATGACAGGAAATTAGTGGCTTCTTGGGCCAACTATGGCCGACAGCGGGTGCGTGACTTTGTATGCCCGCTGAGTTTTGATAATTTTGATATTTGTAAGTAATATTTTATTTTGATTTGATATGAATAAAGTGGATTTGATGCGTGTGCATTATTTCGTTGTTATTTTGGAAGCATAATTTGGACACTTGAAGATAATTTGGATATTTTTGATCAGTCGCTGCCGAGCGCGAGCAGTAGTCATTTGATCGATTTAAAGTGATTTGGAAAGACAATATTTCGAATAATAAATTCGTTTTGCACATAAAAGTGGAAAATTAAATTATATTTGTACGAGCGAATGTGCGAGATGTTGATAACTCGTCGATTTGGATAAGAGAAATCAAACTTCGTTCCCTTTAAAGAAAATTAAAATTTTATTTAAAATTTGCATGACATTTAAATTGAATATTAAATTGTGAATTAATTAATTTTGGAAGAGCATTTGTTTATCTTTAATTATAGTTGGTAACTATTTTTGAACAACAGTTTATTACGTTGGATTGGAACTGGAGTTGGATTATATTAGATTAGAGTTATATTGTTAAAATTTCACAACATTTCAACTGGCGCCGCAACGTGTGGGGCTTGAACCATCTCGATTTACCAATTTGATCATTACAGATAAATTGTCGTCCATACTGTGGGGCTCGATTAGATTCAATTTCATCTAAATTGGAAAATAACAAACAAAAAATGGAACAACTAGCGAAAGTAACTAAAGCACAAATAATGCAAGCACTTAACCAGCAAACGGGTGAACTAATGGAATTAATAAAATGTATGGATGCGAAATTGCAAAGAGAAACTGTAGAGGAAAGAATGTTGAAAGTGGAAAAACAAGAAGCTGAAAGATTAGTAATTCTAAAACTGGAAGCAACAAAACAAGAAGCTGAAAGACTGGAAATTGAAAAACAAGAAGTTACAAGACTAGAAGCTGAAAAATTAGAAGCAACAAAACAAGAAGCCATAAAATTGGAAATTGAAAAATTAGAAGCAGCACAACAAGAAGATAAAAGATTAGAAATGGTAAAACTAGAAGCAGAAAAACGTGAAACTGTAAGATTACAAGCGCTAAAACTAAAAATTATAAGACAAGAAGCTGAAAATTTAGAAGTGGTAAACGTAGAAACTGAAAAATTAAAATTTAAAAAACAAGAAGCTACAAAACGGAAAGCTATGGAAAAAAAAGAGAAAACTTGGAAGTTTTGGATGAGTTGGAGGAGGAGAAGAAAGAAGACACCAGTGAAGTGGACGCCCCAAACCAGGATCAATCTTTGGAAGATTCGAAAGAAAAAATAAAAGAAAAGTGAACAAAACAGAAGGAGATAGTAGATAATGATAAATGAAAAATTATTTTTGAAGAGATAAGCCTTTTTTATTTTATTTGATTTTTGAACTTGGATTTATTTTGCTTAAATATTGTAATGTTGTAGATAATATCTTTTTTTTAGATTTAATTTTGAAACACGCACGGATTTTTGCGAATTTTGTTTAGAGCTGCGCTCAAAACAGCAATTAGCATCGGGGGTTTGATGTGGTGTTTCAAAATGATTGCGACTCACCCTATGCATTTTGGTGAAATATTGGCTATAATAATTAAGTTGTAAGATTGTAGAATTGGTTGGGTGGGGACCAATGACAGGAAATTAGTGGCTTCTTGGGCCAACTATGGCCGACAGCGGGTGCGTGACTTTGTATGCCCGCTGAGTTTTGATAATTTTGATATTTGTAAGTAATATTTTATTTTGATTTGATATGAATAAAGTGGATTTGATGCGTGTGCATTATTTCGTTGTTATTTTGGAAGCATAATTTTGAGATTTGGAGTTGGTTTAGATTATTTGATGGTTTGCTACCGAACGGTAGTGTATCGACTTGGCTCGATTTGGATGATTAAATTTTGGAAAAAAGAATATTTCGAATAATAAATTCGATTTGGATACTTGAAATTGAAAAATTAAATTTGCATTCGTAGGAACGAATGTCGATAGTGATAAGCAGGCGATTTAGATAAACGTTAAAATTAAAAGTACGAGCCCAATAACAATTTAATATTTGCATTACATTGAACTTAAATTGTATTTTACATTGTGAATTGTTTATTTTTGGAGGAGCATTTTCCTTCCGTAGTTAATGAGGGCGAACAGGTGAACTCACCCCTGACGATACTTGCTCGACGACTGAGAAAGCTAGTCGTGGTAATTTTTTTGGTTTGTGGTGAAATAAATTTGTTAAAATTTCACATCATTTCAATATATTATTTTAATTGTCAAATTTACTTAATTAAGAATAGTGTGATAATTGTTGACCTTCCATAAATATATATTGGGAAAAAATTGTCGAGATATGCGGTCAATAAAACAATAACATTTGTCCGACGTTTCGGGATCTTTTATTGTCCCATTTTCAAGGCTATAATACAAAGACAAAATAAAATAAAATACAATAAAATAAAATAAAATTAAAATACATTAAAGTTAAAGAGAGGAATTATACAAAAACAAAATATAAAAGCAAAATTAAAGATAATTAACAATGACAAAATGAAATGAGGGAATAAAAAGGAAAAATAATAATTATATAAAAATGAAAAATATTTAAATGAAAGTAAAAGAAAAAGAAAATATTGAAAAACAAATTAAAAAGAGATACTAACCTAAGAGGAGAAAAATGGAGGTTAGAATGTCACCATTTTCCAGCGTGGTGCCGTCCTTTGGCAAACCTCAAGCAATAGCACGAGGCGATTTCTTAAAGTAAACACACAACCAACCTAAACGAGTAGTTAAATTGAAATGAAATTCAATCCAATTTAACTTCTTTCCAGGTTATGTTATAGTGTAAAACTAAGTTGGTACCAATGTACCAAACTAAGAAAAATCCTCGTGGCAATTTAAAAGGTTAGTCAAAAACACAGAACCGGCCTTAGGTTAGTATTCCCTTTCAGACCCAAAAATTATTATGCCGAATTTAGCATATCAAGGATACGTTTGTAACCCCCGTCAAAGTATTCAACATCCCTTTTGTCATTCATTGACGATCTCTGTGAGTAAATATGAATTGACTCCTTACTTTTCCTCTTCTTGTCTATCCTCTCCCGGTCTAAAATATCAATGTTGTCGTAGTCGATGTTATGGTTCTGTTCAACCATATGTCTGCAAAGAGCCGTAGGTTTTTTAATACACTTTTCACCTCCCCCTTCAAGCACAACACCAAGGTTACGGGCGTTCTTTAAATCCCTAGTGTGCTCTTTTATGCGGACACATAGCTTTCTGCCTGTTTCACCAACATATACAGCATTGCATTCCATACACGGAATTTTATAAACAAGACCACTATGGTGGTCCCCAGAGACTGGATCTTTGGTTTTGGAGAAAAACCTAGAGTTTTTGTTAGGACAACTCAACCCTAATCTAATCCCTGGGGTAGATTCTAAAATAGCAATTAATTGCTCCGTAAGTCCTCGGACATAGGTGAGGCTAAAAAATTTTATATCAGAGCTCGTTGATGTACTTTCTTTATTATTATTGTTAACCTTCTTCTGGGTTAGGGTAGTCTTTAGAAGGGAATCAATGACGGTTTTGGGAAAACTATTACAGGAAAGGATGTGGGATATTTTTTCGATGTTTTTGGATTGGAAAGAGGGATGTGAGACCGTAAGGACTTTGTGAATATGAAAATGACTTTGTTTTTGTATAATTCCTCTCTTTAACTTTAATGTATTTTAATTTTATTTTATTTTATTGTATTTTATTTTATTTTGTCTTTGTATTATAGCCTTGAAAATGGGACAATAAAAGATCCCGAAACGTCGGACAAATGTTATTGTTTTATTGACCGCATATCTCGACAATTTTTTCCCAATATTTACTTAATTAATTATATTATTTATGTATTTATTGGGCTTATTGTTATTAGTTTTTTATTTATATTTTATTATTTATATTGGGCTTACTTATTTCTTTTGGATTTTGGATATCATCAGTATCTAGTCCTGAAAATTAACTGAAATATAAATTAAATTTTTTTTAACCTACCTGGGATTCGAACCTGAACCGACCGACCTATTGGATTTGAAACCCTACCGCTCTACAGCTTACGCCACGAGGCCTTCTTGTAGAAATTCAATTTCTAGATTAAAATTATTTACAAAATATTATATATACAAAATTATATTTATAAATTAGCACTGGAGCTAATTTATGTGTTAACATTCTGAACACAATATTTAGGAGTAAAAAATTGATATACTGTGCAGAACATACTATATCTAATAAAATAAGTAACGCTGTACAATAAAAAGAAACGAAACTCGGTAGCTTTCCATCTATGAAACAGTTTCAGCATAACTTGCTGATCTTTCAAACATAATTTTTCTAAAATTTGGAAGTCTAAACTGTGATGATGTTTTAATCAAAAATCTATTAATTTTCTTATCACTCCTAAGAACACAAGATGCATTAAGTAGATATAATTTTGTTTTTGCAAAAGCCAAAATTATTTGACTTTTAACAAGTATTGAATAAGGGCTGATATCTTCACTTTCTCGTAAAGTGGCATATACATATATTCACTTCCCTTGGAGTATCACTTGAAGTACCAAATAAAACGTTACAAGTGAGATTTTAACTTCAAATTTATAAATGGTGTGTGTATTTTGTGTATTTTATAATTTTGCAAAATTGGTCTTATCGACAATATTAAACTGATCTTAGACGAAATTAACGAAAATATTTTATATCGCCGTTCATATAATACTAAAAACAATAATGATCAAAATAATAACTTACATCGTACTGAGTTTTAAATTATGCATTATAATAATTGCATCTGGGTTACAACTAGATACCTGTTAAAAATACTTTTGTCAAGTTTATTACTTAATCCTAATCAGACCCAACGCACACTATAGTGTACCTTTTATTAAATTATTTTGAAGTTGGGACAAACTTAAATGCTAAATAACAATCATTTTTCATTGAAAGAACCACGAGGAATTCAATAATTCTTTCTTTCAAGAAATAATTGCTATCTAGCATATAAGTTTGTCACAAACTTCAAAATAATTTAATAAAACGCGGGTACGCTATAGTGTACCCTTTATTAAATTAAATAGTTTTTAAATTAATATTATGTAAGAATAACATAATATGTATGACAGAATTCTTAAACATATTATCAAATTTGTTCATAGAATGCAACAATGTACCGTATTGGGTTTTATGGCACCGATTATTTCTTTGAAATTACTTATACCTGAAATCTAAAAATTCTTTGTGCATTTATTTTAGGGTTTTCCATGGTTCCATAGCATTTATACAATTTAATTTGCTTTTAATTATAAACAAAAAGTAATAAATACTTAATAAAGAAAACCAAATTATAATACAATGCTGTTCGAATATGACGTCATCAAATGCTTATGACATGTATTGCTAAAAGTTCTATCTGAACCATACCGGAACTTACATTTTAGATGGTTTTTTTAATGTATTAATGTAAAACATTAATTTCAATAAAAAGACGTTTTTTAACTAATTTATTTATACCTAAATAAAATATTTCCGTATTTTATAACTAAGATCATCGGTCTTAAAGAGAAAATTAAACTTGAGGAAATACAGGTGACTGATATAATTTGAAGACGTCTATTATCACCACAATAAAAATAAAATTTCAGATTTTCACGTAATGCGAAATACGATTGTTTATTGATTTCTAGTTTAATAAGTTTGCTTAAAAATGTCAATTTGAATTTACAATATGGGTAAGCAATATTGCACCGATATTGCTAGACATTACTGTACCAATATAGCTTTGCAATAATGGTGCAATATTGATACGCCATCATGGTTCAATATTGAATACCAATAAAATATGAATTAGTTAGCTGCATGTTAGCAATGCATTTTGCAATGATACAAACTCACAAATAATATAACTTAGAAGATATTTGGGAAAATATATTCAGTATTGTTTAGATATTAATGCAGTTTTTAATCATTATTGTGCCAACATGGATATACATATTGCCCAATATGGGTAAGCAATATTGCACCAATAATGTCAGCTAATATTGCTACATTATTGCTAGACTATATTGTACCAATATAGCTTCGCAATAATTGCGCAATTTTGATACGCAATCATGGCCCAATATTGAATATCAATAAAATATGAATATGTTAGCTACATGTTAGCAATGCAATGATACAAATCACTAATAATATAACTTGGAAGTTATTTGGAAGAATATATTCAGTATTGCTTAGATATTAATGCAGTTTTTAACCATTCTTGCCCCCACATAAAAAAACATTATTGCCCAATGTGGGTACGCAATATTGTACCAATATTGATATACAATATTGCCGCATAAATGTTAATCAATATTGCATCAATATTGCTAGACATTATTCTACCAATATAGCTTCGCAGTAATTGTGCAATATTAATACGCAATCATGGCCCAATATTGAATATCTATCAAATATGAATATGTTAGCTACATGTTAGCAATGCATTTTATAATGATACAAATCACTGATAATATAACTTAGAAGTTATTTGGGAGAATATATTCAGTATTGCTTAGATATTAATGCTGTTTTTAACCATTATTGCACCAACATGAATATACAATATTGCCCAAGGTGAGTATGCAATATTGTACCAATATTGTTATACAATATTGCCCCATAAATATTGATCAATATTGCACCAATATTGTAAGACAATATTGTACCAATATAGTTTCGCAATAATTGCGCAATATTGGTACGCAATCATGGCCCAATATTGAATATCAATAAAATATGAATATGTTAGCTACTTGTTAGCAAATGGATTTTCCAATGATACAAATCACTGATAATATAACTTAGAAGTTATTTGGGAGAATATATTCAGTATTGTTTAGATATTAATGCTTTTTGTAACCATTATTGCACCAACATGAATATACAATATTGCCCAACGTGGGTATGCAATATTGTACCAATATTGTTATACAATATTGCCGCATAAATGTTCATCAATATTGCACCAATATTGCAAGACAATATTGTACCAATATAGTTTCGCAATCATTGCGCAATATTGGTACGCAATCATGGCCCAATATTGAATATCAATAAAATATGAATATGTTAGCTACATGGTAGCAATGCATTTTCTAATAATACAAATCACTCATAATATAACTTAGAAGTTATTTGGAAGAATATATTCAGTATTGTTTAGATATTAATGCTATTTTTAACCATTATTGCACCAACATGAATATACAATATTGCCCAACGTGGGTATGCAATATTGTACCAATATTGTTATACAATATTGCCGCATAAATGTTTATCAATATTGCACCAATATTGAAAGACAATATTGTACCAATATAGTTTCGCAATAATTGCGCAATATTGGTACGCAATCATGGCCCAATATTGAATATCAATAAAATATGAATATGTTAGCTACTTGTTAGCAAATGCATTTTCCAATGATACAAATCACTGATAATATAACTTAGAAGTTATTTGGGAGAATATATTCAGTATTGCTTAGATATTAATGCTGTTTTTAACCATTATTGCACCAACATGAATATACAATATTGCCCAAGGTGAGTATGCAATATTGTACCAATATTGTTATACAATATTGCCCCATAAATATTGATCAATATTGCACCAATATTGCAAGACAATATTGTACCAATATAGTTTCGCAATCATTGCGCAATATTGGTACGCAATCATGGCCCAATATTGAATATCAATAAAATATGAATATGTTAGCTACATGGTAGCAATGCATTTTCTAATAATACAAATCACTCATAATATAACTTAGAAGTTATTTGGAAGAATATATTCAGTATTGTTTAGATATTAATGCTATTTTTAACCATTATTGCACCAACATGAATATACAATATTGCCCAACGTGGGTATGCAATATTGTACCAATATTGTTATACAATATTGCCGCATAAATGTTTATCAATATTGCACCAATATTGCAAGACAATATTGTACCAATATAGTTTCGCAACATTGCGCAATATTGGTACGCAATCATGACCCAATATTGAATATTAATAAAATATGAATATGTTAACTACTTGTTAGCAAATGCATTTTCCAATGATACAAATCACTGATAATATAAGTTAGAAGTTATTTGGGAGAATATATTCAGTATTGTTTAGATATTAATGCATTTTTTAACCATTATTGCACCAACATGAATATACAATATTGCCCAACGTGGGTATGCAATATTGTACCAATATTGTTATACAATATTGCCGCATAAATGTTCATCAATATTGCACCAATATTGCAAGACAATATTGTACCAATATAGTTTTGCAATCATTGCGCAATATTGGTACGCAATCATGACCCAATATTGAATATCAATAAAATATGAATATGTTAGTTACTTGTTAGCAAATGCATTTTCCAATGATACAAATCACTGATAATATAACTTAGAAGTTATTTGGGAGAATATATTCAGTATTGTTTAGATATTAATGCATTTTTTAACCATTATTGCACCAACATGAATATACAATATTGCCTAACGTGGGTATGCAATATTGTACCAATAATGTTATACAATATTGCCGCATAAATGTTCATCAATATTGCACCAATATTGCAAGACAATATTGTACCAATATAGTTTCGCAATCATTGCGCAATATTGGTACGCAATCATGGCCCAATATTGAATATCTATAAAATATGAATATGTTAGCTACATGGTAGCAATGCATTTTCTAATAATACATATCACTCATAATATAACTTAGAAGTTATTTGGAAGAATATATTCAGTATTGTTTAGATATTAATGCTATTTTTAACCATTATTGCACCAACATGAATATACAATATTGCCCAACGTGGGTATGCAATATTGTACCAATATTGTTATACAATATTGCCGCATAAATGTTTATCAATATTGCACCAATATTGCAAGACAATATTGTACCAATATAGTTTCGCAACATTGCGCAATATTGGTACGCAATCATGACCCAATATTGAATATTAATAAAATATGAATATGTTAACTACTTGTTAGCAAATGCATTTTCCAATGATACAAATCACTGATAATATAAGTTAGAAGTTATTTGGGAGAATATATTCAGTATTGTTTAGATATTAATGCATTTTTTAACCATTATTGCACCAACATGAATATACAATATTGCCCAACGTGGGTATGCAATATTGTACCAATATTGTTATACAATATTGCCGCATAAATGTTCATCAATATTGCACCAATATTGCAAGACAATATTGTACCAATATAGTTTTGCAATCATTGCGCAATATTGGTACGCAATCATGACCCAATATTGAATATCAATAAAATATGAATATGTTAGTTACTTGTTAGCAAATGCATTTTCCAATGATACAAATCACTGATAATATAACTTAGAAGTTATTTGGGAGAATATATTCAGTATTGTTTAGATATTAATGCATTTTTTAACCATTATTGCACCAACATGAATATACAATATTGCCTAACGTGGGTATGCAATATTGTACCAATAATGTTATACAATATTGCCGCATAAATGTTCATCAATATTGCACCAATATTGCAAGACAATATTGTACCAATATAGTTTCGCAATCATTGCGCAATATTGGTACGCAATCATGGCCCAATATTGAATATCTATAAAATATGAATATGTTAGCTACATGGTAGCAATGCATTTTCTAATAATACAAATCACTCATAATATAACTTAGAAGTTATTTGGGAGAATATATTCAGTATTGTTTAGATATTAATGCTTTTTTTAACCATTATTGCACCAACATGAATATACAATATTGCCCAACGTGGGTAAGCAATATTGTACCAATATTGGTACACAATATTGCCGCATAAATGTTGTACAATATTGCACCAATATTGACTGGACATTGCCAATATTGC
The DNA here is from genome assembly GCA_911387805.1 of Cantharis rustica. Lineage (NCBI taxonomy): Eukaryota > Metazoa > Arthropoda > Insecta > Coleoptera > Cantharidae > Cantharis > Cantharis rustica. Next base: position 35,654,538 of record OU426880.1, read on the forward strand.
ACCATTTCTCAATATTGGTACAATATTGCGCCAATATTGCACAATATTTTGTGCTACCTGGGTGCGGACATCAGAGATCGCCTCCCTCCGGAACTGAAAGCACTCATACAAGAAAAACGTCGAGACAGGAAACGCGCCCAACGCACCTGGCACCCGGACGACAAACGACGATACAACCTCCTCAAAGAGCAAGTCTCCGAAGCAGTTAAAGAGCATCACGATTAGGAATGAGCATAGAAGATCGAATCGCTCAACTTCAAGGACCAATCCGCATGGAAAATGGCCTGCGCTCTCATTAAAACTAAGAACCGACAAACCCCCGCCATCACCCGCCTCGACGGCTTGCAGGCAAAGAGCGACGAAGAAAAAGCCGACAACTTGGAAATCCAATGCAGCCCATTCAAAGAGCGCCTAGACCGCTATCACATTGCAATGGTACACGAATACATCGCAAGGATCCTCCCAGTCAAAGACTCCACCCCGATCGATCCAGCCACCACCTCCGAAGTTACCCAGGTCATCCGATCCCTCAAAAACAGAAAGACATCCGGACCCGACGCCATCTCAAACCGATCTCTCAAGGAGATGCCACGCAAGGCAGTCGCGGCACTCCCTGGTATCATCAACGCCTCGCTCCGACTCGGCCACTACCCAGAAAAATGGAAAATTGCCGACGTCGTGATCATCCCCAAGGCAGAACAAGACAACCGGAAACCACAAAGTTACCATCCCATCAGCCTCCTCCCCTCGTTAGGAAAAGTCGCGGAAAGAATCATCTCCAACCGTCTCAATCAAGCCATTTTTGATAACGACATCCTACAAGACGAACAATTCGGCTTCCGACCGGGACACAGCACGGTCCAGCAAATCCTCCGTTTGGTCGAGCACATCACCCTCGCGCTACTAGACGTGTCGAAGGCTTTTGACAAGGTCTGACACCAAGGTCTCCTCTACAAGATGTTCAACGCCAACATCCAGCCAGCACTCGTCAAACTGGTTGCATCATATTTAAGATACCGCAAATTCAAGGTCAAATTTGAAGGCACCCGATCATTCGAGCGTTTCATCACCGGCGGAGTACCCTAAGGATCAATCCTCGCCCTGTCCCTCTTCAATATCTACATGTGCGATATGACAGCTCTACTCGACCCCAGGACGAGGATCTTGCTGTAGGCGGACGACATGGCCGTTTACACTTCTTCCATAAATCAGGACATCGCCACCGATCGTTTATAAGATACCATCAACGAACTCGAAGATTAGTTCGAAACTTGGCGCATCGGGGTAAATTCATCCAAAAGTACCGCGACGATGTTCAAAAAACGATTCACAAGAGCCCATCCCCGAACAAATGTTTTCATGTTCAAACGACCAATCCCATGGGCAAACTAATCGAAGTACCTGGGAGTAACTCTGGACTACCGACTATTTTGGAAGAAACACATCACCAACGTCGCAAACCGAGGTAAAGCCGTCTTCGCAATACTTTACCCTCTCCTAGCCTTTAACAGTAAGATGTCTCCCGCAAACAAACTGCGCATTTACAAAGCCATCATCCGCCCGACCATGACCTATGCCGCTCCCGTGTGGGGAACAGCAGCCAAAACCCACATAAACAAGATCCAAGTAGTACAAAACAAATGTATTCGTCACACATTCTCCAGTCCGTACTACGTCACAAATCGAAGACTTCACGCCGAGGCAAAAATCGACATCATCGGCGTCCACATCAGGAAGCAAGCGGAGAAACTTTACAACTCCACAAGATTCGCTGAAAACCCGCTCATCGCGCAGTTAGGCGATTACCAACCCGGCTTCAATCTTGGACACCGCCGGCCAAAAGACATCCTCCTCCCCCACTAACCGGGGTGTAACTAATCTCTCTTTGTTTGTCTATTTTAGATCTCCACTAGGTCACCGGGTTCATCAAACACCCGGTTGCCAAGAAAACCATGCAAAGACGCTCAAAATCGCGCCGACTGCACGTCCCGCCCCAAGCGACTCCAAGGCACCAAGTTCATCAAACACTTCAGCACCCGCAACCCTGGACAGCCCACGTACCTTCAAGCGCCGTCCTGCTCAAATCGAAGCCACGCCTCCTAAAGAAACCAAGGTTAAACTGCAAAGAAATCAACGTCAACCTACTCACCCGCACGGATTACGCTCGCATCAGCATCGCCATCCCACCCCCCATCCAAGGAACAAAAATTCCAGCCCTTTCAAGCCTAGCGCTATAAAATGAAGAACACAACCTGACTAAATTCCAACGCCCGTAACACCCACGCCAGATGAAGGAGAATAACGTACATCGTGGCATCTCCATATCGCCAAGAAGTTCATCATCATCATAAATTTCGCTCCGTGAAACGTTAAAAAAAACGTTTTATTGCGACGCACGAGGTATAAATTAATAAGCAATAAGACACAGGCTTGCGAAAAGGGACTAGAAAACGGACGGAACAAGAAGAAGAGCGAGTGGGTCGTGGTGTTGTTTGAGTCTCTTTATCGAAGAAAAAAGAAAGTAAAATTTTTGTGAATTGAATTGCAAAAGAATTCTTTTGGAAATATTCATAGTTTCAGTTTGGAAATTTTCTTTGCTTTCGCATATCTGTAGACTAAATTCCGAAATTATTGCGGCAACAAAAATAAATGAGATAAGTTCATTTTTTGTCTTATCGGTTAAATTTTTTCTTTGGTTGCGAATTATTTTAATAATTCTTGATATACAAATTTAATACGTATAAATTTTCCGCAAATTTGCTGATAGTTATACGTGGTACAACCACATTTGGCATTTTGTTCGGCAGAATTATCAGCGTTAGAATATTGCAGTGATCCTTTCAAAACGGGTTGATTTTTCACATTTTTCATACGTGCTCCAAGCTTGCTCCTAAAGTAGAAACGATCGTATCTCAGGTTGAGTTCTATCGTTCTCAAAACAACAGTAAAATTTCCAATCAAAAAGAAAAATCGTCTTCCAAAAATTATAAAATCAAATTCAATTTAAATTCAATGTAAAATATTTAATAATTTTAAAAGGGAACGAAGTTTGATTTCTCTTATCCAAATCGTCGAGTTATCAATATCTCACATTCGCTCGTACAAATATAATTTAAAATTTTCTAATTTTAAATATTCCATGTCCAATTTATAATTTCAACTATTTTTTTCAAACTAAGTAAACGAATCAAATGACTACCGCTCGGTAGCAACTGATAAAAAATTCCAAAAATCCAAAATTTCAAAAATAACTCACAATTTCAAAAATAAATTTCACAAAGCCAAAAATTAACAAGCCAAAAGTCGCATCGCCTACTCTTGCGGTGACTCGTGGCAAAAAGCCTCGTATCTCGGTCGATTCGCCCGCACCTCTCCAATTTCACAATTTTTCAAAATTACAATTATTTAAAACAAATTTTCTTAAAAATGTACAGGGTGGGTGCGAATCCTTTTAAAACACCACACTATATTGAGATGACCCGAGCTATACAAATTTATTAAAATTTGCTCAATTTCAAAATATTCTTCACTCGGATTCATTCATTATTAATTAACAAGAGACTCTTATGGTTGAATTGTTCATTTTAATTTTGTTGCTAAGTTTAAAATTTAATTGTTACCTTTCACATGGTATCGATCCGCGAGCTGTTCACACCAGGATGCCTGGTTAAACAAATTTGCTGCGACGTATTTTTACGCATGGACCAAAAATTATCACAAATTCTTTAAATTCCAAATTTATTATTTTATTTGCACAGTATTTTATTAATTAAGCAAAAAAAAACAACTTTCATTAAAATTAAATTCACATTTATTATTTTTACCATCAAAACAAATTTATAATTGAAATTAGTTTTGCAGGGAAATAACACTCCCACCGGCTTGCTTGCCGCAAGACCCTCTTGCATCTCCTTTCAAACCATTTTCTCTTTCTACCTTTTACGTTCTCACCTTATTTACACAACAAATAATTTAACTATTTTACACAATATGATACAAATAAATAATAAAAAAAATTTAAACTTAAAAATAATTTACAACATAAATAATTAACGTTTTTATGGTTTTCGAAACACAAGAATATATTTTTAAAAGGTGGTCTTTGCATTTGTTAATATCTTTTATATTATAAGTGATTTTGTCACTTGATTTGGCTTGGTTGTTCCTATATTTTATCTTAACGAAGAATATAGAGCAATTTAATATTATACGTATAAAAGCATTGTAGAACGAGATGACTTTTATACTTGGAATAAATCGTCGAATAAGTTATACGAAGAATACGTATTCGGAACTTTATACTTCCATTGTAGAACTGTCCCTTAATCTGGTAACAGTAAAACACTTCTGTCTTGCTCGACGGTTGGACTGTGAATACCTGGTGTAATAATAAAAACCTACTAAAGATTGCCTAGTATTAGAAGCAATAGCTACGTTGACAATCTCTTGCTTGCTTTTTTTTTCTTAAAAAAGAAACTTGCACGTTGCACGTTCTGAAGTCTGATCATTATATTTTCCATAAAAAAAAGTGATGCTACAGCATATTCTTTTAAAAATAATTTTAATTTAATGGAACATTACGAAAGAAGTTTCTTTTTCAGTAGTGACAATTGTTTAAAATCACTTTAAAATCGATGCAGCATTATGCGACTTGATTTGGTAGACACGAAGTTTTTCTTCAATTTCATCCAACTACTAACCATGCGATTTTGGTAACGTTAAAACACTTCTGTGTTGCTCGACGGCTGGACTACGAATACCTGGTGTAATAATAAAAACCTACTACAAATTTCCGACTAGTAAAAACAAAGGCTACGTTGACAATCTCTTGGTTGCTTTCTCTTTTTTCTTAAAATAGAACTTGCACGTTCTGGAGCCTGGTCTTTATATTTTCAATTGTATAAAAAAGTGATGCTACGGCATATCGTTTTAAAAATAATTTGGATTTAATGAAACATTCCGGAAGAAATTTTTTTTTTCAGTAGTGACAAATCACTACAATTTTAAGTTATTTACGATTTTTTTAAAGTGATTTTAAAATCACTTTAAAATGGAAAGAGCATACGCGACTTGATTGGTAGACACAAAGTTCTTCCTCAATTTTATTCATCCACTAACCGTGCGATTTTGAATTTTAGACCGCTGAACCATATTCGATGTTGGACAAAACTGTGCTGCTGACAATCGACCACTTCACATGAGCAGGCAATATGGTCTTGAATTGGTACAGTGATCTCAGCTTATAGTAACATCCCATCATCTTGCGGTTAACATGTAGACGAAAATTAAGTTCTCCATCCAGAACAAAACCCAGGCTACGTGCAGAGTCGACCATCCTCACAATCCCATCACCGATCCTCACTCGAAGAGTTGAGCCATCGAGCGCTCTGCGTACCAGCAGGGGACTACCCAAAATGATTAGTTTCGACTTCGCCGGATTCAATGTCAGACCATTTACCAAGGACCACACACGCAGTGATTCAAGGTTACGATTTAATCTCACCGGAGTCTTCTCTCTTCTTTTCCACCCCCGACTCATCCAAAATTTCCAGTTTTTCTTTTTTTCTTTCATGGCATCCTGTCTTGTGTGATCTTGTTTTTCTAATTTTGAAATTTTTTCTTGTATTATTATCGTCACTTGTTTTTCTGCTTCCAATCTTGTAGCTTCTTGTTTTACAAATTTAAATTTTTCAGCTTCTACTTTTACCATTTCTAATTTTTCAGCTTCTTGTCTTATAACTTCCAATTTTACCGCTTGCAATCTTACAGTTTCCCACCTTTCTGCTTCCAGTTTTACCATTTCTAATCTTTTAATTTCTAATGTTTTATCTTCTTGTTTTGCTGCTTCTAATTTTTCAATTTCCAATTTTATGGCTTCCTGTTTTGCTGCTTCTAATTTTATAGCCTCTTGTTTTTTCATTTCCAATTTTTCCGCTTCCAGTCTTGCAGCTTCCTGTTTTGCAGTTTCCAATCTTTCCGCTTCTAATTCAATTTCTTCTGCCATTGCTTTTAGATGCTTTGTCATTACTTCATTGCTGATTCTACTGTCTTCGTTCATTGGTTTATTTTTGTCTCTGTTCCTTTCATATTGTTTGTTTAGCATGTCATTCATTTTGGTGATTAATTCGAATATTATTTTCTTTTCTTTTAGCAACATTTCAGCTTTTTGTTCCATTTTTTCGGTTTTGTTTTTATTTTCTTTACAAATTTTTAATTTAATTTTAATTTTAAATCTCAGGGTCAAAAAGTAGGTTGCTTTTTTCAAGCCCCACGTTGCTGCGCCAAAAGAATGAGATGTATTTAATTTTAAATTTTTTCAATGAAAAATTATCCAATCAAAAATATTTTTCTTCAATAAATTCACGAAACTTGAATTTAATAATTTATAAAAATGGGAATGCAAAAGGCTACGATAGGCGTATCGCATCAGCCCGCTTATCAAACAAATTTGTAGTACCTTCAATAATTTTTAATATGAAAATTTAAAATTTTTACCATTTACTTCATTTTTAAATTATTATTTTCTTCTTTCTTCTTTTGCTATTATCTTCTTTATCTTATTACAATTATCATCGATAGCTTCCGTTCCAATTATATTTCCAAATCATTCAAATTTCCTTCAAAAATTAATATATTCCAATTATAAATATCAATAAAACACTTTCATCAAAAAAAACTTCTTATATTTTCAAACTATAAACTTATTTAAATAATTTTTCGGACTAATCAATTAATACGGCCATCACGTCGACGAATTTTTGGCAAAAGGCCTCGAATTTTCGGTGATTCGTCCCCACCTAGCTAATTTTACAATCTTCCAACTTAAAATCAATTTAAACGCAACTTAAATAACAAAATGAATTTTCACCAAAATGTATAGGGTGGGTCCAAATCACTTTTGAAACATGACAGTATGTATAGAGATAAAACTGCAGATTACGAAAATGCTAAAAAGAGGCATGTTGCCATTTAAAATAATAAATTCAGGTTTACTTCCGGTTGAGTTTAAACTACTAAAAAATTTACTTCCGCAGTTTCCGATCGTAAATTTCGAGTTGAATAAAAAACTATTTAAACTTTTTTTGAATCTCATAAGATATAAGAATTATTCACTGTTGCCTCTTTTCGTAAACACACTGTATTATAGAAATATAAAAATATAAATAAAAGCAATATTAAATGCCAACTATCTCGCTATCTCATTTACAATCTTCTATGGTGGTCTTTGACCATTTACCTTTCCGACTCTTGTGGGGGCAAGATACCAAAACACCCTAAAAAATAGTTGTCTGTACGTGTGCTTCACGTACTTAGATCATATATATTTACATAGATACCAAGTACCCTACAATGCTGTGAAGCAAAATATCAAAGACGTACTATTTTAACTACGTCTCTGTCATACACATACATAACCTGTTTTTGCATCTCTCTTTGAATTCAATACCAATAACTGCAGTTTATTTTGGCGGTAATTTTAAATTAATAATTTTTGAATGTTTATGAAAAAATGAAACAATTTGTTAGATTGTTTATTTATTATTAAATTAGTACCTACTTATTACTATAAAACAAAATGTAATTTATGCGGTTTTAGTAAATCAAAATTTTATAAGTTCTTTAAGCATCAAGGGGTTTAAAAGATTGAGGGACGCCAGGCCCGAGTTTTTAAGTTGCTCGAGAGCATGAACATCGAGTAATGCATACAATAAAATGCATAAAACATTTTATATTTAACTGCATTTGAATTTGTGAACATTTAAAATTTTTTATAAATTTTGAATGATTTTGCTAAATTATCTAGTTTATGATGGCTTGTATCTACGACCATTTGTTTGTTGAGGACACAATAAGCCTACTTAATACATCTCGTCAAGGTATAAAAAAACAAATAATGATTCAGTGCAATATAAATATATTTTTGTTTTACAAAATGATATAATATTATATAGAAATAAATATCAATGCTAATTCGAATAACAAACTTCACGAAATAACTCAGCTCGGCCTTCGATACTCAACTATGAATATCGATACTCAATGGATACTACCCAACTAATATTACCCTTACAAATTAGATTAAAAACTAACAATAAATTCATTGCTAGGATCTTAGTAATGAAAGCATTAAATGTAATAGAAAAAAGAAAAAACAAATACATTAGCATAATAAATAATTTATTGATTTTTAAACAAAATAAGTCTAGCATATTTCGTTCTAATAAAAAGAACTTTGAAATGTTCATTTAGGCTAACTGCTAAAAATACTAAAGCATTTTTAGCAGCAGGAAGATGTTCTCCATCTGATATTAAATCAGTCCCAAGATCAACAAAACCGTGATACTTCTTGCCATCCCATTCAATTAATTGACGTATCGACATTTCGTCAATAGCAATGTTTACTATAATTTTTTTTTCTTGGCACCTTGCTTTTAAAGCATCAAATGCTTCCTTGGTAAAACCTGGGTTGCCACCAATTACATTATACCATTTTCTAATGCTTTCAGGATGTGGTAATAAATTTTCAAATTCTTGCCTTACAAAATTGTATGCTCTTGGTGAGTAATAATGCAATGTTAAAGCAAATCTTGGGATTTGGGGAAATAAAATATTGGGATCATATTTTCTTATTCCATTCGAGAATTCCAGCTGCCTATTGATTATGTCTTTCAAAGACGATGGAATCATTGCCTACAATTACAAATACCCATGATTATTTTCATATTTACAATAAAAAAAAAATTAATCCTTTAGAAATAGGACGTAGAAGTTGTAATTATTGAAGTTTCCATCGTACCATTAAATCTTCACTTGAATTTCTATTTAGTAAGTTTTCATTTGTTACTTTATTCAAAACATCTTGAAGCGAACTAAGACGTTGTGTTAATCGTTGGCATTTTTGTTTTAATTGTCGGTTTTCTAAACGCATTTCTTCATACTTTGTCTTCACAAACGAAACATTTCGTTTTCTTTTTCGAGGAGATGTAAAATGTTCATTTTGAAGTTCGGAAATAAATCTAGCATTTCCTAAAAACAAAAAAAACAATAAAAAAACTTATAGGTACTGACGGTACTGTATATAACCAACCTATTGAATCTGTAGGAGGTCTCCGAGTTGTATTTGAGATGGTTGCAATTTCATTCAAGGTGTTTGATGGAATCGAAATTGTGTTGGAGGTATTCTGATTTGTGTTAACGGTGCTTGAACTTGCATCGGAGATACTAATAACTGGATTTTGTATGATACTTACAGTACTTGGTATTGTCTGATTAGCTTTTCTGAAATAATACAAATTGAAAAAAATAAAGAAATAAAGCATGTGCAGGTTACTACATACTGTGTTAGTTGTTTGTTTTCATTAAAAATACTTGGTACAACATCATTTTTCAACTTTCCATTACGATTAGTAAAATCCTCTTTACTATACTCAAAGTCTTCTTTCTTAAAATGTTTCGAACATATCACTGATTGTGAAGTTAAAAATGATAAAGTGTTACCACTTATTTTACAAGCGGAAATCCATTGTGCTAGTTTGTTTTTTTCCTTTGGAAACCTAAATTTACATATAATTACATTTAATTTGTACAAAAATTATGAAACAATAAGTTTACTTACTTGTGAAACGATATTTGACTTCCAGCTTTAAACTGTTGGTTACATATTATGCACTTAACCATTTTCACGTTTTAGTTTTAACTTGTTAGATCGGTGATAAAATATTAAATTAATTAATTATTTTCACACAACCGCACACAACATAACACCAACTGTCAAATTTAAAAAATGTACATGCGCAATTCGATTCTGAATTCTGAGAGAGATACAAGATGGCCAATTATTGTGTTTAACAAAGATAGCTACAAATAATTACGTCGTAACTATTTTGCTTCACTAGCTTCAATGCATTGGAATAGGGCACTTGGTATCTATGCAATATATATGATCTAAGTTCACGTACATGTACGTAAAACATTGCACGTAAACATTGCTTCTTCAGGAATTTTTTTAAATTTTTTGAGCTACTCAACGATCTGTTTCTTTCTATATCTGTCATTTTCGAGTACAAATTATGTCCAAAAATACTTGTATAAGATAAAAACACGCCATGGGTTGCGCTATCCCTATGGAAACAGCCAATTGAATCACATATCGCCTTCAGGCTGTTTTTACTCGAAATTTTTGAGGGTTCATAAATTTCAATGTTTATATCTGTAATTTATACCATAAGCCACTAGAATTTCCTTAGTACATTTTTAATTTTAGAGACACATTTTGGTATTATTCCCAATCTTGCGGTCTAATTTGACTGAATATCGTACTTCTATTGACAAGTCTCCATAGCAGACACTTTGATGCACAGGTATGTGAATTGTTAAATATTTATAAAAATGTTATTTTTTAGGCAAATTTAACAATTAACACAAAATATTGTTAATGTAAATAACAAACTGTATTATTGAATTAAATAGTTTTTGAACTTGTATGTAAGTTATGAATTGAGTACGGACTTTTAAGCATAAAATAGCACAAATAATTGCCATTATATGCATACAAATACGCATTAAACTTAAATATTAGTTATTAATTATAAAAAAAACAAAATATTAATAAATGTGGGTATTTACATATCTATTGAAATTTTTTTTGATTTGTTGAAAATGTGCTAAATAAGCACTAAAAAAGCTTAAAAATAAATCTAAGCATAAAAGTATCAAAATAAGCATATAAACATAAAAAACATAACGCCAAATGTCTTATATTTAGCAAATTCGTGGATGTTTATAAAAATTATATTGCTGCTATCAATATTTATATATAGCAAATTTTCTAGAAATTACTAGAAATAGTAATGAATTAAATTTCAATTTCATCTAACATGTAAAAAATTAATCTTATTTTAAAAAAATTAATTGAATTCACAAATAAATTTAGACAAAATTACAAACATTTTTATCGAAATAAATGATATTGACAAATAAAAATAAAAAATGTGTCTACTGTGATTAGTAACTAAATTTGCATCATAGTTTGACACATGACATAAGAAATATTTTCGAGAATAACAAGAAAAATCGTATTATTGAAGCAAGTTTGATGATTTATTCTGGATCAATAAATTTATTTATTTCTGTAAAATAAATATAAATTTAACTTAAAAGTTTTTATGTTTTTACTTTTTAATCCGATCAATTAATTTTTGTTAATTTTGCGGTAGATCAGCTGCAATTCCATATTTTAGATCTGAACAAATCAGTTAAAACGAATTTTTGATTTTATCTAAATATATAGTATAATTATTAAATAATATCCAAAACTAAGTTTGCGCCGAATATATTTTGTAACAACTGTGTTAATTCAAATATATTACTATAAAGAAATTAATCGTCATTTATTTGCCACATTTATTTTTTTCTATCTAATGTTTTGGTTGGTTAAGCAACAATAAAAAAATAGATACCTATACCTCGAGGTTATCAATGTTATCTACTATGTTGATAGTAAATTATTAAAAATTATTATTAAGTTAGTACGGTTTATGCTGTTTATTGATAAAATGCTACAACTAAAATTTTTGATACTTATATTACTATTATGCAATGTATTCTCACAAGAATACGAAATTGAACAAGAAATAGGTAAAATCTCCAGACATTCTTAAGATAAATAAATTTATCCAAAATCCAAAAATAATATTTGCATTACATAAAAAAATAATACAGTATTAATTAAATACAATTTCTTTTAATAGATTCATTACCGTATGTTATAACGGAAGCGAGACTAAGAGATATTCGAAGTCAATTTATGTATTGGTATTCTGACGTTGGTGGCAGTAATGATTTAGGAGACTGGCAAAATGCAATCCAATCTTCCACACCACGAGTGCATAAACGTTTAAACTTTCAGTTACCGTTCTTTGGTTTTCGATTTAATTATACTCGTATATCTATCAATGGATATTTGGAATTTAGCGATCCCCCAGAAAATTATTTAAGTTATCCATTAATATTTCCAGTAAAGGATTGGCCTAAAAATAATGACCCTTCTTTTATTGGAATTTTTTTAAGTAAATGCCGTTCGGGAGCTTTGCGAGAAACAGATTTAGATAAAAGAAAACCTGGAGTTTACTTCCGGCTTGAAAGAGATCTTCGAAGTCGTACAGATAAGTTTGGAGTAGAAGTACGTGAAAGAGTTAAGTGGGATATCAGAGAAGGAATTATTGGAGCAGAAACTTTTGAACCTAAACATGTTATTATAGCGACATGGAAGAATGTTTCTTTTGCTGGTGGAATTGACCGATCGTTGACTACGGTAAATCAATACATAACTTAAATTTTCTTAAATTACATCCATGCTTTTAATTTTTAGACTAACACCTTCCAAATTGTTTTGGCAACCGATGAAGTGTTTACTTATGCTATTTTCAATTACCTAGATCTTCAGTGGACGACACACACTGAAGCTATGGGAGATACTTTAAGAGGCGATGGGGGAATTCCAGCGTTTGTGGGTTTTAATGCAGGAAACGGTAGTCGAAGCTTTGAATATCACCCGTATAGTCAATCTTCAGCTATTCGTGATTTGACTCGTACTGGGAAGGGAAATGGATTCAAAGGCAGACATATCTTTAGAATAGATGAAACAATTATTCCGGGAAGCTGTAAAACTAAAATAGGTATTTTTGCACTAACCTTAAATTAATAGGTATATCTTGTCTAATAAACTCCTCAAATTTGTAGATGGGGCAAATTTACCATTAGAGTTTGCTCCAGAAAGTGGAAACATGTTAGGAGGTACAATAGTTAATATAACAGGACCATGCTTTGAACCAAACAATAGAGTTATTTGTAGATTTGATACTGAAGAAGTTTATGGAACAGTTATAAATGTAAATAGAGCTGTTTGTGTACAACCAAAACTGTCTGTCGGAGGCTTAGTCAGATTTGAAGTAGCAATTGGAAATGAAGATGAAATGAGCAGATTTAAATGGAAAGGAAAATATTTCGTTGGTAATTATTAATCTTTTATTTTTTAACTTTAACCTAACAATTGGTGTTCCTTTTAGAAACCCCTGATAGTGCAACGCAATTAATTTTTTTTGAAAATAATGCAGTTTATGAAAAATATCCTTCTGAAATTAAAATATTCTGGAATAAATATAATTTAACGACGAACGGTAATGCTACTCTTCGAATTTCTCTTTGGGGTTATCGAGAACTTACCATCCAACCGGAATTTTTATATATTGATGAAATTTCTAATGGTGTGGTGAACACAGGTGTTTATACAATTTCTCCAATGTCTTATAAAGAACGAAATAATGAAAATATGGAAAAGGTTGGATTTGGTTTCTTTCAGATCAGTTTGGAAGATCCAATTCCAAGTGAAAGAATCGTTAGCAAAATACTATGGAGTCGGCCTATACCATTGGGTTGGTATTTTGCACCGCAATGGGAACTTCAATACGGTAAAAAATGGTCTGAACAATTATGTTCTGATTGGATTCAACATGACAGACATTTAAGAAGTTTTATGGACGAACTTCCAAAATGCCCCTGTACCCTTGAGCAAGCGCTTGCCGATAAAGGACGTTATTTGCCTGATCCAGATTGCGATTTCGATTCAAATCCGAAATGTCAATTTAACAGAGGGGCGAAACATTGCGTACGAACAGCTCTTCCAACGTAATTTCTTTGTCACACCACTTTTCTTTAATTTTAATTTGTGAATATTACAGATTAGGAGGTTCGGAACAACAATGCTGTTTTGATAGAAATCATTATTTAATGTTGTCGCATGATCATCAATGGGGTTCTAGTCCCAGTCGTTCGCATAAACTTGGTTATTCGCATTTTAACGAAGTCAGCAAAGTTCCATCTCTATCTCATTGGTATTATGACGTGGTGCCTAAATTCTACTGTTGCATATGGCAATACGAAAGTTCTGTTGGTTGCGAAGCACTTCGTACTGAAAGACGACCAACTCAAGATTGTGTTTTCTATCAAAGTCCAGAAGTTGCTGGAGTGTTTGGAGATCCACATATCATAACATTTGATAACGCCACGTACACTTTTAATGGAAAAGGAGAATTTGTTTTAGTAAAATCAAAGAACCAGGATGATCGATTAGAAATTCAAGCTAGATTTGAGCAAGTGCCAACAAATGCATACGGTGAGGGGAGAGCGACACAATTAACATCGATAGTTGCTCGTGGTAATTATTCCACAGTTATAGAAGTTCGATTAAGACCTCAGGATGCACAATGGAGATATCGATTGGATGTCTTTGCAAACAGAAAGAGAATTTATTTTGACAGACCATCTTTAAAATTTCAAAATTTTCCCGGTACTACAGCAATATTTTGTTAAATTATCATATTATAATAACGGAACTTTTTTAGGTGTACTTGTTTATACTCCAACTTATATTCTTAATCAATCCGAAGTTATAATAATGTTTGATTCTGGTGCTGGAGTTGAAGTAATTGAAAACAATGGTTACATGACTGCAAGAGTATTTTTACCGCATTCGTTCACTGTAAGATCGCAATTAAATCAACAATTAGATCAATATTAAAATTTTACTTTTAGAATCAAACCAGAGGCTTATTCGGTAACTTCAATTTTAACCAGTTGGATGATTTTATTGCTCCCTCTGGTGAACAAATTACAGTGGCTAACTCCAATCCCGATTCTCGACTGGTTTACGAAGAATTTGGAATGAAATGGATGTTGAATGACCACCAAGACCCAGACAAAGGAATTTCACTTTTCCTAAAAGAATATGGTAGAACTTCTGCTCACTATAACAATCTTACATTTAACCCCGAATTTAGCATGCTTCCAGAAGAAATTCTACCTCCGAATCGTTCCTACGAGATAAATAAAGCATACGACTTTTGTAAAGACGATATTCAATGCTTATATGATTACATAATGACCGGAAATAAAAATGCCGCTGGTTTCACCTTACGTTACAAAAGTTCCTTACTAAACCTGAAAGAATCCGTCAGGAGGAAGATAATATCGTGCGGTGTTCTTCAAACTCCAAAATTTGGTAGAAAAAGCAGTTTTTTTTTCGTTCCTGGAACAAAAGTACATTTTGAATGCAACGAAGATTATCATCTTGTTGGAGATAAAACACGTGAATGTACCACCGAGGGTTTATGGAATACACCAGAAATTGGTGTTACTCAATGTTTACCTAAGTAATTGAGAAAATATTTTAATACATTCTAATGCAATTTTGCAATTTTTATATCTTTTAAAATAATTCATTAAAGTTGAAGTATTCAGCATGTTCACATAGTGTATTTTCTTTTTGTAATTCTGTGTCATATTTAATCATTTTATTCTTTTCGTCGCATTAATATAAAGTTTAATAAAATAGCATTAATAGAAGTTGAAAACTTCTAAAATAGAAACCCATGAGGAGATCAGATGCCAAAATATCCCCAGAAGATATTATATATACGATTAAAATTCTTATGGCATTTGATCAAGGTAAATAGAATACATTTTTCTATTTACCTTGGAATTTTATAGATAACATTAAAATGAAGCGATTAAACTATAGGTGAACTCCATATGCCGAAATAATAAAGCTCATTCTGTAAGCGGTGCGTGAGCTCTAAATATACACCATGCTTGATTTAGTAGGTGGGGCTACCGACAGCTGGATTGTAGCATCCGTACTATCAACATCATGTTATAAATTTATTTAAAATAGGAATTCGTTAATTGTAACCGAATTTAACTTAAAAACAATGATCTGCGTTATTTTCGAATTCTGTTGGGCCGGGAAAATTATTATAGGAATTTTTGCTTTGCTCGAGCTCGAGCACTCGGGGTCATTTATTATGAACGCTACCACGAAAAATCTTGGATCCACTATAAAATTTAGTCAGGGATAATTTTCGAGTGCAAATTATGCCCAAAATTATATATATTGCTATGCCCCCAACTTTACAAATTTATGCATTTTCAACATCTTGTGAAATTTGCTAAGGAAACACAGATTATTTATTTAGCTATGAGCTCTTCAAATTGTTTTTTAAATCGTAAATTAAAATGCTCAAATTTGTTACCTTTCATGTGGTATTTTACTTGTAACTTTTACGTGCGCGCTTCACATGTAGTATTGCAGTTGGTCTAAACAAATTTTGCTGCGACTTAATTTTTGCGCATCAACCAAATTATCACAAATTCTTCAACTCTTCCTTGTTTATTTAACAATTTGCACTTAACCACAATTAATTTAAACAAAAACATCAACTCAACTGAAGTTATTTTATTAATTTTCAAACAATTTTAAATTTTTATTGCGGAAATGATGTTCGTCCGCTAGTCTACTCGACGTGAAGGCGTCAGCCCAAGTGTCTCTATTCAAGCCCCTCTCTTTTCTACTTTTTCGTTCTTCCCACCTTATTTACATAGCAAATATTTAACTAACATTTTTATATACAATACTATAAATAAATAAATATTAAAACAAATTTAAACTTTAAAATAATTTACAAAATAAATGAAATTATGATTTTTATAGTTTCGAAACACGACATTTTATATATTAAAGCATTGCAAGCCTTGAAGGTCCATGGCTGATTTACAAATTTGTACACAGTATTCTTTTATATTTACATGACATTATTTTATAATTTCAAATTCTAAATAAAACACATTATATGGTCACTTAATATGTCATTATTCGTATGTCATCAGTCATCACATATCATTATTAATCGGACACTCCGCTATGAAATCGGCCGTAAAAACGTGCACAAAATTATATAAAATATTCAAAAATATAATTACCACGCGAAAGTATATGACTTACTAATGACAAAAATTAAAAAATTTAAAAATAAAGTTAAACGATTGATGATATTTTTGCGAATTTCTTTTACCATGCGGTCGAATTTATGCGATTTTGCTTTTGTATGCGATTTATGTCAAAGCGAAAGCTCAATATTGCATTTGTAAATAAATTATAGATTTACATTGAAAATTATTTTGATTTTAATTAACACTATTTTTATTTATTGATGATAAAAATTAATAGAAATTTTGTGCACTTTAAATGTTGGTTCATTTTTTAAATTACTAATCAATTGACAATATAAAATACAAATAATATAATTTGTTTTATAAATGTTCGCTAAACGACCAAATATTGAAAGGGCGACAATTTAATTAGATAAATATATTTATCAATTTAAAATAATATTTTTAATAGCTGTTCAAAATGCTGAATATCAGCGGAATTTTAGCTGAATTTCAGCTGATTCAGCGCTAAATATCAGCTGATTCAGCACTGAATATCAGCTGAGTCAGCATTTTTAACAGCTGACGCAGCGCAATTTCAGCTGGTTTTTTGCCGCCAAATTAGCAATTCAGCTTCTGACGTTACTAAAAATCAGTCAGCAACGTCAGCTTAAAATTCAGCTAATTTGCCGAAGCTGAAAAACAGCTGCATTTGAAGCTGACGCTTTGCAACGTCAGCTTAAAATTCAGCTAATTTTCTGAAGCTGAAAAACAGCTAAATTTGAAGCTGACGCGTCGAAACGTCAGCTTAAAATTCAGCTAATATGCTGAAGCTGAAAATTAGCTGAATTTTAAGCTGACAGACTGCAATGGCAGCAAGTAATTTGCTGATCAAGTTTTTCTACTTGGGAGCACTGCTCTTGTCCATCCTGCTGGCATAATCTCTTTTTTCCATATTCTTACCATGAGTTTGTATACTTTATCTACCAGTATTTCTCTTCTAAACTTAATTATTTCCGCACTAATTCTATTTTCTCCCGGGCTTTTGTAATTTTTCAGGTGCATAATTATCATTTTTATCTCTTCTTTTGATGGTTGGCTATCGTTGTTTTCTTGTTCTTGCATATTGTTTACTTCACGATGCTCATCATCTTTGGCTTCACTTTTTTTGTCCTTTTCCATTAGCAGCTCCTCAAAGTATTCTCTCCATTTTTCGATTTTTTACTTTTCGCCTCCTATCAAATTCCCATTCCTACTTCGGCAGTATTTTGTGCTGCTCAGATACCCAATTCTTTCTTTTTTTATATTGTGATAGAAGTTTCTGATTTCTTTGCTTTTTATTTTTTCTTCTATTGCTTTTATTTTTTGCTCATTAGATTGTTTTTTTTTTTATTTCTACATATTTGTTTTGTTTCTCTTCTCTGTTCTTCGTATTTTTTTTTGTTTTTCTCCGTGTTTTTTGTCATCATTTCTTCTCTTTTTTGTCTTCTCTTGTCTACGGAATTTCTACACTCTTTATCAAACCAATCTTTAATATGTCTTTTGTCTTTATTCATCGATATTGCTTTTGTTGCGTCCTTCTTGACCAGTCCTTCTCGATTGTTCCATCTTTCTTTTTATTACCGTTAAATTTTGCCTCTATTTCTTGTTGGAAGCGCTTCTATTTCCTCTTCTTGTAAATTACCGATGACCGCCTCGCCCTCTTTGTTTTTATTGTGTTCTTCCATTTTTTCTGTTTTCTGTTTCATTGTTATTCTAAGTAAGTAATGGTCAGAATCTGCGTCTGCTCCGCTGTAGCTTCTTAGATTTGTGATACACTTAGCATGTCTTTCTTCGATTAATATGTAGTCTATTTGATTTATTGTCTTTCCATTTGGTGCCATCCATGTTCCTTTATGTATACTCTTTTGTTCAAATTGGGTACTCTTTATTACCATATTCTTTTCCATTGCAAAATCTATCAGTCTGATCCCATTTTCATTAGAATCTTTATGCTTGCTTATTGTTGGTTTGTATTCTTTTTCTTGTCCTACTTTTGCGTTACAATCTCCTAAAATCAATTTTATGTCATATTTGGGTATAATACAGTACACCTTTTCTAATATTTCGTAGAACTCGTCTTTTTCTTCTTCATCTTTTTCCTCTGTAGGTGCATGTATGTTTATCATACTTATTTTCCTGTTTTTACCACTTAATCTAATGTAACATATGCTATCCGTGATAGGTTTAAATTCGATTACTAAATGAGCAATACTTCCATCAATAAGAAAACCAACTCCAAATCTTCTGTTTGCTCCTCCACTTTTAAAAAATATAAATTCCTTCATATCTATCATCTCGTTTCCTATTTGGTTAGTTTCTTGTACAGCAGCTATCTTTATTTTATATCGCTTTAATTCACATATTAAAGTTTTCATCGCTCCATCTGCATTTATACCTCTGACATTCCATGTTGCTACGTATAACACCTCTTCTTTCCAATGTTTATTTATCGTGTCCATTTTCTTTGTTTTTGCTGTCTTAAATTTTCTGTCCGTTTTATATCTTTGCGCGACTAATAGTTTTTTGACCTCGCTTTTATTGCTGTCTTTTCCATTAGTTTTTGTTCTAGTTTGTTCCAACTCTTTCCCATCTATTATTATTTTCCGGTATCCTATTTCGACTATCTTTCCATTAGTTCTTTCGTTTCATGCAATATTTCTAATTTTTCTTTGAACATCTCGCTCCACTCTAGTCAAGTCATTGTCTATGTACATTCTCGAGCCTCTTAATTTACTTTTTACGTTCATAATTTCTTGTTTCTTAGTCCAGTTCTCCACTTCTGCAACTATCATCTCTGATGGTAGTCCTTTGTTTATTTTATACACTTTATTTAGCTTAGCTTGGATACCTAGTTTCTCAATCAGCACTTTTTCAATTTGTTGTGGTTCTTTTCCATCTACTGTTTTCATTCCTTTTATCACAATATTGTTCTTTTTCTTTATCTTTTCATCTTTCTCAGCTCTTAATTCTAAAGCTTCTATTTTTTCCTCTAGTTGGATTTTCTCTTCTTTCCACTTTATTTCTATTCCTCTGATTCTTTCTTTAGGTCTCTTATCACTTTTTTTAGTTCAGACGTACTTCTTGCAAATTCTTCCATCATTCTCATTATTATTTCTTTAAGATTGTCAGTTTTTTCTTCCACTTTGAGTGTCTCTAAGTAGATTCTGCTTATGGTAAAAACTGCAATTCGAAACTATTTTTCGAAAATTGGTTTCTGTTTTAGACGCTATTTCGGTTGCGTGCTACGTTTGTTGTGTTTATAATTTATTTATTGCACTATCTAATTCTTTATGATAAGTAAAATTTTACCTGTCTATTAGTTTATTTATTCGTTAATTCCTTAAAATAAATTATTTCGAATTCTTCTTCTCCACTTCGCGTCTTTACACTACTGTTCACTATCTTGTCGCTTTTTCTCTTAATTTTCTAGCTTACTAAAACTCAGATTTCCACTATTCAGCGCTACGAAAACGGGGCAGTGTTATCCGGTTACTCGTCGTTTGATGTTAATAAAATAAAAACACGCCATGGTCGGGTCTAATCTTTTGGAAACAGCCAATACTGTAATCACTCATTAATTTTACTGTTTTTTGGCTTGATTGCCCGAATTTTTTAATTTTCCATAAATTTTTATATTTATATTTGTTTACGCCATCATCTACAACAATTTCATTAAATTTTTAATTGTGTAGGGACACTTTGACATCTATTCTTTCTCACACTTTATCACACTTTGTCGTGTCATTCCATGTACGTTTGCACTTTATCTCGTCAATTTAATAAATTAAATTTCAATTTTACTATTGCATTATTTTAAAATATTGAAGCCTGTGATCGAAAATTTTCTACAATAACTATTTATTTAACTGAAGTGCGTCAGTTTATTTCAGATGATTAGTTTATGATCATCCTATCATGGACTATTTTTGAAGTGAAGTGAAACTTCTTTGCCGAAGGGGTTACAATTTTCTAGTTTTACGAAAATTCCGATTGGAATAGTTTTTTCATTAAAAATGTTCAACATTGATTGACTTCCGTGATCGTACAAAAACGATTACGATTAAAATATTCTTGATTAAATTTTTCAATTTATAATAATTTTACCCTTACAAGAGTATCCCTTGATCTTACATTTTAATTTTCTTATAAATTTAGGTTCGTTTTTGTGATGACTGGGCATTTGAAATTCTTCTTGTAACAAAAGTGAGGTTAGCGTAATCTATTTAGTTCCTCGTGAGTCTAGGAAAAACCAAACTTTTGGGAATTTGTGAGATAAATATAAACAGCTATAGTCTGTTTTTTTTAAGAAAAATATTGGAATTTGTACTAAAGCAACAACCTTGAAATGTAAACTAATGAAATTGCTTTGAAGTTAGACGCTATTACAATAACAAAATTTTTGCGATTGAAGTGCTATGCGTGTTGCCTAAACTGAACCGGGTAAAGTCATAAATAAGATAGATTTGAACATAGTTCAGTATATAGTTCAGTATATAGTTCAAATAGTATATTATTCATATCTTAGATTGACTATATGTACAGCTAGTAGGAAGGAGGAAAAAAAGTGAAGAATCTGGTTGATATTTACATAATAAAACAGAAAGTTTTTATTCGGTAGCGGAATAGTCTAGATGCAAAGATAATGAGATAAGATGGAATGGAATTGAACTAAAGTTAGTTTCGTATTACGATTTACGTCGTATATAAATTTATGAAGCCAACGGTTTTCACTCGCGTTCCCCTCGAGATTCAGGGATATTCTTTACGTTAGCTTAGCATCTAATAATCTTCGAAGTCGATGTCTTGGTCTGAGGAATCGGTACGAAACTTTGTTATTGTTTGGAACAGAAGCTTATACTTACCGATGGTTGTGTCTTTGATACTAGTGGCCGTTAGGGCACTTTTGGGCATCTGTGAGGTGTAGAAATTTTCAGATAATCTTGTGATGTGATTTCTAAGAAATTCCACTTGGACATCAACGGAGGCAGCAGTTCTGGAATACCTGCAGTGGCCTGAGAAGGGTCTTGGACACACACGCCCACGCAGAACAGGTGTACGATAGGATCAATCTTAATGCGGTTTTGTATAACGTACGCTTGTATTTAGAACTCATATGCTCTAACTTCATCTGCCTTACCTGCTGTCGCCTTACCTTTGGTGTTCAGTGTCAAATACTAGAAGACTAGATGGTTCGTATGTTTTCTGGCGAAGATGATTGCTTCCGTATTATCAGCATTCAGTTTGACTTTCCATTTATCAAAAAATTATTTGATGATGTCCAAGTAAATTTTGGATTGTTTTGTGGCGACCTGAGCACTGAAAGAGTGTGCGAAATCGCTGTATCGTCGGCAAAGAAAGCGATTGAGTGAAAGTAGAAATTTTGTTAATAAAAATGTTAATGGCTTGAAGGAAACCTTGGGATACTTCAAAACCTTACGTAAGGACTGCGTCGGACCCCTTCTCCCCCCAAATAAGGGTCCGTAAGATTTCTTATACCCCCCTCTCACCTCTAAACCCTTACATAATTAATGGACAGCCCCAAACCACGTTTACTACTCGCATCGAATTGTTCTCAATTCTGCCACCAAACGTCGCATCTTTAATTTTACTCGCGAATTGAGAACAAAACAGGAGTACTACTACACCTGAATGTCGTGTATATTGCGTTTAACTAAACGCCATCTGAACCTCTTTTGTACAACCCAAAAAGCTGTGAACTTAGTTCAGGGTTGAACCAAATACGTTGAACTGCAGTTCAGTTAAACCGGCGTTCAGGCAAAGTTGGCACAACCGGCCCTAAGTGAAGTAAAGCTCGCCTCACACAATGCTTGTTTCCCTGCATGTTTCCTTGCTTGGTGCCGTGATGGTTGCGCTGATGGGTGCGCAGTTGTCGTGCAGGTTTGGCTGCATGTTTTCGTGCACGATTTCTCTGATAGAACCGGTGCTATTTTCTGTGATGGTTTACGTGCATGTTTTCAGCGCTAACCAATGATAAAGCCGCATGGTGCGAGTACTACCGAAAAATGCCGAGTTGGTTATTATTATTGCTTTTTGTTATTTTCTTTATTTTATAATTTTTTCAAAATTTTTGTTTTTTGGTTAACCATATTTGAAATAGATTATCATTTTAAATTGGTAGTTCGATTTGTGTATAATTGCAATTAGTGTATTTTGCACAAAAATATGCTAACAGCTAATATTCTACGTAAAATTTCTATTAACTTGAAACTGTCACTGTTACTGTGTGCGCATTGAAGCTTGAAACCATGCTTGCAAACTCATGCACAAAACCCGTGTGAAGCCAACCATGCACAGGAGCCATTATGCTAGGTACCATGCACAGAAACAAGCAAGGAAACCATCAACAAAACAAGCATCGTGTGAGGCGAGCTTAAAGTCTACACGCAGACGGCCGTTTTGCTTCCGCATGCGCATTCGTAATTTTTTGAACTTGGAATTTCATTCTTGTTTGTATAATTCTGTATAATTGTATAACCTCAAAGTATGGCACAAAATAATATTTAATATTTAGATTTTTAAGTTTGTTTATTATTAGTGTTTATTATTAGAAAAAAATCTTCAAAAAGGCCTGTTGAAATGCCAACTTGTGAGGAGTCACAGGCAATTGCATCGAGTAGTAATATCACGAGTGAATGAATAATGTACATAAAAATAAATATTGAATAATAAAAATAAATATTTTGAAATTATCTTGTGTTTTTTAATAATTTCACTTAGTTAAAACGATTTTTTTTATTGAGAATGGTGTCCTATACAAAAATTTATACAAATTATTACATTAAGTAAATGACAGATCAATAAATATTTTGATAAAAGTTGAATATTTCAACTTTTATTATATTTCACAAGTTAATAACTAAACTATATTAATATTTTGTAATTATTTTGCAAGTAATTTAACTGTTCCTTTTAATAATCGCGTTTAAACATAAAAATATTATTTTGTGCCATACTTTGAGGTTATACAATTATACAGAATTATACAAACAAGAATGAAATTCCAAGTTCAAAAAATCACGAATGCGCATGCGGAAGCAAAACGGCCGTCTGCGTGTAGACTTTAGTGGAAACCATCAGCAAAACAAGCATCGTGTGAAGCGAGCTTTACATACTATATTTAAGTTGAATTTCATGTAACATGTAAAAATTAATGTTATCATAAATAAACATCATTTTCACAATCTGCACCATAAAAAGTTCAATATTTCGCAAACACAATCGCCGGCATTGAATTTTTAAAAATTCAAATCACTTGCACATAGCGAAGATTGTTTACAATTTTTATAACTTTCAAAAATACCAATATAAAAATATTTATTTATTAAGTAAACAAATTAGGTTAGGTTAGTTCCAAAATGATGTGTACAATTTGTATAGAAAACTTGGATGACATTGTGGTTGTTTTAATTTGCGAACACAGATTTCATCTAAGCTGTCTAACCAAGTGGTTCGGTCATTCGATAACCTGTCCTTTATGTCGAATAGCACGTTGTCATAAACATATCCATTTAATTGATTACGATAATATAGATCAATTATTAATTGATGTCATTCCGCTCTCTAATGATTTAGATAACGAAAATGAAGCACGACAAGAATGGCAATGACAATGAAAACGACAAAATCGATAACGAGAACAACAACAGGTAGCAGGGAACTTTCGATAATTTGTAAGTTTCTTTATTTTATATAATAATAAACAACAAATTCCTTATATCAGATTTTCTTTATTCATTTCCAGTGGCATATGTTAGAATTTCCTAGCTATCATTTTATTATGAATTAAAATAATTTGTTTGAAAATTTTCATTATCTTACGATATTGCCATGTTTTGAAATTTATTAAAAATACTGTATTGTTTATTTTCGTCAGTTATTTTAAAATTTGTTTTGTTTGGAGTTTCAAATTTTGTATCTCCTGTAGTTGAAAATTTGTAAATTATTTATTTTTGTTACAATGTTGATAACAGAGGAAAAATCGTGGTTTTTTGCCAAAAGATTTTATAAAGTTTTGAAATTTGATATAAAAGTGATTTTTGTTAAAAATGAAAAGTAGTTTTGTTTAATCTAAAGTGTTAGAAGATGAAATTTTTAAGAATTTTGGTAATTTGTGAAGTTGCTCCACGACGAGTTTTGTTAGTAAAGCGAGCGAGCGCATATGATAACTTTCTGCTTCTCAGTCTTTGGCCCTACATAAGAGGGTATTGACCACTTGTTTTTCTGAAGAGTTTTCTTGGCCGATACCTCGGTAGTTTGCTATTGCTCTCCGAGGGAAGACGGTCAAAATAAAGTTTTACTTAAATTTACATTTACAAGTTTTTTTCCGATCTTCAATCGTATATAACTAAGAAAAATGCAAAAATAACGAGAAGCAAGAAAATATATACCAAACAAATTAAAAATTAAAAAATAATCAAGACCTTAGATTAAATGTAACTTACCAGATAAAAACATAATTAAACTAAACAATGTCACGTATTTAAATGAAATTTTCAAAGTTAAATAAATAAAAATGATTCTTAACACGGCACTGCCGGTGTATGAAGTGGAATTAATTTTTTCTTTTTTGAAAACCCTTTTTTAAAGTAACATTTTAATTTAAGGATAAGATATACGCAGCTAGCTTTGATTCACGAACGCGAGGGGGCTTATAAGCTTGTTGTATTTTATAATTCGAGGGTAGACAACACGTTTAACAAATTTTTAAGTCACTTAAGGGGTAATGACACTCTAGAGTTTTCTTAAAATGCAAAAAAAAATTTTTGCATTAATTAATAGTTCAATATCTTAAAATTTACGTATTAAAATTTCATATTGATATTCCGAATATTTTCGGAACTATAAGCATTTAAAGCCCGGTAGGAAGTATGCAATAAATTACTCAACTTTATGATACTAGTGCGTTACAACTGTCGGCAAAAGATAATAAACTAAAGTGCATCTTTATTATTTTTAAAAATCTCTAAATATGTACAGTATAAAATTTAAAAATTTAACTAGGGTGGTATCCGGCTGTAATTGTACATTAGTGTATCAGTATTGCAATTTTAGTAACCCCGATGCTTTGAGTTTGAGTTTTTTCAGTTGTATTTAATAATTATTTAAAGTAATGAGTGTATGTATATTTAACGATGGTATGGAGCGGTATTTTAAAAATTATGGATGGATTGGGTATAACAATCGGACCCAATTGCTTCAATTTCTGCGCGGAAGCTGATGCATGCCGCATTAAGTTCTCGGAGCGATTGCTGTCTGATGCTGCAAAAAAGGCTTGGTTGCTGTTTAAATCAGTCAGAGAAGAAGAAGAGCAGAACATCAATATAGAAAGCCAATTATATGGTACAGGTATTGCAGATTAAAAGTAAATAAAAGATTTCCATGAAATAATGCTATGTAAAACTTTAAAACGTTTTATCTAGAAACTACATTTTCTAAACTGGCCGGCAACATAATTTTAACAAATCTTAACCAATTCTTTTGAAATTTTAACTGTAGCTATAAAATTACATTATCTAGAGAAGTACGTAGGGATTTTACGTTATATTGTAAACTTTTCTTGTTATAAGCAATTTTTCATGTAATTTTTATAACAAAAACAGAAATTTGAAATCAATCATGCACTGTTCTTATAAAAAACAATATTTTTTAATTTCGCTACGTACTTCTTGAGATAATCTTATATAGAATTGAAATCTTTTTTATTTTTTGTTAAAAGTCAAAAATTGTAGGAGAATTCTTGCCGGCCGCGGAACGCTATTTGTAACGAGAGGTTTCCTTTGCGGAGACTTGACGCTGCTATTTTGTAAAAAAATTGAAAAAAAAAATTACAAGTTTGTCTTTAAAATATGTACAATAAACACCTTTAAACAGATTTTGTATTGCATTTACGATACAGCCATAAAAAATTGTTAAAATTATGCTATTTTTTGTATCTCTAGAGTGTCATTACCCCTTAACTTATTATTGTTTTACCGATACTGATTCTAACATACGATAAGCTCCTCCTTTTAAAATACGAAAATTACCCTCTCTGTTATGTAGTTTAAAAATTTTATCAATTGTAAGAGCGGGGAGAATTTTCAAAGGTTTACTTAGTATTTTTATACTCGTACATATTTTATGTTTGCTAATTTTATACAACTTTTTAGTTTCCTACAACTAAACGTATACAAAGCTGTTGATGATTTAAATGATTTTAAAAATAACACCATTTTTATATGAAATCATATAATGTTTAAGATAAATTTAAGATCATATAAGATAGAAAGTAATTAACACTACAATAAGTATAAATTCATATAAATTTGATATAATATTATAATTTCGCACTTGTTCGACTATATAACATTAATAAAATTTTTCGTAATCGTATAAAACTAAGCCCAATGCAACTGGGATTTAACCTTGCAAGAGAGCTTTGTATAAAACTTGATCCCACTTTTATTTTGCAGTTATCCGACAATAATTATTGTCTTGAGATCACTGTCCAAAATGATTTGCATTATACTGATATAAAATGTTATATTTAAAAAAGCAAAAATTAAAATTTTACTATAATTATAAAAATTGAAATGCATTGTTATTACATAACACATAATAATATTATTTAAAAAAGAAATTAACAAAATTTTACAATTTAGCACAGGGTGGGTTGAAATATTTTATTTCGCGACAGTATATTATCAATATTTTATTTCGTTAGATTAAAATGAAATGTTTAACTCTAGGTCAATCTAGTTCAACTTGGATTATAGCAATAATGACGATAACGTCGTTATTGAAACAGCAAAGTACGTTTTAATTATTGAATTTAACTTTGTTAAAAAAATGTTCTTGTTTACTAAATATTTTTGGTTACTGTCAGATAACTATCACCCCGATTTTCAAAATTTCAACTGTACTAATAGGAAAGAGGACAATTTTCTGAGCATTTAAAAAAAAAAATTCTTGGACCGTTCATTAGTTTTCGAGAAAACGGCATTTTAAAATTAGGAAAAGCAGGTGAATGTAACATGATACACCCGATGTGTGACGGTCGGTCTCACGTTGAGGTACGGTCTCGTCGGTGACGGTCTCATTTTGTTGACGATACGAGTGCTTTGATATACTCTTAATTTTTTATTTCAGTCGCGGTCGACACCTGAACGAGTTCTATGGCTTCGAGTTCCACCCTTGGCGAGTTCTGTTATTTTTCAGGGATATTTTTAATTTTTTTTGCCTTACACAAAATCGGCTAATCATGCAGCCGTGTTAAAAGGTGTATCTAAAATATATGTAAATTTTACATCTTTAAATTCGAATTTTTCGAAAACTTATGGATGATCCAAGGATTTTTTTGTTCTAAACTGCTTAGAAAATTGTCCTCTTTCCTATAGTGTAGTTGAAATTTTGAAATTCGTGATGATAGTTATCTGACAGTCCCCATATTTTTTAATTATATAAAAAAACAATGTCATCGGTGGCAGGGTCTATTAAATAAAGATATTTCTTTCACAATACACAACAATAAAAGCACTCGTACGAGTAATAACCGCAGCGCGTTAATAATAATATCTGTTAAATATAATATAGCTTGTAATTACTTGTGCTCAGAGCCGGTGCTAGGTACTAGACAAACTAGGCAACTGCCTAGGGCGCAAACGATAAAGGGGCGCAAACCAGATACAGGTGCAAAAATTAATTGCAGTGTGCAACGTAAAATGAAATATTAATACTATAAATTTTTCTTATAAATTTGTCTCTCGCGAAAAAGAACTCCCGGCATTGTAAGCGATTTCAATGTTTTAGTACATACATGGAATAGGAAGTATGTGTCTCACTGCTTGTAAAAATAATTCCCAATATTTGATGGCGTGGCGCCTCGAGTCTGATAGACGCGTAAGTACCAGAAGATACATAGATATTAGTTACATAGAAAAGAAATATAGAACAGAAGGAAACATCAACATTAAATTTGAAAGAACTTGTAACTAGATTTGCCGCAAAGAAAAGCTAGAAAAGTTAAAATTTGATTTTTTTTTAGTTTTATTTTTTTAAATATCGAGGATTTTTGTTTCCCAGCTTACCACTGCTATATAAATGGGGGGGGGCATTGATAAAATTTTGCCTATGGCGTCAAATATCCTAACGCCGGTCCTGCTTGTACTATTATAACCTAAACACACACGGGAATAATTAATGTTTTTTGATTGTCTTCAAATAGTCTTTTGCAATCTAAACAGAAAAATATTTTTTTGTGGCAATATTGATATGAAAACTATTTTATTAACCGAATTCAAAAAAGGAGAAGGTTATCAATTCGGTTGTTTTTTTTTATGTTTGTTACCTCAGAACTCCGTCATTTATGAACCAATTTTCAAAAAATTTTTTGGCGTTGAATCAAGTATAGTTTCAAGTTGGTTCCATTAAAATTTTATTCGTATTGGACGTTGAACTTCAAAGATAAACCAGAGAAACTGTCAAACTTTTCCTCAACTCTCCTAAAAATCGGCTTAATAACGCATTAAGGACTGCGTACCTGTACCTGTTTTATTTATTACCTGTACCTGCCCGGTGGATCAGAATCATTTTTAAGTACTCTACTTTTATTAATCTCTTAAGTAGTACGTTAACTATAAAGTAAATAGTAAATACATTTATATCAACTATGTTTGGATTATCAAAATTCTTTTTGCGTTTAGTAGGTCTACCCATACTCGCTTTCGATAAATAGTTACGGAACGCAACATGCACTAAAAAGCATGAAATAAAAAATTTTTAAAAAGATATAACCGACTTTAAAAAAACTACTGTGAAAAAAAATGCACTAAAAAGTAAAAAATAATTACGTTAGTTAGTTACTTCAACTAGCTGGCATTGGTGGTGAATTATTGTAATCTTTGCAGTCGGTCCCGGCCCAGCTTTTAAGAAATTTTTGAAAGTTTATATAGGAACATCTAAGTGAAAACCTCAAAACAACAGATAATTGGATTTGCTCAACTGATCCTGATCAAAAGATCAACGGATCTAGTCAGACGATCAATGGATCTGCTCAACAAATCAACGGATCTGCACCGCAAATTAATGAATCAACGAAACTATTTATATAGGTTAAAGTATATAAATGCGTGAAGTAAAGTAAACTTCCAAAATTTTTTAAAAAGCTTGATTTGCACCAACTCCAACGATTGGTTGAAGTAATTAAATAACGTAATTATTTTTTACTTTTTAGTGCATTTTTGTCACGGTAGTTTTTTTTTAAGTTGGTTTTATTTTTTGTTTTTAATCCTCTTGTTATTTTTTACAGCGATTGGTACTCAATAATTCTCTACATAAGGAAACAAGTCGTATCTAAAATTCGTGAACTATTGTAACCTAGAAGAGAAGTGGCTTATCTTTTATCTAATATTAAATTAGTAAGTGTAATTGTAGAAGTAATGGAAGAACAACCACATAACCAGAATTCGAGCATTAGAACAGACAACGAAAATCATTGCAATGAAGAAGTTCAAAATTCGGAGGAAGTTACAAC
The DNA here is from genome assembly GCA_911387805.1 of Cantharis rustica. Lineage (NCBI taxonomy): Eukaryota > Metazoa > Arthropoda > Insecta > Coleoptera > Cantharidae > Cantharis > Cantharis rustica. The sequence continues at coordinate 35,684,875 of OU426880.1, forward strand.
CTGTCAGCGTAATTATGAAAATCTTTCTAAGGATTGTGTTTTTTTATTCGATAAAGACACGAAAGCTAAAAAGTTTTTTTCGTTAAATAATGTGCAAGCTGAGTTATTGTGCAAAATGCTTAAAATAAATCAACCCAAATCGAAAAATAAGAACCAGGAGCAAGGAAATATTACAAATACATCTGAGAAGATTAGACAAAAGCAAGCTTTCAAGAAAAAACGAACTGTGTTTTCCAATCATCAGATACAGATCCTAGAAGCCGCTTTTGCAAAAAGAAAAACTATTCTTGATTCTGATGAGATCGAAACACTTTCCAATCAATTAGAAGTCGATTATACAGCTGTTCAAAATTGGTTTAAGAACAAGCGAGCTAAACAAAATACCTTGCAATCGTACTAATTAATAACCGGGCGCCCTAATAACCAGTAACTTAGAATTGCTAAAAAAAAACTTTACGACTCAGAGGGATGACTCAACGTGACATGTAACCTAGTTTATATTTACAAAATAAAATACAGAATTATATTTTAAAGGCTTTATTAAATTGTAGCGTATACTGCTAAAAATGTTTTTAAATAATTGTTTAACGTAGACGGACTTAGCTAGCTTTGTTACTTAAAACGCAGTTCCTAGCCTCAAACAGCAAGATGTCTCCCGTAAACAAGTTGCGCATCTTTAAGGCCATTATCAGACCGACCATGACTTACGCTGCGCCGCGCCGGTGTGGGGGACTGTAGCCCGAATCCACATAAAGAAGATCCAAGTAGTCCAAAATAGATGCATTCGTCACGCATTCTCTAGTCCATACTACGTCACCAACCGAAGACTCCACGCCGAAGCAAAAATGGACACCGTCGACGTCCACATCAAGAATCAGGCAGAAAAGTTGTACAAGACCGCGAGCTTCTCGGACAACTATCTCATCTCGCAGCTAGGACAGTACCAACCAATCTTTTGTCAGTTAGAATATTGTTGTACTTTGAAAATGACCTCTCTACGTCGTAGGGTGTTTGAGGTATATATTTATACAAAACCGCTTCCGAAGTAGAAATATTTTCTATTAGGTTGGTACCACATTTTTAATTTACCTAACCTAAAAAAAATTTTAAGTTAAATAAAATTAAATTTCTTTTTTAATTTTAACTGCAAATTAAAAAAGGTTTTCAAAATCATAAAGTAGGTGGTAAAAATGAAAAAGAGGAAAAAAGTCAAAACAAATAGAGCTTATATAATGTCGATTTCCATGAAACACATTTTGGTACTAATATAAAAATATCAAGTAAGTTTAAAAGTGAACAAGTTAAATAAACGTAAAATATAAAATTTTTTATTTTATAAGCTTTCAGCGAGTTGTATTGTTATTATTATTCTGACGAAGGCAATACAACTCGCTGAAAGCTTATAAAATAAAAAAAATTATATTTTACGTAAAACTCAAATTGCACTTTTCAAATCCAAAAATAAAAATTATACTTTTCCAAGGTTCGAACTTGCGATTGCCTTTATCCAAATCGACGCTTTATCGTTCACACCACACCGTGCTCTTACGAATTTTAATTTTAACTTTACAGCTATAAACCAATTTATTTTTCTAATAATCCAAAAATTAATCCAAGCTCGTAATAAAAAAAATACCGCTTATCAAAAATAATCTTTAATCAAAAAAAAAAACAAAATCCAAAATTCCAACTCACAAATTTTTCAATCTTAGAGGCCACATCCGACCAAAATATTTCCAATTATTCACAAAATCAATATCATTCAAAAACTATCATTCGCAAAATAATATTTGCATAAATTTCTCACTAAATATCAAAATTATCTCAAAGGCCAAACCCAAGCAGCACAAATCCGTCAAAAATGTATATATACGGTAACGATATTTACATAACGGTACGGCATCGATTTGCCCAATTTATCGTTACTGTTTTAAGGTGTCATTTTTGTACAGATACGGTACAGATATTTTCGTAACGGTATGGCATTGATTTACCACCGCTTTTGCCGTTACTGTTTTGATGTATCATTTATGTACTTTAATGTACAGGAATTTTTGTAACAGTACGGTATTGATTTGCCCAATTTTCCGTTACTGAATTGGTGAATCATTCATGTACCTATTATGTGTTGATTTTTTATGAACGGAATATTTAGAAATTTACAGTGTCGTTTGGGTACATAAAATTTACGTGCCTGATCGGCACTGATTTTTAATTAAAAAAAAATTCAAAAATATTCAATAATAATTAAAAAAATTAATTTTTGTAATTATTTAGAAATTCGATGTTTAAATTCGGTGTTTTATTTATATTTATTCATATACCATTACACATTTATTTAAATTTGTACTATAAATTTTAATTATTTAATTAGAATTTACGATGTTGCTCATTGGGCTCTGGTTGATGATTGGTTCATTCCTGAAATATCTGAAATTTAACATTAATCACCTAATAATATTTACTTACATTTTTTTTCCGAACGGGGATTCGAACCTGTGCTGCTTTAGTCCTTCTAATCTAAAGGTATACTACTTAACCTCCACGTCTACGAAGGGTATACAGAGAATTTATGTTTGATGATAGTCAATATTAACTTTTCAATAATAACTATATTAATTCAGTTTAAAAATATCAAGGAATATAATTTATATATTACTTTAATTTATTACTTTAATTAGTATTTCATTCAAAATAATTTAAAACCACGTGTAATATTTTTTAAATTAAGACAAGTAAATAACTGTTTTTACTTTATTATTAAAAAAATATATTTATTGTTATATTTTTATTTTATTGTTATATTTTTTATAATTATACAATAGTATACAAAATAATTTAGATTTCAATTCTAAGGTAAGTTTACACAGGATATTCATTATTTGATTGTCAATTTCAATTACTCATTAATCACTATTTTAATTCAGTTTAAAAATATCAGTGTTGAATTAGAATAAATTAAAGTTTTTAGAAACGTTTCAGATCAATTTATTATTTTAAATAAAATAAAATTAGCAGAAAATTAAAGAACACGTGTCATACTGTATTTTTTATTACTTTCAGCGGCATAACTACAAAATTTGCGCTCGTGTTCAAAGTTTGTCGTGGGGCTCCCTTTCCTAAGCGTTAAAAAATTATTGTATAATACAACAGCGCTTATAATAATTATAAGTAGTACTATTTATATTTTACTATACGGTACAAATTATTTAAACAAAATTATATTAAAATATTAAAAATAACAAATACAAATTATTTAAAGTATTGAAGTAAAGTATTAAAGTATTGTATTAAGTATTATAAATGACGTTTTTGACGCAATTTCTGCGCAGTGTGGTTCAAAGATGATATTATAAATTTTAAGACTTCTTGTTATGAAGTTATTAGATTTTATTTTAATCATTTTTCAGTTCTACAGAAATAATCCCTACATGTTTCTTGTTTTTAACAATTGCAGTACGAATACAAAAATTTTGAATCATTTTTGAAACGTCCAATTTTTGCAACCTTATTTTCTATCGAGAAATCTTACCTCACCCATCGAATTACGAAGAAAGTTTTTTATTAATTTTAATTGACGGTCTTCACAACCGTGGCCTATAATATACTATTTTTTTCAGTACATTTAAAAATATGGTTACAAAGGTTACTAAATAATTTTTTATTGATTTTGCTTTACTGAAAAAAATTTCATTTTTATCTAACGATGTTAACAATAAATTAGTTAACATTTTTATGACATCCAAATAAATTATGGAAAAACCCTAAAATATATGCACAAAGGAATTTTTAAATTTTGAAAAGTTCAGGTAATTTCAAAAGGATAAGCGGTGCCTAACTTAGGTAAATTAAGCCGGATACATGGTACTTAAATTGTTGCATTCTATCGACAAATTTGATAATCTAAACAATTCTGTTATATTGTATTCTCTTGTATTAAAAATCTACTATTTTAATCTTTTACGTCTCCTCGAAAAATATTATATCCAAGAAATGTGTTTTATTTAATATTTTACGAAACTTATGCTTTTTGACGTGGATTCTCGGTGCTCACTAGTATTTGATTTAAAAAAATTTATAACCACGTGTAAATTATTTTTAAATAAAGACCAATAACTAACTGTTTTTAATGTATTATACCCTAGTTGCGTACTTCCCAAAAACATACGAAAAGCCGTCTTGTGGATAAATTTTGTCTAAACTAAGATTTTTTTTAGATTTAAAACTCTTTATTTATCTTAATATTTTACATGGTTGCTACATGGTAGCAATTTGTGGATTTATGACCGTACAATACAACTGTGCCTATTGCTTCTAATTACAATTTATCAGTTAGTTCTGATTTACAAAGGTGTTACATGGTTTACTTAAGATTACTATATATGATTTTTGCCGGGAAAAAATGAGTGGAAAAACCCAGACTAAACTGAGATGCCTAAATGTTCATGTTTATATGTTAGTCAGTAGAAAAAATATTAGTAGAATTAGATATTTTACTTTTTGTTATATAATAATTATTATAAACTGTAGATAATCTTTTAAGTGGTTTAGGTTGGTAAGAGTACATAACCATGATGAATTTTATATAAAAGAAAATAAACAAATGTTTTGCTATTAAAATTTACAAGTAGCAATAAAAACAAGTGTTTAGATGAAATAATTTGCTTTTTACATTATGAGTTCAGTCTTTTGTATCGGGTCCCCTTATTTTATCTTAGTAGTACCCCAGAAAATTTAACGAATATAAGAAATCTTTGATTTTTGTTTAAGATGTTCTTTAATTTATTATTAACAATTATACCCATACCTACTCCCTTGTTCTCTAAAGATTTCTTTCTGAAATTATTTATAATTTTTTCTGATTCTACTAAGGAAGCGTCCATTAATTATGTAAGGACAATTTTTGTAATTTGTGACACCCCTTAGCTCATGTAAGGATACGTAAAATTGTTTCAACACCGTCCCTCTCAACTTACGTTTTTTTTTAAATTAATGTTGCTCTTCTTCATATAGCATTCCGATGGCTAATTTTTGGTAACTTAAAAATTACGTAAAAATTTAATTTAAAAAAATATTTTAAGTTAAACTTACCTAAGGAATATGTCAAACTCTCCGCCCCCCCGTAAGTGTACGTAAGACTTCCAATACTCTTCTCTCTCCAAACCTTTACGTAATTAACAGAGGCCCTAAAGGCAAATACATTTTTTCTGAATTTTGATGCATGATAAAACGCATAAAAAGTTATCATTGAAACTTAATTGTTTTCGAATATCTTGACATTCTTTTGTAGACTTTAGTGAAATTAAAAGTTTCAAAATTAGTTGTCAAACAGATCTCGAAAAACTTATAGAAGAAAACAGCTTTGACGCAAATGTGTTATTTTGTTGGAATGGTGAAAATAATGAAGCTTCCACCAATATTCACTTTTTAAATCTTCAAAAGGAAAAAATTTCACTTATGGTGGCAACAAAATTGTACTAGGTACAAAAAGTTTGTTACAAATTTTCTCTCATTACTACGGTAGATGTCGAGCAAAGCTTTTTGATTTATAAGCAGGTGTTAAACGACAAACGACAATCTTTCATTGTAGGAAATTTGGAAAAATATAGAATAATTAATTTTTTTATAATTATAAAACGAATGTCTAAGTAATAATTAATAAAAATTACAATTTGATAATTTTTAGTGCTTTTCTTTAAATTTTGTAGGCCTTTTTTTGTGTTTTTAAACATTTTCAAGCAATCAATTTAAAACAGTTATAAATTCTTTAAAATGGTTAAGGTTATTAACATGTGATAATATATTTTTAAAAAATTAATTTTTACAAACGCACAAAGTATCCTATATACTATATAGATTTTTACATGTTACATGAAATTGAAATAAAATTTAATTCATAACTTACATAATATTGTTCAAAAACTATTTAAATGAATGATATAGCTTGCTACATAATATGTTATAACTTTATGTTTAAATTTTCGGAATCTCATCAGGCAAACCTTGAAAAATTATTAAAATGATTGAGAAGTTATGCTATTAAATTCAAACTTGATTAATAGTCAAATTTTTTTGAGATTTATAAAAACAAAATTATACCTACTTGAAGCTTGAATAAGTAAATAAACTTATTTTGAAAAATTCTAAACTGGTCAACTAAACCAACCCAAAACAAGCTATATCATTCATTTAAATAGTTTCTGAACAATATTATGTAAGTTATTAATTAAATTTTATTTCAATTACATGTAACATGTAAAAATTAATTTTATAAAATTATATAAATTATGTATTCTTTCAAACACGAAATCAAAACAAAATATTATGTTAAATAATAGTATCAAAATAGTTAAGTTAAAATCATAACTTTAAATAATTAATAATGCATTTTTATATATTAGATACAATGAAATTGTAACTACCAAAACATTACTATTTATACTGCACTTATTAGATATCAAACCGGCAATGTAAAAATCGTAACCATCAATTCATAATATACATGTACATATTGGCTACTGCAATTTTGGTACCGAGACGTTAAGTTTAAAACTGCATCTAAACGGTATCATATGTTTCAATATATTTTAGTTACTCAAATTTTATTACATATCTGATACATAATTTGGCTTTACAATAACGGTATGAAATTATATGCATTGAAACTATACTGCAAGGGTACAGTGCAAATATGAATGAAAACTTATGTGCCGCTTAAGTACCTTTTTGATATTTAACTTTCAGGTATGAAAAAATATATGCCGCTTAAGTACCTTTATGATACTTAATTTACAGGTCTGAAAATATATGTACCTATTCGTTATACTTCAATGTTATACAGGTACAAAACCGACGTTGGTGTTGCTTGGGAAAACACGCACAACTAGCTCGTGCGGTTTCTCTTGGCAAAAAGCTCCGCATGTCCTGTGATTGGCCCCCACCTAACAAATTTACAATGTTACAACTCAACTACTAAAATAAATTTTCACCAAAATGTATAGGGTGGGTCCGAATTACTTTTGAAACACGACAATATATTGTCATGTTCCGAATCAAAGTTTTACCTACCCTGTTAATTTGTTATGAATTTTGATTTTTCATTTTGTAAAATATTTGAATTTGAATTTTGGGAGGTAAAACTTTAAAAATTAAAGTTGGTAAAAGTGGAATTTTTGTCGAGGCTTCTAATCAAAAATGGTCTAGGTGATAGACGTGTAAAAATTTGTTTTGAATAATTTTGATAAGTTTGTGAAATTTTTTGAATATAAGTGATTTTTTATGAAAGTGTTTTATTGATAATTGAAATTGGATTGAATTTGATTTTGAAGAAAAATATTTTGGATGGTTTTTGAAAGTAAGATTAAAACGGAAGCTATGGTCGAATGATTGCAGATGGTAATAATAATAAAAAAATTTTTAAAAATTACAATTGAAGTTGGTAAAAAGTTTTATATTTATTTAAAAATTTACTTAAGGAACAATAAATTGTTGCTGATAAGCCGGAATGCGATACCGGTATCGAATAAATTTTAACGTGCCCAAAAAAATTTTATTGAAAATCAAATTAAAAATTTAAGAAAATATTTAATTGAGTTTGAAAATTTCATAATTAAAATAAAATGCTGGGGGCATAGCAATATAAAATAAATAAGTATATTATGTGTTAAGAGTGCGATTTTTGGACCTATTTCAAAACTTCATTTACAGCCCAAAATTGGCTTAAGATGGATAATTGTTCGAACAACCTGATATAATTTTTAAGATGTTTTGATAAAAAATATATATTTGAATTTAATTAATAAGTCTTTTATATCAAATAGGAAGAATTATTAACATTTTCAAATATGTCATACCGTAGCTAATGTAAAGATTTTACATAATCTGCATGAAAAATTTAAAAAAGTTTTGTATTATGGGAGATGTAAATGAAGTTTTGTTTTGGCCATACATAATGAATTATTGTTTGGTAAAATATTGTGGTTTTAGTTTACTTTAAAATGAAAAAATATAAACATAAATAATAAAACTAATAGTAATTAGTAATAGTAATTTTTATAATTATGATAATAATAAATCAAGGAATAACAACAAATAATTAATTATGGTTTTATTTTTGTTTGTTTTTTTCCTGTTGTGCAAACTGGGCCTTTTCAATGTATTCAAGATCTACACATTTTATACCACGTTGTAAATTACATCGTACGATTTCCGGTAAAACACACTCTCTATAAAACTTGATCAATTTAGATTGTCGCAAAATTTCTCGAACAAAAATATATTCACTGTTTACAAAGACAATAAAATAACACATTTTCCTGTTGCTTATATAAAGTTGATCTTGGTCAAATTCAATTCAACAGACCAATTAGTCTGTTCATAGAGTGTCCTTCCCCATTTATGAGAAATTTCTGAATGCGCCCCTGTTTACTTTTTTCCAACATTTACAGATTACTTCGCAGAAGGTACAAATTTGTGAACTAGTATTTCAGATATTGTAGCACCAATTGCGCTAGCACGGCCCTATTAGCGTTCGTAGGTGTACTTTAGGTAACGGCTAATCCAGAAAATTCGGTGGCTATGAGATGTTACCTCAATGAGTGAGATTTTGTTGGCTTCTGCTTGTGTTTAAAATAGTTGACGATCCACCTAGAAGAATTGCGGCGCCAAAACTCAAAATAAAACAAATAGAACAGGAAAAGAGATTTATTTTTCGTATTATTAAATGAAATTGAAAGGTAGTTACAAGATGGATAACTAACACTGGTATTCGTAGATGTAGCAATGTAATTATGATTAAAAAATTCCAATCCACACTCATGTCTCACTTCTGTATGGTGGTAGTGTTGTTGCGGGCAGTGTGACAAACTTACGCGTAGCGATAAGCAATGTGAACCGATAATCAGTTGCACCAAAGAAAAGAAATAACAAAAAAGTCTAAATGGAGATCAGTGAGGTAGCAACTCGCAATACCAACTCGTGTAACAGTGCAATATGCCCAAAATTAAAGCAACGCAGCAAATAAATGAAAACAAATATGCTAAAATAGAATCTCGCAAGCCACTTACCCAGTTTACCATAGAGGTGATGAAAGGTTCTCTCGATACAGATCTGCCTCTATTCCTTGGTATTCAAATTGGTAACTGTTGGTAATCTACAAAATAAATAGCTGCAAAATAACTATTAAAGCACATTATCATCCACTGCGTGTATCTGAAGTAACTGATACACAATATTGGTACTGGAGCCAACCTCTACTAATATTATCTCCGACTTCACGGAAGCAATCGAGATGATATTTGCTACTGATTGAGTCACACTGATCGATATATAATACGGATACAAAATCGATGTTATTCCATATAATTGTTTGTCATCAGTAGGGATTTGCAGTGACGGAAAGAGCTTCAGAATAATTAATATTTTCCAAAATTAAAATTTTAAAATTGCTCTCCAAAAATGGCGTCTACAGCTGGATGTTATCTCTACCCCAATAATTCCAATATTCATCCAATCGATGATTCAAAAATAACGGGAACTAATCGGCTTAAAAAAATATCTCAATACCCTCAAGAATCCACTGGAAGGATTTCTTAATTTCAAATTTACGGGCTCTTGATATTCTATCGTGTTCAACTATTCGACTCTGTGAATATATTCGAATTCCATTTTTATCTTATCACCAAGTGAAAATGTGTTTAGTTAGGCGAGGTTCATACTTAACTTTGAATAAAGCCTAGTAAACATATCGAGCGGAGGACGTGATTGTAACATGCAAAATGCATGTTACAATATTTATATTAAACTATCAATGAAATAATGACATTCACAATTTTTTGATAACTTCATTTGTTAATTGTTTAAGTGCTTGCTTCACTTTTATCCTAATTTATTACCTAATTATCCTAATTAGTATTAAAGATATTTGAATACTTCTTCTTCTTCTTCTTTAATTAGATCTGCGACCTGTTTTTACTTAACAGCAACCTCGGTGATGTTTCGAAGTTACTATTAGTGCTATGAGCATATTTATTGTTTTACATCCAAGGTAGCTTGCTCAGATAGCTCTGGTAGCTTATCTCAGATGTGCCAGTAACTCTGGTTATTGTTGTTGATGAAGGCAAGTCATCAACCCAGAGAGACCGCCGGCTTTACGTGCCCTCCGAAGCACGGATCGAAAGATTTGTTTTTATTATTAAAACTTCTATCTTTTATAAGCAATAAACTAGTACTGACGTCCTTGAAAATAGACGAGTTATGCTATCAGAAGCCGTTATTTTGTTTATTTAAAAAAAAAATCAAAAAGCTTCGATCAGGCCCTAAATTAACTATTAAACTATCGATTTTTTTTTTGTTTTGTTGATTTTAGATGAACCAGTAAAATGTTATAGTGATCGCCGCAAAACACGATTTGTGAGACGTGGTCCTACAAACATGACAATAACTTGGTATACAATAAATATTTTATTGTTTTAATTTCTGTCAAATAAAGTTAAAACATAATATAATAACTTAATAATATTTGTTTTAGAAAATAAAATAAACTACTCTCAAGAAAAATTATTTAAAATACTCATCTTTTCACGCCTCCTGAGTGCATTATCTAACCCCTTAAGGATAAGATATACGCAGCTAGCTTTGATTCACAAACGCGAGGGGGCTTATAAGCTTGTTGTATTTTATAATTCGTAGGTAGACTACACGTTTAACAAATTTTTAAGTCACCTAACTTATTATTGTTTTACCGATACGCGTCGCGATTTCTAACATATGATAAGCTCCTCCTTTTAAAATACGAAAATTACCCTTTTTGTTATGTTTTGATAAATTTAAGATCATATAAGATAGAAAGTAATTAACACTACAATAAGTATAAATTCATATAAATTTGATATAATATTATAATTTCGCAGTTCGACTATATAACATTAATAAAATTTTTCGTAATCGTATAATACTAAGCCCAATGCAACTGGGATTTAATCTTGCAAGAGAGATATGCATAAAACTTGATCCCACTTTTATTTTGCAGTTATCCGACAATAATTATTGTCTTGAGATCACTGTCCAAAATGATTTGCATTATACTGTTATAAAATGTTATATTTAAAAAAGCAAAAATTAAAAGTTTACTATAATTATAAAAATTGAAATGCATTGTTATTACATAACACATAATAATATTATTTGATAACTCTTATAATATACTGAATGGCATTTGAAATCTCATTGGGCAATCAACCATAAGTGTCTAAATATCCGACAGTTTTGTGGATAAATTAAACATATTTATTTAAATCTGATGAAGGAATGGCACATTCGCCTTTTATCACTATTGCTGCAAAAACTAATAAGCCAAAGTAAAAACTGAATTTTCTATTAAAAAAATCGACGAAAACATTATTTATTCTAAGATGAATATTAAATTTTCACAGCCGATTTAATTCTTCTATTACCATTATATGAATTTGATTTTACTATGATTATTTTTTATAAAAAAGGTATCCAAATGCGGAACCAAGGGGGGGAAGGATTTCCCAGATGCTTCCTAGCAAAACTAAAACATTTTCGAAATTATATAGTTTAATTCACTACAAACAAAACAGGAAAAAAAACTGTACGGTATTCGTGGTATAATAATAGAATTTATTTATCTAATTAATGCGTTTAGCGATTATACAGTAGTACTTCGATAATTCGGACTTTTGATAATCCCGATAGCCTCTGGTCGCAATTGACCCGTATTATCGATGCTCTACTGCATTTAATTAATTTTATTGAGCTCTTACAGGTAATTAAAAAAAAATCTTAATATTTAGTATTTTCTCTCACGTCAACAAATCACAAATATTTATTTCCTTATCAAAAATGTGTTGTTTTCAGACAAAATTTAATAGCTTCTGAAGTAAGGTAATTTTTAGAAAGTGTGAATATTTTTTTGGTAAATCGATCACCCTAATCTAAAACAACGGTCCACCTACATTCGCGCTTGAAATTATTGAGATAATTAGCTTATTTCGAGCTTATTTATTTTGTTAGATTAAAATGAAATGTTTAACTCTAGGTCAATCTAGTTCAACTTGGATTATAGCAATAGTGACGATAGGGTCGTTATTGAAACAGCAAGGTACGTTTTGATTATTGAATTTAACTTTGTTAAAAAAATGTTCTTGTTTACTAAATATTTTTTAATTATTTAAAAACAAAGACATCGGTGGCAGGGTCTATTAAATAAAGGTACGTCTTTCACAATACACAACAATAAAAGCACTCGTACGAGTAATAACAGAAGCACGTATAATAATAATATCTGTTAAATATATTTAATATAGCTTGTAATTACTTGTGCTTAGGGCCGGTGCTAAGCACTAGGCAAACTAGGCAACTGCTTAGGGCGCAAATGATAAAGGGGCGCAAACCAGATCGAGGTGAAAAATTAATTGCAGTGTGCAACGTAAAATGAAATATTAATACTATAAATTTTTCTAATAAATTTGTCTCTCGCAAAAAAAGAACTCCCGGCATTGTAAGCGATTGCAATGTATTAGTATATATGGAAGAGAAAGTATATGTCTCACTGCTTGTAAAAATAATTCCCAATATTTGATGGGATCGAATTCCGGTGAAAGCAACTTTTTTTCTAGAGAAATTTGCAAACCTATGACTCGTGGTTTCCGAATAATATGTACTAATGCTGAGCAGATGTTCCACTTTTGACCACCAGATGGTGTAATTATCGAACAATATAAAAATCGTACGCATTTTCGTTACGGACGTTTATCCGATTAGGGTACCCCCTTCGCATTCTCCCATAAGGAACTTCGTTCCAAAAAGAATTTTAAAAATTCAATCATAGTTGATATAAATGTATTTACTATTTACCTTATACTTAACGTACTACTTAGAAGACTAATAAAAGTAGGGTACTTAAGACTTAACTATACTTGATTCAACGTCGAAAGAATTTTGAAAATCGGTTCATAAATGACGGAGTTCTGAGGTAACAAACATAAAAAAAATACAACCGAATTGATAACCTCCTCCTTTTTTTGAAGTCGGTTAAAAAGTCAGATTTTAAATGTAGGGAGTGAAGATGTCATAATGAAATACAATTTAAAATTTTGCGTGACCATGTATATTTAACTTTCAATATTGGCAACACTGTTTAATTCTATTCTAACCCCCACTTTTCATATGCCTATTGCCGCAATACTATAATTGACCATTCAAGTGCAATTTCGCTAACCGTACGCTTGTCTGTATTTTGTGATCTTTAAACAGATACTTCTTGTTAAAATAGTGTGTTGTTTGTGTTGTGTTGTGTTGTTAAAGCTTTTTTGATATAGTAAATGTTAGTTGTTGTTCACGTATTTAATAAAATATGGCGCAATACGGACAAAGGCCTGAAAATGCTTTGCAAAGGGCAAACGGTAAGTTTATAACCTCACTTATTATTCGTGCATGACATAATTTATTTTGCTTATTACTAGAATTTATCTACGTTGGAAAACCAGAAAGGGCTTTAGAAACTTTACAAGAAGTGTTTCGTAGTAAAAAATGGGTTTACAGTTCATCGGAGTCGGTTTTAGAACCGATCATGTTCAAATATTTAGAATTATGTGTAGACCTCAAGAAGACCCACATCGCAAAGGAGGGACTGTTTCAGTACCGAAATATGTTCCAATCTGTAAATGTTAGTTCTCTAGAGACCGTTGTTCGAACTTATTTGCATATGGCTGAAGAGCGGACAGAAAACGCTCGGATGCAATCAACTCAAGCTGTGATCGACATTGATGATCTCGATAATTTAGCCACTCCAGAAAGCATTCTTCTTAGTGCCGTATCAGGTGAAGACGCACAGGAACGGTCTGATCGTATCATTTTAATACCTTGGGTTAAGTTTTTATGGGAATCTTACTGCCAGTGTTTGGAATTATTACGGACCAACGCTTATGTAGAACATTTGTATCACGACATTGCTCGCATGACCTTCCAATTTTGTTTGCAATACAACCGCAAAACGGAATTTCGCAAATTGTGCGATAAATTACGTAAACATCTGGCCGAAATCAGCAAATTGCCTGTTCAAGCCTCCAATGTTTCCATGTCAAAACCCGAAACTCAACAACTCAACTTGGAAACACGGTTTTATCAATTAGATTCTGCTATTCAGATTGAATTGTGGCAGGAAGCCCACAGAGCGGTAGAAGATATTCACGGATTGATGAGCATTTCAAAACGTGTGCCGTTGTCCAAAACAATAGCAAATTATTACGAGAAATTGGCGATGGTTTTCTGGAAAATGGGTAACCATCTGTTTCATGCCGCTGCTTTATTCAAACATTTTCAACTTTTGAAAGAAATGAAGAAAAACATTACACAGGAAGAATTGCAAAGGTAATTTTTTTAATTTTATTATTCAGGGTATAATCCAGTTATTTTTTTATGAAAGATTACATGAATGCTTATGCTAATTCCATTCTTAATTTCTTTCAGAACTGCTTCGCGTGTTTTAATTGCAACTTTATCCATCCCCCTACCTTCCGCACACCCAGAATTTGATCAATTTGTTGAGTCGGATAAAACGCCTCTAGAGAAAGCTCAAGGTTTGGCAGTTTTATTAGACTTGCCACACCCTCCCACTCGTATTGGTTTATTAAATGATCTGACTCGTTTAAACGTCATCAATTTAGCTACGCCACAATTGCAAGACCTCTTCAATTGGTTAGAAGTTGAATTTGATCCTTTATTATTATGTACTCGTGTACAAGGCCTTATTAAGGCGTTGGAAATTGAAGAGAATAATCTTTTGCTGCAATACATTCCATCTTTGCAGGATGTGACATTGGTGCACTTAATTTGTCAAATAGCGCAAGTCTACCAAACGATTGAGTTTTCAAAGCTTTTGGAATTGTCCCAATTTGCTACCCAATTTCGCATTGAACGTTTAATAGTCACCTGTGTTAGACACAATGACATGCAAATTCGCATTAATCATTGCAAAAAGTTTATTTCTTTTGGAATCGATTTAAGTGAAAGTTAAAGAGAAGACACCCCGAAAGGACCAAACTTACAATCCATGCCGAGTGAACAAATTCGTAATCAACTCGTTAACATGTCTACTGTTTTACATCGAGCTATTAGCATTGTATATCCAGTCAACAAAAAGGATAAGCTTCAACAGTTAAGAGTTGGTTTGATAAAACATTACCACGACACGAAAGCTCACCAACGTGAACTGATTTTAAAACGTCATCAAATAATTGATGACCGTAAAGAATACATCGAACATTTAAATACTGTTCGAGAAGAAGAGGAGCAACGAGTGCTTGTCGAGACTCAACGTCAACAAGCCTTAGCCGAACAAAAACGTTTGGAAGAGGAGCGACTTGAACGTGAACGCAAACGCGCCCTAAGTGAGATTCAACAAATCAAAGATCGTCAAGTGAAGGAAAAAATTCAGCAAATTTCACAAACGACTCACGGTCAAAAGATTCTAAAGAAATTAGATGAAGATGATATAAAGAAAATGGACGTTGATCTAATCGCCGCACGTGAGGCCGAAAAGCTACAAAAGGAGCGCCGCGAACTGCAAGCTAAGTTAAAGTCTCAAGAGAAGAAGATTGATTATTTGGAAAGAGCCAAGCGGCTGGAAGAAATTCCGCTTCTCGAAGCTTACGCGAAAGAACGTGAAAATCAAGACGAATCTTTCTGGAAACAACAGAAGGAGGAGCGTATCAAGAACACTATCAAAGAACGCAACTTCATGGTCAATCGTCAAGAGCGCTTGTCTCACATGAAACCTGAGAAAGAAATTTTTCTTAATAAGCTATTCAAGGATAGAAATATTGTTTATGAAGATAAGTTGAAAGATTTTGGTAAACTTCTTGATATTGAGCGTAAAAAGCGTTTGGAAGAGCGTCGCAAGTTGCGAATGGAAGAAAGACGCGAAAAGTGGATTAAAGACAAGCAGGAAGAAGAACAAAGGAAAATCGAAGAGAAACTGAGACAGGAAGAAGAAGAGTTAGAACGGATCAGAGAGATCGAGCGTAAGGAACAGGAGGAACGTGAACGAATTGAAAAAGAAGAACGAGAGAAGAGAATATTCGAGGAAAACGAGCGATTCGAACGTACTGCTGCTAAACAAAGGCAAAAGGAGCAGGAGATTGAGAAAAGATTGAAAGAAGAACGCGAAGCTGCTAAACAAAAAAGTGGAACTAGAGATGGATGGAGATCCATGGATGCTCCAAAACGAGGTGGCGATGAAAGCGATTCCTGGAGAAGAGGCACTGCTGGTGTTTCTGCAGGAAAGACTGAAGAATCAAAGAAGGCATTAGAACCATGGAGACCTGGTAAGTTTTTTTTTTTAATTAACTAGAAAGAAATTAACTAACTTCTTACTACTTGGTTTATTTCTCATAAATGAAATAGTTTATCCTTTAATACTGTACAATAATATTTTTTAACAAATTTTTAGCTCGATTACGGGATGCACAACCATCTTCTTCATGGCGCGACAATCGACGCGATCCAGCTAAAACCGATGATAGACGCGATCTAACTAGGACTGATGATCGGCGTAGTGATCGTTATAGGCAAGAAGATTGCAATGGAAGAGAAGATCGCGATAGACGAGACGAAAACCGCGATAGACATGGCGTTGATCGCGATAGACGTGGCGACGATCGCGATAGACGTGGCGACGATCGTGATAGACGTGGCAATAATAGCGAGAGACGCGGTGACGATCGCAATAAACGCGATATTCGCCGAGATGATCGACGAGAGCTTCATCGTGATGACGATGAGAACAGAGATAATGTATGGCGAAGCAAAGGACCAGACGATGATGCACGTAGGAACGGTCCTCCTAGAAGTAAAGAAGCTGGTGATTGGAGAAGAAACGGCAGTGAGGCTGCATCAAGACGAGAAGACAAACGTGAAGTCAAACGTCCTCTCCCTCCTGTGAAGATGAAAAAACGTAAATATTTTTAATTTTTGTTTTTGTTGACTCAAAAGATTTTTATTTACTAATAATTTTGATATGTATTAGCTCGCACACAAGATGAAGCCGAAGACGGTTGGTTACAAGTTCCAAGAAAACGTGGTCGTTAAACAACTTAGATCACAGTTTTGTATATGTATTAGGGGGTGGACAATTTTTTACAGAAATATTTTAAAAATCATTGTAGATTTAATTTTTGAAATCTTTTTAGTTTATCCAAAACATTAATTTCAAAATTGTATTTTTAACTGTGAAAATTGGAAAAAATTAATTTAATTTTTTTATTTGTTCATAATTACACAAACTTGAGGTTATAATTTTTATTACTTTTTGTGAAATAAATTCGGATGATAGTTCTGAAAAGTTTTGTTTTTGTTTTTACAATACCTTTGATGAGTATAATATTGCAAGCAGGTTTTAAAAATGGAAGTCATTTTTTTAACGATTTTTTGATTATTTGCAGGTCATTTTTATGGATAGTGACTTCAGTGCTGATAACTTTCTTCAGCATTTTTTATGCTAGGTATGTATTGTATTTAATATGCCTCATGTATGCAGTAATCATTAAATTAGTTACTAAAATAAGTTTTTAATTATGCTGGTGTATCAATAATTTTGAGGCAAGTAGAAGTTTTCCATCTTCAAGTTTAATTTGATACTTAAATTAAACACTTAAAATTGGTATTAATTGTCTTAATGTGACTTGCATTCTTACTGTTGGAGCTTCAGCATTTCGAAGTTAAGCTTGCCTCACAAAACTCAGAAAACTAAATAAAAAGAAAGCGCCCGGCTACGACTTAATAACTGGCAAAGTGCTGTCTGAACTACCTCGTTTAGGTATCAAGATTTTAACGACACTATTTAACTCTACTCTAAGATTATCTCATTGGCCAACACAATTAAAATTTGTCCGAATTATAATGATTTTGAAGCCAGGAAAGCCTCCTACTGAAGTTACGTCTTATCGACCGATAAGCTTACTATCAATAGTATCTAAACTTCTGGAAAAGCTGATACTAAAACAAATAAATGATAACGATCTATTAAATGATTTGCTACCAACACATCAATTTGGATTTAGGCAACAACACTAGACCATTCAACAAAGTCATCGCATAGTAAACCACATCAGTAGAACTTTTGAAGAGAAGCAATATTGTTCGGCGGTATTCTTAGACATAAAACAAGCTTTTGATAAGGTGTGGCACAAAGGACTTTTATACAAAATCAAGCAAGCTCTACCACATCATTACTACCACCTATTAAAATCATATTTTGAAAATCGATACTTCCAAGTGCAACATGATGATGAAATTTCTGAAACCTATGGAATTACATCTGGAGTTCCCCAAGGCAGTGTTCTGGGACCGGTGCTTTATTTGCTATTTACATCTGATTTACCTACCACACCAAACACAGAAACAGCAACATTTGCTGATGATACGTGCATATTAGCAACACATGAAAATGCAATTCAAGCATCAGAAAAGGTGCAAACACATTTATATCTGCTACAAGAATGGTTGAGAAAGTGGAAAATAAAAGTAAATGAGACAAAGTCAGTTCACGTCACATTTACACTCAATCGTGCACACTGCCCACCCGTATACATTAACGATGTAGCCATACCTCAGGAAAAGGAAGCAAGATACCTCGGACTACATTTAGATAGCAGACTTACGTGGAAGAGACACATTATTAAAAAGAGAAAGCAGATGGATCTAAAAATTAAAAAAATGAACTGGCTAATCGGAAGAAAATCTAAACTCTCTTTGGAAAACAAATTAATAATATACAAGGCTATCATCAAGCCGATTTGGACCTACGGATTGGAGCTCTGGGGATGTTCAAGTATGTCCAATACTAATATTATACAAAGGTTTCAATCAAAGGTACTACGAATGATAGTGGATGCTCCATGGTACGTAACCAACAAGACCATACACTGTGATCTAGGAATAGGATACGTGACACAAGAAATTTTGAAAAAAGCAGAAAAACACCATATAAGACTGGAAGATCATCCCAACCCAAATATGCAACAACTGCTCGAAGAAGAAGTTTATAGGCGATTGAAACGTAAATGGCCTAACGATTTAAGACACCATTAGATATCAAGAAATGGACTACGCTGAAGAGCGTTCCCGGTGCACATTTTAAAGTTAGAAGTCATCACATCAGCTCATAGAACTATATAATTATTATTGTAATAATTTTAATCATGTTCTGATTGTTGATATAAAGTAAGAGCAATAAAAAAAAAAAAAAAAAAAAACTATTAATTTCTGATTCTTAGTTTTTACGGTCAACAATAAGGATATTTGAAATTTTATTTCATTTACCGTTAATTATTTCTCTATATTGTTCATCTATTGCAATTTGATTACATTAAATATTGGTTTCAAGATACCAGGTAAAATTTTAAATTTTTTTCAACTACGATCGAAGTGTTGATACAGCTTTAAAAAAATATCCTTTTTTAGCAGCAACCTATAAGCTCGAGGATCAGCGGAATGAACAACGATTGCTTTAGATACATCTTTAATTGACCATCGTGGACGTCTTTTGGGATTTTTAAACTTTTTGATTTGCTCAGAAGTAAATAAACTGCTCAGAGCTTCAACCTCGCTTTCCAATCGTTTAATCTTCTTCTTTAATTCTGCTATGATTTCGTTACGGTTATCAACCTCCGTACACAGTAAAAAATTTTGTCGTGTAAAACATCTAGTGTAGTTGGTAAATAATTTAGTGTTAATTTTTAGTGTATAATTTCTCTCTACTTTATATTTCACACTAAAATTACACTAAAATGATTAATTCTAACTAGACGCTAAAATAAGCGCTATGTAGAGTGAATCTCAACCTTGATAGATCGAATCTAGTAGGTGTTAGGTGACATTACTATAATTACCGATGATAAAAACGCAAAAATGGCACATTTTATCAAAGTTTGTTGCCGGTGATTCCCGGATAAATAAAAACGTTGACCACTTGCTATTGAAGATTACCTCCGTGTTAATATAAAATTACATTCATCCGAGTGCAGTGAGCAAGTTAATATTGTTCTAGTGTTTCAGTTCAAATATTTTTTTAGTGTTGGAAATTAATGGAAAATCGTTGGAATTTAACGTATTAAAAGAATTTACAAGATTTCTCCATCATTCGTGGTGTGTAAGTTTTATTATCTTTATGTGTTTGTATTGTTACTGAAATATAAAATTTTGCTTTAGATCGAGTCAGATTTTCAACAATTATATCCAGGTATTCAAATAAATTTTGAAGAGATATTTGGTCAAGATATAGATAAAATTATTAAAAATACCAAACTACCGTAATATACCCGAACCCTACAGTTATTTCAGAATATGAAACGGAATTCAGTAGTATGTGAAGTTGTTATTATTTTTAACATTAGATTTATGAACAATTTTTTTTTAGATTGTTGGAATAGGGCAACTAAAGTATTATTTCTCTTACAAGTAAAAAAATAAGAGGAAACGTATATCAGAACTTATGCAACGCTGACGGACAAATTAATTACTCTTCAACCTGCAAGTTATTGTAAAATACAGTGGACGCCGCTTATTGGAATCATGGTTCAAGTTATCATTCGAGTATTATTATCACTTTCACAAAGAACGGGCTGAAGGAATATGACTACAAGCAAAAAATATCCTTTATTTCAAAAATTGGGTTTATGTTATTAATTATTTTTCTGATGTTTTCTTCTACCGAAAATGAAGTCCGTTTGTAGTTACAAGCATTTTTTTAAATTTTTCACACAAATCGGGGAACCACCCAGACTTGACTGGTGTATTATAACAGAAAGTTTCCAGAATGTTGACAACGCACTATGATTTAATCTGTTCTATTTTAAAATTTCACAATATGCGACATAAAAAATATTTTTTGATAAAAATTATTTTTTGTGTTTTAATATTTTTAATTATGTAATATATTTATGGTAATAAGTACTCTAATTAATGTGTTTAATTCACATGTGGTCAGGTAAATTTTACATCTAAATAAAGAAATTTTTACACTACAATATGTATTTTATTTATAGGTATAGTGTATTACTAAACCCTAGATTAATTTAAAATATACCCTAATTAGTGTTTTAATTCAATCTATTAATCTAAAAAAGTACCTATGTATACTAGAGTTAATAAATTATCTGTTTAGTGTGTTTATCTAATATAATTATACACAAAATAGTGAAAATTAATTTAAATTTTCATTTTATTTTAACACTAAATTTTGTTTTGTGTACCCGAAATAAGGTTAAAATTTTAACAAATTTTAGTGAACTCTTTACACTACACTTGATTGAAACTTTTAGTGAAAAATTTACACTAAATTGAGTCCTATATGAACACAAGCTAGTGTTTTTTAGTGTAAAATATTTACTCTGTATTTTTTACTGTGTACTACTTCTAAAAATATTAAGAATATGTAGGCATATTATCACTTAATATAAGAATTTAACAATATGTTAACATTAGATTTACTATAATAAAAATAAGAATTACCCTATATCTTTAGTCAAAATATTAGTTTCTATAGGATTGTTATCCGGAATAATATTCACCCTTGGGAGAGTTTCTACTGCTACTACCAATACCGTTTCTAACAAATTTATAAAATAAGCTATAAGTAAGTATTTCTAGTTGAATGAAAATAATAACTCTAGGTACTTACTCTGTTTGAATTGTTCGTTCCTTCAAAAGTACATTAACCAAATTGGAACGTTCCTTTTTAGCAAGCCGCTGTTGCCTTTGAGATGTAGAAGCAGTAGTAACAAAATCTGATGGTTTCGGTAGATTTTCAGTAGGAATCACTCCTGGCTTAATCAGTGGGCAATTCCTTGGGATAGGATATCCCAGAAGTTCATATTTCAAGTTACAAGCATAATCACAGTCTTTAAAATGCATTGATCACACTCTTGCATTTTTCACGTTTACATTGTCTTTATGACTGCAAGCTATTTTCCAAGCCTTACAAAGTCCCGGGTCAGTCGGAAAACGGAAAAACAACACATCGCCTTTGTTATAATGTTTGGCTCCATCGTTCATATTTTAACCAAATATTGCACACCGCATTATTAATGTAAGGTAAATTACTGATTCACAACAAATCACAAACAAAAACAATAACAAAGCTGAAAAAATTCAAAACCGTTCTGTGGGCGCGCACAGAAAACCGTTATGCGTTTGAAATGTTACGTGACGTCACAATTAAGCAAAATGGCGCTAAACCTGCGCAATATCATACCTGATAATTTATTGTATCATGGATAGAACCGGTGCTACTATTTTCTGTGATGGTTTACGTACATGTTTTCAGCGCTAACCAATGATAAAGCCTCATCGTGCGAGTACTATCGAGAAATGCCGAGTTTCAGTCGAGTTTGAATTGAAATGATGTGAACAAATAAGATTATTAGGTTAAATAACATAATTTATTTGAATATTAAAAATAATAAAATATTTTTATAATATTGGTTATTACTATTGCTTCTTGTTATTTTCTTTATTTTATTATTTTTTCGAAATTGTTTTTTGGTTAACTATATTTGAAAGAGATTATCATTTTAAACTGGTAGTTCGATTTGTGTATAATTGCAATTATATTGTTTTGTGTATTTTGTACAAAAATATGCTAACAGCTAATATTCTACGTTAAATTTCTATTAAAAAGGCGTTCATTTTTACAAAGTTGAGACTGTCACTGTCACTGCGTGCGCATTGAAGCTTGAAACCATATTTGCAAACTATCATGTACAAAACCCGTGTGAAGCCAACCATGCACAGGAGCCATCATGCTAGGTACCATGCACAGAATCCAGCAAGAAAACCATCAGCAAAACAAGCATCGTGTGAGGCGAGCTTTACTAGTAAAAATTCGAGGAAGGTGCTGGTAACATCTTTGTTTGGATGCCACTGAGTTATTCTTTTAAACTTTGAGTGTCTCTTGAATGGCCAACATAAAAATATTTGTGAGGAGTCTTGTAAGTCCTCTTAGAGCTTTTTAGATTGCTATGCCAAAGCATAGCTTAACCGAAAACAAACAGCTCTCGAACTTCATTGGGTAATCGTATGGCAAAAAGCACTTTCCATGTAATTTATGCTATATTTGTATAAATTGATGCATTGCTTGAAAAATTGTATGAGGGTTAAATATTGTAGTTAATTAATTGTTTGAATTTAACTAATTAAAACCTTTATTACCCTTTAAGTAAAACCTCGGCTAGCTCTTCGGGTACGATAGAATATGACTGTCAGGAGTGAATTCCTGTGCTCTCGTCTGAAAATAAAATTACTTTCTAAATTTCGATTTAGATTAAAAAAAAACTTTCAGTAGAATTAATATTTCAACATTTAAATATTTTATATTTGATATTTGTTGCAAGGATCAAACTTTTAATTTCAACTTATCAACGCAAATGTGGTATTTTCCAGGTCACACGTTTCTCTCATTTTACTTTAATTTTCCAAATTTTACAATTAAATTAATATAAACTTCCAAAAATCCAAAAATTAAACTTGTATCAAAAAAAAAAAATTGTTAATACAAAAATAAATCTTCTTTATTAATAAAAAAATAATTTTTTAGTTGCCTTCAAATCCGACCAAAATTTTCAAACAATTCAAATCGACAACGTTCAAATATCAAATCACAATTTCAAAGTTATTTCCCAAACCTCTCGGGCGGCCATTTTTGGCAAAAAGCAATTAATATTTCCCCGTTACTCCCCACCTTATACCTTTTAAAATCACAATTTTTCAAAAATTAAAATTGTACCTGTAATTACCTGTTTCAGCCCGGTGGGTCAGTTTTTTTCTTAAGTACCCTACTTTTATTAATCTTTTAAAGTAGTACGTTAAGTATAAGGTAAATAGTAAATACATATACCAACTATGATGGGATTATTAAAATTCTTTTTTCGTTTAGTAGGTCTACCCACACTCGCTGTCGATAAATAGTTACGGAACGCAACATGCACTAAAAAGCATGAAATAAAAAATTTTTAAAAAGATATAACCGACTTCAAAAAAACTACTGTGAAAAAAAATGCACTGAAAAGTAAAAAATAATTACGTTAGTTAGTTACTTCAACTAGCTGGCATTGGCGGTGAATTATTGTAATCTTTGCAGTCGGTCCCGGCCCAGCTTTTAAGAAATTTTTGAAAGTTTATATAGGAACATCTAAGTGAAAACCTCAAAACAACAGATAAATGGGGTTGGTTAACTGATCTGGTCAAAAGATCAAAGGATCTGCTCAAATGATTAAAACTATATACATATGTTGAATCATATAAATGCGTGAAATAAAGGTGATTATTTTTATTAAGGCTGTTCTCTGAGACCTGCCATCCCAACGTATGAAATGGAATTCCGTGTTGTGCAAAGACAGCAGACTGTACGTGTAGAAACTTTGTAATGCGTTTAAAGTGTAAACGTGTGTAGCAAAATTAATACGAATCAAGGAGAGATTGTAACCTGATATCCTTACTATCTTACTATGGTTTATATTTTATGAAAGTTTACGATGACTTAACTATATACAATGACTGTCGGTTATAATCGTGTAAAGTATAAATAAATCAATTTGTAATTTAAAAATAATTCTTTATTTTTTGAATTTACACATACGGCACCGAAAAATGATTGTCGCCTGAAGTCCGTGTTTCTTGTTACTTTCGAAATCAATTACATTTCCTGTGCAGCAAAATTCAAAATTATGTTGAAATTATTGGATTTCTTGCCAAAACTATAAATCATAAAACTGGTTTCCTATTTTTGATATGAGTGTGTTCTTTTGTTTTGATGATATTGAATCCTTTGATCTCAAGTGCAAATACAGGATTTCCTTTAGAGGGGGTATTTTATTTTTGTGATTTTACCTATCTTTCAGAAAATTTGTTTTAAACAAAAAATATAACAGGTTTCAACTTAGAATATTTAATGAATTGTCATTTTTATTGGTTTTTAAATATTGTTTTTCTATGTAAGTTTTGCAATGACCCGAGCTATGCAAATCTATTAAAAATTTGCTTAATCCAAAATGTTATCTATAGCTGGCCATCCATTATTTGTAGCAATGAGACTCCTCAGTGTTTTTATAAATCGTCAATTAAAATTGCTCAAATTTACCTTCTCATGTGGTATTGTAATTGCTCATGCACGCTCCACATGTGATATCATTCAGCTGGCTTCAGTACGCCTGGTTAAACAAACTTTCTGCGACGTATTTTCGCACATTGACCAAATTATCACACTTTCTTCCAATTTCCAATTTTATTTGTACTTCACTTTAATAATTAAAAACAAAAAAAAACAACAAATCAAATTAACTGAATTCACTTTATTCCTTTAAACAATTAACAATTTTTACTATTGCGGAATGGTGTTTGTCCGCTCTACTCGACGTCAAGGCCAGAGCCTAAGTGTCCTACAATCTTCCAGTCCCACTCTTTCGATAAACGATGAACTTCTTGGCAATATGGAGGTGCCACGGGGAAACCGTATATCTCTTTCAACTTGATGTGGGCGGCGGGCGTTGGAATTTATTGAGGTGTGATTCCTCATTTGAAGCGCTAAGCTTGATCGGGCTGGGTTGTGGTCCATGGGGATAATTTCCGTGATTTGCAGAATCCTAGATATTTCGAAGAACTTTCCTGGGGGCGTGGACTTATGGCCAGAGGGGCGGTGGAGCGATGCGCGTCTGTGATCCGTGGTTTGGGGTCCCTAGTATTCGATGAGCTTGGTCACTTGGTATCGATGGGGCGGGGCAAGTGTGCGATCTGTGGATTGAGGTCCCTAGCATTTGATGAACTTGGTGCCACTCTTTCTACGCTCCCTACTTTCTTTTATACAGCCAAACTTAACAAACTATTTTAAGCCTGTTTGACACAACGTTAAATTTGACATAAAATTTACATGTAAATTTTTATAAAAATATTTAACACCGTTGCATACAGAAAATTTATCAGTAAATTTTGTGTTAAATTTTTATGTGAAAAATTTAAAATTTGTTCTAAATTTGGTGTTAAAAGTGCGTGTAAATGTGCGCAGCAAACATTTTCAAGCTTAGAGTCCACCCAGTTTGGATTTTGAAGTTTACGAATGTTTACGAACATTTCACGGAAATTTCACCACGCACCGCAAACTCGAAAACTATTTTTAGGTTAGGTTTGTAGCAATCAGTAAATTTTGGGTAAAATTTTCATCTGAAAAATTTAGAACATCTTCTAAATTTGATGGTACAGGTGCGTGTAAATGTGCGCAGTAGACATTTTCACGCCTAAAGTCCGCCCAGTTTGGTTTTTGAAATTCACGAACATTTCACCGAAATAACATAAAAATCAAATGAACCTAAATATCTGAAAAATTTCCCTAAACTGTTTGTTAATACGCAAGCGCGTGTGTTAAATTTCTTATCAAATTTGACATTGTTGCAAACAGAAAATTATTTTTACCTACATAAAATTGAGTCAAAAATATGTGCAAATTTACATAAAAATTTACATGTAAATTTTATATAAAATTTAACCTCGTGTCAAACAGGCTTTATACAATATGTACAATGTTATAAATAAATAATAAAACAAACTCAAACCTCAAAATTATTTTACAAAACAAATGAAATTAACGTTTTTTTATGTTTTTCGAAACACGACAGTATATATTCTTTACTTAACAGTTAAAATTTAATATTTTAATATTTGTTTTGTTTTTGTTTAATGATAGTCCGGTCAAATTAGTACAAAAAATAAGAGTGAAGGTATAGTAATTCCCAAAAAGGTGAAAATTGGTAAAATTGTTCAAAACATAATTATTAATGAAATCATCAATCGGATCATCGATCCGGTAGGTGGAAAAAAAGTTATTAAAAATTAGAAACCAATTCCGGTCTTAAATTTGGACAACAATGACACCGCTATGACGGACGCTGAAAAAGCTGAAACATTAGCGGTAACTTTCCAAAAAGTACACAATACCGACACGACGGACATCAACGAACAAACAAAGATACGAAATGACGTCAAAACTTTTTTAAATCGACAATACACTTTAATTACCGAACAATTCAGCAAAATTATGACCAGCCTCAACGAAATTAAGACCGTAAACCGGTTAACCGTAAAGCCTCATGACCTGACAAGATTTAAAACCTAATTTTAAAAAACCTTTCAAACAAAGCCATAGTGCAGCTAAATTATATAATAAACGCAATTATTAAACTACAGCATTTTTCGACCGACTGGAAACTAGGACTTGTGATACCAGTACACAAACTAAATAAAAACGCCACTCAACCGACTAGTTACAGACCGATTAGCCTGCTAAACACACTTTCGAAACTAACAGAAAAAATTATACTCAACCGACTGCAACAAGAAGAAGACGAACTAAAAATTACAAGTAAAAAGCAATCTGGATTTACTAAAAGACATAATACGACATTACAAATAACAAGAATAACCAATGACAATTTAACTAACTTTAACAAAGACAAAGTAACAGTCATGGCACTATTCAATATAGAAAAAGCTTTTGACAAAGTTTGGATTGACGGACTGACCTACAAATTAATAAACTACAAATTTTCGGCACACCTCATTAAATAAATACATTCATACCTTACCTCACGTGCCATGACTGTAAAAATTAACAACGCAACGTCGACAACAAAAAATTTATATGCAGGGGTTCTCCAAGGTTCCGTGCTCGGACCTAAACTGTTTAATCTTTTCATCAACAATATACCGACATTTACTAAGACGAACATGGCCCTGTACGCAGACGATACGGCGATATACGCTCATTCGTTCTACGCTCAGGTCGCAAACAAACAAATACTGATACATTAGACCAACTCAAACCGTACTTAGCTGCTGAAAAATTAAATTAAATTCAGAAAAGACAGAGACGATCATTTTTACGAGAAAACGAACGAACCATAAAATTTTTCAACCTCTAACAGTGGACGGACATAAAATTAAAACAAAAAAGAACGTTAAATATTTAGGCATTAACATGGACACTAGACTTAATTTTCGGCAACAGTTACAGACAGAAAACAAATTGTATACGGACAAATGCGTAAAATTTACCCACTCATGAAAGGACAAACGATGACTGACAAAAATAAACTATTACTATACAAATCATTACTACGACCCGTACTGACTTACGCCTCAGCAGCTTGGTGCAATATTTCGAAAACAGCCTTCAAACCTCTGCAGATATTTCAAAATAAAAATTTAAGACTGATAACTGGACTGGACCGCTACACACGCATTACGACGCTTCATGAACTGACCGACATAGAATACTTTCAAGATCACGTAAACCGACTATCTACTAAATTTTATGACACGCAAATACGCAAAAGTGAACTTACTAAAGACTTGACAAAAATTCGACACAACAATGCACCTTTTAAAATCAAACACAAAATAACATATCAAAATTTACCACTATTTGAACAGATATCGACGATCGACAATGACGGCAACGAAGACGATGACGATACTTAACCTGCAGCGCCACCGCGATGGAGTATAACTATTTCAAATTCTTGTGTGTATATATAATGTAAATAGTGTTTTTAACCATTTAGTAATAAGTTTTATCTAAATTCAAAATTCTAAAACTTCATTACCTAAAACTGCTGTTGTCACTAAATATTTCGGCAAAGAGAGTTACGCGTTAGACAGGGTCTCTCAACATCTCCCTCTTCGTTAAATTTTCAAATATAATGTTGATATGTTTTTAAAATAATTTGTATTGTTAATTTACAAATAAATATTGTTCTGATTCTGTCCGATTAATAAGGTCAGGATAGGTTTGGCGCGGTTAGTAATTGGATGGGTGACCGCTTTGTAAATGCTTTGCTTAATTTTTTTTTATATAGCTCTTCTTAGTCGCACGAAGTGCGTTATATTAAGTTCACGAAAATTTTTATTGTGTTAATATTTCACGTTTAAAAATTTATAAAAAGTATAATTTAAATGTTCACGAAATTTTATTTATTTTTTATAAAATTAATTTTTACATGTTACGTGAAATTGAAATAAAATTTAATTTATAACTTGCATAGTAATGTTCAAAAATTATTATCACGTGTTAATAATCTTAACCATATTAAAACAATTTTATTACATCAACCCTTCATGGTGCAATGCATTAAGTTATTGAAACATAATAACGTCATTTGGTGATCGCGAGTTCGAACCTCACGTCGGTCAAAACTTTTTTTAGTGGCATTTTATAATAAATACAGAAGTGACAGAAGAGACCAGTAATGAAAACACATTACCAGTCGATTTGTTATGTGACTAGGAATGTCTCGCTTTCTCACCCGAGAAGGCATTCGGAAAGCATCGCTTTGTCTATGTTTTCCGATAAAAAATATTATATACCTGCATATATTTAATAAATTAATTTTTTAACTTGTGAAATATAATTAAATAATCTTGGAATAAACAAGTTAATAAAACGTTTAATAATAATGTTTTTATTGAGCTTTCGGCGGTTGGTACACGTCTTCGTCAGAATACAAGCATAAAAGGTTTATCGTTCAAATGAAAAATCAGACCCTTAAGCAAAAATGGCGACTTGTTGTAAGCATGCGGTCTAGCATTGTGTTGTGGGAGTCAAGTTTCATTCAAATTATACAACAATTTTGAGATTAATGACACCAAGGGAGATCCATCCCCTTTTGATACAGAGTTTATCAAAACGGTCTGGAGCTTCCGGAAAAGAGGGAACCGGAGCGGAGTGTACGGATGGTAAGTTTTGACAAACGCAACCACGACAAATCTTGAATCCACATTAACCGGAAACTGGTGCAAATCGGTAACCGCACGTTATAGCGGCACCAATTAAAATGTTGCTTTCTAATGGAATAGAAAGAAAAACGCCAACTACAATTGTATCAGTTTTGCAATACAACATTTCTCACAGTAGAATAGTAGTTTCATCATTATCTACTCTGTATTGGGCAATAACGTCGGTGCCGAGATAATGATGTAAATACCACATATATGAAATTTTAAATCTTAACATTGCCAAAAATACATGATTGCTGATGTTATTTGCCGAGCGTTAACGTTACTGTCATTGACCGACCATTGACGTTATTAGCCGAGCTGCAGTCATTAACCGTAACTCACAATAATTATAATTACAACTTGCATACACGAATGCCCAGAACAAATCTGAATGTCACTACATTGTCTATTGTGGTTATTCCTAAGCCTGTAAGAAGAAACCCGCTTCAAAAACTGCAGGTGCGGAGAAGGGTTGTGTCAATTCTTGGATTCTTATACATGTACAAGGTGGTTGGAATCCAAGGATTAGATGAACTTGGTACCTGAAACAAAAAGTAGTTAGACTTCAGCTTGGTGGAACGGGGTAGTATGTCGAGCGGGATGAAAATGTGGTGTAGGTTGTCACCGGGTTTGTATTGTCTGAGTTGAATAATAAGGGAGTTTTCTGGAAACTGGTTGAAGTTGCAGAGTTTTTCTGCCTGCATTCGGATGTGTTTGTTGATGATTTCTAATAGATCTGTATTGGACGATTTGAATTTTATTATAATGAGATGGGGGACACTGTTTCTCAAACTGGAACTGCGTAGGTTATTGTTGACCTAATGATTTCATTGAAGATCCAGAGTTTGTTGTGGGTTGACATCGTGCTTTTGGAGTTAATCATCGAGTAGGGGTTGCTGAAGATGGCTGTTCCTCGATTGTGCAGTGCTTCTATTTAGGGCGGTTGTCAAGAATGACTTCTACATATTTAAAAGTTGATTTTAAGGCGGTTTTAAGGTTTTAAGTTAAAAGGCGTTTTTTTAGAAACGTTGTTGCGGTGCTCGTGCTCAAGTTTATTCCGATACGTCAAGTTTCGAACCATTTTTCTAAATCGTTGACAGTTTTCTGGAGTTGAGCGGTGGCAGTATCGGTGTTTACGAAGGAGGTGTAGATGAAGGTGTTGTCGGCGTAATCATCGTCCTCGTTGGCATCGTTGGCAGTTCTGTTTTTTTGCAAAAAGATACATAGGGTACAAACCCACGGCCGCCGGCTTGATGAAGGCCTCAAAATATCGAGATCACAAAAAGAGAGACTTAATTTTTAGTAGAACTTGACTAAGAATTGCTGTTCAAATTTCTAAATATAAATGTAAATCAAAAACTAGATGAGATTTTTAAATATTTTTTAAACAGTGAATAAAATTTTACTAAATGTAGGTAATAATCAATGAAGTTATTATATAAAAATGTTTAATGGTGTTTTCATTCTTATTTTTTATTAAATTATAATGTATAATTATAATAATAATGTACACCTTTTAAACAAAAAAAATATGCAGATTTGTATAAATCGAAATTAAATGTTTTTCATGGGATATTAAAAGTAAATTTTGTAATGTTTTTGTTGAAGTTTTTGTTAAAAATACAAGACACAAAATGTATTTTTGTTAAATACACCCACTCCTGTTGTATATTCCGCTTTAAATACTTAAAATTATGATGGTCAATATTATTTTCAGACTACTACGCACTATTCTCGAGATACGCCACTGGCCACTGAATGTAGCCATCTGTGGTAACCATAACCTTACTTATATGAAGTTTAGACATGTCTACAAGTTTAAATTTTATTAATGGGAAATTTAGCATATTTACGAGGAAATATTAACAGAATCATCCCGATCGATAGCCCAATACTGACAAATTTAAATATTTTTGAAACTTTGACTTTTACAAAGTTAAATAGGTTACATTATTATTTTAATAAAATGACCGAAAACGGGTAAGTAATGTTGCGATTTACTGCTTCAAATATAAATATGATATCTGCTTTTAGAACTTTGAACGCAAAAATTGTGAGAGAATTAACTGGCCGAGTGGTGGAAGTGGAAAAGAAGATTAGTTGTCTTACCCACGAACTAAAAGATATTAAAAGTATCCTAGTGAATTTTCAAGGTGGCTCCAGTACAACCACGTCTCGCTCGTATTCCACAAAGAGATTAGGAGATGATGATGATAACTATGGAAATCAACCGAAGAGAGCTAACGTTGATTCTGCTTCGGGTGATTTTGTGAAAGAAGGTGACTATGTAGTAGTGTATACCGACGGTGCATGTGAAAATAATGGAAAACCAAATGCTAAAGCGGGAGTTGGCGTATGGTTTGGTCAGAATCATCCTTTGTAAGTAAATGCTGACAGTTAAAACCAAATATAAAACATTTTTGGGTTATAGAAATTTATCGCTGCCCGTAATAGGAAGAGCTACCAATAACACGGCTGAAATTCAAGCATGCGTTCATGCTCTCAAAATTTGTCACCAAGCAGGTAAATATACAAATAAATTGACTTGGTTTTTTAATAATTAGAATTAATCTTAGGAGTAAAGAAACTAAAGATAAAAACAGATTCTCAATTTGTTATAAGTTCAATTACTCAGTGGATTCACAATTGGAAAAAGAATAACTGGAGGGTGAAAAGTGGTGGTGAAGTTAAAAATAAAGAAGATTTCATAAATTTAGATAAAGCTTGCCAATTTCTTGATAGTGTTAAGTGGGTAAGTGTCGTTAATTGTGTTGATTTAAAAATGGGTTGATGCAATTTTTAGGAACACGTGGAAGGGCACAAAGGAATAGTTGGAAACGAAGAAGCTGATAAATTGGCTAGAAATGGTGCTGTTTTGTATTCAAAACGTCTTTAATTTGTTACCACTCAAAAAATTATTTGCTTTATTATGAATATCACATATATTAAAATTTTTTGACATTTTTTGAATCTGTAATTTATTATTAAGTTTTACATTTTCAGTTAATTAACATGAAATGAATATATAGGGTGTTCCCACAATCAAAGTACATATCTGTGGGATGATGAGGAATTCTCTGTTTAAGATTTTGGTCTAAATTTAAACCAGTCAGTGTGGGATATTTCTCCCTCCCCTTAAAACGCTGTTTTTAATTTCTACCTTCAAATAACCACGGCACCGAAATCATAATTTTTTAGTGTAAATGAACGTAAAATTATCGATAAATTAGATTCTAAGCTTTGGTTATTTGAAATCAAGCACTTTCAAGTTATCCATTAAATTAAGTAAATTTTTTTGTAAATTTCGAATATTCATTTTTTACTTTTATGGAAAACTGGAATTTTTAAATAACACATGTTACAAAAGATCTAACTTTTTTTGAATGGAATATTTAAGCTTACACAACTTTCGTTTAATACATTCTTTTTAAATCTTATTAATTTTAGAACAACCGAAATTACTGAAAAAATTGGGTATATAAAAACTATAAAATATTTGTTAACATAAATAATTTTTATAAGTTCAAAAATTTTCAAAATTAAGTACAATTTAAATTGTAATTTCAAAATTATTTAAAAAATATGAATTTTGTATGTACTGTAAAAATAGTTCCCCAAACCCTTCAGATAAAATCAGGTTCTTTAAAAAACCATTGAACCATTTACACTTTTACTAAAAGATCAATAACTTTGGGGTTATGGCCTTTTGAAAGTAGCAATTAAGAACTGCTTTACTGGGACTAGACTCCAAGGGTTAAATATAAACAAAGATTTTAGTTTATTCTTTAAGATTTTTCTAATAGAAAAAGAACTTAAAAACTGAATTTTTTAAGTGGTAATTCTTTACGATACCGTTAAAATTCATTATTTTAACATTTTTGTTAGTTTGTTTATTTTAAAATTTTTTTTTTATCAACTGTAATTTTCTTTGCGAACTCAGTTTTATTTAACATTTATTTTTCAAAACAAAAAATAAATTTGTTTTATGAAAAGTTAGAATTTTAAACGACTTTTAATTTAGATGTTACAAAGGATTATAGTGTCATCAAAATGTTTCATATAGGAAGGTGGGGCTGAGGGTATTTTAAAGTAACTTCACTGCGCTCAGTGTCTTATGGCCAGTTGGTTCCTGTAAAGTAGACTTGATCACCTGGGTGACGAAGGGAAAAAGGTAAAGCTGAGAATCAAATTCAAATATTTGAATAAAATGAATATTCCAATAATTTTAATACTCAAATAAAATGAATATTATATTAATATCTTAAAACCAACCAATAAAGTTGCAGATTAAGGCCATTTAGTAGAAATCATAAAATTAAATTAATGACTTGATGGTTAGATAAGATGATAAAAACCGAATATATGGCCAATACATTTGCCATAATTCAGATTAATATATGCGTAATTGCTATTAGGTGAAATTTATTTCAGCTGTAAAATAAAATGTACTTTCATCAACTAATTTTATATTTTAGTCTAATTTTATAAAATTGGATGGTAATTGTACAACCTTGTAGAAAATTACACCTAAAATTGGTCGTCCCTAGTAAATTTACTCTGAAGTGCTATTTTTGGAGTAATTTTATATTTTTTTGGGTAAACATGAAATTATACTATTTTTAGGGTAAATTTATTTTTATTAAACAACGGCCAGAACAATTTTTGAATATCAAGAAATTCAAAAGTTAATTTATTTTTGGTTGAACTTTACCACTACAAAAATGAATATAATATTTGAGATAAAAGTCGTTTCAATCTACTAAAGTTCGGTCTTTTTACTTCCAGTCAATGACAGGTTAACCAAGTAGCAAATGCTACGGGTCTGGCTTCCAAGTAGAATAAAAATCAGAATTTAAATATTCCGTGCGCTCTCGCCAATATTCAAATGTTCGCTCGGCGAACATCATTAATAATTTTCATACAAACTGGACATAACAGTTACAATGGTTGAGAAGATGAAAGTTTAGTTTACTCCTGATGGCGTCGTTAATTAGAAATAATAATAATAATATTTATTGCGTTAAATAATTACATAGTTTACATATATAAGTAAGTAAATACAAAGGGTTAAATACATAGAGTGAAATTCATGATTAAATTTAACCTTGATTCAAAATTTGGATTAGTTAATTTGGTTATTCAAGGATCCATTCAGTACCTCCTCCTTAAATTTTTTCTTGAAGCCCATCACTGACAAATTCCAATATTCCGTAGGAATATTATTTAGCAAATAAGCCGATAAGTAAGAAAATGATTCTTCATACTTTGCCGACCTATGTTGCTGGATATTATATTTATACATGTGACGAAGATTTTTTCCATGAACATCATGCTTCAGTTGTAACTTATTGTAAAGATAAATGGGTTCACCAGTTATCTTTACTTTATGTAATGATGTACAAAAGTGCATTGTTCTTCTTTCATCTAATTTTAAAATTTTTGATTTCGAATGGTTGGCGTTATATGTTCACGATAGCTAACTTCTGTGGCAAAACGTATAGAGGAGTTTTTGAATTCTTTGAAGTTTATGTTTATTTTCTTGGGTGATGCAAGGTCCATAAACACCACTCCCATAATTCAAGTGGCTCATGACTAATGATTCTACTAGGAGGAGTTTAACATCTCTCGGAAGCAATTCCTTGAACGAGTTTAACTGTCTCAATGAGCTATACGCCTTTCTAGTAATGAAGGCGACATGTTCATTAAATTTTAGTGAATTGTCCATCATTATGTCCAAGTTTTTTGCCACATCAGTTCTTTCTAGTAGGACGTCCTGCAGGTTTTTATTTATTTTATTGCATTACATTCTTTACGAATTGAGCTGTCCTTATTGAGACTTACAAAATCCTTTTTGGGAGGGGGATTAGCCCTCTTCAAATTACAATTCAACTAATTTATGTCTTGCCACTTTTCACAATCTGTGATGTGTCTTCGCCTCTTGGACTATTGTTCTCCATCTCGTGCGATTGTCGTAGGCCTGTCTCCAGTCTGTCACGCCGATTAATCTCAGGTCCTCCATCACCCCATCCCACCATCTCAATCTCGGTCTTCCCCTGGGACGGACTCCGTCAGGCTCCCACAACGTCACTCGCTTCATCATCTCCTCGTCGCTACTTCTCATGACGTGGCCCAACCATTTCACTCTTTGAGCTTTTATAAATCTTACTATATCCTCGCCATTCAACTCCTTCTGGATCTCATGGTTCATCTTCGCTCTATATTCGTCTTCCACTCTCTTTGGTCCCAAAATCATTCTCATAATTTTTCTTTCGAAGACTCGAAGGACCTCTTCATCTCTTTGAGTCAGGCTCATTGTTTCTGACGAATACGCCACCACCGGTCTTATCAAGGACTTGTATATTTGTATCTTAGTTTGCCTTGTTATTTGTTTGTCTCTTGAAATCTGTCTGTTTGCGAAGTACGCTCTGTTTCCAGCTTGAATCTTTGACCTAACCTCTGATGTTCTACAGTTATTGCTATTTAGTTGAACTCCGAGGTAACTAAAATTCGCTACTTGTTCGAAACTACAATCATTTATTCTTAGCTCCCGCATATTGCCATTTGTGCTTGTTCTCTGACACCTCATGTATTTTGTCTTGCATATGTTTACTGCGAGGCCCATCTCTTCGGCTGGTCCTTTTATTGCGTTGAAAGTGTCTTTCAGTGCTCTTTCTGATCTTGATATTATCACTATATCATCCGCGTATGCAATTATTTGGTTGACTTTATTTATTATCGTTCCCAAGCATCCAGCTTTTCTAATAACTTTTTCTAGTACAATGTTAAACAGTGTGGCCGATAAGGCGTCGCCTTGCCAAACACCGCAGTTCACTTCAAATTCTTCTGTTTCTCCTGCTGGACTTTTTATTTTAACTGCCGTTTTCTCTAATGTCATCTTAACTAATCTAATTAACTTGGTTGGCACCCTCAGTTCTTTCATGGCTTCCAGCAATTGTCTCCTGTTCACTCTGTCGAAAGCCTGCTTGAAATCCACGAAGAGCAGGTGCATAACCATTCCATATTCACTGCTTTTCTCGATTATCTGTTTCAGCGTATGTATTGCACCAGCCGTCGACCTCCCTCTTCTAAAACCAAACTGATAATCACCTATCATCGTGTCAGTGTATTCTGCCAATCTGCTTTGTATTATCGAGGATAACACTTTGTAAGCCACATTCAGGAGTGTTATCCCTCTGTAATTGTCGCACACTTCCGCGTCTCCCTTCTTCCTCAACGTTATGATGACTCCACTGCTCCATGTTTTTGGCATCTTCTCCTGGTTCCAGATTCTTTTCACCAGCAAGCTGATTTCTTTATGTAATGCTTCGCCTCCGTATTTCAACATTTCCGCCATTATCTCGTCGCTGCCCGGTGCCCTACTGTTTTTAAGCCTTTTTATTGTTTGTATAATCTCTTCTTTCTCTGGTTCGTAGTTTTTGTCTTCATCCGCTGTCGAGAGTAATTCGATTTGCTCTCTTGTTTCGGTTCTGTTTGTACACAGCAATTTCTGAAAGTGTTCCGACCAAATCTTCTTCACTTCCTCTGGCTCATTTTCTAGTCTGCCTTCTTTGTTTCTCATTCCCCTTGTTTTAACTGAGTTTGGTTTTCTTTTTTTCCTGATGTTCTGGTAAAACCCTTTGATGTCGTGTCTGGTCTTGCATTCTTCTATTTCTCTCATCATTCTTTCGACCCATTTGTTTTTCTTATATTTATATAACTTGCTTGTTTCTTTTCTCATTTTACTGTATTCGTTATAGTCTTCTGTGTCATTCGTCTTTATCCACTTCAATCTAGCTATTCTTTTTTCGTTCATCTTTTCTTCACAATCTTTATCAAACCAATTTTTCCGCTTAGGTCTCTCTCTGTATCCTATTTCTTGTTTACTGCTCTCTATAATACACACCATTATCTCGTGGTCGCAGAGATCAAACAGAAAACATCAACGGATAAGATAAGGCAGCAAAAAACGAAACAAATTGCAACAGAAAAGCTTACCCATGATGGGACAATTGTAAGGAAATACGCGGAAAGACTAAAAAAAGAATTAGAGAGAAAAACGAGAGACACAACGAATGAAATTGACGTCCTGCAGGTATAAGTCGATATTACTATCCAGTTTCGGTCCAAATTCAATAATTTGAGTTTTTGTTGGATTTAATCTTAGACAATTGTTTTCCGTCCATTTTTCAATTTTAGAGAGATCACTTTGAATTTTATTTTGTGCTGCGTTTTTTTCGTGTATTGGATAGCTAAGAAATATTGGTATGTCATCTGCAAATTTATATATTTTGCAGAAACTTATATACTTTACCAAATCTGCCGTATATATTAAGAAGAGGATCGGTCCAAGAATAGATCCTTGTGGTACCTCTGAGATCAGTTCCTTCATTTTGGATATATTTTCTGGATCAAGCCTAACATATTGTAGACGTCCTACCAAGTAGCTACGAAGCCAGTCATGCATGTTTCCTTGAAGACCATATCGATGTAGCTTAGCCAACAAGCATTCCAGATTGACACTGTCAAATGCCTTTGACATGTCAAGAAGTATCATGGTAGTATGGTACTTTTTGTCAATTGCATTCAGTATATCATCTGTAATGGATGCCAGTAGGGTACAAGTGCTGTGGTTTTTTCTAAATCCTGATTGTTCGGGCGGTATCAGTTTGTTATCTGTTAGAAATCTGGTCATTTGTTTCAAAAGTACAGACTCAGCTATTTTTAGTAGTATTGATGATATCGATATTGGTCGCAAATCTTGAAGAAATTTCATATTTTTATTTTTTGGAATTGGTTTAACTTGACTAATTTTCCATTCTTTTGGTGGAATTTATTGTATTTATTTTATTGTTAGATAATACACAGGGCCGTCCTAAGATATACGACGCCTATGAGCTACTAAAATTAAGGCGCCCATCTTCAAAAGAAAACACAAATACAAAATAGAAAAAGTCGATTTATTACAATTTTTTTCATAAATTGATTCCTAAAAATGTGTAGAATATGCTAGTAAAGTGATTTTCCAATTTTCTACACACATTTACACTTTAAAAACATTACAAAAATTCTACACGTCAAGCAATGCTGTCTTTGAAGAACTAGCGGTATTCCTAACGGAGCCAGCAATTTTAAGGGACTTCTATGATGAAGAAGAAAGAATTATATCTATGGACCAGGCATAGCAGATTAATGGTGACTAAAGATTTTAACTTAATGAAATAGTTTAAATCGTATTTGAACTTTTTTTAAACGCGATTTTCTTAAAACTACATTTTTCTAACTGGTCTCCATGATATCTCAAAAACTGTATGACCTATTGCTTTGAAATTTTAATGGTAGATTCGGAATATGTATGGTCATTGATTCAGCTAAAATAATCGAAAAATTCCGAGCCGTTTTTTTTCATAACAAAATAATCAAACATGAAATTTGAAAATTGATTTTCAAAACATGTCAATTATTCAATTATCAATATTTTTGAATGATTCTAGTTCATTCGATAGCCACAGCTTTACAGATTGAAATGCTGTTTGGTTTTTTGATTACAGATAAGCTAATAAGCCGGAATCATGGCAACCGTCGACAAACTTATCAACAAACAATATTAGCTTTTGGAGTAATTGTGATGAAAATTTTGGTCTAAAAATATTCTGCTTAATGTTGAAATGTCAATAAACATATAGGTTCAAACTTCTATATTTTTATTATTCGTCATAAAAAAATCTCAAAAAATAACTTAAAAAATGATCGGTAACTGCCTTAAACGAAAACATAAATTCATACAATAATAAAAAATATATTGCCGTGTTTCGAAAACCATGAAAACGTTAATTTTATTGTTTTGTAAAATAATTTTAAAGTTTAATTTTGTTTTAGTATTTTATTTGTATCATATTGTGAGAAATGTTAGTTAAATGTTAGCTGTAAGTAAGGTGGGAGAAATGTAAAGTAAGAGAGGGGCTTCAGGCCAAGATGGCCGACGCAATGGACGTGAATTTTGTTCGTTTTGATAATTTAATGATTAAAGTGAATTTATTTTGATAGAAAGTTGTTTTTGTTTTATTACTAAGGTAAAGTGCTAATTATCAAATAAATTGAAAAAGTTGAAGAAATAGTCATAATTTTGGTCGATGCGTAAAAATTACGTCGCAACAAAATTTGTGTAACCAGGCGTACTGAAGCCAGCTGGAATAACATGTGCGCATGCAAGGCCACACATGAGAAGGTAAATTTGAGCAATTTAACAATTTAAAAACATTGAAGAGCTCATGGCTAAAATAATGGATGAAACCCAGCTAAAGATTAATTTTGGGATTAAGCAAATTTTATAAATTTGTATAGCTAGGATTATCTCAATATACAGGGTCTCTCAGGATACACTTTACATAACTTAGGTGGTGATAGAGGACACTTTTCTAAGAAACATTTTTAACCATTTTTTTTTATAAATTCAAGCCTTCGAGAGTTAGGGTTCTTTAAAGTATTTTTTTTAATTTCTACTTTCACGTTGCCATCGCATCATTCGGAAAATATTAATTTTTTAGTAAAAATTAATTAGTGCTTTTTTAAAGAGCGTGAAGTAATCTACAAACTAGATTCAACCATTTTATGTCTAAAATCAATGGCTTTTGAGTTAATGTTCACGTTACCGAGTAGCTATAGAAAACATCGGGAAAGATCTTCATAAATTCAAATGTTTATTTTATCGAGCTTCTACTATTAAAAACTTGTATTTGAACGGTTTTTGTTATTTATAAATTTATTGTGCTAAAATTTTAAGTTTTATTAACCATTTTGATACTTTGTCATGTTACCTATATAAAATAACATAATTTTTTTCGCGATATAATCAGCCACTGATTAGACGGCTCTTTGACTGCACCGGCCCATTGGGCATTTGCCCGATCTGCCCTATGGCCAGTCCGGGCCTGTTTACAAGGACTATGGTATTAAATAATGTCCAACCGAAACACGATTTTCAGCCGAAACCGAATATTCGGCTTCTCTTCTAGTTTCGGCCGAAACCGTAACCAAAACCAAAACCAGAGCCGTATTAAGCTTTTCTAGCACCCCAGGCAAATCCCCCCCCCTCTTCAAAGTTCTTACCATTTTGAAAATTCATGTTCATGGCTACCCAATGAAAGTGATTTATTACAAACTTTGCAAACGGCTTTGAATAAATCAGTAGTACTTTTATTAAAATACTGCCAAATTGGATTCTTTTCTCTTAGTGATTGCGACATTTTATACATGTAAAAAATTTTTACTCGTTCAATTTCTAATCTTTTCTATCTTTCTTAATCTTCATCAATTACTATTTATAGTTTAGTTGTTCTTTCTACTTATATATACTATTCCGTTGATTACCAAGTTAAAAAAAATAGCAATACCAACCTTAAAAATTTAATATAATATACCAACTTTATAATTATTAATTATTAATGCCTAAATTTTAATTTAAAGACACGCGAACACTAGTTTTGGCCGAGCCGAAAGTTTCGGCCAACTTTTGGCCGAAACCGAAACTTCCGACGAAACCAGCATTTTTAGCTGAAATTGGCCGAAACTGAATCCGAAACCGAACCTTCGGTCGGTCTCTAGATTAAAGAAGATCAAGTTTCATATTTAAAGAGACCATCTGTCATGTTTGGATATTGTAACGAAAATTAAAACGTTTATTTATTTTTAAAGGGCTAATACAAATATTTACAGATACGGCTAATAACAATTACTACACTAAGATTAACACTAACACTAATTACACTACAATTTATTTAATACTAAGTCCGGATTTATTTAAACACTCTGTATACTGTTTATCACTTCACTTTATTTATGTTCACTTGATTTATGTTAACACTGTACGTTCGAACTAAAATTGATTCGTCACAGGAAAGCATCGGTATTTATACGTAAATACTGCCTTCCAGAAACTTCCAGGAATTTCTACTCATTTCACGACTGTTAATTTAGCTATATTTGAATGACTAATGCTGTTATCATTCATGACTCATCATACATGACGTTATACATTAGTCATTAGAAATAATTACACGTTCTTTCGTAACAATATGTTTTGTCAAAATTACTTAAACATTTTATTTATCAATTTCGTATTCACAAGTGCGCAACTCACTTAAATAAGCAAATTTATTCGTCCCTAAAGATTGAAAGTGATAATTTAATTAAAGTGTATTTGGCAGAATGGAATTGTGAACGTCATATTGACTTTTTAATTAATAAATTAATTCTAATGATGATTAGACGATCACTAAAATTTGAATCAGAGCAAACGAGATTTTTCCGAAAAGAATCCAGAAACAAAAAAGCTCAAAAATTGTAATTATTATTAATAATCTTTGTTATATTTTTAAATATATTCTATAATAGTTTACAATAATTTAGCATAGTTTATTATTATTATTATTTATTTTCTCAGACGGCATGACTTATCAGTAGGTATCAGTTTCATAATGCGCACCGCCACTTTTGCTTTGTTGACCAATTCTATATGATGAGACTACTTCAGAAAAAATATTTTAACTAATTAATTCTTGAATTATACACGTCTCGACAGCGGCGCTACTATGCAGTTTCGAATATTTAGATGAATTCGGTATGTGTAAGGAGTGCAAGAAGCCAGTAGAAAGAGAGGATGCGATGGTCACAATATTTAACATTGCGTGGCGTCTCTTATCAATATTCTTCACTCAACAGTAGTACGTTAAGTATAAGGTAAATAGTAAATACATTAGGCTTGCGAATCTATGGGTGGTTTGTTACATAGTAAATACATTTATATCAACTATGATCGGATTTTCAAAATTCTTTTTGCGTTTAGTAGGTCTACCCATACTCGCTTTCGATAAATAGTTACGAAACGCAACATGCACTAAAAAGAATGAAATAAAAAATTAAAAAAAAAATAAAACTGACTTTAAAAAAAACTACTGTGAAAAAAATGCACTAAAAAGTAAAAAATAATTACGTTATTTAGTTACTTCAACTAGCTGGCATAGGCAGTCA
The DNA here is from genome assembly GCA_911387805.1 of Cantharis rustica. Lineage (NCBI taxonomy): Eukaryota > Metazoa > Arthropoda > Insecta > Coleoptera > Cantharidae > Cantharis > Cantharis rustica. The sequence goes on from OU426880.1 coordinate 35,727,745, forward strand.
ATTATTGTAATCTTTGCAGTCGGTACCGGCCAAGTTTTTAAAAAATTTAGTTTTAGTAATTTAGCCAGCTTGGCTGGCACCGACTGCAAAGATTACAATAATTGACCGCCTATGCCAGCTAGTTGAAGTAACTAAATAACGTAATTATTTTTTACTTTTTAGTGCATTTTTTTTATATTACCTGTTCTTGCCCGGTGGGTCAGAATCTTTTCTTAAGTACCCTACTTTTATTAATCTTTTAAGTAGTACGTTAAGGATAAGGTAAATAGTTGTAACACGGGTAGGCTTTGATTATTTAAATAATCGCCGCCGTCGTGTGTTAACTGAAGGTTAATCGCTGCTACCAGAGCCTGTTTATAAGCCGAACTCAAATTTTTAAATTGAAGATCGGAGACGTGTACTGAATCGAAAAGTGTACTGAATCGATTATTAAATAAAGCTTGCGATTCGAAGTTATTACACTAACTGACTTTTATTTAATATACAGTACATACATTGCGCTAGGTGGCATTGCGACAGCCCTTCAAGTATGAAAACATTTTCGACGGCAAACGACCAATCGTCAAAGTTTTCACGGCCTATGAGCTTTGGCACATTATTTAAATAATTCACTGCCATGTTGTAATAACTTAACACACTTATTTTTCAATTAATACCGCGAAACTGAGCCCATAACCTATTAAATAAAGCTTGCGATTCGAAGTTATTACAATAACTGACTTTTATTTAATATACAGTACATACATTGCGCTAGGTGGCGCTAACAGTTATATACATGTTGATACATAGTTTTAGTATACATCTCAACATCAATCTTTCATAACGTCTTACGAGGTCTCGTGTCTGCTGCAAACACCTGAATCTGGCAAGCGCACCACTCCTTGGTGGTGCTGTGAGCTGGACCCGATGAGGAAAGCAGTCACGAAGCTCTGCAATAAAGCTAAGGCCTGGAAAGAAATGTCGGACTGGAACGCTTATAGGGCGCGCTAGTCTGAATACAAGAGGCTAATTCGTCAAAAGCAACGAAAGTCTTGGCGAGACTTCTGTAGTGGGGTAGCGTCTACCACGGATGCTGCCAAGCTGAAAAAAGTTCTCTCCAAAGACCCACACTAGCAGCCAAGTAGTATTCTTCGGAGTGACGGCTTTTATACGGAGAGCCCAGAAGAGACTGCTGAATTGCTGTTAAAAACAGCAATAAAATCTTTCGCCCCCTTTAAATCGCCTGGACCAGATGGGGTCTTTCCGGCCTTACTACAATGGAGACTGGACGACCTCCTCTACCCACTGGTGAAGGTGTTTAGGGCGTGCATTGCGCATAGCTACACACCTAGGGAATGGCGCAAGGTAAGAATTGTTTTCATCCCCAAGCCAGGTAAAGGAGATTATTCCTTGGCCAAATCTTTCAGGCCAATAAGTCTTACGTCTGTCTTTTTGAAGACGTTAGAAAGATTGTGCGACAGAGAAATTCGCGATGTGGTACTAATTCGTAGGGCGATACATCCGAAACAACACGCATACGTTCCAGGAAGATCCACTGAGTCCGCACTTTATAAAGTGGTGGAACGCATTGAAGGATCACTGTTATACAAAGAATGCACTCTTGGAGATGACATAGTCATACTGCTAAATGGGAAGTTCGAGGGCACTCTCTGTGAAATCATGCGGAGTGCACTCGGAATCCTAGAGAAATGGTGCGCTGGCTCAGGCTCGGGCATTTTTTCTCCTGAACTAGAGCTAGGCGTGAGTCTACTGCTGGGAATGTATGCCTCGGTGTTCCAAGCAGAACTCATAGGCGTACTGCACTGCGCGGAATTAATCCGGGAAAAGAAACTCCGCCAGAAAACAATACAGATATTGACTGACAGCAAAGCAGTCCTTATGGCACTCAAATGTCATAGGATCACTTCAAATCTGGTGCTTCGATGCATACATATACAGACCTGAACCATTCATTATGCCGGCCATCGAGACCTTCAACGTTCTCCTGACTGAACTAACCCATAAGAAGCACACTAGCAGATGGATCAATACAAAGGAATGCCGACAAGCAAGGGCAGCAATACAAGCGCCCTCAAGCAAACATTCCAAATACTTCTTGCAACTATCAAGAGATAAGCTGCGCATAATAGCGGGAGTCCTGACGGGACACTGCAAATTAAACAAAAACCTGCACACAATGGGGCTGGTAGAAAGTCTTACTTGTCGAGGGTGTGAATCATCAGACGAAACTGTGGAGCATCTGCTCTGCAGATGCCCCGCATTAGCGTCCAAAAGAGGATCTATGTTGGGGGACTTCTGGCCCACTATGGCCAGTGTCCGTAGCACTCTGCCTTGGGGAGTGAGGGAGGCGGTGGGCTGCTGATGAAACCCGGAGGCAGCATAATGGGCCCAATGTGCGGTCTGAGTGCGAGCGAAGCAATTTGTCCTCCGCAAGAAATCCAGATCCAGATCGGTAAAAAAAAAATTATAATTTCAAAATAAAATATAATAAAAAAAATAATTGCTGAGAATTAATTTGCTAAGTTAACTTTCTGTTATCAAGAAAAAATTACATTAAAATCGTTGGGACTCACCCAAATAAAAAAAAACATACAATTTTAAGTATATAAATCTGGTTATTACCTTGGATCGTTGAGGAGCGCACAAAACAAAACAAAAAAAAAGATTTAAAAGAAAAACTATTTAAACCACTTAAAAAAAATGAAAATTAATATTTAATTATGAATACTTTAAAAAAAAATTATTTAATTATGAATTAGCACAACACTTTTTTTTAACACCCCGGAACGAACTGACAGGTTGGATTAATTGCGCGTCTTGTCAGAGCTAAACTATATCTTGCGGGTGGGAGACTGCCTAGCCTTAAGGGATCTTGCTCTATTTATATGAAATTTCGGAATACATGTCGATAAGGTTGAGGTGCATTCATCGACGAATTTTGGTTTTTCTAAAAACTGGATTTTTAATTATGAAAATTGGTATTATCGTTTTTAATTATTGTTACGGATAGGGAATAATTATATTCGATTTTAATTGAAAAATTAGCAATTATTTGCAGTTAATTGACTTTTTTGGATCACGGAAAATAAACTTGTAATAAACTTGAATGACATTTTTGTTGCATCGCTCAAAATCAGGTTAACAGGTATTTTGATTGCAATCAAGAGTTTTAGCAAAATATTCGCGAAACGTTGAATTTAAATCAGTGCACACAAAAAGTTGACTTGAATTTTAAGCTTGTGTGCACGTATTAAGGGAATGTTTAAGATTCACTGATTGTGAATGTAAATCTGTTAACACAAGCCAATTAGTTGTTGAGACGATCACTTCAAATTGATAATCTAAATGATTTGCTCTTATCTTCCTCTTTAATTTAAGTTTAACCGGTGATTTCCAATAGTTGGTCATAATTCGAATTTTTACTATATAGTTTAAAAAAAAAGTTTTGAGGTGACTGTTTTTTTTAACCTTTATGGTTTAAGATGTGTTTATTTAATAATTTAATTTATAGTTTTTCTCAACTTAATTGGTTTTTAGTCTAATAACGTAATTCTTAGTTATTTCGCAAGATTTTTGGCACATAACATGGGATTTTCCTAGCAAAAAAGATTACGCTTTTTTAGTGTAAGTTTGAACTTTGCATGACCGATTTGCTCGAATTTAGAGTCAATAAGGTCAAAATTCGTTAGTCCTAATTAGTTTTTAAAAAGCCATATCTGTCCTATAATTCAGACGTTTTATGAATCCCTCTTAAAGTTAAAATTCGTTAACCACTTAAGTTGTGAAACTTTGTGGTCGTTTCGATATATCTTGAAATATGCGCTTCCCAACCTTTTTACATTTATTATTTTAATTGTATAATTATCAACTAATTACGTTTCATAAGCATGAAATAAAAAATTAAAAAAAAACCGACTTCAAAAAAAAACTACTGTGAAAATAAATACACTAAAAAGTAAAAAATAATTACGTTATTTAGTTACTTCAACTAGCTGGCATAGGCGGTCAATTATTGTAATCTTTGCAGTCGGTGCCGGACAAGCTTTTAAGAAATTTAGTTTTAGTAATTTAGCCAGCTTGGCTGGCACCGACTCCAAAGATTACAATAATTGACCGCCTATGCCAGCTAGTTGAAGTAACTAAATAACGTAATTATTTTTTACTTTTTAGTGCATTTTTTTTCACCGTAGTTTTTTTTTAAGTCAGTTTTATTTTTATTTTTTTAATTTTTTATTTCATCTTTTTTAGTGCATGTTGCGTTTTGCACTATTTATCGAAAGCGAGTATGGGTAGACCTACTAAAAGCAAAAAGAATTTTAAAAATCCAATCATAGTTGATATAAATGTATTTACTATTTACCTTATACTTAACGTACTACTTAGAAGATTAATAAAAGTAGGGTACTTAAGAAAAGATTGTGACCCACCGGGCAAGAACAGGTAATATAAAACAGGTACAGGTACTCAGTACTTATTGCGTTATTCAGCCGATTTTGAGGAGAGTTGAGGAGAAATTTTACGATTATTTCGGTTTATCTTCGAAGTTTAAGGTCCAATACGAATGAAATTATAATGGGACCAACTTGGAACTATACTTGATTCAACGCCGAAAGAATTTTAAAAATCGGTTCATAAATGACGGAGTTCTGAGGTAACAAACATAAAAAAAAATAATAATAAAAAAAAATACAACCGAATTGATAACCTCCTTCTTTTTTTAAGTCCGTTAAAAAGCAGTACGCGACAACTCGGCGACGGTCAACTCGGCGACCGATCAACTTGGCGACGGCCAATTCGGTAAACAAATAACAAAAAATTATTACAAATTTCGTATTTCCCCATAATAACATATTATCGGGTGCCGACAATGTACATTGGAGGTATTATTACTTCATGATATTGTCACATTTGGGCATAACCCAAAATAAATAATCAAATCAATCTATAATTTTATAAGTCGATGGGGACAATAATGCAAACGTAGAAAATGCTACGAAGTAATTCCTGCAAGTTTATTAGCATGAACCAAACAGGAAACGACAAAGGAAATAAGAAAATTGGGAAACGCTTGCAAATAATCTAGACGCACCTTGTACAGGTGTTAAACATAGGATAATGAACCATAAAACCGCCAGGAAAAGTAGGAGAAAATTAGAGGGACCACACAACATATTAATCAATGCTCAAGAGCAAAAAGTTTAGTCTTCATTAAGATTCCAAACGGGCCAAAACTGAAATCCGCGGGTGTTGTGTGAAGTGCCTTTTTCCCCTACAACTTGCAGCAAAGGTAAGTCCCATTAATTGGGCTAAATTGTAAATTGTAAAACCCTGAATATTTTGTGTAATAAACCCTAATACAAATACATTGGCGAGTATTAATCAACACCCAAAGATCCCGGACCTAGAAGATTCAACAAGAGGGTCGCGTAGAACAACCTCTATAGAAAACAACGCGACAATATTTAATTTTTTTATGTTTTGCCCCTCCTCGGTTTTTCTATAGAATTCGTTTTTTAATAATTGCTCAATCATATTTTATGCATTTTATTTCAGTATGAGAAAATTTTTAACTACAATTGTGTTTTCTAACTTGATTTTTACACGTTTTATTTGGTAATTTTGTTAGATTTTTACCCTTTTAGACGACAGTCGTTGAAGTAACTGTTTTGTGTATCCATGTCAATTCTTGACAACACACTGCATATTCAAGCGTTTACCATCACCACCTGTTAAGTATGTTTGCGTTTCTTTAAACGCTCTTATTTTGAAACATTGTAGCACGGGTCCGTTACTTTGCCCCTCCCCTCACTTACAATTTTTGGCCAAAAAGCTAGCTCCCGAATCTATAGAGCTAGCACCGGCTAGAACCCAAATATTAAAGCTAGCACCATTACAGTTTCTTCACAAATTCACATTGAAACTGGGGGGGGGGGGGCTAAAGTAACGCTAGCCCCTCCTAGTTAATATTTTGGCTCCAAAATCTAGCTCCGTAATCTATATAGCTAGCACCTGCTAGCACCCAAATTTACACCCAATATTCGTCTAATTTATTAAGATTTATAATTTTATAAAGCAAAGGAAAAATTTTTGTTTACATTACATAGATTAAAATTAAAGATCTTCATTGGTTTTTTAATTGGAAACTGGCATTTTTTGTTGACGTTACTCTCAAAAAATGTAAAACGATAGAAATATAAACATTTAAAAATTTAAATAGTTTCTTCTATCTTACTTTAGATTTTTCTAATTAAATATAATATGGGTAACGTCAATTTAAATAAAAATTGACCAATTTGAAAAAGATGTGGTGGAAGAATAATTTTGGTATCTTGTTAAAAATAGAGGTCTAGTAGACACTTCCATTTGATCGCTTGAAAGTTAAGTGACTGTAGCGGCCATGGCAGCGGCGGTACGCAGTTTATTTACTATGTAATGTCAAATTGTGTAAAGTTTCAGATGTTTGCGGATTTTATAATGCTTGCAAATTGTAAAGTTATTTTTATCAAACATCAACCTGCTCTCAAGTTATATTTTGTAAGTTGTTTTTGTTAAATTATCTAGCCTTGAAATAATTAACATATTTTTTTAGGAAGTATGAATTTCTTGATAGGAAAATTGATGCAATGCAATGTGATCAACTGTAGAGTACGTTTATTGAACCATCGATGGAATTTTTGAAAGTTTGAAGAAAATATCAATTTTCGAAAAAGTGTATTATTCTTATCATAGTGGTATTTTACACTAACAAATAATTTGCATGAATGTCGAGTGGCATCGATTTTTTAATCATCCAGCTGTTAAGTGCTCGAGAAAGAAGTTTCAATTTTTATTGTCATGGCTATAAAAATATAAAGATTCATGGGTCCGTATAATAACTGTATATTATCTTATCCTACACATTTTCATGAAGGTAATGGAGACGATACATAGTTTTATATAAATTTCAATATTAAATATTTCTTTATTTAAGTTACGTTGGAAAACAAGAAATCGAAGAATTCAATGAAAAATAAAACTGTTGGTAGATGAGTTCCAGTCAAATCACACATGTACAAGAATGGCTTGAGATTTAATACACCTTTGGTAGTCGTTGGAATTCTATCAGGTTAGAGTTTTTATTTTAAATACGTAATGAAGATCAAATTTGATTAAGAATTGGGGTTTTGACAATTAATTTTAATGTGACGTATGCGTCTTATTTTTAGGTGCGCATACATTGAAACAATATTCTATAATTATTTTTATTAGAACCAATTTATTCATTAAAATAATATATTTTGTCTGATTTCCCTTTCCGTTTATCATCTTTGCTTTTAAGGAATAATTATATAATTGTTTTCACTGGGAAGGTTTGTAAGAATAGAATAGTCGACAAGTCAAATTATTTTTAACACTAGCAAGACAACGGTCGGTCTTTTGACCGCTCTATGAAAAATCGTGGAACATGTAATAATAAAACAGTAAAACTATAATAAATTATTTATTCAAGAAATTAAATGAAATTATTTAATGAAAAGTTATAATATAAAATTAAACAACACCTGTAGTAATAAAATGCTTTTTACCTTTTAAAAACATTATTTCCTGTTTTGACTTGCAGGAAGCACATAATATTATAATTTCCATTTCATTGCAAACTCCGCAAAGTGGTTTATAACAAAAATCACATACATGATTTGATTTGTTTTTGTATTTATTATTGTAACATTGTCGACATTTTTCTAATTTATTAGTTTTAGAACTTCTATGAGGTGTTGCATTAACAGTTGGCTGTGTATTAGCAATGTAATCTGCACAAAGTTCTTCAGCTAAACTTAAAATGCATATACTGTCGACGCCTTATATTTTTTTTAAATGTTTCTTTATGTAAAATCCAAGCATTTTTTGCAGCAAGATCTAAAATATTATAAAATACTTGCAGAGGCCACCTTCGAGAACTAGCTTTCGTTATATATTTCTGGTCATTTGATCCAGTACATCAACACCAAATTTTGTCTGATTATAAAACTCTACGTTTTGACGGGCTGATTCTCAATATTAACGGTTTCTTCTTGTTTCGATGACAAATATGCATGCATAACCTGTTCGGTACTGGGAGTGACTTTATCAAATGGGGTAGTGATACCATAAACGCACTTTGCATCAAAATATATAAATATTCTGATTGCATAGGATAACAAGCTTTTAGAGTGTGGATTGATTTAAAAAGTATGTCAAAAAGCCTTACTTAGTTGCTCAAATTGATACCTTAGGGTATCAATTATATCAATTGAAGGGCTTGGTGCACGAATGAGCTACGTGCATTGTTCTTAGAATGCGACGTCGCGAGGTGCAAATATTTCTAACTTTTAAATTTGATGAACTTGGTCCCTTGGTGTCGATGGGGCGGGGCTAGCGACTTGGTGTACTTCCGGGCGTCTTTGCATGGTTTCTTGGCATCCGGGTGTTTGATGAACCCGGTACTTGGTGGGAACACTACCGTGTACGCTTGGCATCCTATTTATGTTTAACTTCGCCGACAGGGCTGCGCCACTTGAGCTGCGATAAGTACCTCAGATTGGTGTGTAAATATTTATTACATACAAACATTTATTACTTTTTATTGTATTATAATATATAAATAATAATAAACTTTTATTAATTTATTAATAAATTTAATTTAAACTATTATGTACGCTTGGCACCCCACTTATGTTTGAATTTAACTGGTGGTGCGCGCTCGTATTATATACCCACTTTAAGGGTTAAGCTGCCGTCATCGGTAAAGGCGGAAACTGTAAGCGCCAAATTTAAATTTCGTCCAGTGGCGTATCGGGCAGGGTCAAAGTTTCCGCAACATGCATGAAACATACACTTATTGTACTCAAGGTTTAGCCCTCCAATAAGAACTCCTCAAAGCAGTCAGATGGCCAGAAATTTTCGAGAAAATCGACTTTGAAATCTTGTCGAGGGAGTTTGAAGACAAGATGTGAAGCAATTAGCAAATAGTTTCGTAGCACAGGCAAGAACGAGTTGGACTAGGAACCAGTGGGTCCCCGGTTCTATTCCCACCTAGTTTTTTTTTTTAATTTTTTTTCTCTTCAGGCACAAATAGTATTTCTTTTCTACGCTTCCTCTTTTCTATTAGGGCAAAAGCACGATCACAAGGCAAAAAATTATGCCCTGGTTCTGGTAAATGATGGATTATTGTAGAAAATTTGCCATTATTAATTAGCGCTAGTTAATTTTTACCACCACAGTTGTCAGTAAAAATGTGTAAGGAAGTCACGGTGTTGTTAACATAAGGTACACCGGGGTAAGTGTAACCCACAATTTCAATAGTTAAACTTTACCGCGTTGTAACTCCGATCCTCATTTACCAAATTTGATGAAATTTTAACTACGAACTACCAAATATATTGTCGTATGTCGTCTAAAACATCAAACCGAAAGGTGGCAAGTTTTTTTTTTTTTAATTAAAATCCCTCATTAGGTCACCCTCATTGTGATCCACAGTTAGTATCGCATTGCCCGCTTGCGTGACCCTAGCAGCTTGGATAATCGCCGCGGGTCCAACGCTGATATTCGTTTTCAACTTCCTTATGACATTTAAGAACTCGTTTGCATCCCCCCCTTTGTCTAAGTGGATGATGATCGCCGGTTCTTTCTTTTTCCTATCTTGCCGCCGTGTCTTGGCTTTGTTCTTTCGCGCTTGTCTAGATTGGAGCTGGAATGTCGGCGAGCTGTCCGACGCTTGAGCTTCTGCCTCTACTGGGGCTGACGGAGTGTGCGTGGACGTAGCCTACAGGTCTGCCGTGACCAGAGGAGCCGTTTGCGCCGTTTCTGCGGCAGTATCGTCAGTCGTCTCGACTTCTGCAGTGTCTGCTAACTGAGCAGGCACCTCTTCAGTCACCTCGGCTACCTCTGTAGTGGCCGTTACCTGGGCCCGTTGTGAGACAGCCGGGGGTGACTCCGGAATGATCGGCGGTTCGGCTACCTCCGGAGTAATTTCTTTCTCAGCTAGAATTTCTTGGGTCGGGTTTTGGTGGGGGTAGAGTTCCCGTCACGGAGGCCCCATCTAGGCGCTCACTAATTTGCTGACTTTAATTCGTAGCTCTGTCAACAAATCAATTACCGTTGGGATAAATGAATCTACTCTATTGAGCTCACGAAGTCTGGCCTCATGTGCTACAATGATATTAGCGAAATCCGTACCCGCTGCTCTAACCTCTAGAGGGATTCTGTTGTTCTTGGTAATGGCCTTGTGCCAGCCCTCAATGGCTTGTTGTGAGTTAGCCCCTTTTACCCGATACATGAATGAACAGCGTAGGTTTGGGTATTTTGTACAATTTTGAGGCTCTATATAAGGTTAGGTTTCCAGCTTTTACAGCACGTACCGCCTCATCCAGGTCTTCTTTTGTATAGGAAGGCGAAGCCCTTTTCCGTACGTAATTTCGAACCATATTCTGGAACAATAACACATTCTTCAGAAAGGGGGAAGTGTAAACGCTTATTTTACCTAGTAGGTTACACTTACCCAAGTGGTATTTTTCGCGGGGCAAGTGTAACCCACAAAATTGTAAACAAACGGCTGCAAATTTAATTAAAATTTATGGCATTCCATAATAAACAAAGTCTATGATAAGTACTTACCGAATATTAGCACAAAAAAATATCAACTTTTCACAGGAAACGATTTTTTTCAGAGTACTTCGAATTTAATCTGGTACCACAAATTGAAATAGTTCGGTTGATCGACTGCAGTAACCTCTAAATATGCGGCGCTGGTAAAATTACTACCTAGAATGGTAGTCAATACCATTGTAGTGCGATTGACGGTAGATGACGCTACCACAGACAATTTTTGGAACTCAAATACTTCGCGGGTTACACTTCCCCGAAATTACACTTACCCCGGTGTACCTTATTTTTGTATGAAATGCCACAAAAAAGAAACCGTCTCTATACACCCTTTTTGGCGACGGTTTCGTTAAACATGTGTAATTAACTGGCGTGTTGTTGGAACATAAATGAAACAATTGGTTAAACACCCAGATTTGTCTGGCATAAAATATACAATAATTATAAGTATAATATAGTATAATAGTATAGTATAATATAAATATACATAAAATACATACCATAAATTACAAATATTTATTTTTATTTAAAATAAGTAATAAGTTTAAACAAATGTTTTTTTACAGATTCATGCCCGGTTGCACCAGCAAAAAAACAGTCTGTTGAATCGGCCGATCGACCGTAAATCGAAGCTTTCGTGTTGCACCACCTAAAATCGGTCCGTTAATCGATTGATTTTACAGACAGAATTAATCAACCGTTTTCGGGCGATAATTGCAAATACGGACCGTTTTTAACAGTAACCTCATTATATTGCTTATTACTATTTATTTATTTTTGTGACGTTTAAAGTTTTTTTGAAATCTTTTTAATTATTTGTATTGTATTAACTAAATACTACTAAATTAATATAAAATCTTTTTTACATTTGTTTATATTAGTAAGTTGGACTATATTAATCTGTTACAATGTTATTGTATTTTAATGTGAATTTTAATAATAGACCATAAGCTATGGATACGTCTTCATCTTCTTCATCTGATGATGAACTCGACCGCATATTGGAATCGTAGATATTTGATAATAGAGTAATTTGTCCCTTTATAGTAGCCAAAATTTTTTCTTGACTCGGTTGCATAACCGAACTTGGCCCAGGACCTCCACCAGTTTTATATCTTTCCACCTATAAAAAAAGATTGTTAAATAGAGCCGATACAATTATTTAAAAAAATATGGATACATACTTTTTCATTACAAACTTGTTTCTACAGTTTTCTCTTTATATTTTCGTATAAATTTTTCAACTGTTTACCACTCCAAGGCATGTTAATGTTGAAAGAATTATATTCTTTAGCAACGTTTTCTCATGCTTCCATTTTTTGCTTGTTGGTCACTCCATAAGTTTATTTATTTTCGATGATCCCTTTGTACCGTAAGATCACATCAATGACGGAATCTTTCTCCAATTGTGTGAAGTGGTGATTAATATTTTCCATTTTTCACAAATTTATTATAATTGAAAATGAAATATAACAATTATGCAATAATAATGAATGACATAACAAATTTACATAAGCTGTGTTGATTTATCATTTAAATGAGAAATACGCTTAAAACTATTTTAAAATATTAATTTCTACTTACTTTTAGCTTTTCTTTATCAACAAACCTGCTAACTTTTTGTCATCAAGGTCACAACCACGGTGACAATACATTATTAACAATATATATATTATTAATTAATATTATTAATACTACATATATTAACTTTTAGATTCAGTGCTAACTTCACTTTAGCATAAAGAGTCGGTTCAAGAACCAACTGTTTTTTTTGCTGGTGCAACTAGTGTTTTGAAAAATCAGAGAATCATCGATTAATCAGCCGATCGGCGGTTGTTCAATCGACTGTTTCTACGGTCGGTTGGTGCAACCGAGCATCAATATTTAGTTGCTCCTCCTTTGTTTTCAATAAGGCTTTCGATTCTAGGTGGCATACTTGATATTAAATTGTCAATGGTCTCTTGAGGAATTTTAACCCATTCTTCTATTAAAACTTTTCGTTTGTGTAGGTTCATTTGAAGAATGTGCCAAACATTCTCTATAGGATTCATATCCGGCGATTGACCTGGCCACGGTAGAATATTAATCCTTTTATTGGCCTTAAATTTTTCGACAATCTTCCATAAAATGGAATTTCTTCTTTTTAACATTTTTGTTAAACAGAGGTAATAGACCGTCTTTCAATATACCGATGTATTTTTCCCCATTTATTATGCCATCACAAAATATTAAATTTGAGCGACCACCTTTCCAAATTGCACCCCGCACCATAACACTAATTCCGTCGTATTTTACCGTGTGGTGTAAAAAATACTTTACCCCTAAAATTTTCCGAGCGAGAATTCATATCTTTTGCCGACGTCAATCGTCGCTTTCTTTGAAATATAGTCAAAAGAGGTTTCTTTTTAGCTACTCTTTTGTAGAGTCCCATACTATGAATGTACCGTTGTACGGTTCTTTTTGATAATTGTGCCGTTTTAGATAGCATCTGCTTTGGATTTTTGATTATTTCACGCACTAATGATCGTTTCAATCTTTCCGTTGGCTCAGTTCGCCTTGTCTATAATTTATTGCTTTTTTTACCTTTGCGTTTAAATTCTACGATAATTCTATTAACAGTGGACAGCGGTATATTTAAAAATTTTGAAACACTTGCTGTTGCTTACTGACATAATTTCAACTTAAAATTTGTCACCCTAAACTTGTTTGTGTAATAAAAGTAGTCATAAAAAATATAATTTATGGTGTCTATTTTAATCTGTCATGGTAGTGTAATATCACCAGTTGTTAAAACTGACATTGGCAAATTTTGTTGATAATCGAAACATACCGTTTCAATGCTAGGATCAGTTTTTGCTAATTCGCTTTTGATTCATCATAAAAAGCTTGAGCTTTGCGAAGATGTATTTCTTTTTGAAACTTTAGTTGGTTCTTCTCTTCCTCTATAGAAGCAGCATCAATGTGAATCTTGAATTGGTCACAAGTTGTACATGTATCGGTTCGTGGGTATCCGAATGACAAGTTAAAATTCTCTGTAAAATATCGGTAATAAAAGTCGTATGTGATTTTAGGGTTAACGTTTTGATCAGGTTCATATTTCTGCAGATTCGTTCGTACATTTTTTTATGTTCAAATCAGCTGAGAGGAATTTTCTTTTATTTTCATTTCTAGAGTAATGGGAATCTTGTGCTGGGAAACTTTTAATATGATCATTTACAGTTTCAATTAAGTCACCATGGATTTTGTTTGGGCGATTATTGTTTTCCACAGCCGTCTTTTGCAAGTAAACTACCAGCAGCTCGTGATTGAGAAATTTTTGAAACACGTAATTTGTGCACTCCATGTAAGCTACAAAATGCTGTCCGGCAAACTTTTTCAGTTTTAGCTTTTTTAGCTTAATGTTGTAAAAATAAGAATATTTCTTAGTTTCAGTATTACAAGTCTTTCTTCGTCGGTGTACATTTTTCACATCTATAAGCGCTCCTAAATAGGAGTCTTGGATGTTTTCATTGCATAAAATTTTACAAATATTTCATCTTTTTCCATTTCCGTTAATTTATCAAAACATTTTTTACGACATTGACATCTTTGACTTTACCCTTTGCATTCACGTATTGTTTACCGCTATTTCTTTTCAATTTCAATAAATTTCTTTTCCACTTTTGAGGTGATCGTTTCAATGTGTCATCAAATCATCTTCAATGTGTTTATATTGAAATATCAGTTCGCAAATTTTTGCTTTGACTTTGTCAGCATTGCGAACGTTTTAAAATTACTTAATTCATTATTAAGTATTACAAAAATTTATTGCAATAAATCCAGCGGAAGGTGCTTCCGGATCTCTTTCCTGTTTTTTTTTTTTGAAACCTTCTTGCCAACTGGTAATTGCTTTCTGTACAGCAGTTATACTGTTATTGACAGATTCTTCTCTTTTTCGTTTTTCTCCTGTTGAAAATCTGTCTGATGTTGTAGTTTTCCCTGTTGGCAAATTTAAAACTGGCGGTTCAAAAGAAGGTTCCCGGCTTGTTAACGGCACAGGTGACGACCTACATGTTTATCGTCACAAGAAGACGTTGAGGTACCACTATGTAACGGTGGTAAAACTGTGAGTATAGATACCACAGATAATATCTTGGAAGATGAATTTATGTTTGAAGTTGGTACCGCATCTTCCGACAACCTTTCATACTGTGAAATGTAGAGTACACATACGAAACATCATCATTGGTTTCCCCCATACTATTATTAGTAACATTACTAATCGTTTTGTAAAATATTGGATATTTAATAAATTACCATCTAATATACGATTTAATATTACCTTCGACTTGCAATATGATTTTATAATAATAATACTAATAATATTGTAAAAACCAGCTCTCGTCCGATGTAGGGATATTCAAAAACAGGATATTGGGTTAGCGGACACCAAATAAAACTACAAAATTACTTTGCCGACGTTTCGAAGGTATAATAGGCCTTCATCTTCAGGACTGTGAAGAAAGCAAAATAAGGAACGTCGGTACAATTAGCAAACAAAACCAATCTTACCTCTGTAAATGGATGTAAGGTAGTAAAATTGTATTGGCAAAAATAACAACTGTAAATCAGCCCGGAAGCAATCACAAACCCCAACAAAGTCCAAATTGTTATGTAAAAAAAATGCAAATAAATTCATGAATAACCAAACATAACTAATTAATGAATACTACAAAATATAACAAAGCAATCATCATAACAAAATAAATACTACATAAATAAACAACTAATGTAAAACACTTTAAAATTTAATAAAATTCTTTTAAAAAGATAATGAACTCATCTGGACCTTGCCGGAATAGAATGGTCTTATGATAAAATTGACCAATAACAAAACACTAATTTAAAAATGAAAGCTTCCCGCAACTGATAACAAAATCAACACAAACGGTCAGAGTCATCTAAAATTGACCACTCAAACCACAGTGTCAACCAAAACAAAAGACATCTATCGGGAGGTATTCGTACAAAAAGTCAAAAAATAATAGTACACTGTCAAATCATCTACAACTGCGAAAAAAACCGTCCAAAGCGAGACCTAGCTATTTAGTCTTATAACGCTTCAAAACAGTGCGAAAACTCTCACCAATCTGGAAAAAATCAATCTGTTTATTAAGATTACCCCCCAAAGTGGATATATACGTAGCCTCCAAGAAAATACGTTTGCCATAATTAACCTCCGTGGCCAGAACTTCTACATCTTTCGCTTCAAAACTGTGTGAGGTATTTATAATGTGCTCAGAGATTCCTGTCTTCCCAGAATTACATTTAATGTCGTAGTTATGTTGTTTTAACCTATTACTTAAAATTTGTTTAGTTTGCCCAACATATCTCTGACCACAATCACATTTTATGCTATAAACAACATTCGCCTTATTTAATATAGGAACAGCAGTCAAGATGTCATCAACATAGAGAAGTAAAAAAGGCACCTTAAACTCGATGGAACCAAAAAAGTTGTAAAGGAGGTTATTCATGACAAATGCTGCAAAAATTGGAGAGGAGGGGCACCCATAGCACTACCAATAAGCTGTAAATAAATTTCATTATCATAACTAAAATAGCTATTATCGAAAATCATAGTAATCAGTTCGATGAATTCATCCAAAGGTATATCAGTGTTAGGTGAGATCAGATCCCAATTATTGGTGATAGATTTGATAACTGCTTCTTTAAAAACATTAGTAAAAAGAGAATTAACATCGAACGAAACCAGCGTATAATCATTAGGGATCGTCTCGCGAGTGATCCTCTCCTTAGCCTCAACGGTATTTTTGATGTTGAAAGGTAAATCAGGCAAAGCATTATTCAAAATGTTATTGATAAACCTTGCTAAAGGAACTGATGGAGATTCAATACAACTCACCACAGGTCTCAACGGAGTGCCCACTATGTGAGCTTTGGGGAGACCATATGCTCTAGGTGTTTGGGAATTGTACTTAGTAAGAGATCTCTTAGTAATAACATCTATATAGCCTCTATTGTAAAGTTCCTTAGCAATCCTATTGAATCTGCCTTGTATCGTCACTGTGGGATTTTTGTGTTTTCTCTTATATGTGTTTGGATCTGCAAGCAAACCCAACATCTTTTCCTTGTACTCACTCTTTCTCATGACAACTGTAGAGTTGCCTTTATCAGCCCTCAAGACAAGCAATTCAGGGTTCTCTCCCAAAAACTTTCTGGTGGCCCACATCTGATCATTTATCGGGTTTTTAGTGATGTGCCTATTGATGAAATTATGTGTGATGTTAACCCTACACTGCGCATTGTATCATATATGATACAACTGAATTAAAATCCTGTTTAAATAAATATGACGGATTGTTAACAAGTTATCATTAATGTATCAGATTAGTTATAACTTTATGCAACTGAACATCAAGCTAAAAATTGAATTGATGGATCCAGACGCTTGATAATAACCTTTAAAAGTGCAGTGCAAAACAGATTTTGCTAATTAAAGGTCTAAGTAGATTTGATATTGTTATTTTATATAAAAATTACATGATAATAAAGTGAATAAGTGAATAAAAGTAATTTATAAGGTAAGAATTACTAGCGATATGCATTGTTTATTGAATAATGAGATTATTTTTATTTATAATCAATGTAAAATGTAGTTGTAGCATTTCTGATACATAGCGTTTTATGGTAGGTATTATTATCGTTGACAACTGTATAAATTTACTTTATAAATTTAATACCGACGGCTGTAAACTGCTTTTCAGTATACCTAATATAATTTTTGGCATTTATAGAACCTTGTAGAATATTTAGATATACTGAAAAGCAGTTTACAGCCGTCGGTATTAAATTTATACGCAGAAAATGAAGAGTGATATTTTTTGCAAATTAACACAGTTTTGTATAGTGCAAAAATCGTACGAAATATTTTTGTAAATATTTTTTTATTTCAAAATTTATTACTCACAATAATTTTAGTACATTTAAGTAACAAATTATGCAAAAATATCCAATTGATATTTTTTTATTTGTTACAGGTAATCAATTATTTAATTAATAATGCAATTTATGTAATCGATTAGCCAGGTAATAGCCAAAATTTGAATAGAATTAAGAATTGGTGGACACTAATAAAACGGTACGTGCTTCAAAACTCTTCAAAGAGTAAACTTAACGCAATACATATATTGAAATTTGTATGGGACAATAATTTAAGGGTCGACTACCTGCAACAGTTAGCGTAACGATTGTCTCGCCCTTTAAAAGATATCCTAAAAGTAGGATGATGTTCTACAAAATTTTAATGAAACAAATATTCATTAATAAACTATATACAACATAATTTTTACTTAAAATAATTTTTTAATTGAAATTTCTGTCATTATTGATTTGCAGAAATATATCTGAAAAACGTACTACTTATTAAAGGGTTGAATTTAGGGGATAAATATATATTATAATTATCGAATTTGTAATTTTTATGTATATTATAGTTAGTTAATTAAAAAATATAAGTATTAGTTATATGTTAAGACAGTCATTCATCGATGAAATCATTCGATACAGGTTTAGGTCATCTGCGTAGAGCAGTGTGACACTTGATTATATCAGTAATATCACTGATAGTAGTGACCTGAGATTTGAGCCTTGTGGTAAGCCAGAAGTTGGTGTAAATGTATAGGATTTAAATCCTATATATTGAACAAATTGTTGCCGATCAAAAATGTACGATTTCAATAAAGTGATTAACTTGTTTGATAATCCCACTGATTTCAGTTTAAGCAAAAGTATGTTTAGATCTATTTGATCAAATGCTTTCTGGAAGCCCAAGTACACCGAGTCAACTTGAAAGTTATTGTCGAAGTTTTCTGCAACATATTGGGTAAAGCATGCTAAATTAGTTACTGTGGATTGACAGTCAACAAAACCGTGTTGGTTTGGGATGATCTTGGACTTCAGATTGGTATATAAAGAATCGTAAAGAATTTTCTCAATTATTTTAGCAAATTACAGAGAATCGATATTGGTCGATAGTTGGTTACCGACGAAGTATCTCCACTTTTGTGAACTGGACATCTAGAAATCTTAACGGTTCGTATAAATGCCATCGTGGTTTATAACATCCAATGGCTCCACTTCTCGACTAGAGGTTGGTCGTAAGGTGGTCCAACGACTTTTGACTTCTTCTAAAAAGCAACATAATTTCATTAAAACGTGAGTACTAACTCTATTGTACCAAAAACTAAGTTTTTTGTTATTTACTAGTGAAATTGTAAAATTCAAATCTTGAAAATTATTTAAAAAAAATTCATTTTTTACTTACTTGAAGCTGATAAAGATGAAGCAATAAATTGCCAAATATTTTCTTTCTTATATACATCTCTGTAATCTTTATCGCCTTTGTTATACAGATACGGATGCGAATGTATTAAAATTATTTATTGTTCGTCTTCTAATAAATTTCTCGACATTTTACAACTCAAAATAATAAAAATAACCTCAAAACCAATCGATTATAGTTACATCACCATAGATCATCTATACAAAATATACACAGACGTAGGAACGTGTTCAATTTCTATGCTATGTCATGCGGCATGAAAGTCAAACAATTTCTTGATTTTTTAATAATAAAATTGATGATAAGCAAAAAAAAGAAAACCTACTGATATAAGGAACATTTTTATTAAAAATTACAACTGCTGAATTTCGTCAAAAATTTAAATTATTATATCATCATCTGCATCAGCAGCAGCTTGACCTTCACCAGTGATAAAAAATTTTTTATTGTACATAACAGAAGTAGAATTTGTAAAACAAATTTTGAAATATTTCGGAAAGGAAATTCTTGCCCGCAGTTCTTAAAACTAGAGAGAAATGTTCAAAACTTTTGACTACTTTGCAGTACATCTTTTTTTACAATTCCAGTCCAGTCGACTGTTATTAATGAATTATACTCATTTTCAGCTACATAAAGATTTGTAGGTGAAATGAGATACAAAAATGGTAAATCACTGAATTTCGTTCTTGTTACTTGATTCAAGCAAACTTGAGGAGTTAGAACACTGATATTTTTGAACAAATCAAAGTGATCTGGTAATCGCTTGATGAGTTCTCCCAGCAGCTTTCGGATATAGTTGAAACATTTTATTTCTACAGTTTGTTTTATATTTGCAATAGGTAGGAAGTGCCCTTTGATATTCAATGCCAAAATCACTTTGATGAGGCTGAACGTACGCCAAAGGGTTTTCATAGTTTCGGATAATCACCTTTGAATCTCCCTGAACAAATGCCGCTTTAAAGATTTTTGAGATTAACAAACTTATTAAACGAGACACATGCTCGTAGGCATTTCCAAGGTCCATATCGTCTTTTTGAAAAATTAAGTTCAATTTATTTGTTTCAAACAAAATTGGACGAATTATTAGTAGTGACAAAAAATTTGAATTGTCCTGTAGCATTTCATTCAATAACCTTGCACTGTAACACTTTTCTTTGTTACAGTACTAAAATGGATTTTCAATTCTTCATAATTTTCAATCAATCTGTTCACAGCCATGAATCTTGCTAACCACCGAGTACTGGAAATGAAATAAATACTGGCTAATGGCTATATTATATTAGCACAAATTTTCATGCTTAGGTTAGCACCACAAGTAAACAATTCAAATTTCAGTTCAGGGGCGTCTCAGGCAGTGAATATCTTTTTTTCAAAAATTTTTCAAAAAAAAAATGTAAATTCAAATTATTCAAATTGAGGTTCAAATATGAAGTAGCCCATTTCGTCGCCAATACGAAATTTTCAGTCGCATGGACAGTGCTCAAGTCGCCCAAACTGGCAACAGGCAACACTGGTGCGCTATGGAATTGTCAACTTTCAGCACGCTAGAGGCATGCAACAGGCTGTGCCTCATGTTGCAACACTCCGTGCGCTATAGCGCATGCATTTGTTGAAAGCAACAGCGCACAGATATGTAGACATGATTTTACACTTTTTTCTAGTGCATTTTCTATGTCGTTTTCTGGTAATTAATAAGAAAACAAACTGTTGAAGGAAGTTAATAACTATGTTAATAAAAGCAATACATACGCTTTTCTGTATTTTCACTACTTGAAGTAGTATGTTACGTGACAACCCGACGTTACGCCCTCCGCGCACAAACGGTCGCCGGCTCTCTCAACGTCGAGGTGGGTTCCCTAACACGTAAGCGGAGGTTTTCGAAATTGGTCACAATCGGGAATTGCCGAATTTAAGGGCGCCACTGTTATTGTAAATAGACAAATTTTGGTTCGACACACACAGATGGATAGCAGGCCACCTGCCGCGAAAGATCTTAATAAACCAAAAATAAAATATCAAAAATAAATGAATCTCTCACAATTTGGTCCCTGAAACAAAATTTTAAAACACCGAAAAGAAACCCTTTTATGATACAATATGCTATAATAAATGAATTAAAAAAAAAAAGAATACAAACAACAATCAAAACACAAAATTTATATATGGAATTTAGATATTAAAGTTGACAAACAAAAAAAAATACTGAAAGCCGGCGTTGAATTTGAATTAAAGTGCTTAAAATTAAACTAATCATACAATTTTGACAATTTTGAATTTATTATTTACTATTTGGAACAAAGTTTATCGTTTAATAATAAAAAAACTTTGTAGACTAACAAAAGTGGCACTGATATAGATAAAATGATCCAATTTTTATCACAAGATAACACACTTAACAACCAAATTTTAAAGTTTACTCACATACGAGAGATGCTGGAGCTGCGGGACCTGATATTCCAAGATATTTTCTACCTCGTCGCGATGCAACTTGAAATGATCGATATGTTATTTGTAATACTTCATTGTGACCCAACTTTGAAATCCTCAAACGAGATATTCGTAATTTTCTTTACCCAAAAATACGATGTGACTTATTGCGGAAGCGTCGTAAAATCCCCATTAATATTGGGTTGAAAGCGTAAAAAAAAAAAAATATTCACTCCCACCACATGTACAATTTGAATTTTTAAGTGGACTCACAACTTAAGGGGTTAAGTGGGTTTCAGAGGTTAAAAAAAGGTATTTTTACTTTTTTTTTAATATATACAATCATATATTTTATTTAAACTATTCAGCATATCAAAGATACATGTTTAAACAGTACTTTGTGAAATTTTTATTTAAAAATTCCGAAAACTTAGCCGTTGGTACTTCATCTACCTTGACGTCTCAAGAACAAATGCTCTTGCCGTGGACAGCATAACTCATTATTGGTTCATCTAAAATTAAAAAAACAAAAATATTTCGTTAGTACATGGATAAATCTCGTTATTGGACGAAGGAAAATAAAAAACAAATTAAACTTTGAATTTTTGACAAAAAAGCACATTTTTTGGTCAAATTTTCGTCATGTATTGGCTCGAAAAAATTAGTTGTAATAAAAAAAAAAAAAAAATCCTTCCTTCAATGACTATATAATGTTATTTTAAAGATGTGTGCAAAATTTGAACAAAATCGCTTCATAACTTTTCGAGAAATCATGTCCACCGACTTAAAAAATTGAGTTTTGAAATAAACGCGTTTAAAGTTTATAAGACCTCATAAGTTAATCATACCATTGTACTTTTTTGACTCTACTATGCATAACAAAATCAATTTATTGAACTGGTATAAACTATAATAAAAAAAAAAAAAAAATTGAAATAACATGCAAAAATTTTTTTTTTTAACTTACATAGAATCGTCGATTCCGGCACCATAAAGTAAAGCACCTGCTGCTGCGGCAATATCCAGAGCATCCTTTTGCTCTTGCCTGTGACGAATTCTTGCTTCACGAGTCGCAGCGTCAGCTTTCTTTTCGGCAATGAGTATGCGATTCTCATCTTCTTTTCGGGCATACTCGTGGCTGTTTTGGCCAAGTTTTAAATCCATGCCATGCATAAAAAGCAACAAAGCTGAGATTCCTTCGTTGATAGTGCCAGCAGCGACAAACGCAGCAATCTCTATTATTTTTGAACCAGCTGGAAGTATTTTTTGAGTAATTTTCCAAATTAACTGATTCAAACTTTCATTATTGTTTTGCGTGAAGCCACCAACACACCTCTCCAAGAGCTCTTCTTTGCTGAGTTATTTATAAATAGGCTTGATAGCTGATGAAACCTCATTTGGTAATGGATCGTAGTCGTGTTTGTATGATGAAAGAGTGTTCATTGCTGAAGCACGCTGCCAAGTGCACCATGAGTTAGGGTCCTTTGGACATTTATCGTGTTGTGGATTTTTGTCTATGGAGATATAATGAAAATAAGTTGCCCATATAGCGTCTCTCATATTTTGCATCGAAAAGTAGTTTCTTCTTATAGCTAGGCCATAACAAACTGTTAGCTTATCAATAAATTTGCCAGTAAGTTTGCCTTTGTCAGACAGAGTTTTTTTTCTACTTGTTTTACCGGTTTTGTTTTTTTTTCTTCAAAAGTTTTATTGACTAAATCACGTAAGCGCTTACCAATCCTCTTCTGCACATGTCCTATGCATTCTTTTTTATTTATAATAAAATCGTCGCCGTAAGGTTTGACATTAAGAACTCCGGAATATGTTTTGGAGTCTCCAATATAATTTGAGTACCTTAGGCCGTATTTTTTAAAAGAGCGTTGAAACTTGCAACGATTGATGAAACTTCCATATTACCAGCTGGTCCTTGGTGATTGGCACTACATTCGTTTTTGCCAAAATGATCTGCCTGCCACTCTTCAAATTCGGTTGTGTTCAGTTTTTTTTTCCAAATTTCACATAGTTTACAATATGAACATTTTACAAAAATATCCAAAACTTTTCCGCTATAATAACCAATTAACGTAGACACACCGTATAATGATGAAAAACCGCGCTTTTTCCAAGTACCATCACCTGATACAGTTACATCTGTCGTATCATCAATACCACTTTCATCACACGTTAATTGTTTTTCTTCTTTTGCAGCCGATGAAAAAAGTGTTTCAGCAACCACTTGAACACATTGATGAATTTTCTGAACATAAAAATCATATGCTGACTTATTCAAAAAATAACAACTTATATCCATCAAGCCACAGAATTTTTTACATCCGGCAAGTCCTAATAGCCACGCAATACTCGCATCACAATTATAAACCTACGATTTATTTCATATGATTTACCAATTTTTTGACACGATAAAATGTATCTAGGCTGACATTTTTCACACTCTACGAGAATTTTGAAACCAAGGCCAAATTTCACACACTGTTTAAAATCCACTTTACCATTACATATTTTATCCTCTTCATTCTCATTTATTACATTAGAACACTTCACAAAAGTAGATAGTGTTGCAAAAACTAAAAAAAAATCGATGATTGCATACTGCAGAATGCCGTCCTCTGGCACGTGTTTTTCATCTTGGCTTTTGAGTTTTTTCGCCGACGCGACGTGCTGGTGAAAGATTTGTCGTCTATCTCAGCAGTTTTCGGATTAAATGATTGTTTTCTTTTCTTTGCTCTATCTTTTCTTCGACCACTAGTTGTTCGATCAGATCTTGTAACTTTACTCATATTTAATAAATAAAAATATATAAACACTTATAGTAAAAATTCACAAACACTTATAATCTCAAATCAACGTATTGGCTCAAAGCAAAAATCAACTAAAACTTGTTAGATTTGCCCTTGAATTGTAAAAGAAAGTGAGAAACCTCGACCAACAATAGCTACGCGGCTGCTTTCGTATACCCGCGAAGCGCTGCACTGACGTGGCCTGATGGGCGGAACTTCCGACGGGTCTATAGTCGATCTGAGATATGAATAATATAGGTGGCGCGTGGTTTGTAAAGTCAAATTTACATCGGGAAACTTCAGATAATTTAAATAGTACTTGATCTTATAATAATATTAAACATTCACCACAAAAAAGCAAAATGTTATAACCAAATATTTACGTCTATTCGATATTACATTTAACTCTGTTCAAATCTATCTTATTTATGACTTTACCCGGTTCAGTTTAGGCAACACGCATAGCACTTCAATCGTAAAAATTTTGTTATTGTAATAGCGTCTAACTTCAAAGCAATTTCATTGGTTTACATTTCAAGGTTGTCTCTTTAGTGCAAATTCCAATATGTTTCTTAAAAAAAACAGACTATATCTCTTAAAATTTTACTCGGATCGATTTGAAATTTTAGGAGAATATTTTAAACATATTGTACTATTTAATAAGGCAAAAAAATCGATTTTTTGAAATTTTAAAACCCACTTAACCCCTTAACTACTTTTAACAAATCAACTTTAACATTTTGCACCTAACCACTTGTGAGTTGATTCGATGGTCAGAGCCAACTGAGCAATTAGCGGGATAATTTCAAGATGGAAACCAACGAAATCTAATGGGTTGCATAAATTAAGGCGTAAAATCTATATATATATATATTATAGCACTACAGGCCTTGTAGACCCATGGCTTGTTTTGCTATTTTAGCCCATATCTTCCGATTCTTCGCTTTTTCTTTCCAATCTATGATGTGTAAACAGTCCAAGTCGTCCTGTACTTCTTTTTTCCATCTTGACTTTGGTCTTCCTCTTCTTCTTGTTCCACTCATTGTCATTCTCCAAATGATACTTGGCACTCTTTCTTCCCCCATTCTCACTAGGTGTCCCAACCACCTTATCCTTTGTGCCTTCACTATTCCAACTATGGTATTTTCTCCATACAGCTCATATATTTCGTGGTTGTTCCTTCGTTGCCACCTTCCATCTACATATTTTCCACCAAAAATCTTTCTCAGAATTTTCCTTTCCCATACATTTAACATGAGTTGGTCTTGTTTCGTGAGTGTCCAGGCCTCGCCTGCGTACGTTACCACCGGACGTATCATTGTTTTGTACACCTTTATTTTTACATTTCTAGAGAACATGCCACCAGTCAGTATCCTTTGTAATGCATATGCACTTCTATTTCCTGCCGTAATTCTGGCTTTGATTTCTTCATTGTTTCCAGGCACTCTTGTTATTAGTGTTCCCAGATACGTGCATACTTGTACTTCTTGAAATTTGAATGTTTCCCCCTGTTCTGATCTTATCTGTAGGTATTTGTCTTGCTCGAAAGGTCTATCGCTCCACACCATATATTTAGTTTTTTCGACGTTTATCGCGAGTCCCATTTTGTTTGCAGCCCTTAAGATTTTTACTACAATTTGTTGCAACTCTTGTTTTGTTCTTGTTATGAGCGTTATGTCATCTGCGAAAGCAAGGCATTGCTGGTGTTTGCGGAAGATGGTATCGCTTCTATTAATTTTACTTTCTCGTAATGCTTTCTCCAATACTACATTAAACAAAATTGCAGAGAGCGGGTCACCTTGTCTTAGTCCACTCTTGATTTCAAATTTCCTTGACAGTCTTCCATTAATTTTGATCTTATTTGATGTTTCTTCCAAAGTCATTTTAACCAATCTTATCAACTTATTGGGTACACCAAATTCTTTCAGAGCTAGATATAGTTGATTTCTATTCACACTGTCATACGCCTGTTTAAAATCAACGAAAAGTAAGTACGTTGGTATTTTGTGCTCGTAGCTTGTCATTTGCAGTTCTTTTAGGACATATATTTGGTCAATTACCGATCTGTTCTTCCGGAATCCACTTTGGTATTCTCCTATAATCGCTTCCACATATTGACTCAACCTATTCTTGATACACGTTGCCAGTATCTTATACGCAACGTTCAACAATGCAATGCCTCTATAGTTGTCACATTTCGTTTTATCGCCTTTTTTATGTATGGGGCAAACTATCGCTTCTCTCCACGACTTTGGCATTTCTTCATTAATCCATATTTTCCCAATCAGTTCGTGCACCATTACTTCAATTGTACCTCTCCCATATTTAATCATTTCAGCTTGTATTTGATCTTCACCCGCACTTCTATTATTTTTCAAGCTCCAAATAATTTTTTGAATGTCTTCCAATTTAGGCTTTTCTACTTCTGGCTCATTTGTGCTGTCGTTAAAAAGTTCACTTGCTTCTTCTTCATTGGTTTGTCTATTTAGTAGCTCTTCAAAATACTCGACCCATCTCTCCATAGCTTCCGTTTGACCTCCTACCAAATTTCCTTGTTTGTCTTTGCAGAGCGTTGTTCTTGCCGTATATCCTTTTTTTACTTTTTTAATGCCCTGGTAGAAATTTCTGACCTCTCTGTTTTTAAAATTCTGTTCTAGGGTTTCTAATTTTTCTATTGTATACTTTCTTTTCTTATCTCTGATCAGTTTCTTACATATTCGTCTTTGTACTTCATATTTTAGTCTGCTTTCCAATGTTTTTGCTTCTAGCATTCTTTTCCTTGCTTTCTCTCTTTTCTTGATTTGTTCTTTGCATTCCAAATCATACCATTCTTTATGCTTGTAGTTTCTTTCAGTTTTTTGTTTGGATGCTGCTCTTTTCATAATTCTAGCCAAGAGGTTTGCACTTTCCTCTATATTTTCCGCTTCCTGCTCTTTTCCTGCTTCTTCCTCTATAGTTCTCCCATATTCTTCTTGAACCATCTGCTTTTTAAATTCTATTCGAAGTGGCATCCTTAACTTGTGTCTTTCGTTTTCTATTTTTATTGGAATGACTGACTTTAATTTTGCTCCCAATAGAAAATGGTCAGAATCTATGTCCGGTCCTCTATATGTTCTCACGTCCCTGATGCATGTCTCACTTCTTATCTCTACTAAAATATGGTCTATTTGATTTACATTTTTCCCATCTGGTGTTGTCCATGTCCCTTTATGTATTTCTTTGTGGTTGTATTGGGTGCTCATTACTTTCATATTGTGTTCAATTGCAAAATCTACGACTAATTTTCCATTTTCGTTTGTCTCTGGATGCATGCTATACCTCCCTATGGTTGGTCGATACGCCACTTCTCTTCCTATTTTAGCATTACAATCTCCGAGCACCAGTTTCATATCATATTTGGGAATTTTTCGGTATTCTTTGTCTAATGTTTCGTAGTACTCTTCTTTTATCTCTAGTGTTTTTTCTTCGGTTGGTGCGTGAATGTTGATTATACTTATTTTTTGGTATCTACCTCTTAAGCGTAATAGGCAAATTCTATCGGATGTTGGTATAAAATTCATGACTGCAGGTTTACATCTGTTACTCACTACAAATCCCGTTCCCAATCTTCTATTATTTCCGCTGCTCATAAAGAATGTGTATCCCTCCATGTCAAAAATTCCGCTATCTTTATGCTTTGTTTCTTGTATTGCCATTAAGTCAATGTTGTAATTTCTCATTACCTTTATAAGTTGCTTCAACATTCCCCCCTCAAAAATTCCTCTTACATTCCATGTTGCTATAAATACTATTTCATTGCTTCGTTTCTCTTTTACTTCTTTTTTGTTATTTTCGAAATCCAACTCAATTCTTCCAGGTCTCGCAGTTTTTGCCATTTTTTGGTTCCGTCCGGCTGTGTTCGCTGCTAGTTTTTTGCAGACGACCGTTCAACATGCTTTTCTATTTTTAGCTTGTCCTCGTCCCAATTCCAAAATCTATATAAACTTAAAATAATTACGTAAGTGAAATCGTCACGGTCAAGTTAGGTACTTCCCCAATAGTGCTGACTTGCGAAATCTTGAGAGATCTACTGTGTTTCATGATTACGGTCTATTCTTAGTTATAAACTGGCGACAAAATATTAAGTTTCTACTTATTTAAATTAATCAGGTTAATTATAAAACGCAATCTGGATATACTTTTGTTAATTTTAGATTTAAATTTAGCTGTTCAAAATGTACTTTAAATTAAATTGCAAACAAAATTACTGGTAAAATTTGGAAAAAGCTCTAAATTTGAAATTCACGTTACAAGTATCTTCGTTGATGGTAGGATTTTTCTGAATCGTGCGAATATTTTCATTTGAAGAACAACCAGGGTATATTTTCTTAGCTGTAGATTTATTAAAACATCAATAGTTAAAGAAAAAAAAACATTAAAATTTTTTAAAATTGCCTTTTTTATTTTCAGTACTTATATTATTCTAAGTAGTGTTATTATACTTATATTCTCACCATCACTTTCGTCCACATAATCAGAGTCGTCATCACTACCGTTGGAATCGTGAAATGGGTTACTATCCACACTATTACTCGAAAATTCATCCAAAGCACTAATTTTTTCAGTAACAAAACTACAACAACGTATAATAACAAACAATTCAAAGCGAGGTTAGATTTACGTTTGGAGAAAGATTTCATGTCATGACATAACAAAATTGTCATGTCAATTATTACAAAAAAATATAATATAATTATTATAAAATCTTACCTGTATATGTACAATTATGGACTCAATTACTTCAAGCGTTGAGAACTTCCAGTGGTAATGTTAGTTATAATATGGCGTTCTTTTGGTGGTATAAGATGTGATAAAATCATTAATTCCAAAGCTCGCTTTCCACCTGAAAGTGGGTAATCAGCATGGAAATTCTAATTATGTCTAGTTACTATTTTTATACCTTCATTTTCGCATTCTCTTCATGTTTTAACTAAATTGAGAGGTGAAATTAGTCTTTCAACTTTTTTTCGTTTAGATTTAAAACTGTCTCAAAAAATGAATTCTAATGTAAATACAATTTTAAGCCGCATCCAGGGTATAACGTGTCCAAGTCTTGATTAATCTGCGAATTTAATAGAAAATATACGCTATTCAGTGTTTTATCAGTTTTATTTTTAAACTTACTAGAACATTTGCTCGCAAGTCTCTTATTATAGGCTAACGATTAATCAAATCACTTGTTTTTTTAGTTTTTAGTCCTTGTATTTTTTCTAATTTCGGATGTGATATTTCATTTCTCCAAAATTGTTGCCTATGGTTCACTGTTGTGTTTCGTACGGTGTAAATTTTGTTGCAGAATGTAGATTGAAATTTTACAAAATTATGGCAATGGATAAGAATTTATCCCATTGATTTTGATTATTATGTACATGGTGTCTTAAATATTCTTTGATTACTGTATGTGATCTTTCAAGACATCCATTATTGATTCGATGGTGATAACTAGAAGTATTTAATACTAAATCTAAATACCTGCTTCCCATTATAACGGATAAGAATCAAAAAGGTATTAAATTAAAAAGATTTTTATTCCGCGTCTGTTGGCTATATTTATACCCAACACTTGATATTTTATGATTTAATTATTGTTAAAAACTCAATAGTAAAATTAAGAAGTAAAAATTTAAAAAAAATTACTTGGATCTTCCTCTATCATGTCCAGCATATTGTCGTTTAAATGTGTCTGTTTCACGAAAACGTAGATGAATGTTTTCGAATATTTTTGGTTGGGGATATTACGGCCAGGAAACCGTTCAATGTACAATCGTATAGCTCAGGGGTGGCCAACTTGATTGGACCCAAGATCTCTTATTCACTAACGAGACCCTGTGCGATCTACCAATTACATACTTCTAGAAATATTAAATGAAACAGCATAGTTCAGTACACAATCATGTAGCATTTTTTATTTTATTAAGAGAAAAAACATAAATGTGAAAATTATACATACTAACTACTTATTTACATATATATTAGTGTGAGCATTGCGTCTGAGTATCTTCCACTAGTTTAGCATAATCAGGTTTGTAGTTGGAGATTGCCAACCTTAAAGAATCCAATGTATGAGCGTCTGTCAAGCGAGAATGGTGTTTACTTTTTGTTTGCTTTAAGTAGGAAAATGCCGACTCACATAAATATGTTGAACCAAAACACGAATGAAGTTGTTCAACACATTTCTTCAAATTTCGATATTTTTCGTTGGAAACCAATGCCCAGAAATCTTGACCTGAGGATGACCTTGCTTTAAGAAATATGTCGCAGCGCAGAGTAATAATTTCGTTTTGTAACATCATGTCCTCCATTTGAAATGTATCTGCAAATTTTGTAGCCAATTCATAGATATCACTATGATCAATGGAATCATTGAACGGATAACTGATGAATTGAACCAAGTTTTCAATTTTTCTGAAATCACCAAAGCGAATTTCGAAGTCTGCTACCACTGCCCTAATTTTTGTCGTATATTTCTTAGAAATGAAATTGTAGGTAGGATGTTTTTCCATATGATCCTTGATGTTAACAAATTGTTCAAATCTTTTCTTCTCTATGTCAACTATCATAGACGCTGTTTGACATTGAAACGCTGCAATAGAACTCATCATTTCTGTTAATGTTTTATGTTTTTGAGTTTGTAGACTCAGATTTAATGTACTCAGTTTTCCAGTAAAATCTGCCAAAAAAGCTAAATCACATTGTCAGTCTAAATCACACAATTGCTGATAATCATCACCCCTTTCATCAAGAAATTTTATTATTTCGTCCAATAGATCTCGAAATCTTTGCAAAAACTTGCCTCGACTCAACCACCTCACGTCAGTGTGCATTGCCAATTCTGGTTCCTTCTCATCTAATTGCTGTTTAAAGAGCCGCCTTTGGAGGGATTTTCCCTTATGGAATTTACAATCTTAAAAGAAATATCCATCACATGTTTCGTGTTTAATCTCTTACTAGGCAGTACTTGTTGATGAATTATGCAGTGGTAGCTAATGAAGTCTGGAAAATCTTCGTCTTTGTGACAAAGAGTAATAAAACCATTACGAATACCTGTCATTGCAGGAGCTCCATCAGTTGTCATTGATACGAGTTTATACATGCATAGCTTAATCTGGCAAGTATATGCTTTGAATTCCGTGAATATATCAAGGCCACGAGTTTTTCCTTTTAAGGAAATCATACTTAGCAGTTCTTCTTTGGTTGAGAAATCTTCGAAGACCATCCGAATACAAACAAGTAATTGTGCAGTATCAGTGACATCTGTTGGCTCGTAAAATTGAAGCGAAAAAGCAACGCAGAGGGCGATATCTTTTTGTAGTTGTCGTTTAAGTTTTTACTTATTATTTCTATACGGCGCATCACAGTATTTCGCGACAGCTGTAATCCATGAACAGCTTTTTTAATTTCGTTTTTATTTTTGAAATTAACGAACAGCGAATCTGACACTTCTTCGAAAATTTCTTTGATGTATTCTCCATCGGAAAAAGGTTTGCACTTTTGTGCAATTCTGTAGCTTACTTGGAAAGAAGCTTCAGTTGCAGCTTTACTTTGCTGAATAGGCCCAAAAAACATGTTTTCTTGGGACATGCGAAGATCTTGGGACACGCAGTGCGCGAGTGAGTAGTCCTTTGATACGTCGAAAAGATCTTGTTGCACTTCAGTTGTAACTCCAAATCTTGCTTTGGCGGTCCCTTGTAGGTGGACATAAACTTCTCAAAGTTTGATTCATAAACTTCTCAAAGTTTGATTCTTGAGAATGGCTTCCAAATCTGTTGGTTATTGTTCTTATTCAGGCATCATCCTCGGAATCGCTGTTGTCACCGGCATAAGGGACTAATCGGTTGACGTGAACCACTTTTGGCTTGCCTCTTGGTGGTCTCTTGATGGTCTGTTTAAAAGCTTTGTTACAATCTTCAGTCCAGGTGTAACTTCGTTCATTTTCGGTCAGCTTGGTCAAAGGTTTGGCAACATTAGCCAATCCTGGTACAAAACGTTGATAATACGTACATAACCCGAGAAAACTGCAGAGCTGATGTTGGTCTTTTGGGATTGGCCATTCTTCTACTGCTTTGATTTTGTCTGGGTCAGCCTTTACACCGCTTCTGGATACGACGTGTCCAAGGTATTTCACTTCTGTCCGAAAAATGTGGCATTTCTTCGGGCTTAACTTAAGATTAGCCCCTCTCAATCGTTGAAACACTTCTTCCAAATTTCCCATGTGTTCCTCAAACGATTTTCCAACCACAATTATGTCGTCCAAATACACTAGACACGTTTTCCATGATAATCCTCGCAAGATTGTTTCCATCAAACGCTCGAAGGTAGCCGGAGCATTACCCAATCCAAAGGGCATTACGGTGAATTGCCATAATCCATTTCCGATGGTAAACGCAGTTTTTTCGCGGTCACTGGGTTCCAAATCTACTTGCCAATATCCACTCTTCAAATCCAAAGTAGAAAACCATTTTGAACCGGAGAGGGTATCCAAGGTGTCGTCAATTCGGGGAAGAGGGTAGCTGTCCTTTTTTGTTACGGCGTTCAGTTGTCTATAGTCAACGCAAAATCTTGTAGACCCGTCCTTCTTCTTTACTAAGACGACTGGGGACGCCCATGGACCACATGATGGTTCGATCAGCCCCTGCTTTTCCATATCTTTAATTATCTTTTCGGCTTCTTCACGTTTAGCCAATGGAAGCCGTCTCGGGTGTTGCCTTATGGGTTGGGCACTTCCAACATTGATTTTGTGTTTTACTATCCGAGTTCGTCCTTTAGAAATTTCATCCACCCTGGTCGAAATGTTCCCATGGGTACCACCCAATGGGCAGAATTGGGCCACCCATGGGCATATGCCCATGGGTACGTGACCATGGTCACATGGGCATATGCCCATGGGTACGTGACCATGGCCACATGCCCATGGTCACATGGGTACATAACCATGGTCCATACCCATGGGCATGTGCCCATGGGTGGCCCAATTCTGCCCATGGGTACCTCCCCATTGGATGGTACCCATGGTCACATCCCCATTAAATGTGACCATAGGCACATCCCCACTAAATATGTGGAGATTGAGTAAATTATCTGCAATAAATAAAGCTAAATATTAAAAATTTGTAACTTTATTTACAACTTTTTAAACTACAAATTTTCACAACAATTAAAACAACAAATTAACCTAATAACAAATTACAACAAATGCCTAATAAATTAATACAGTATCTTAAGGTGGTGACTGACTTGTAACTGAACGTTTTAATGTAATGTAATCTAACACAAACATTTAATAGTCATTGCCGATACACTAACACGTAGCAAGCACCAACGGCGAGCGAAGCATCCGTGCTCCATTTGACTGTCGGTTTTTTGACGAATTCCTTCGATTATTACATCACATCATGACGTATTCGTTTTGAGCAACTCGTTTATTTAGCCGAACGAGCTTTGTAATGTAATGCTCGTCGCGAACGTTCCATTATTATTACATTACAACGTTCAGTTCCAAGTCAGTCGCCACCTTTAAAGATATGACTAAATTAATTTGTTACGCCTCTCCGCACAGTTTTTATTTTTGAACATAAATATTCAATGGTTTTCTTTTTCTGTTTTGCTCTTTCAGCATCGTTAACTTCATTTTTTTCTTTGTCCGTCCTCGAATTTAATAAAACTAGAAAAAAACGATCTTTATTTTATGTATTAAATAATTTTAGTATATACGTTACCTTGCAAATAAGCTTTTTTTTGAGGACTGCATGCAGTCGAGCTTCCGAATTTTGGACATTTGGACAAGCCGCATCTGTAGCACTACACAAACAAAGCTGTTCCCTTGTCCAAAGAATGTCAATGCATTTCTTAATAAACTTTGAATCTCCAGTTATGCCACTGGCGACCTGATTAGCAGCTTTAAATTGTGCATCCGTTAGTGTAAACTAGGAAAAAAAAAATTGTAATAATTATTATAGATCAAAAAATGATGTATATGTATTTACCCCAAGTTCATCTTCTCCATCGACAGATGGATTTTCTGATTCTGAAGGTTCTGCAACCGGTACGTCTTCAGATTCTTTGCTATTAATATCCTTTACGTCGATTTGATGAGTTATAACGTTATATGAGTTATATGAGTGATACCGAATATTGAGACGAACCAACTCTTTATTTTGATCAGCAACTTTCCCTGAACTGATCTTATAAAATTTGCATTTCATTGGCCTGCAGGATGGAAGTTGTTCTAAGCTCAATTAGCTCAGCTTCCATTGCTTTATTTTTTTCAACTACTTCCATATAGTCTGTAAATGATATATGATCCCGAAGTATCCTAAAAGACGATTAAAGTTTATTTAAAAAGAACTTTTGGTAACTGATTTATACTAATTACTTTACAGTTTCAATGGCATTCGTTTTCTTTTCTTCATCTTTAGATGACGCATTCAGCTGCCTCAAATTAGTTTAGCCAAAAAAATTAGTTAACTGATAAATTTATTAGTTACAAAATTTTAAAACTTCAAAGAATATAAAATCTTTCAGATACGATACTTACAGTATTAACTTCGCTTTGTCATGTTCTTATCGTTCGTTCCTATTGTTGTTTCGGCTGGCCTACGAGTCCTTTTCTGACTCAATAAATTTACAAGTTCCTCTTCCGAGTCTAAAAATATTCCTATACCTCCATAAACTAAGACTAAAATAAGACACCTACCTGCTAATTTCAAAATAATAGCTTTATAGTAGCCTGCTAATGGTACACTTTTTTGCTTATTACTAAAGCTTCTCTTTATCTCATCAACGTGAAGAATTTTATGCTCACGAGTCATAACTTTTCATGGAATATCCCTATCTTGTGGACTCAAAAACACGTTGTATTGGTAAACAACTCTAGATGGAGGTTATTAAAATCTTCAAAAAAAGTTTTAGGCACTTCTGTTTTGTCAGACACATACTGCACATGTGGCTACATTGTTCTAAAAGTAATCAAGTACCAGACCTAAAACATTAATTAATATTTAAAAAATTAACTTACTTCATAATATATTAATAAAACCTTGTATAAATGAGTTTTAAAGATAATAAACACAATGGCAATTTTTAGGTTGTTTTCAAAAAATTATGAAATTATGTTTTACCTGCGTTTATTTCATTGAAATAAAACAATTTCGATGTTATGCAAAATATTACAAATCACTGCACTCTAAACAATAAACGATCACTATAAATTATAATATAATATCACGTGTACTATGATATCAATATTTACTATATTATTATAAATTAACGAAACTAAATAGTGGTACCAACAGAACAATTATTATAAATTACGTTTTGGTTTCGATGGCAATTTAAAGAAAAACAACGAATCGAAATCATCTGATTTATATAATATTAATTATATTAATCCGCTAATTACTGATTTGTTCGAAAATAAAAAAATAATTACGTAGAACTCAGATGTTGCTTGGATGTAAAATTTTAAGTTCAATTTTCAAACATTCAGATGAAATACTCTAATATACAATAATAATTTTATAATGATATGATTAAATAATAATAATATTTTTGAATAATTTTAGAACAAATACGCAAGTAATATTAATGTGTTTTGGAGAATTGACATATATTGCCGAATTTCCCAATTTTTATGAAAAAGATTAATTTTTATTTATTTTTTTTATAATAGTTGGTCTCCTAGGAACCTAAAGCCTGTTTGACACGACGTTAAATTTTATATAAAATTTACATGTAAATTTTTATGTAAATTTGCACATATTTTTAACACATAATTCTATGTAGGTAAAAATAATTTTCTGTTTGCAACGATGTCAAATTTGATAAAAAATTTAACACGCGCGCTTGCGTATTAACAAACAGTTTAGGGACATTTTTCAGATATTTGGTTTCATTTGATTTTTATGAAATTTCGGTGAAATGTTTGTGAACTTCAAAAATCAAACTGGGCGGACTTTAGGCGTGATAATGTCTACTGCGAACATTTACACGCACTTTTACCACCAAATTTAGAACATGTTCTAAATTTTTTTCATAAAAATTTAACACAAAATTTGCTGATAAATTTTCGATAAATTTTCATAAATTTAACGTCGTGTCAATATAAAATAATATAATAAAAAAAACACGTGGCACTCGCGGGTTCGACCCGCGAGTGCGGGTAAAGTAAAGTCGGTTTACGAACGATAATTTTACGTGATAACGTCATAAGAAAACGTTGATGAAAAATTTCATACTTTTATGAATTGAATTGAATTATTTTTTAATTAAATTAAATTAATTAATTATTTATTTTTTAATTAAAACAGATAATACGAATTAAAACTAAGTTATACATTAACCCTCGATAAGCTTTTGCGTTATGTGCATGAAACATAATTGCATCATTTTGTGATCGCGAGATCGAACCTCATTTCCCTTTTTTTGTTTTTTATAATATTTAAAAATAAATAAATAATATTATATAAATACATATTTCTCATTTTATTAAATTTATGCATAAAATTAAAATCGCATATGCCCAAGGTCATGTCATACATCAAATATACTCATGGTCACATAATACCCATGATCACATCACATCTGCACATGGTCACATTGCATCTGCCCATGGTCACATTGCATTTACCCATGGTCACATTGCATCTGCCCATGGTCCCATTACGTGCCCATGGGTATATCCCCAAGAAGTTTGGGGATATGACCAATGTGACCATGGGCACACATGGGAACATTTCGACCAGGGGGTACCATCTGTGTAAATGTGACATACGTGATCCGCTAGGTTTTCATCATCGCAATCAAAGGGCATATAATTGATGTCTAAATTGCCGCGTTCTCCCGGGTGTCTAAGCTCACTAGTAATAGGTCTCCTATCTACATCCGTAAACTTTTGAAAAACTTTAAAGTTTCGCGCAGCTGCTAAGTGAAGGAGCATAATGTTAAATATAATTTGTAAGGCAGAGGTGGGTGTCGTCCTATATGCCCTAGATAATATTAGTAAAAATAGTCTCTGAGCCGCGTTAGTTATTTTAATATACGTGTATCCCGGCTACGCTCACCCCACAACTCCGCTCCGTAGATAAGCTTGGGCTCAATTACCGATCTATATAATCTGTTTAAAATCTCAGTTCGCAGTCCCCATTGTTTTCCGACCATACGAGCCATCCTCAAAGCAATGGGTACTGTTACTTCACGCACATTTTTGGCGTGCTCGATCCATTTTAAGTCGTTATCAATAATTAAGCCCAGGTATTTCCCTACCATTTCGCAATCTATCATTGTGTTGTCTAGCTGTATTTGAGGCCAGCGCAGCCTAGTCATTTTGGTAAACCACACCACCTGAGTTTTAGCAACGTTGTAATACACTTTATTTAATTTACTCCATTTTAAGCATTGCCTGTAAGTTGCTGCCCAGTCGGTTTCGATGTCCCGCACTTCCGAACCGTATAGCACTATGGCTTGGTCATCCGCAAATGCCTGTGCGCAATACCCGCCTATTAATGTGGTACGATATAAAGTTTTAAACCACCCTTCCATTATGACCAGCCACAGTACCGGCCCTAAGCTAGATCCTTGTGGACAACCCCTGACTACTCCTCTTAGAACGGTTTCATCCCATACAAAACGATCCGTTAAAAAACTCTTAATAATGTACAGCAGATTTGCTGGGCATCTCATTTCTTTTAAGGTATAAGTGATGTTAGAGTGCCACGCAGAGTTAAACGCATTACTGATATCTAGCATTATTAAAAGCGCGTGTCTACCTGTTGCAAGTATAAGCTTGATGTGCCCGATGAGATCTGCCACAGCTTGTGCTGTACTTCTTCCGCAACGAAAACCGTACTGCCACCGAGAGAAAAGGTGATTGTCTTCGATGTGATAGATCAATCTACTCGTACAGAGTTT
This sequence comes from Cantharis rustica, assembly GCA_911387805.1. NCBI lineage: Eukaryota > Metazoa > Arthropoda > Insecta > Coleoptera > Cantharidae > Cantharis > Cantharis rustica. The sequence continues at coordinate 35,765,878 of OU426880.1, forward strand.
ATCTAAGATCTTTCCGCATGCTACAGAGATGGTAAGCGGCCTGGTCCCACCCCCCCGGCTTGTCTATCCACACTAATCTACCTACCTTCCAAACCTTTGGAAAGTGGCCCAGCCGATAGTATTCGTTGAAAAGCTGACACATCCACTCTATTTATTTCCCACAATCTACGTATTACCTTAACCGGTACTCCGTCACATCCCGCTGCTTTATTGATTTTGATGCTCTTAATGATGTGGTCGACCTCTTTGATAGTAAAAGGAGAATCATTATCTTCAACGCTATAAAGTTCAGTTTTTCTGATAATTCTGTGTTTTCGGTCGTCGTCATTTACAGGATCGTCCTCCAGGAAGTACCGTTTAAACCTTTTATACTTGACTTCCGACACAGTGTTAACTATTCGGTCGCCTTGTATTTGGGAGCTAATCGCTTGTTCAGTCTTTTTATTCTCTTTTAAAAATTTTAATGGGAAATCCCAAGGGCCGTGTCTTTCATCACTACAGCACCTCCTGAAGGATTCTATTTTCGCGGATTTTATCATTTGTTTATATTCTACTCTTTCCCTTCTAAAGTTTTCAATTTTAATTGTTCTTAATTGAACATCTCTTTCTCTTTGATAACTCTCTCTAAGATCCCTAGTCTCTATCCGTTTCCTATTTAATTCGGACGACCACCAAAAACACTTCTTAGCCTTCTTCCTCCTTATCTCTTTCATGCTACTTCTGCACGCTTTTAGGACTACCTCATAAAATTGAGTAACTTTGCTTTCAAGATCTTTCACATCACTCGCGGCAAAATTTCCTAACATGTACCCAGTCAAGCACTCATCAAACAGATCCCAGTTGGCTGCCTCACAGCTGAACATTCCCGTATTATCAGATATTGATCTGGTAATTTTGCAGCTGATAGTGAACGTTATAGGGTTGTGATCACTGTGGAACAGCCAATCGGTCTCAACAATCCAATCCGTCACAACACAATTCTTAAACATAGTGATATCTACCCAGCTCTGACCTCTACCTGCCGCTTCGAAAGTTGGGGGGGGGGGATCCAGGCTCGCTCGCCACCTCTATGCCAAGTGCTACACTCATCGTTAATAATAATTCTCTCTTGAGATCACAAATAGGACTCCCCCACGCCGGATGCTTCGCGTTAAAATCCCCCAGTAGCAGCAATTGTGTCCGCGAATATTTTTTAAGCGCGTTCTCTAAGTTTATGAGTTCCCTTTTAAAATTACAGTTAGGGCTCCAATACACGTTAATCACTGTCAGGGAGTCGTCCCCTGTGCCTATTATACTAATCGTTATAGCCGGACCGGACAGTTCCTCTACAAACAATGCTGACAACCCCGGGCGTCTAATCACAGTAATGACTTTGGCTTGTGGCTTACCATGTATGACATTTCCGGCCCAGATGTCCCTGTTGTGGAACGGCTCCTGTATACATATGATGTCTATATTTTTGTAATTTATCGCGGCAATACACTCGAGCGTGGCCGTCCTACCCCTACCTAGATTAGCTTGTAATATTTTAAGCATCGTGTTGTTTTTACGCTCCCCTCTTCAATGCACTCAGTCAATCGGATCAAATTCTAAAATTTACGATCGATCCCAAGATACCTAAAACAATGAATTTCGATAAATTAAGGCAAATTTATGTTGCCCACAGTCAGTTTCCTACATACAATATACGTTAATTGCTATATTCTATTGAAATACTGTATTAATTTTCAACTATTCTGCGCATAAGCGCCTCCCTTCTCCTAATATATTCAAGACACTCCCTGCTCATAGCATCATGTGCGTCTCTACAATTTACACATCTAGGTGCAATAGCCCTGTTTGGGCAGTCTCCCCCTAAATGTCCGGTTTGCCCGCAATGCCTACATGTGATTAATTTGCTACAATTTTTGCTCATATGGCCAAATCCGTAACACTTGAAACATCTTGTTACATTGATAAAATCGTTAAAATAGAGAGAACGCCACGAAACATAAATATGTGTTCTTCTCATAATCGCGTCTCTAATCTTTTTCGACGTCTCAATAACCCGATGTACCGTGTTTTTATCGCGTGACCCGGTCTTAAACAATATTTTTGTTTCTTTTTGAAACTCTTCATAGGATATTGCTGTATATAGATTTTTATAGAATAAGTCTTTCAATATCTGTTCATCCGTCCATTCTCTTTCTGTACTGAACAGTATTATTTTTGGTTTAATAATCTGCGGCGACCTAACCTCAAACCCAGTCCCTTTAAGTTGAACATTATTTTTAATAATATTTAAGTCGCCCTCTGACTCGGTCTCGACTATGACTCCGTCTCTGATTTTACGAAGGTTCCTAATTCGAAGTTTATCAATATCACTGCCTAAGGCCTCCGTTACTATAGTCTTGACCGTGTCCGCGTCCTTTTTATTATTTTCGTCTATATTTTTTATGACTAATAAGTTCCGTTTTTGTGTGTTATCATTCTCATTATGTACTTCCTCTAATACGTCAATGCGTCCCCCCACCGGTTTATTAGCCAGTTCTATTTCAAGATTGGTGATACGCTGTTGCATTTTAAGAATTATATTTTCTAACTTATCAAACTGCGAAATAAGTTCGCGTCCGTATTGTTTTGTGATTTTTGAATTTTCATTAAATAAAATGTTATGTACCGTTGTTTTTATAACATCGAGATTCTCTTTAGAATTTTCCGCCTCTACGGTACCGTCTTCGATACGCTTTCTTTTAGGTCTATTTCCCGTTGTTTCATAGACCTTCACCTGTGTATTGTGTTGAGTGTCCGGGTTGTCCTCGGTTTGCATCGGCGTTGTGCTATCTAATATGCCCGAGAAAAAATTTTGTAAATTGCTGTTCCCGTTCCTCTTCACTGCTTATGTCTAATATGTTTCGACTTGTATTTTTACTAGCGTTAAGATTGTCGTATACTATGGTAGGCGATCGTCCCAATACCGTGTTAGGCCTAAAAAGTGCTTGTTGCGTTTCCTGTATTTGTTTTGGCGGTGTTCTAATCTTACTAGCGCGTGGTAAGGTTTGTGCTCCCGTATTCGTTTTGGGTAGGTTTTGGTAGTAGGTAGGGACAAACTCGGAGTTGTGGCCTAAACCACTCCCTCCCGTCTTTCGACACAGGGCTCCTAGCCACTATCGGCTAACTAGTTTCGCCAGAGATAGGACACTCCCTCTTACCCGCAACTACATTGTTGCGCCTTGGAAAAATCAGTGAGGAGGCTATGCGCCTCCATGTATATAAAATATCCATGTGATAAACGTTATTACGTTTGTTTATTAAAATAAAATGAGATACTGACCGATGATTATCATATTTAATCACAACGCCCGTATAACAGGTGTGATGCTCCTGCTAGCATAAGTTATATAATAGGAATTTTTATTGGAAAAACTTGCACGTTGGTGTATATATCTTTTACATTTGCAAATAATATTTTATATTTTATAATTTTTTGTAATTTTTATAATTTTTATAATTTTTGTCCACAGACAGCAAGAACACTAAGGTTAGAGGCACACTGAGTTATGAGTTCATAATAATCCAACCGAGCCACTGGAGAGCGACCAAGGATGAAAATACGCTTAAGCAATTACAATGTCATGGAGAAATAACGTATATGTAGTTCTTGTCAGGGTGTTTAAGCACTCGTTAGGTACGGAGACTGCAACCGAGGCCCCTATAATCTAGTGCGAAACTGCTGTATAACAATCTATACGCAACAGTAATTACGACCACCTGCAGGTTTGACTCCTCCAGAATGTTAGATTGTACTGCCATTGCATCCAACACCAGAAGATAACAATGGTGTATAAGCCAATTTCAACAATAAAATTCGCCTGAGGGTTTCAACGTCCGACCAAGGACCACGGGTGCACCCCCGTTCCCCCCTCCGAAGGCAGTTAAGTATTCCCCGTAAAGTCAATAGACAATATGCAAGCAAATTAGGTTAGAGTTATAATAGAAGATTTAATTTGATTAAAGATTGCAATAACTCCCTGGTCGCTCAACAGAGTATATATAATAAAACATAGTATGTCCCAAGTTAGGGATAGCATCATTCAAATTGCCGTCTGCAAGGCGGTATCCCAGTAGGGGCACTGTGAATTTATGAAGGAGATGTAATGCCCGAGCTACTGTAGTTGAATTGTCTATAAAGAACAAAATGAAAGAAAAATTTATGTAAGTTAATAATATTGAGACAGTAGCATTAGTTATATAGCGTATAGTTATAATAATATTATGAGTTTACTAGAATTTAGACAAGGACATAGGCATTAATGCCCATGTCCTGTCGAAATAATATAAGATTAATTTTTAGGAGAATTAATATGTTAATTTATGATATAGATTATATTGTGCTAGATTACTTATGTAACAAATTGAATAAACACACTATAGGCCTTGGTTTGCTTTCCTACTAGCAATGTTCCTCAGGCGCTGAAATTCGGGACATTCCCTGCCCATCACAGAGTGATCGCATGTGATCCCTTTATTCTTACAATTGATGCAGCTTGGTTTAAGTTCTTTCTTTGTACAGTTGTTCCATAGGTGAGTCTCACTACCGCAGTGTCTACATGCGACTTTGTTCATGCAGTGTTTAGTCGTGTGACCAAACCTGTAGCATTTCATACACCTGCTTACGTTGACAAAATCCGAAACTATGGAGCTAGACCATCCAATATAAATTCTTTGTTTGTAAATTAGGGCACGTCTTATACTTGGTGATACTTCCATCACCCAATGCACGGTGGGCTTACCTCTCGGCCCTACTTTGAATAACAACCTTATGTGTGGTAATATTTCTTCCCTTGGCCTGTTACTAAAGTTTTTGTTGTATATTTCATCTTTGATCGTTTCCTCCGTGTAGGTTGCATCCACATTAAATATTATTACTTTCGGTTTAACTAAGATCGGTGGTCTCACCTCTAATTTTTTGCAATTATTTAGTTTATCTTTAATGTGTTGTAATTCAGGGGCAGTTTCTACCTCAATGAGCATTCCTTCTTTAACTGCGTTGAATCTTTTTACATGAAGATCATTTATATCTTCTTTGAGAGTTTCAGTGATGAGGCCCTTGATTTGTTCCGGGCTCAGTTGTTCACCCTGTTTGTCCTTGTTTTTAATAATTAAAAGATTATTGTCAGTCGGTACATTTTCCCTAGGAGTATCAACTTGTTCAAAGTTATATTCCTGTCCTAGTTGCCTTAAAGCGTCTAATTGACCATCTGCTTTAGCTATTTTTAGTTCTCCTTCATATATCAATTCTTCCATTTTAGAGAATTCTGTTAACAGTGCAGCTTTCGCCACATTGTTAATTTTACTGTTCTCTGAAAAGAGAATCTGTCTAATGTTATCTCTGATTCTAGAGACTTCACCGGTCGTTCCTTCGCTGCCATGGTCATCTCGTTTGCGTTTATTTGACCGTCCTTCGTCGATAATCATATTGACAATTGAGTCCTCTGACCCCATATCAACATTGGCCCCATGAGCATTATCCTCTTCATCATGGTCCCGCATACTAGTTTCAAACGGCTCCTGATGGGTGACCGTAAGTCTTAAAGCCGGAGGGGATCGAGCAATCATTATAGGGGTAGAAAAGTCTTTATTCGGACTTGTAGATCTGGTAATTGGTGGCAATTTCGGGTTCTTATTGAGGGCTTTCTTATTATTCATTGATGTTCTCTTTTGGTAGTTTATTTTGATCTGGATATTATGCGGTGTAGATGGAAGATTATCAATGGTTGTTAGAATATTTAAAAAAAAAGGATAAAATAAAGAGTATGGTTAGGTTAAAATCTTTTTAGGTAGTTTTTACAATTAATAGGAATAAGTATATGGAATTTTTAGGAATTCAATAGGATTTGTTAGTAATCCTTACCTGCCAGTTATAGATGGTTACAACTTTTATGGAAAGCACTCGGTGCTTCCAACTTTTCTAAAGGACCGTACCAGGGATTTACTGAGATCGTACGTATCTCAACCCTTCCGATCACACTAGTCACAATTTCTGAAAACTAAAATTTATTCGATAATATATATAATTATATTTATCACACGAGAAATTCTCCAACGCGCACAACCCAAAAACCTCAGATCCTCTTGCTAAACAAAATGCGCAAAAGTCATCATCGGTGAGTAGGTAGGGACAGTGGGAATCTCGTTAATCCATTCATGCGCGTCACTAATTAGATGACGAGGCATTTGGCTAATTTCATAAAAATATTAATAACTAATAATTTTGCTCTTCCCTCTTACAAGGTTTACCTTAAATATAAAATAAAGTACAATTCTTAAACTAAAAAATTACTCTTTCCCATCTGGGTAGTTAAACAAAAGGATAAATAAGAATTGCAAAAAAACATTCTCAACTTAAAATATATTCTATTAGCCTTAATAACTCAAATTTAACTCTTCTTTCTCGGTTTATTTGACCGTTGGTCCACATGTAGGCCTTGAATAGTTCGCAAGCCAAGTCATATCTCATCATGACTCGGCGAGGTATAGGGTCAGCTGACATAGTCGATGTGAGCCCTGGCGATGGCCACTGAGGAACGCAAGATCGAGTAGACAAAATTTATTGCCTTTTTTCGTGGTATTTTGAGGTTTTTCAGGCTGTTCAGAGTAGAAAATGGAACAGCCCCTCTCGATCCGAACACGATTGGGACGACCTCCACGGTGTTAGCCTTGAAGGCGTCCCGCAGGATGGGAATTAGCGCGGAGTATTTGCGGACTTTTTCGTCCGCCGCTTTCCGCATCGAAGAGTCAGTCTCATATCGCACGGTCACGTCGATGATGTAAGCGCGGTTGGCGTCTTTAATTACCAGATCCGGCCTCATCAACGCGCCATCTGCAACGCGATAGGACTGCTCCTCGTACACGGTGTACTTGTTCTCCACCTGCTTCGCGATTTCCGCCACGATGATATTGTGGCGGCGGATTCGAGGTCCTCTCCCGGCAATGCATTCCCCCAGCACATGCCCCAGGGTCTCAATTTTGAGGTGGCAATGACGGCATAGCGGGTCCAGATGGTGGAGTTTGGCCCGCTTTAATGCTTCCCGGACGCCATAGGTGTTGGTGCGCATCTTGAGAGTGTCAATCAGCTCACCAGACCTAAGCGCGGCGCCGTTCAGCAGCCAGTCATTGGCCACCGGGTTGTCCCGGAAGTTGGTGACCCCCTTCCCCTGGGATTCCTGTTGTGCCCATTTCGAGTATTCCTCCCGCTTTAACCCTATCTTCTTTTGAAGAATGTCCAAGCGGGAGGCGGGCATCCGGATGTTCAGTTGTGCGGCATGTCTTCTAATCCTCGCACCAAAGTCGCCCCGCACCGCCAGCTCCCTCACGAGTGGGTCCCTGTCGTTTGCCATCCGTGACAACGCCTTGACCGCATTGAGTGAAACGAGATGGGCCAGCCTCGGAAAACCTAAGCCCCCATCCCGCTTCCTCGTATAGAACAGGTGGTTGGTGGTGCTGTCGTGCAAGTGCAAGAACTTCTTGCACGCACCCCTTATGGCGTCGTCGATGTTCACGAGGGACGTCTTGGAGGGAGAATCGATGGTAAAACGGTGCAGGGTCTTTGGGAGGATATACTGGTTCAATAGGGATGCCTTCTGCTCTGGCTTAAGCGGTAGTAAGCCACACAAAGTGGTCGCTTTTTTCAGTCTCTCCAGATGCTCTCTGTTGGAGAGACCCTCAAACAGAGTGAAGGACACCCCTAAATAATCAAACCGTTCGTCTACGCGGTAGTTCCGTAGTTCGGTCCCTTGGATTGTGGAAGTGATTGGCTCGGCGACCCACGTCTTCCTGATGCCCCGCAGTGAGAATACGGCGCTTTTCCTTACGGATATCCTCAGCACAATGCCGTCCAGACTTGTGGAAGTCACGTCCAGCATGGACTGAAGCTTCTCCGGGGTCTCAGCTAGTAGGGGTTCGTCCGCAAAGTCCAAGATGGACAGGCTCTTTGCGGCGACGATTTGGAAACCTCCCATGGATTCCAGCGCCGCGACTGTCGGGTCTATCACCAGGTTGAACAATAGTGGAGACAATGGATCGCCCTGCTTCACCTCTCTCCCCAGGGGTATGGTGATGTTCGTCCCCGTTATCCTGGTCGTAGCACCGCAGTACATCTCCAGGACAACGTTCGACAGGGCTTTGGGTGCTCCCACTCGCTGCAATGACTCCGCGATGGCCGGATCGGGGATGGTATCAAAGGCTTTCGTGAGATCCAGCTTTGCAGCGCACAGCCGTGTTTTTTTGCCACTCCGGATGGCCTCGTCAAGGAGCGTGGCGTTCAAGAAACACCCGTTTCCCTCGACGAAGCTCCGCTGTCGCACCGAGGTGTTGGCGTATAGCTCCAGCCTTGACTTAAGGCAGGAGCTCAACAGGCGCGCCATGACCGATGATATGGTCAATGGCCGCCAGTTCTCGGCGCTCGCTGGGTCCTTGCCCTCCTTCGGGATCATGGTCGTACGGTTCTTGCGCCATGCCGAAGGGTAGTGTCCTGTCAGGATGATGGTATTGTTGACAAGGGCCAATGCGTTCGCGGTTCCAATCTTCCGGAGTCCCATCTTGGTGATACCATCCGGCCCGGCAGCACCCCTGTTCTTGAGCCTCTGTATTTTTTGATTGACCTCCCTAACCGTAATTAGGGAGACTTTTTCGTCATTACCAGCCACTACGAGTGGTCCGGTATCGGTATTTCCCCCCCCTAGCTCCCCATAGATCTTACGTATTCCCTCCGTTGGGAGTCCCGGCTTCTTCTCACCTGTCAGCTCTTGGACATTCCCCCCCATCACGAAATTTGCAAGCTGAGATGGATTTCGCTTGAAAAGTTCCTGCGTTTTCGCAAACCGGGTACGTCTCTCGAGCGTTCTCTTTGAGAAATTTTCCCGTCCCGGCTTTACAGGTCTTCGTGATGGTTCGGTGTCAGCCTTGCATGCCAGCGTGACCGCGTCAACCGCCGCATCCAAGTCCCCAGGAGTGGGAAGCCGCCTCTCCAAGATGCCCCAGAGTTCGACCGCGAACGGCAGGACTTGTTCAATGTCCGCGGCCTCTCGTCGGAATATCTCCCACCATGGTATCTCATCAGAGCAGGTTAGGTTGGAGGTAAGTATAGGCGTGGTGGCGATTTCTTCCGAAGGGGCGGCGGCCTCCTCATTTAGGTTTTCATCCCGGACAGCAGACATAGGGTCACACGGCCCGCCAACAGATGGATCAGCAGGTATGTTTTCAGGGGCTCTCACATCCGGTTCCACTGGACAGGTAAGTATCGGCGGGGGTATGTGTGTCATTGGGTCGCATACCTCCTCCTCCACAGCAGCGGCAGGCGTAGCAAAGACTTCATCGTCCTCGCTGCTGTTTTGGACCTCTACCGGGGATGATGGTCGCTCAGGTAGGTGCAAGGTAGGTATTGGTATCTCTACCGCCAGCTTCGCAGACCTCCGTGTGGAAAGGGATGGTCTCTTGGCCGGTGGAACAGCCCTCGAAGTGCTGGGCAACGCCTTCACACTCGGAGGGGTCGGCCTTCCACCCGGAAGATGCAGGCTTTTCGCCGGCTCCCTCCTCACAGTCCGCACGGAGGCGGTACGTCAGGCCTCTTTTGGTGTGGGGAGCCGGTCGGGGACGTCGCTAGTCGACTGCCCCTTCCCAACTCCCGTCGTCGTAGTTAAGAGGTTGGCCCGAGTTGACCGAAGGGTCCTCGGCGCAACCTTCTCAGCGGGAGGGGTTTCTGGTTCAGCCTCCACTCTCCTCATGTACTCCACCAGGTCAGGGGGTGGGCACGATCTTTTCTTCAGCCCCAAGAGTCGGTCCCTACACTGTTTCCCCGTTTTCCCTTTAATAAGGGCGGCGATCTTGTTGCCGTAGTTGGACTCACGATCCAGCCGCATATATTCTCTGACCAGAATATCGGTCTCCTCCTTGGTCCACACCGACGTTCCACGGGAAACGTGGACGGCGGGCTTGGGCGCCGCTTCCGCTAGTTTTTGCTCATTCCGCAGCGCAGGGTGGGCAGAGCGGACGTAAGTGGATAGTCCGCTTTTAGTAGCGAACTTCCGGTCACAGGTCTGGCAGGGAAAAGGGTAATGCACATCTGCCGTAGATGGTGCTGGGCCAATGCATTTCACGTAGTGGCAATGGCCGCCATGGTAATTTTCAAACACACTATCCGGATGTTTGGATAGGTATTGGTCCGCCAGGAGGCTCGGCTTGGTGAGCCCTCGGTCGCAGAGTTTGCATGGACCGATCTTGAAGGGGATCTCGTAATCCTCGGACACGCTAGCAGCCGACTCGGCATTGCCAGTGTCATCGTCGATTGACCGTCCAACATCCGAGGCTTTTTCCATATCGTGGCTAACGTACCCGGTCTTCGCACGCGGGGGTGGTTAGCCGTCCGCGTGCTAGTATATACAGGGGTAGCATCATCTTCATCGGGCTGAAAAGATTTCAGGCTTATGAGCTCATCACACAACACATAACCATCTATATCTGATTTTGACCCTACAGGAAATTTCAATTGGAGATCACCACAGAGTTTGAGAAGGTCTGGTTTTTCTGGAATCTTTTTTATATTATAGAATCTTTTTTATATTGTATATCGTGGGTATTCTGCGAAAATGCATTAAGTCAATTTTCATAATTTTGACATAATTGAATTTGAAAGTTTGTTTTCTCTGAACATCTGTATGTATTTTTTATTTATGAAAGAAATTATCTTGGCTAGTTCTATAAATATGACTTTAGTGCGTTTTTGTAGCCTATACAACGTTCACCAAGCAAGAACAGAGCATGATTAACTAAACAAAAAACAACAAAATAATTTTGACTTAATGCATTTTCGCAGAATACCCACGATATGAAAAAGACCAAGATTCTGAGTACTCATTTAACTGTTCAAATCTTTCATTTAGTGAATTTAAAGTGGTGTCCAAAAGACAATTGAAAAATTCAACTTCAAATTTCTTTTTTGGATCAGTTATAGGCTCATCACTAGAGTGTGGAATTTATGCACTAAAAAGTACCAAATATATGCACATACATATGCAGCATAAAATGTACTAAAAAACAAAGACCTTTAATTTTTTAAGTAATTTTATTGAGAGATTTAATTACAATTAAGCTCTGTTAAAAAACAATATACTATTGCACATTTTTCTAAATTATTCATCGTGAAATTTTGACGTTTATCGGATAAAATATATTTGTAACTAGAAAATGACCTTTCTACATCTACAGATGTGATCGGTGCAAATTTCATAACAGCGATTTCGTTTGGATTTAAAGATAAATCTTCCGTTGTATCAAATTCACCGGACAAAATATTGCTTACTGAACACATGATTTCATAACCAAGATTTTTATTAAAAACGTTTAAAAAGTTAGTATACACAGAATTACCAACAATTCCTGGCACTTGAGATAAGTGGTTTTGTAAATTCTTGATTAATTCAATAGATGAGGTTAACTCCATCGCAATAGTTTCAAGTTTTGTTAATGTATCTTTGACGATTTTAAAATGTGCTTTTATATATTGTCATGTAGGGTAGCTGTATTTAATTTGTGGTGCGATAAAATTTCAAACCACCCCCATGCAATCGTAGCAAATTTTTAATTGAACATGAGACTCCTCTTCGTGTTTAAATTGTAAATTATAAATTTGCTCAAATTTTACCTTTGTGTAGTGTTGTAATGCACCTTTTCATCGACCAAATTTTCACTTCTTCCAATTTTCCCAAGTTATTTAGCACTTCACTTTGTTTAAAATAATTAAAACAAAAACTCAACTTAACTTAATTTATTTATTTGTTTTTAAACTATTAATAATTTTAAATAGTATTGCGAGAATTGTTTTTCATCCGCTAGGCACCACGGCCTTCGCCTCATTCTCCTTGCATCAACCCGCTGGTCCCACTCCTACTCTCACTTCCTCTACCTTTTTATTTACATAGCAAAACCCAACAACTTTATACAATGTTTTAAATAAATAATAACAAAATTGAATTTTAAAAATTATTTACAAAATAAATCAATTAATGTTTTTTTTTGTGTTTCGAAACACGACAATATGTTACTTCATTGTTAACTGCTACAGATTATAAAACTTCGTGGCATTCTTTAATTGAAGCGGCCGAGTCTGGGTCAAATCCATTTACTACTTCCTTAAGAGTCTACGATTAGGTACTCTTTGTAACACACAGGTGTGCGGGGTACGGGGAATTTTTTTAAAAAGAAGGTACAATTTTGTAATCTAAGCACAGCCCCAACCCCTTCTAATAATTGTTATTACGGAAATACCCACAAGGGACAAATATAATTTATGTTTATTCTAGCAAATTTAAATATTTTAATATTTTGCAATAATTGCTTGCTTTGAAATCGCTAACTTTTGAAAAACTTTTTTTATCATTGTGCTATTTTGTGATTTTTATTTACTGATTTTTTATTCATTTATTGGTAGTCGTATATTGTGTATTGATAAGATTTTAACTTTTTTAATATATGTGTATTGTTAAATAAATTACAACTGACGCTTTGTGTTTTTACGAGGTAAGTTATTAAGATTTTTTAATTATTTCATTAATTTGATTATGACCAAATTAACATTATAGTATTGTTTACCAGTTTTTACTCGAAAATCATTTTTTAAATTGATTAAAATAGGTCCATGTAACAATGAGCATACACATCGTAGAGGTAATAAAACGAGGCTTCGTTTGAGTACAAAAAGACGAAACCGAAAACGTGTACAAATCGTCTATCTCATTCTGAGACCAGGGGTTGTATCAGTCCATCGAAGGAGGAGCTAGATTTGTAAAATTTATTAAAACTGACGGTGGAGCCATCTGTTTAGTAATATTTAAATTAAAATATGATTTTTTAATTACTGTTTTTTGGAAACAACATTCATCTATAATATTATTAAAAATTATAGGTGATAAGAGAATCTCCTAATCTATGCCTATTGGTCAAAAACTTTGTAATATTTACCATTATAAGATGAGAAAAAAAATGTTTAAAATAACCTAAATTACCGAGTTTTAAATTATAAAATGTTAAGTAAATAACAAACTAATTTTAATAACTAATAGCAATAATCTTTGGACGATCATCCCTTGTTATGATTTTTTTTAATCAGTGAAAAGTAACTTTATGACGAAGAAAATAGGTACCACGTAGGTCATGTTTTGCTGCACCTATAAAGGGGTATCGTAGACTCTTAAAACCATCTAAGTTTTTAGCATAGAAAATTGTAGCTTCCAGCCAAGTGCCCCACCTTGTGAGCACTGGCTTTAAAGGGAGAGGGTCTGTTGAAATTGCGCTTTTGAACTCCCTTTTTCTATATTCTTTCAAGAAAACATAGCATTTTCTCAACATCTCTGTGTATTTACAGAGATACATATCTACTGATTGCAGAGATTTACTAACGACATTATTCTGAAAATGTACATCATACCAAAGGGTATACCAAACGGTACGATTCGCCGCGACACGACTCGCCTGGAACTATTCGCCGTGGCACAATTCGCCAGGAATTTTTTATTTTTATCCGTTCAGTAAATCCGTCTATCGGTAATCTTCAATAGATTTTTAACCCATAAAACTGAATTAAATAAATACATTTCTCAAAAGTTAGAAAAACAAGAGCAGTTCTTTATATTTTCGTTTATTTTCAAATTTTCAATTTTATTTAGTTTAAACATCCAACATTTCGAAATTGTGGGCCAAACCACGAAGGAAACCGGTAAGAATATATCTCGATTCTCAAAATCATTGACTAATGTCAAGATTCTTTGATCTGCAAGGATAAACTTTTTATGTTTTTTTTGCAATATGGTTTCCCGCAACTAGGCTTTTTTTAATTCGTTTATGAAACGCCAAATAGTCGGTCTTTCGATGCTGAACTGCGATTGTAGTCTCCTATGAGCTGCCTCCGCAATATTATTAGTTCTAATTATAAATTTAAATCAGCAGCAATCACCAATTAGAAATCGTAAATTGGTAACGGTAAATTTGGTTACTATCAGACAACGCTCATCTCGAATATCAAAATTTCAACTGCACTATAAGAAAGGACAATTTTCTGAGTATAATGCAACAAAAATTTCGGAGGTCTATGCATTCGTTTACGAAAAAACAGCATTTTGAAGTTATTAAAAGCAGGTAGTTGTAACCCGATTACATGTGCAACGAGTCGCGTCGCGGTAAACTAGCACGTCGAGCCCCTGCTCTTCATTGTGTTGACGGTACGAGTGCTTTGATATACTCTTAATGTTGTTAGTCGCGGTCGACACCCGGAAGAGTTCTATGGCTTCGAGTTCCACCCTTGACGAGTTCTGTCATTCTTCAGGGATATTTTTAAATTGTTTTGCCTTACACAACAACGGCTAATCATGCAGCCGTGTTAATAGGTGTACCTAAAATATATGCAAATTTTACATTTTTAAAATCGAATTTTTGAGAACTAATGCATAAACCTCCGAAATTTTTGTTCTAATATGCTTAGAAAAGTGTCCTCTTTCCTATAATGCAGTTGAAATTTTGAAATTCGTGGTGAGCGTTGTCTGACAGTTCCCGTAAATTTTAATCCTAACTATAAAATTTAAACCATATTAATTGACCTGTGTCCTCCTGTAAATACAAAAGCTCAGCAAATCGAATAATTAGATTATTGATATATGATGCTAGCAGCTCTTGGAGAATCGTGTCGGCGGCGAATCGTGCGCGGCGAGTTCTACCCAATCCCATACCAAACAACCAATAAAACTATATAGCTGAAATCTTTTAACTGTTTGGCTCGAGTAGTGACCTCATGAGAGATTTGAATATCTGTTTTTTCAGTTTCAATAGCCAAAGTAATTGTAGCATCATGAATGGAACTAATTTGATAACGGACTGCTTTAACACTACTTATTCTTGCTTCCCAACGCGTTTCACTGAGTTTTTTTATAGAATATAATTCTGAGTGATCATTTAGAATTTTCCATCGATGAACGGAAGCTGAAAACAATGTCAATAATCTCTGAAGTAGCCCAAATAAAGTGACGGATTTTACCGGTGACTTAGCATTATCGCATAGTACGAGATTGTAGCTATGGCACGTGTGGAGTTGTGGCCTAAACCATTCCCACCTATCGTTAGACATAGGGCTCCTAGTTTCTATCGATTTTCTAGTTACCAACCACCTTCAAGGGAAACTCCCTCTGAACCCTATATTGGGAGAATCAGCGGGGAGCAGACTGGTCTGCTCCAAGGATAAATTTCTCTGTTAAACATTAAAACCCCGTTCAACATAAGGACCTTTAAATTATGGTCTGCACAGTAGTGAATTACCAATAACTAATGAGTCGTGCTAGATGTTATAAAATAAAATGATTAAATTGCATACCTTCTAGTAGTTGGAGTAATATAATTAACACCCTGCTACCCTGTTTTCTTAACCTTTTATCACCATTGTACTATCAACCAGAGTCCGCACTAGTGTACATGTTGTAACCGCACTGTATATTTCGACAGTGATACAAGCGGCCACTCCATTCTCAATAAATCATGAAATCAAAATTTTGTATCAAACTATAACTGAGTTTAAGAAAGATGTCAACTATATGAAACAAGCTTTGTTTTTGACATGCAAAGCAACACGCAGACAACAAGTACTATGCTAACAGTAAGCAACACGCAGACAGCAGGTGACTTGCACTAGGTCGACGACATGCAGACAATAGGTAGAATACCGACAGTGAACGACATTCAAGCAATAAGAGTCGTGCGGACAACAAGCGACGTGCAGACAGCAGGTGACATGCAAACAACAGACGACATGTTTGTAGACCACAAGCAACATGCAGACAGTAGGTGACATGCAAACAGTACACGAAAGCGACATGCACACTGTAGGTGACCAACAGATAGTAAGCCACGTGCAGATAGCAGGCGACATGAAGACACTAAGGGTCGTATTCACTAACTCTGGAAGGATCTTTACGGAAAGGATATCTTTACAATTTTGATTATCCAAATTTTTTTTACTCGATTGATAGTAAATCCAATAATCGAATTTTAACTCCTGCTCGTTTTTTTTTATTATCTCTTGGCTGGCAAGTCTCCACATTCAAAAATTGTGATTCCTTTTGGTTTCCAAATTATTATCCTATTTATCTCTATCCAAATTAATTACTACAGACTTTCAGAAACCATCTCAACAATACTCCTCAATCCAGTATCACTCGAAACTATACTTCTTAAACAATTTTCAAAACCAATTTTTAACAGAAACTTTCTACAATTTTTACTATTAAAATTTTTCATATCCCTTGTCTGTAATCTTTTTCAAAAACTGCCACGTTATCTTCTTTTCTTGCCAACCTTTTTAAATCTTTTAAAACACGCGCGAAACTTTTATACTTTAAATTTTATTCAAAATTTGCCTACCATTATCGTGATCTGATTTGCCTGTCTAGACACAATTATATCCAATAACTCATCATATCTGGGTTTCTCTCGATTAATAAAAAAACTTTCAAGCTGACTTCTTTGCAATAAAATATTAAGGACTCACAAAACAGAAAACTTCTATAATAATTTTTATGATAAAAAAAACTCTCTCATCGTCTTCCCTCCATAAAAGGCAAAAATAACATGACAATATATAGTTCATGATTCATAATTAAGTAGGTTGGTACCACCATACACACAAAATTAAAATTCAAATACACATACATTTATTTATTATTATACACATCCAAATATTTAACATATAATTTTAATACGGTAAACGTCAAATATTTTATAGGTTATGTTTTTAAATCAACCAACCAGAACACATAGTCCACGTGTACTATTACGATTAAAAACATAAGTTTCGCCTTTAGGTTACGACATCTGCCAGGTATAAGAAAATGCCTAAAGGACGAATTAGAGAATGCGTTTTTAATAGGATCCTTTCAGGTACTACCCTACCTTTACATAAAGGATCTTATTTTAAAAGATAAGTTAGTAAATACGACCCTAAGTGACCTGCAGCCGGTAGGTGTCTTGCAGACAGTAAGGGAAATGCTGAAAATAAGGGGCATGCAAACAATGAGTGACGTGCAGCCAATAGGTGTCATACGGCGAGTAGGTGAATGCGTTAGGTTGAGTCCCATAGCTGCTGAAGGTTTACCTCTACCAGCTGAAAAATAAGCATAAGCCTTTCTATGCTATTCGCGTTTTACAAAATGTGAAGCGTCACGTAGTGTCCTTAGTGGTAACTAGCATAGGCAGTAATCGACCTCTTTTTCGCTTTGAGTGTTTTTAAGTAATATAGATAAAATCCTTAAAAATAAAATTAATAATATGAATTGTAGTGTTTACGGATGTAAAAAAACAAAAATTTTAAGTTTTCCTAAGTTTCCACGCAAAAATAGTAGGTATGATGCTAGTAATACTGCAGAAATGTACTTACAGCGACCAGAATTTCCAGCTTTGCAAGTACTTTTGATTTCAATTACCTTCTTTATTAAAAAAGCACATTGAATTTCATGAGGTTTTTCCATTAAAGCAGTGATCTGAAAACACAAAGCAAATATATCGATAGCATCTGCATCTTGGTGTTTAATTCCACATGTATGAGGTGTTTGGCATTTAAAACTGTTTTTCCTTCATTGATACATCTAGAAGATGGCAGAGCATCTCAATAATAAAATATTTTTGCTAATGAAAGTAATAATGATGCATTTTCAATAGCAATTTTCTCTAAAAGAAAATTTAACAGTTAGTTACCTACATTGAATAAATTATGAATTAAGTGTATTTCAATCTTTTTTTAAGTGTTTCTTTATATACTTACCATTAAATATCATTTATATTACACTGAATCATTATTTGTTTTTTATACCTTGACAACAAGATATATTAAGTAACCTATAATGCCCTAGGACGTATAAATCATAATGCCCGCTTATTATGCCCTCTCATTCTTAATTATTCTTAATTAAAAAAATGTAACCATTTTGTTGTTTACAATTTTATTTAAAATTAAAAGTACAATTTTCAAATAAAGATTCACTAATTGAACAATTTCCTAGATCTACACTATTTTTAAATGAAGAAACGTTTAGGTTAGAGGCATCAGTTTTACCGAAACTTTTATTTTCCCCGGACATTCTAGTGTCACTAGAAGTTCCAGCTTCACCGTTGCCAGTACCAATTAAACGGCTTATTTTATTCTTAGAAGCCATACTTTCTTCAATGTATCGCGATTCCGCCGTATTGCTTTTCCACTATCCATGCTGTCTGTCCATTAAGGTCAGCAATCCCCACCTGCATCTACAAGAAGATTAGCTGATGTTCTACACAGACAATGGCCTGTGAACGCCTTAGCATCGACATAACCTAGATATTTTGGAATTTTTGACGGTACGCTTCCAAAAGTATTTTTGCCAACCACTTGGGAAATGCATTTGGCATTACGATATTCTAAGAAATAACGTCGTTCTTTCGTTCTCTTCGGCCGCAATGACGTATATTTTCGCAAGAAACTTAAAGCGTTCATTTCTTCTTCTATAATCGTAAAACTCTTTGGGCCCCCAGTTTTTGTATCTTGAATTTTTACCACCACAACCGCACCTCCATCATCTACGTCATCTACATTTAATTTAACGAGTTCGTCCCTTCTTAGACCACCAATAATCCTCATCACCATAACAACCTATACTTAACATAAATATGTTTTCGTTAATGCCACAATCTACTACCTTAAGATCTTTTCTAGAAGAAACATATCGTCTGGAGCCTCTTTCATAAACTTTAGCACATCCTCTCGTGTCAAAATTTTAGATTTTTTTGTTATATACCCGAGTGAATTTGGGCTGAATGACTCGGACTATAAAGGTCACGGATTGTCAAGAATTATTAAAAAATGTACAAAATACATACCAATTCTTGAAAATAGCCCATTAGGACTGTTTTATTGACTTTCGTAATTTGTAAGTCATATTTTAGCATCCATTTCTCAAAGTTATGATATTCCTTATCATACTGCAGACGAGATTTTTTGGGCAACAATTTCTCATTAGCTTTATCGGCTCGTTCTAGTATGTTTTTCGGAATTTCTTCGTCCATTCTTAATACAATTGTCACCTTTTTGTTTTCACAAACAATAAAGTAAACAAATTGTCATAGTTACAAGCCACGGAAAACTAGGAAATTTAACAAAATCAAATTCAAAATTTTAAATGTTCACAAATTCAAATGCAGTGCAATATAAAACGTTGTGTACATCACGGGCATTACTCGATGTTTATGCTCTCGAGCAACTTAAAAACTTTCAGGCCTTGCGGCCCTCGTTTTTTACACTGGTTGCCCTCGACATAAACATTTCAATAATGCCCTAGATACATAAATAACTATTAAATTATAAAATTAACTAATGTAAACCAAATTGATTTAAAAAACACGATTTTCAATACTGCATAAGTCGGACATATTGTTTTAGTACAGCGCCACCTATCGGTAGTGTAAAATGCGAATTGAAGAATGCATACCCTAAAATGGTCGGTAATTTTCATTACAGTTTCTTGTAATTGATTTTTAAATAGTTATGTTAAGTCTAGTAACTGCCGAAGGTTAACCTCTACCATCCGGAGACCAAGCGCCAGCCTTCCTCGGCTGTTGAGAATGCATACACAAAAATGATCGGTAATTTTCATTACAGTTTCCTGCAAATAATTTTTAACTTTGCAGCCATAATGTTATGTTTCTTCTGTTGATGGCGTATTTTGGTACCCGAGTTGTAATGTAAATTAGCTTGTCACCAATGGTCGGTAATGAAACCTGTACCCTAAGTGATTTGTTTAAAATACGATCAATTGAGCCCTCTGTTAATACTCCCACCCGTAATCATACACCAGAACCTCAGTCATGGTGTTTTTTTTCCTGTTTCCTGACTGCAGTAACCCTGCAGTCAGGGAGTATATTCATGCAAATTGATACATGATCGTAAACAATAACAATAAAGAAAAATATTAACAGTAATGGGGTAAATATCACACAATAACGAAATACTACTAAACAATAAAGAGTGAACTGAACAATAATGGTATATAAAGAAAAACAGAAAACAAAATAACAATAAATTCAAACAGTTGAAAGCTAAGAGAAACAAATTTCAAATAAAATTAACATTGGTGGCATAAGAATTTAAATAATTGAAAATAACATCGAAGAAAATTAAAAATTTGAAAAATATAAAACTAGGCATGGCGTCAATTCAACTATGAAGGACGCCTAAGTTGAGTAAAAGGCATATACAAGTTTACAAAAAAAAAAAAGTGGTGTTGACAAAAGTGATTATAGGTTGAAGTTTTTTAAAGTGTTGATAATGTATTTGATAAATTTAGTATATGATTTTACAAGATGTTGGTGTTTTATGAGTGAAGTGATTTGAAACGGCAAAGTGTTGTGTAAATTACAGAGGGAAAGGTGTTGGTGGCGTTGATATGTGTATCGTGGACAGTCTGTCAATAAATGCTGAAGAGTTTGCCTACTTATGGAATCACATGGGCATTCGTCGGTAGGACTAATCGCGAATCTCTTGAGATAATCTTTAGCATACGAGTGACCCGTCAGTATCTGCGTCAGTTCAAAGGAAGTCTCGAAAACCTTACGAAACAAACGGACGTCATTAAGCGTGGGCAAGTGCTGCTTGGTAGTGGAGCCCTGAGGCGAGTTTTGATACTCGGTTTCCCAAGTAGCACTCGACCCAAGACTTATTGCCCGTTTTGCATAACTAAGTGGGAACTGACTGTATGCCAAGCAAGTGTGTTGCACAGCCGCTTGTTTTGCACATAAATCGGCAGCCTCGTTCCCTTCAATTCCGCAATGAGCCTTGACCCACGCGAAACCGACGACCGTTTGGTTCTTTAACTTGAGAAGACTACGATGAATGGAAGTTACTAGCGGTATTGTGCTGCTACTGTCACGGACCGAGGCAAGTGCGGATAGGCAATCGGAGAATACATACACAGAGTGTATTCTCAAAAAAGGGATATTGGGTTAGCGGACACCAAATAAAACTACAAAGTTACTTTGCCGACGTTTCGAAGGTATATTAGGCCTTCATCTTCAGGACTGTGAAGAAAGCAAAAATGGAAAGTCGGTAATACGCAATACAAAAAACAATCCTACCTCCGTAACTGGATGTAAATTAGTAATACTGGTAATGGAAAAACAACTATGAATCAACCCGGAAGCAATACCAAGCTTCAACGAAGTCCAAAATATTAAATAACAAAATGAGTTCATGAACAATTACACTATAACTAATTAATAAATACTATAAAAAACCAATAATATATAACCATAATAAATACTATAAATAATTAACCTCTGTAAAACACCTTAAAATTAATAAAATTTCAAAAAGATAAAGAACTCATATGAAATTCAAAAAATATATAAAAACTGTCTTTCTCACGATAGATAAATCAACATCAAACGGTCAGAGTCATCTAACCAAAACCAATCTAACAGTCGTGTAAACCAATACAGGATACATCCATCACGAGGCATTCGTACAAAAGGTTAGTAAAAATAAAGGAAACTGCCAAAAATCAATTGTGAACGTTGAACCCGTCAATTGCGAACATTAGCTATTTGGGTTTTCTCTTTGAAACACTTCAAAACTGTGCGAAAACTCTCACCAATTTGGAAAAAATCAGTTTGCTTGTTGAGATTATTATCCAAAGTAGATATATATGCAGCCTCCAAAAATATACGCTTATTATAATTAACTTCCAAAGCCAAAACCTCTACATCTTTCGCTTCAAACTTATGCGAGGTATCTATAATGTGCTCCGATATTCCTGTCTTCCTAGAATTATGTTTAATATCGTAGGTATGTTGTTTTAACCTGTTACCCAAAATCTGCCTAGTTTGTCCTACATATCTCTGGCCACAATCACATTTGATGCTGTAAACAACATTCGTCTTATCTAATATCGGAACAATATCCTTGGTTCTAGAATAAAGTATTTTGTCCAACTTGAAATTGTTGTAAAAGGCAAGTTTTAAAGAGCCATTGGAGATTAAATCCTTCAGGGTATGTTGCAATTTACGTCCGTACGTCCCCAAGTTGGACGTACAAATTTACATAAATTTTGAAATATTCTTGATGTTTTCGAAATGATATGTTTAACGTGTTTGTTGAACTTTAAATTTTGATCAAATATTATTCCTAAAAGTTTAATTTTTGGTTCGAATTTCAAAAGTTGGTTGTCGAAATAAATTTTTGCTAATTTTGTTGCCGATGTCCTGGCTATGGCTGCCGTTTTAGAAGCGCTGAAAGTTAATTTAACTCCAGCGCCCCATTCGCGCACTATTTTAAGTACGGCATTATTGGATGAACTGATAATCAGAAAGATGTCATCTGCAAATGCTTGCATGTGGCATGCCTCCGGTAGATTCACTTCTAAAAGTTCATCCAATATTGTATTCCAAAAAGGAGGACCGCAAACAGAGCCCTGGATACATCCCTTTGTCATCATTTTCAGCGACTTTCCGTCAGAATAGGTCAGCTCTGTCTTTAATATAGCTCTTTAAGAGAGCATATATGTTCGGAGGACATTTCATGTTCCGAAGTCTGTTGAATAATGCCGGCCACCACGCGTTGTCGAACGCCGCCTTGATGTCAAGAGATACCCCCAGTACCAGGCGTTTCCGTTTTTTCTCGCGTTGGATAATATTGAGTGCATTTAGTAATGAATCGGAAGTCGAGGTTTGTGATTTAAAACCGTACTGCTTACAGCTCCATGCCTGATTCTGCTGGCCGAAGTATGTTAAGCGCTTCGTCAAAAGCTTTTCCAATAGCTTTCCAAACACCGGAAGCAGGCCTATAAGCAGACGGATCGTTCGGATCTGGTCTGCTCGGTTTCGGCACTACTTTTACGCAAGCCTTCTTCCAAAATGTTAGAAAGTGGCCAGAAATCAGGCAGGAGTTCATCAGCGCGGTTAAAAATCTAGGATATTCCGATGCAAGAACCATGCAAATATCAGCCGTGAGGTTATCCACGCCTGGTGCTCTGTTTGGACTCATGGAACCCAATGCTTCCAGTACGTCACATTCAGTGAATTCTTCTTCATGGATAGTGTCACATATGTACGGCGAGTCAAACAGTTGTCTTAGTTCGTAATGTCTTAGTGTATTGTCCGTAGAGTCGTCAGGGTGAAAGTGTTGTAAGAATCTGTCGGCAGTCTCGTTGCTACTCTCAGTAAAGCTGTTGCCGTACGTTAGCGTTAGTGGTGGGCGATGAATGGGAGCGTCTTTTATAAGTCTATTGGTCATTGAACACACGTTTTCCCTATTTAGCATTTTGCAAAAATCTCTAAAATTTTTTGTAGAGGTGCTACGAATCAAATCACTATATTCCTCCTTCAGTAGTCTTTGTTCCTCCAGGAGGAGAGACAGGTCTAAATTTCTGTTACTGAAGGAGTGAATATGGTGGTGAAGCTTGATGCACCTCTTTTTCAAGTCTTCCAACTCGATAGACCACCATAGATTATACGATTTAGAGTTTCCACGTATTTTCATTGAGGAGAAGCATGATTTACGATTGTCCTCAGTTAAAGTCTCCACGGTACGGTCTATTTCGCCAGAAGATATATTTCCGAAATTTGTATTTAATAATTTTGATGAGTCCAAATTAGATTTTAATTTTGTTTTAAATGTTTCCCAATTAGCAATTTTGTTTCGAAATAAATAGGTTGAGTTAATCTTCTCTTGATTAACCCCCCCCCCCTTGTTCAACTAAAATTTTGTAGGTAATCGCGTTGTGGTCAGAGGACGGACAAATAGAGGTGTCGACACTCCACTGGGTCAAACGGGACATGATGTTCTCGAAGGCCATCGTAACATCGATTATCGACGTTAGTAGGCGACCATTTCTGGTCACCTTAAATGTTGGTGCGCCTCCTTCATTGCATATGACCATGTCTTGGGCACATGCAATGTTTAGAACATCATCTCCACGTTTGTCACTAATCAGTGAGCCCCATGCTGGACTGGCTCCATTCATGTCTTCACCAACGATAACGTACGATCCTCTGGTCTTTGTTAGGAAATAGTTAAGCTTTACGAGAGTATTGTCTGGGTCAAGATCTGGCTCGATGTACACACTGCCAATGTACAAGTGACGCTGGTCGATCGTGAGCTTTACCACGCAAAAATTTGTGCTGGTGTACTGGAACATTCCCAGCACAGCACTAATACTTCTCTTTGCGATGATACAGCTCTTAACTCTCCCGTTGGCACTAGCACCTTGGAAAACGTGTACACCGTCCACTCCTATAACATGGTTAACTCGTCCTACATATGGTTCAGTTAATAGAGCGACGTTGTTCTCGCTCTTCATGAAATACGATAAGAATTCACGATATGATGCGCATGAACGCATTAAGTTGCATTGCACAAAATTTATTGACTTACTGGCCATAAACGATTTTTTGCCTTAGACGTGCCTCCATAATTTTATAGATTGGGCAACCAAAACTGGTTGCCGAGTGATTAACCTCATGCCTCGTTTTATATTTTTCGTTTGATGAAACGCAGTTTAAGCATTTAACTTTGTGGGATTCTTTTTGGTGTATGCAGTCCATGAACGCATGCCCACCTGCGCAATGGGAACATTTAATGCTTTTTTCGGGGCAAAACTTCTTCAAGTGCCCAAATTTGAGGCAGTCAAAGCACTGCCTCACCGAAAGAAACTCGCAGGCGTGCACACGTTCATGGTCCACATTTATGCGTCCTTCTGTAATTATTATATTAAAAATTTTTGGAGAACATTGGTACACCCGCATTATATAATTTTGAATTTTTGTTGTTTTTCAAGAATTTCATTTCGAATTTCTCATTTTGGAATGCCTCCAATGTTAACTTTAACTTGGCATTTTGACCGAGGACTACCTCAGTCAGTTCGTCTTTTGTGACATCTCTGCTAATAACCTTTAATATCGCGCAGGGGCTGAGGGTAGTCGGTTCTTCGGCCTTGATGTTTATATATTTTTTAATTTCATTTAAGACCTCGCATTTTTGTGAGTTGGTGTCAAACGTCACCAACAATTTATTTGGCGAGATTGACTTTGTTCTTATGGGCGCGAAGTTCCTCTTTTTGAAGGACACCGACTCCCTCCATCTCTTTATGAGTTCTCCTTGCGTTTTTATTTCTCTCGTATTAGCAGAGATGATTAAGGAGCATTCCGGTTTGCTGGATCGTCCAGGCGAAACAACCCCGGAAAACAGTTTAGGAGGAGGAACAGTTTTGCTTATAGCCGCCACTTCCTCCCTAACAGCCACTCTGAGATCTTGCAATGTCAGACCGCCCGTCAGCGAGGCGGCAACTTCCTCTTTGATAGCATTCCTAACTTTTTTTTCCAAAGAGTCTGCAGGGATCGTCTCGTCCAGACGCTCCAACACACCAGCCAAGACACATAACTATTCTACCTTTCTTTCAATAATGGTCTTGGCCTCAGCTCTAACCCTCTTACAACTCCCCAACTGAAGCAATACTTTGTCCCTAATCTCCCTTAGCTTACGTGGCATCTCTTTTAGCTCGTCCATTCCTATGTGATTTTCCAAATTTGTACAATTTCGCTGGGGTATCCTGAAGAGGTTTACAATTTTCCGTTGTATCCTTTATTTTTCCCATTTTGTTTAGCAGCACTTTGAATTTTTTATTTTGCTCTTCTAATTCTATAATTTCATGTTCGAATCGTTCTTGATTTTTTTTGTCTTGTATGGAATGTTTTCCTTTGCACTTCGTGTACCGTCCTTCTAAGGTCTTCCAATAGCTGACCTTGAGCATGGAAATCTTGCGTTTGAAAAATCATTTTCCATATAATGGAATAATATAATGAATGAAAAAACACAATTCAGACACTACATAACGGTTTTGTGTCACAATTTCTAGAATTTCCTCGACTTTTTCAATGACTGGCCGACCAAAACGTGGTGCATCTTTGATATCGAAATTTCCAGAACAAAAATGCGCAAACAATTTATTGTTTTGCTTCCGTTTTTGATAGAGCATCTGGACTATAAACAAAACAAATTTCTTCACAAGCCTGCGCGGCGTTTTCTCTTGATCGAAGAAAAATTGTAAAATGAAGCTAATTTTTTTTTTTACTTCCATCTTTAAACATCAGTTTTTCACAACTGCATGAGCCGAATTGAATGATTTTACATTATTTGTTCTTTTAGCTAAAACTGTAATTTTTCCAATTATATACAGAGTGTCCCCGTGACTGTGGAGAACCTTTGAGGTGGTGATAAAGGATATTTTTCTAAGACAAATTTTCAAATAAAATTTTTGTCCAATTCCAAACCGTTGCGTTGGGGGTACCTCTCTTTAAAGCAATATTTTGAATTTCTGATTTCAAACGGCCATAGCTTCGATATTATTAACTTTTTAGACTTAATAGATTAGACCTTTTTTAAAGATCATTCGCTTATCTACAAATTAGTTTATATCCCCTTATCGTCTAGAACAAGCGGTTTTTGAGTTATAAATTAAATTAAGGAAAAAAATGTTAAAAAAATTTTGATTTTATTTTTTTTTACTTTTCTTGTAAACTCCGTATCTCTTAAACGATACGTCTTAGAAAAAAACTCATACCGGATAGAGGGATACAACATTGGTCAAATAAATTTTCTTGGAAAATCAATCGTTTTCACAGAAATTCTGAAAATTGGGGCCCTGATAAAGTCCGCCTGTATTTTTCGACGTAAGTTTCATGGTCTATCAAGATACATCTTCCACGATTTTTGGCAAAAGATCGGTTAAGTAAAACATTACGAGATTTCCCCCTTTACAATTGAACAGCGCTTCGTTTCTTCTATTTTTTATTTTCAAAAATGCAATTTTATTAAATCAAAAATAACTAGGTAACTTTAATAGAAAAAGCTTCTCGGGTAATGGGGAGGGCTAAATAAAACACAATTGCTTCGAATCGACTAGTTGCGGTCAAAACTTGACCATCCTTTGAACTAGGTAACTTATTGTAAGTGTGTGGGGATGTGGTCTATGACTGAAAGCATGAAAGAGGAATGAATCGCTGTGGACGATGACGGTCTATAAAAAAAAAATACCAACCATTCATTTTTTTTATTTCGTTGTACTTTATTAACTTAACTAATATATTTAAAATGATATTTCTTAAAAGTTATATATATTGTCATGTAAGACATCACCGTTACTTCATTTAACACAGTTATAAATATTTGCAGGTCAGATAAGTCTTGCACGTAACAATATAAATGAAACTTTTACACATTTCAGAAATAATACAATTTATAATTGATATAAATGGTTACACTTGTGTATTCCACCACAAAGATGGTAAGTCTGGATATTCACAACACTTAAAATTATACATCGGTTACTTAAAACTTAATAATAATCAACTTTAAAAGACTGCGGGAGGTTATAAATTTCATATAATTCAACACATTACAATACAATAAAGTTGTAATTTTTCATCAACATCTTAAGTAGACAGGTTGGATCAAATTTGCATCAAAAGGTTTTCTCAAATTGGGACTTGTTACCCAATTAATAAATGGTTTAGGTAGTGTAACTCGATATTAATCATATCAAATTTTTAGAATAAACCAAAAAATGTCTGAGACCTGCAGCTTGTCTGAGACCTGCAGCTTGTCTGAGACATTTAGGTGCAAGAAATGCTGGCCAAGATGCAATCGTATTTCGAAATTACATGAAAGAGTATTTTATTAGAATTGGAAGTGTCGACTGGCAAGTCGATCATGTTACAAAAACAAATTAGTGTTATTTTTTATTTTTTTTTAATTGTTCCAATGTTTTAATTTTTATTGTTAACCATTTTTTGTCATAATGTTATATAAAATGTTATTATTTGCTGACATTGACCTTACCTTATGAGCATCGCTCATACCGTTCAAAGTTTCCACAACATAATTTCCGAACACCAAACGTCTTTTACTTGTCCCAGAGACTGGAACTTGTGCTCCAATTATTGGTACCATAACGTTGATGGCTGTGGCTTTCGCAGCAGTTACCAACCGATTCAACATTTGTTGAACTTTGGTGGGCTGTGTTTTGTGGTCTCTTCCATCATTGCTTCCCTTTATGAAATTGTTTTATGCGGCGTTCTTTCTGCATTTTTAAAAGGATTTTAATCATCTAGTAAAATACTTCCTGGTCTTACAGCAATTTCTTCATCTTGTAAAGCAATTTCTTCTTCTAGTAGTTCATAATGAAACAGTTCATTTGAAGCAATTGGTTGTGGTTGTGTTCCAGATGGTTGTGTTTCTCTAGTTAGACTAATAATTATTTCGGAGCCTTCTGTGAACTGTGAGCCATCGGCGACAGTTACTGCAGCAATATTATTGTGTGTTAGAGCTCCTGAACCACTTCTAGTGCGTTCTTTTAATTTAAATTTTTTTTGCCATATTTCTCACGGAAAAACTTATATTTTTTAAGTGCGGGTGCCTTTTGCAGTTGGAAGCATTAAAATTTTTTGTGTTCAAAGTCGTTGAGTTTGGAAATTTTGTAACATCTGTGAGCGTGTATTTTATTATACTTTGTTATATTATTTTGTTTATTATTGTTACTTTTATAAAGAGAAAATGGCGTCTAAAATTATTTCACCCTTTAATGACGGTGTGGGTACCTGGGTACTAAAAGTTTTATTCGAAATTATATAGGAATTGTAGTAATAATATGAAAATTAAACTGTTCTTTACATTATTTTTGCAGCGTTTAGAAATTTTGTTGTGTATTCTAAAAACGTAACTTCTTTTTTTGCTAATTACATTTTTGAGTGACTAAATTTTACATTGTACTTTTTCGCCCTTTGTAAAGCTTTTCTGAGCCTTTCATTATGTTCTTTTTTAATTTTACCAAATGTTATTACGTCATTTACGTAAGGTATTACTCTTTCTAGATCTTCGAAAACTTGATTTATTCTTTTTTGATAAACTTCTGTCGCTAAACTTATACCAAACGGCAAAGTCAAATATCTAAATCTTCCATACGGTGTTGCAATTGTGAAAAGATCAGAACTTTCATTATCTATTGGTACTTGAAAAAATGTAGTCGTTGCGTCTAATACAGTCTAAAACATTTTGCTCCACTTATTTCCGCTAGCACGTTTTCATTCTTTAGTATTGCATAATGTTCCCGTTTTAGATATTTATTTAATGGTCTCGGATCCATGCAAATCCTTATTGAACCATCTTTTTCACTAGTTATCACGATTGGATGCACTAATTCGCTTGGTTTTGACACTGGTCTCGACCATTCTTTTAAGTTCAAGTTTTAATTTATTTTTAATGCCATCGGCATTATTGAATTTCACACTGTGCATCTTCTTTAAAATCGATGATCTCTCTATTTTGGCATAAATATCTTTTGTTCGAAATTTCAAAACATTTTGTATTAAGAATTGCATATTTTTCCTCATTATAAAGGAGGTATTTGGAATGAGGAATTATAGTTTTGAAGGATGTTTGAGTTAAAATCGGTAAAGGGTATAAATAAAAATCAAAATTTTGATTGAATTGGGGTTTTGGAATGAAGGTCTTTGATTACTTGCAGCGTTATTTTGAGGTGGTGCAAATCGATTAAAGTTTGAAGTGTTTTGAAATTGTGAAGGTTTATTAAAATTAGAATTATTTTGATACGGTAATGTTTTAAGGATGTATTCTATATGTATAAGGATGTTCGGGTTTGAAAAAAATTGATTTTTTTTTATATATTCCGAAAGTAAAATATATTGAGATTATTCTGTAAGAATTTCAAATCTAAATTGAAAATATCAACAAAGTTATAGCAGAAATAAGAGAGAGCGTCGTAATTACAGTCCGCTAGCTGTCAGCTGTCCTATACTCTATTTTTCTGTTCCCTTTATAGCTGCGTTTTTTATATAATTAATATCTACAGTGACAGCAATACGTACGTTTTATTGTGTTTTAGTTTAGTGTTTACGGCATTAGAATCTGTACTAAAATGCAAATTGTGCAATGGTGATGTAACTTTTTAAAAAAAATCAGTGCAATGCTTGGGATTCAAGTTGTGTGTAAAGTGCTCTTATCAAGAATTTTTAATAAGTTCTTGTCCAATGATGAAGAATGCATATGAAGTGAACAGACGCTTGGCTTTTGTTATGC
Organism: Cantharis rustica; assembly: GCA_911387805.1. NCBI lineage: Eukaryota > Metazoa > Arthropoda > Insecta > Coleoptera > Cantharidae > Cantharis > Cantharis rustica. The sequence goes on from OU426880.1 coordinate 35,796,062, forward strand.
GGCTACTTGGCGTTGGGTTGTCTGGCATAAATATATTTTGCTCGATGATGGAGTTAGGTAAAGGCCTTAGTAATAATGCATATTATGGCATTATCGAGCAAATACACATCGGTGTAAAATCTGTTGTTAACATCGTTTTTAAAAAAGCAGTGAAAAAGAAAAGGAAAAAAATGCTGCAAATGGCTATCCAGAAGATGAGATCACGGTGTCAGGAGACGGGTCCTGGGCAAATCGTGGTTTTACGTCGCTTTTGGGAATTGTTTCATTGATTGGAAAATTTTCAAATAAATGTATAGATGTCATTGTAAAATTCAAAGTATGTAAAGCGTGTCAACAGTGGGTTGGAAAAGAAGAAATTGATGAGTATTTGGAATGGTATGAGGTTCATTTGGAAAAATGTACCGCAAATCACGAAGGAAGTTCGGACAAAATGGAAGTGGATGAAGTTATAGAAATGTTTCGACGATCTATAGAATGGTTTGTTGTTAAATACAGGAAGTATATAGGCGATGGGGATTCAAAGACGTTCAAGAATTTGTTGGACGCCGATGCCTACGACGGAAATCCTGTGGTTGAAAAAAAAGAGTGTTTTGCACGTGAAAAAACATATGTACCGGCGTGTAAACGAAGCAAAAAAAAATTATACACAGTTATCTAAAGCCAAAAAAGCAGCTGAAAAGAAAGAAGCTGAAGAAAATAAAAAAGTTGATAAAGAAGCACAAGGCGAAACATCTGCAGAAGGAAAAGCTGCATCGAAAAAGCGTCGATCGAGAAAAGATTTATCAGCTAACAAAGCTAAAAAAGTAAAGAGCATTGCACTAACAAATGTTTTTATCGGTACGCGACAACTCGGCTCTGGACAACTCGGCACCGGACAACTCGGCACCGGACAACTCGGCACCGGACAACTCGGCACCGGGAAAACTCGGCACCGGGTCAACTCGGCACCGTACATCTCGGCACTGGACTACTCGGCACCGGACAACTCGGCACCGGACAACTCGGCACCGGGAAAACTCGGCACCGTACATCTCGGCACCGAGACTAGGGTGTTACGGTTCAATTTTGCTATAATGGAATTTAAATTGTTTTGTAATAATATTCGAAAAGTGGCATGTTAATTCACTTTAAAAAGCACATGCACATTAGGTGCATTTACACACACAATCCCGGCCCGCGTGCTAGAACGCGTTCCAGCGTGTGTAAATGCGACGACGTGCCACGTTCCACTCCAAACGCCGTTCCAAAGATTACAATATAATATTTGTTCATTCTTTTTTAAAAGCGTTCTTAATGTTTCAGAAATATTACTTCTTACGATATGTTATGTTGTTTGATGAATGAAAGAAAACATAATTATTAAGTATCTTTATTCATGCTAATTGCTGAGTACTGTAATGGTCGAATGTCGGAATGGTACTGGAGCTTATGTGCTTGTACCTTAAAAGCTGATGACGATCTTGTAATACGTCATTAACAATATATGACATATACAACACGATATTTTACGCAAAATGTAATTTGTGTAAGGTTTTGTAAATTCATTATCGACAATTTCGGAGGTTCTAAGTAAATAAATAAACTGCATTCTTCTATTATTAATTTAATAATTGACTGCTTAGATAGAGGATGACACTAAGCACCCAGGTATCCGTTCAAATTGTTTTGCGAAACTAATTTTTGGTAATTAATAATAAATATACAAATACAAATCTTACAAAATATCGTAAGAAGTAATATTTCTGAAACATTAAGAACGCTTTTAAAAAAGAATGAGCAAATATTATATTGTAATCTTTGGAACGGCGTTTGGAGTGGAACGTGGCACGTCGTCGCATTTACACATACAATCCTGGTCCGCGTGCTAGAACGCGTTCCAGCACGCGGGCCGGGATTGTGTGTGTAAATGCACCTAATGTGCATGTTATCATTGTTGATAATAATTCTTGTTGAAATTTAAAATTTTTATAGTGAATTAATATGCCACTTTTGGAATATTATTACAAAACAATTTAAATTCCATTATAGCAAAATTGAACCGTAACACCCTAGTCTCGGTGCCGAGATGTACGGTGCCGAGTTGGCCCGGTGCCGAGTTTTCCCGGTGCCGAGTTGTCCGGTGCCGAGTTGTCCGGAGCCGAGTTGTCCGGTGCCGAGTAGTCCAGTGCCGAGATGTACGGTGCCGAGTTGACCCGGTGCCGAGTTTTCCCGGTGCCGAGTTGTCCGGTGCCGAGTTGTCCGGTGCCGAGTTGTCCGGTGCCGAGTTGTCCAGAGCCGAGTTGTCCGTGTCCGTGTTTTTATGGTCAAGCTATAAGTAAATACTACGAATTGGCAATCATAAAAAATCCCGATTCAATTGACGATATGACAAAAGCGGTGTGGGCTACTTACCATCACTACTGCTCGACTGACAAAAAACCTCAACACTTCTATTGTCCAGAGGGTTTTTCTTCATGGTGTAAATATCAAAAATTGAAGGTTGAAAACAAAGAAAAAACTTACGAGCACCCTCCTGCTTTTGACGAAGATACAGCAAACATCTTGAAGCCGATTTACACAAATCTTTCATCCTACGACCTATTGGAAAGATGTTTAGGCAAAAACATGCAAAACAACGAGTCTTTCAACCATTGTGTGTGGAACATGGCTCCTAAGCACATTTTTGTTGGTCAAAAAACCCTAGAAATTAAAGTTAAATAAATATAGTTAAATAAAGTTAAATAAATATTTAAGCATTGAATTAATTTGGCAGCCCTATATGTCATGTTATATAAACTTAAAAATATTCATGTCGAAAACGAAAGGAAAAAAAAGGAAGCCGGTTCACAAAAGAAAGAATTGTCCTTAGTGCTGATCTGCATACGAAATGAGCAAATCAGATCAAAAAAATAACTCGCCTAACCAAATTAGAAATTCATAAATTATTCACTAAAAATCATTTTAAAAAAATTACGTTTTCAAAATCGCCGATTTCTCTGTTTCGTGGTTTGCTCGTGTACGATGTCTTGAAATTGATGCGCCCATTCTTGATAAAGAATAAAATCGTAGTGTCGAAACGATTTTTAAACTATGCAATTTATTGAATTTGATTGTCAATAAATATATTATGTGCATTCTAGTTAGGTTGTTTGATTTTAACACTAACATTATTTTGTTGAACGCTGTACTGCTGATGATGATGTCCCTCGGTGATAATGATGTCTTGAAGTTGATGTGCCAATTCTTAATAATTATAAAAATCGTAATATGGAAACGATATTTAACTGTCCAATTTATTCCATTTGATTGTAAATTTTAATATTTGTTGATTTTAGTTAGGTTGTTTGATTTCAACACTAACATTCTTTGAACGCTGAACTGCTGCTGACGATGTCCCTCGGTGATAATGATGTCTTGAAGTTGATGTGCCCATTCTTGATAAATTATAAAAATCGTAATATTGAAACGATATTTAACTGTCCAATTTATTCCATTTGATTGTAAATTTTAATATTTGTGAATTTTAGTTTGATTGTTTGATTTTAACACTAAAATTTTTTGAACGCTGAACTGCTGATATCCCTCGGTGATAATGATGTCTTGAAATTGATGTGCCCATTCTTGATGATGTATAAAAATCGTGGTATGAAAACGATTTTTAACTGTTCAATTTATTCGATTTGATTGTTAATTTAATATTTGAACATTTGAGTTAGGTTGTTTGATTTTAACACTAAAATTTGGTGAACGTTGAACTGTCGCCGATGACGATGTCTTTTGGTGATAATGTTGTCGTGGAGATGATGTGTGTGGACCTTTGATGTAGTAAAAGAATATAGTGTTAAAAGGATTTTTAACAACTTATGCAATTTGTTGCTATTAAACAAATACTTGGACATTCAAAGAAGGTTATTTTAATTCAAATTCAAAATTTTTTAACCACGTACTGGAGGTGCGGTGATTTGTGCCCGTGTTTATAAAAATCATATTTTAAGTAAAGATGTTCAGTAGCTTCTGCAAGCACAGCCAATTGAAATTAAATCATATTCTTTTTAAGATAATCATAAACTTTTAATATTGAGAGATCTAGTTGGAGTGAAATTGTAGATTTTCTTTTTTTCAAATTGATTTGAGATAGATTCAAGTTGAGATACAATGTTTGCATTTTTAAAGATGTTTTCTTGGTATAATTGAAGATTTATGTTGATGTAGACGTAGATTTGTTAATTTGAATTTGATAATCGAACTTTTTATCTTGAAAAATAATAATCTTGAAATTATTGATTAGTAGATTTTTTTATTTTGTAAATTTTTTTCTTCTAAGATTTATCGTTGAAATATAATGTTTTCTTGATATAATAGAAGATTTAATTTGATTGTTGATGTTGACGTAGGTTTGTTATCTTGCATTTGATAATCGAAGTTTTTATCTTGAAAAATTATAATCTTGAAATTATTGATTATTAGATTTTTGTTTTGCAGAATTTTTTCTTCTAAAATTTAACTTTAAAATATGACGATTTCTTGATATAATTGAAGATTTAGTTTGATTGTTGATGTAGATTTGTTTCTTGCATTTGATAATCGAAGTTTTTATCTTGAAAAATTATAATCTTGAAATTATTGATTAGTAGATTTTTATTTTGTAGAATTTTTTCTTCTAAAATTTACTTTAAAATATGACGATTTCTTGATATAATTGAAGATTTATTTTGATTGTTGATGTAGATTTTTTATTTTGCATTTGATAATCAAAGTTTTTATCTTGAAAAATTATAATCTTGAAATTATTGAGTAGTAGATTTTTATTTTGTAGATTTTTTCTTCTAAGATTTAACGTTGAAATATGACGTTTTCTTGATTCTTGATATAATAAAAGATTTAATTTGATTGATGATGTTGACGTAGATTTGTTATTTTGCATTTGATAATTGAAGTTTTTATCTTGAAAAATTATAATCTTGAAATTATTGATTATTAGATTTTTGTTTTGTAGAATTTTTTCTTCTAAAATTTAACTTTAAAATATGACGATTTCTTGATATAATTGAAGATTTAGTTTGATTGTTGATGTAGATTTGTTTCTTGCATTTGATAATCGAAGTTTTTATATTGAAAAATTATAATCTTGAAATTATTGATTAGTAGATTTTTTTATTTTGTAAATTTTTTTCTTCTAAAATTTAACATTGAAATATGACGTTTTCTTAATATAATAGAAGATTTAATTTGATTGTTGATGTAGATTTGTTATCTTGCATTTGATAATCGAAGTTTTTATCTTGAAAAAGTATAATCTTGAAATTATTGAGTAGATTTTTATTTTTTAGATTTTTTTCTTCTAAGATTTAAAGTTGAAATATGACGTTTTCTTCATATAATAGTAGATTTAATTTGATTGTAGATGTTGACGTAGATTTTTTATTTTGCATTTGATAATCGAAGTTTTTATCTTGAAATTATTGAGTAGATTTTTATTTTGTAGATTTTTTTCTTCTAAGATTTAAAGTTGAAATATGACGTTTTCTGGATATAATAGAAGATTTAATTTGATTGTTGATGTTGACGTAGATTTTTTATTTTGCATTTGATAATCGAAGTTTTTATCTTGAAATTATTGAGTAGATTTTTATTTTGTAGATTTTTTTCCTCTAAGATTTAACGTTGAAATATGACGTTTTCTTGATATAATAGTAGATTTAATTTGATTGTTGATGTTGACGTAGATTTTTTATTTTACATTTGATAATCGAAGTTTTTATCTTGAAAAATTATAATCTTGAAATTATTGATTAATAGATTTTTGTTTTGCAGAATTTTTTCTTCTAAAATTAACTTTAAAATATGACGTTTTCTTGATATAATTGAAGATTTATTTTGATTAAAAATTATAATCTTGAAATTATTGATTAGTAGATTATTATTTTATAGATTTTTTTCTTCTAAGATTTAAAGTTGAAATATGGCGTTTTCTTGATATAATAGAAGATTTAATTTGATTGTTGATGTAGATTTGTTATCTTGCATTTGATAATCGAAGTTTTTATCTTGAAAAATTATAATCTTGAAATTATTGATTAGTAGATTTGTTTATTTTGTAAATTTTTATCTTCTAAGATTTAACGTTTAAATATGAGGTTTTCTTTATTAAAGATGTTTCCTTGATGCAATTGAAGATTTATGTTGATGCAGACTTAGATTTGTTATTTGGCATTTGATAATCGAAGTTTTTATCTTGAAAAATTATAATCTTGAAATTATCGAGTAGTAGATTTTTTTGTAGATTTTTTCTTTTAAAATTGATAAAAATGATTGCAGATGGACGTTAGTTTGGCGATCGTATCGTTAGTGCGTGAGAGCATTCTTGTAGACAATGTTTTTCGTGAAAATTCTCGGATCTTTCTTCAATAACTTGCCTTGTCGCGTCGAGTCGATAATTTGCTCTCGAAATAATCGATAATAATCTCGCTCTCGAAAATGCAACGTAGAGTTGACCGTGTTCAAATACCGGATTCGGTAGATAAATTCCCACCTTGTCGAATGTCTGTCCTTGCGCCTTATTGATGGTCACGGCGAAGCAAACTTTTAGCTGAAATTGTCGACGCATCAGATCGAACGGAATGCTGCTGTCGTTGGAAGATAAATCCATTCTCGGAATAAATACTCGTTTGCCCTTGGATTTGCCCACTGCAATTTCAGCATCGATGAGATTTGCGGTCAACTTTTTAACGATAAGTCGCGTTCCGTTGCACAGGCCTTCGTTGATGTCGAGATTTCTCAATAGCATGACCGGAATATCTTTCTTGAGTTTGAGTTCGTGGTTGGGCATACCCGACGGCGTAATCGAATTCAAATATTCCATCGTAAAGTTGGCCTGTTCTTGTTCGTCGTCGGTAACGATCTTGTCTATGCTATGGTACGTCATCATTTCGCCCGGAAATCGTTCGATGACGTTGTCGTTGATTCTGTTGCAGCTGTCGTTGGTGGGCGATAAAATTGCACGCGACGTAAAAATATCGACATCTTTTTCGGTATATTCTTCTATCGTACCGTATACCGCGTTAACTCCATCTTCGACAATGCACTGCTATGGTATCGTGACACTATCTTGCGGCAAAATGTCGTTTGACTGTGCGGATAAGTTGCCGTTGCCCAAATCCAAAAGCTACTTGGCAAATTCGATTTCTTCGCCCGACGCTCGCACATTCTTCTTCAATCTAACGTTTTCGAATTTGCACCACACGTCGCTGTTGGTCACGCAAGCTTCCAGAATCGACGTGCGATGGCCTCGCGGCACCACCGGTAAACATTGACGAAAGTCACCTCCGACCAATACCACTTTTCCGCCAAACGGTTTGTCGTTATCGCACAAATCTTGAAATAGGCGATTTACCAAGTTGAAGGCGTTCACCGTGGCCATCGTAATTTCGTCCTAAACTATCAGTTTGATGCGGCGCAACGCTTTAGCATCTAGCGATTCGGCCGATATGGACGACGTTGAATTGCATTTCAAATTTATTGCCAGTCTAAATTTGGAATGCACCGTTCGGCCGCCTCTCAAGAGAATCGCGGCTATGCCGGTTCACGTCACGGAAGCAAATTCGACGCCGGAACCGTACAGGGCGTCCAAAATGATGTTGTAAACGAAAGTTTTGCCCGTACCTCCCGGTCCGTCGACATAAAATAATCGGCATTCTTGTTCGTCGTCGAATATCACTTTCATGACCTTATCGAACACCGTCATTTGTTCTTCGTTTAATAGTGTAACATTTCTATTCAAAGTTTCTCTTGCCTCGTCGCGTTCTTCTTGATCCGACAATAAGTCGGGTTCTTCTTCTTCTCCAATATCGAGTAGACCTATTTCTGCGTAAACTTTTCCGACCGACGCCAATATCTTCTTGACGACGATCAAAGTTTTTCGCTCGCCGCTCGTTTGCGTTTCGCCTCGACGTACATAATCTTCGATCAAATAGTTTTTGAACGTGTTCCACAATGTCGACGGATCGGACACGTTACAAAAACTTAAAATGTACGCGAATAGTTTGCGCATCTGGGAGGGCATTTGCATTTCGGCAGCTTCTCGCAAGCAATTGATCCATTCGCTGTCGGATTCGATCAAGTTCATGGCTGCCACTGCGTCTTTGAAAGACGCTACGCCGTCGACGGTTCTTAAATCTTCGTAACATCGCGCACCCTTTATGTGTAACAATAGAATTCTCATGTGAAATAATTCGACGTATCTCGGAGTGATCGTATACATGCGCGTAATTATCTTATCGTTTTTGACGTTTTTCGTGCGCGGCATCCATCTGCAAGTTTTCGTTTCGAATACATAATGTAGCGGAATTTCGGTATATAAAAATCTATTTGCCGTGACATCTCTCGCATTTAAATCGAACCAATCTTCTAACATCGACTTTTTGCGGGCGCTCTTCTCCACGGCGGCGTTCTCTTGATTATCGGTAAAATAAATATTCTTCTGATCGGGCAAATGAATCGGTAATCGAATTATCACGTGCGATGTACCGTGAAGTGGAATATCCAATAATCGCCAGCAGGCTTCGGATGCACCGACCTAGCGAGAATCTACGTAACTTTCCGTTTCGTCGTAATCCGTTTCGCCGGAAACGTTCATTTTTAGTATTGCGCAATCGTGACCTTTATGAATGTACTTCATGATATATTTGATGCTCTTGACAGACGTGCATATCTCGACGTTGATGTGTGCATTAAATTTCTTCAACAGGTACGGATTGTACGGCACGACGAATCTGTTGTCCACATCGTAGGTTCTGTTGGTGCGCTTTATCGTAACGCATCGAGAAGTATCGCGTCGGCGATATACGGGATAGCTCGAGCCTACCGTGATCGTGTTGGCAACAAAAGGTTTCGGGAATTTCTTCTTGCACTTGCCATCTTCGCAATCATGAATCATGTGCTTCGTTACGCCGTCGTACAGTTGGAGATCTTCGTCGCCGTTCGGAATTTCGGCCGATATAAATCTATCGATGTGTTCGGGTTCTCGAAATTTATCTTCGCTTTTCAGCGTGAGCAATATATGCGCGTGCGGTAAACCTCGTTTTTGAAATTCTATCGTGTAAACGTAGGCGACCGGTTGTCCAAATATTTTTCTAATCCAAATGTCTTCGAGCAAAACGTTAAATTTCAATCGAAACACTCGGCAAACGATGTCGCATCGATTTTCTGCCTTTTCGTACGGTTTCACGTTGTCGACAATTTCTTTCCACTTGGGATTGCACGTAAAAGTTATAAATAAATCCGGTCGTCCGTATTTTGTCACGACGGTCATCGCGTCTTGATAGTGTTGTTGCATGGCTCGTGGACTTCCGGCGAATGAAGATGGCAAAATAACGACACGACCGATTTTGGTCTCTCGACGATCTGCAACGTTGTTCACATAATCCAATAATCCGGAATACTGATGACATCTCAAGGCGGTTTGATGTCTTATGAAATTCAATCGCTCGCCTTCTATACGCACGTAACTGTCGACATAATATTGTTGCGTCAATTTTCCGGCACTTTGTATCGGATTGAAGGTGCTTCTAATCGATAAAGCCTTATACACGACAAACTCGTTCATGGTGATTCTGTGTCGCACCAAACCTCTCGACATTGCAAGATTCAATTGCAAATTAGTTTCCCATCTTAATTCGCCTGTCGGAAATAATATCGGATAACAAAGTGGATCTGCTATCGGCGATTCTCTGCGTATCGTTTGAAAACGACTGGGCGTCGATTTTAAGCACAATCTTAATTCGCCGGGTGCAGGTGGATCGCCGTCGCTACTTCTAAAAACTACTCCCACTTCGTCGTTCGTGGTCGGTGCGTTATATCGGTTGCGATCCACGCCGTTCTCTTGATGAATTTTCATAGAGATGTCAGGAATGACGTTACCTTTGATCGTTAATTTTTCTCGCTCTTCCATTTCCACTTCTTTAAGAAAACGATACAATTTTGCGTAGGGATTGATTGTTCGCAATAATTCGTCTATGGAATTTATCAATTCGGCCTTCAAATTTTCGCTGCCTCGGTAGTTTAGACGATGTTCGTTGGCCGCCGTCGAATCCAAAAAGTATAGTTGTCCATATTTCGGCTGACGATTATTTAAATTAATGTCGCTAATCTTGTGATAAATTAGGCCCGTGATTATGTACATCGAAGGTCCGTAACCTGGAGGAAGATTGACGTTGGCACCGATCGAAGCAAATGCAAACATGTTATTGTATCTCATAATGTTGGCCTTGAAGTGTTGAAAAAATTCGTGGTGGTCGGTTAATAATTGCAGCAAAAGTTGAGGATACTCGACGGTGACGATGGGCAATTTTATCAAATTATTTCTACAACATTTGAATATTTCCGATTGAAAAAAAATGGCCTTACAAAATTGGCAAGTTTTTTTCATAGCGCCCAAATAATTTTCTCGCATGTCGTTGTCGTTGGAGGCAGCAATTTTGTTTTCCTCGCTTTTCTTCTTATTATCGACAATTTTTAAACTCGCGAAAGTTTCGTCTAAACTTTTTCTAACGCTATTTTGAATTCTTGTCGATCGGCGGCACGTTGTGGGCGTTGTCATCGTTGTTTTCGACATGGGCATTTCGTGATATAATACCGCCGGCGTTGTGGATGGTGTCGGCAACGATGGAGTTGGCATCGTAATAGTCGTTACGTTATTTACGATGATCGGAGTAAGCGAATAAATATTTTCTTCCAAGTTTTCGTCAATGCGGGATGTACTTTGCATAATCATATTTTTAAAAATCATATCGTGCATTTACGCGACGTTATCGAACGAAGCTAAGCAGGCATTGCCATCAGAGTGCACGGCGCCTAATGCATCTCTGGAATGCGCCTCGAAATAATAATTCCGTTTTGTGCAAAAACGGCAACGGATAAATGGTTCGAACTTATTATTCCCGAACTGTGGTTTTCAAAAAATCTCTCCATACCCAGAAGTAAGTTCGGAAAAGCGTCGTCGTCGTTGCGCAAATGACCGTTGAATGAATTTTCTTCTAAAATTTCTATCTCAAATCTTTTGTCCATTATCGTCACGCTTTTGCTTAATTCGTCGACTGTTAAATGGTGAAGGTTGCCCACTGTCGAAATATCAGGTTGTCGCCGAGTCGCAATACACTTGGAATAATAAAGATCTCCCAAAATTAAAATCGAATTGATTGTGTCGGTATTCCATGTGGTGGCGTCTTTTAAATTGGCATAACATAGTGCTATCGCAGAATTGGCGGTGCATTGATTGCCTCTTGAAACGACGTTAAAGCTACTGGCGTCCTGATGAAAATTGCCACAAATAATATTGGAAAAGCAATTTTCCGATTCTGTAGGCAAAATAGCACTCTTCTCGCACGGTTTGGTTAATTTTGTTTTTTTTTGAATTTTTGACGTGGTAAAAATGGGACTTCGATCGTTTGGGCATATTTGATGTAGTAATTTAACAGTACGTTATTAATATGAGAATGAGAAAGGAAAAGGAAAATATTAGGCAAGAATAGAAAATTGCTAGATTATGTAATTACAAAATCGCTTACCAGTAACGTAGAATCTTAATCTATTATTAATTTATTATAATTAATATTATTAAATATTAATTTCGAAAGATTTCCTGGAAAGAAAAGAAATTATAAATTGTGGTAATATAAAAATTTTCTTAAATAATAAATATATATTATTTATATATATTTATAAAAGAAAGAGTGTGAGGATCGGTGTGTAGTGTTGAGAAAATTTTTAATTTCTTCTCGATCGAAGGCACCGTAAAAATTTAATAAACGTCGCCATTTTTATAATATTAATTATGAACAAAAAATATGTTTTTTTCGAGTTTCGTTAACAAAATTTAAATGAAAAATTGAAATTGATATTAAATTCTTCTTGTATAATAAATACCCTTTAATGATATTGTCGATCGAGTGAGGCCGAAAACGAAAAAGAATCTTTACATAAATCGTGACGCCTTGGAAAGCTACGACCAAAAATCGATTAAACATTTGTATTTTTTATGATTAATGAAGATTTTTATGATTAAACTTAGATCGTTATGTACATACCTTTTATAAAACTCTCGAAACACAAAATCACAATTGTTCGATTATCACAAAATTTGCTAATTTTATTTGGCACAAAATTACAAAATTACCTCCGTGTGTACAACAATGGGTAATGCGATTTCGGCGAATTATATAATTTTATCGTGCGTATCGTTAAAATGTTAAACTAAAATAATTACAAAAAATATTTTTCGAAAAAGAAAATTGTAAAAATTTAATTTTTTATTTTTATTTTGATTTTCTTGCAATGTGGTAAATAAATTTTTTAATTTTTGTCGTCGAAAGATGTAAAAACACAATTATTGATTATTAGAAATTTATTAACGGGTAATAAATGCGGCCACGTTTTATACATTTATTTACAATAAATATTTTACATGCAAATTACCTATCAAATATTATGAGGAACAGTGCGATGCAACTATTTATATGTTTGCTTAAAAACTACATTGGTATCAACAATATGTAATTGGCAATAAGTAATTTACATTTGAGTAGAAAAGTAATTGCAAATTTTAATAGAAAATCAAAACATGGGTGACTCCCATGACTATAGGGGCTATAGCCCAGGGCGGCAAAATTTAGGGGCGGCAAATTTTTGCAAAAATACCAAAAGCACACGTGGAAAAAACCTAATGGATAATTAGGCTTATTAGACGGATAAGTAGGTACTATTTCAATTAATTGATTAAAATAAAATAAACTATTTATAAACGTTTTTATATTATACGACTTTTCCATTTTTGTCGTTCTAATATTGTCAGTATCCGGGAGCTTCATTCTAAACTAAAGGCAAAAATTGTAAGTACGTAAGTAAATTGTAAGTTAACTTATTTTAAGTTATAATTGGTTAATACTGATTTATTCTAATTAGAATAAACTAATAACAACTTAGAAAATATAATTTACAATTGAATCGAAAAAAGACGACTGACACAAATTTTGTTTCTATCAATTACTAGATTACTACATCAATACTTACATCATAAACTATGAGTGACCGAAATATTTTTTGAAACCCAACACTGAAACACTCATTTGATAGCAAAACCAACGTGGAAATCCAAAAATGTGAATTAGCAAAAGACTTGCCTTCAAATGAATTACACCCAACTATAACACCTCTTAATGAGGTAGAAATTGTAAAAGAACATTGAAATTGAAATTGAAATGTCAGTCAATGAACAGCAAGAGGATGATTTTAATTATTCCAATACTGAGCGTAGGCTTAACCTTGCTGAACTTGTCGGCAATGAAGTTTTTTCTAATACAATGTCTCAGCCAAGCTCAACTACTATGAAACACTCTGATATGTGTGACGATAGACATTCTAAACTTCATAGCAACGCTATGGTTTATGACCCTACTTTGTGGCCTATCAAAGATAACATTTAAGAGCATGTCCTAAAAAATAGAAGAAATCAAGACATTTCCAAATTAGATTTTAGCCGCTCCAAAAGATCCATTGGGGGACAATATCGCTATCTAACTCAAACTATGTTTGAAACTAGCTTAATCAATGGACAGAAAATAAAACGATCTTACCTAATGTACTCAGAAAGTTGTGGAAAACTTTTTTGTATACTATGTCAACTTTTTGGAGGAATATCAAAATTAGCAAGGAAGGCTTTGATGATTACGAGTATTTAAAAATCCACGAGAATTCCTCAGACCATAAGTCATGTGCCTTAGTAATGTGAAGCATCTAATTACATTCTTCGACTTTAAAGGTTAGAAACGGCTTTTTTGTCATTTTCATAATGAGATCTTTTATCTCGATTTAATATATCAAGTAAAAAATTGCAATCATCTGAGATCGACCTATCAACTATATCAGTATTGTACCGATCATTATCAGAGTATATTCAAAGTATAAGAAGAGCATTTGACAATTATGAAAATCGAGCGCTGGCGAAAGCAAATGTAAATCAATATATGAAGATGAAAAGAACAGGAGAAAGATACGAAAAATGCAGTCAGATGAAACCCGAGAAGGAGAAGTACAGTTGATTGGCAGAGAAAATTTCAGAATGAATACTTACAATATGATAATTATTGACAGATTAAATTAATATCATAATAGAAAAAAAAAACTGTGTATGGTGAGCTGTACTCGTTGTTTAAATTTTTTATTAGTGCTGGCAAAAAAGAATTTGATGTGAAGACACTTACTGAACACAGTAGGAAATTGTGTAATTTGTATGATAAAGATCTACCAACAACGAAGGCTTTTGTGAACGAGTGTATACATTTTTTCGGATTCTTGGAAAAATATCCAAAATCAATACTTAAATGTTGCCAAGTGCTGCATGACACCGAACGACAAGATATATATGTACCCTTATGTTGATATCGCACTGAGACTTTTTTTGACAATCCCTGCATCAACTGTTTAGCGGAAAAGTCGTTTTCCGTTTTGAAAAGAATAAAAAATTATGTCTTCGAGATGTAGCAATTCTGACTATCAAATCAGAGCTAACCAAAAGATTGGACTTTGATTTACGTTTTCAAAATCTAGTTCACGAAAAAAGTTTTTATAATCATTTACATTAGTATATGTTACTATCAGAAGCAAAGAACGAAAGCGTGGTTTAAAAAGAAATTTTAGCATCACATTCAATTAATAATTAGAGTATTTTTTAATTTGGAACATTTAAAATTGTAAAATATATAAAATAAAATTGTAAAAAATACAAGAAAATAAATAGGAGTGGAAGGGGGCGGCAAGTTGACAGTAGCCCCTAGGCGGCAAAAGTATAAATCCGCCACTGCATACTATTATCTTAACAATTTTGCAATTATAATTATTCTTTGCAAAAAGCTTGTGAACGTAGCAATGCGGTTGATCTTTCTTCCGTTTTAATGGTTCCAAAATCTTCTTTCTATCGATACGCTACAATCTCGTATACTTCCTAAAAAATTGTAATGTTTGTCTCTAAATAATGTAACTGGCAAAATATCACGTACAACTTTACCTATCTACGTAGCTTCCTCTAATGTAATTTTTCCACTCATCGGCTTTTATGTTTGTAAATTGACGATTAAAAATTTTGCAAATAGGATATTTAGAAATGCTGCGGGTAGTTGGTCGTCTGATTTTTATGCATCTCCATCTTTCTCTATTCATCTCGTATGGAACTTGTTCTCCGGATGTAAATGTAAAATCTAAAAGGCGATTTATCGTAACACGTGTGAATCTCTCGATACAAAGACACAAAAAGAATTCCAAAAGCGAAACACGTTTCGACGGCTCTCCATAGAAGATATCTTTGACAAATAAATAAGGATGGTCGTCAAATGTAATTTGGTTTACTGTAAAAAAGTCGAAAAATTCTTTTAATACCAATAAAAAAAATTAGTAGGTGTTAGATTTACCGCAACAATGCAGATCTTGTGAACGATTTAAATAAAACTTGATAATCACTTGTACCTCGTATGCTTCTCAAAAAAAAAGATAAAATGTAATTGTAAAAATGAAAATGAACAATTCCACATAATTACCTACGTAACAATGTACAATCTTTAATCTTAAAACTTGTTGGCCGCTTTTTTGTTTGTAAATTTTGCAGATACACAAACGTTCATCGTGTCGATATGTTCTTCCGACATAATTTGTCGAATCATTGATTTCGGTTAGATGCGTCGATGATCAATCGATATTAAAATTTTGACAATTGAACTTCGTATCGATAACATTGTGACGGCTATGCCGTACCACCAATTGCAATCACGTACCTAACGTAATAAATGCATGGTAATAAAATATTCAAAATCTTCTTTCGACTGACATTCAATTCAAACGGCTAATATTGATATCACATTTATCGCAATAATTTATATCTTCACTTCGTGAACGACACAAAATGCAATCTAAAACTCTGCCGATATGCAAAAATAAGTCATCTCCACATGAAAAATAACGACTCGAAACCAGTCACTGTCCATCGGTTTCAATCGATATCATCTGGAAATGTAAAATTTTAGTTTGACTTAATCGAAAATCCAAACATACTTCATTAATCTCGTAAACCGCCAGCAGAAAAGTCGATATAGCGGATTGTAGAAAATGATCGAAACTTCCATGATTGGCGGATCGAATAAGCACACTTCGAAGTTATCTAATATAACAACGGTGGGTGGAAACGTGAGAAACGAATGTGCTAAGCGTTGTACACATTCGCTCGCATATCACCTACAAAAATAATTAATTACATGAAATAGTTAAACAATTAGAAATCTTAACCGTACTGTCGACATAACCCAACAAAGTACAGAGTGTTTCGTAATGCTAAATTCGAAGCGAAAATGTCCACTCAATCTTTCCGCCAAATCCATCGTCGAGAACCCCAAACCATCAAGATTTTCAATTCGAATACCGCAGTTTGCCGAAAATTTACACCAATCTTCGATGTGTCCATAGGATAGGTGTCTAGTGTAATGCTTTCAACTCGACGGTACACGGTAGGATGCTTAACATTCACACACAGCACACAAAATTTTGAATCAAAATAATTTAAAATTTTATTCATTTTAAATTCGAACCTCGCTATCGACAAACCTTTTCTGCGATTCCCTTCGTTAGATTTAACACTATTGTTGCAGAATTTTTACGGGACTACGATTGCTTGTAAAATATTTTGAGGTCGTTTGCGATCACGACGAAGGAGTTGTAAAACAAAATTAAATAATTGTGCCAAATAAATAAACTGCCACCTTTAATTTCGTTCCTTCAATTCAACGTATTTCGATTTTGAAGAGATGTCCAAGTAGGAAATCTAAACTTTTTTTAAAACAGAATCGATAACAAAAAAAAACAATTAAATGCGGTTTTAAAATTTTAATTATAAAAATTATATACTATTGGTTTTTCGGGGGCTTTTTGCTGGCTCCTAGAGGAAGAGGACGTCGGTCGCCGTCGAACAGGCGACCCGGGTTCTCCTCGACGCGGAGACCCGGTTCTTCGTCGAAGAGGTAACCTGCCTCTTCGGCACGGAGGAGACCTGACTCTTCTACGTGAAGACGATCTGTGGCGCGAAGATCGGGGTCGAGGAGACCGGGATCTACGGCGACGAAATGCCGGTCGCCGAAAGGATTGTGCACCTTGTTGCCCGTTTCGCCTTTTAGCATTTAGTTTTTGCCGTAAATCGGTCGGCCCTGTTGGTGATGGTGGCGGCGGCGGTGGTGCTGGCGGCGATGGTGGTGCTGGCCATGTATCTTCTTGAAGATTATATGACATTTTACTGTATAATAAAATAATAATTATAAGTAAGATCTTGAAAGCAAAATAAATTTCAATATTTAAAGTAAACAAAAAATATTAATAACAACCTATTGAATTTATGTGGGTTTTTTTTATTTTTAGCTAATACTACATAATTTTCGTAAGGGTTTTTAACATTTTATTAAATATAAAAGGCGAAACGTATTTTTGTTAAAATTTGCAGCCGCATAAAAATATTATTATCGGATTACATTTTTTAGTACGGTTTCGAAACAAATCGCTGTTTAATGAAAATAAAATTTAAAGAATTTTTCAAAAATCGCCATTTATTGTTAATTTTATAGTTTTAATGGCTTAAAATGTCGAACGGCAAACAATCAAACAACGCCATGAAAATTTGTCAAATTTCGCCAACTTGTTAATATAAACACTTTTATTTGTTATCAATAATGTTAAAACTTTTGTCGTATTTTTTATAATTAATATAGATTCGTTGTGTACATACCACTTTTTATTAATAACGGTTAACTGAACACTAACAACAATAACACTAACACTAAAAATAATTTAACAAACTAAAAATTAAATACAAAAATCAAAAATTAAAACCCGTAATTTATTTTAGACACTACTGCACTGGTTGGCAAACTTTCGATTGTCGCAACCATAGATAAATCATTACAGATGCTCTATTCAATGTTAAAAAAGTGGAAACAATTTTGCGACAACAGCGCCGCAATTGGCAGTTCTGTGAACTAAAAAAAATTTGCGGCACATTTAAATGCACTTGAAATGTTCTATTTATTGAAAATAATGAATAAATCAACAGTAAAAGTTTTAAAAAAATTTGGTTTGATAACTAACTATTTTTAATTAAAAGTAAATTCACTTTTAATAAGAATAGAAAAATTCTCAAATTAAATTTTTTTAACACCAATAGTTGATTTATATCACATTAGTTCATATTTAACAATTAAAAAATAACAGAAAATATAAATACAACAATTTTATTTTTTTAAATAACAATATAAAGACTATTTGTGTAACAGCATAATATAGCTTATGCAAAGTAAAAATTGAATCGCAGTACAAATAAGAAAATAAAAAATTAAACTCTCTCTGAATAACAAAAATAGAAACTCTCGATAAATGAAGATAACTAATATGTACAATAAATGTGTAAAAACAGAGTCGCAGCACAAATTCAAAAATTGAACTCTCTCTGAATAACAAAACTAAAAACTCTCGATAAATAAAAATAACTAATAATATGCACAAAAAATTATAGGTAAATTCAATAATCTCTAATAGCACAACGAACAGTTGAGATTAAATTATTCATGTAATTTTGAATTTTAAGTTTTCAAAATTACTGAGTTAAGTCTCGATGAATAATAAAACATCAATTAATTAAAGAAAAGTAGCGTTTATTTAACTAATGTCTTTATTGTAGTTCAAAGCTTAACCAACTTATATCTAACATTCTTGCATTAGCAGATTAGCTTGAATATGATCAAGTCATTGGCACGAAGATGATAAATGCAGTTAATATAACATCTCCCAACGCAAGAATGAACTTCCACGTTCACTAAATTAATTCTTTTTGATGAGGATTCATTACGATTGTCTCATTTGATGAATCTTTTACATTATTTTTACAAAAGATTGTATTCTGATTACAATATTTCAATAATATAGAATAAACAATTAGAAAAAGTAAGATTATTCCTACTAACGCCCGGTTTTTCAATCGTTGGTTAACTTTTTAGTTTGGTTACCTTCACTTGCAAGTTAACCTATAGTTAGAATTTATTTGCGTTTTTCAATTTATATTTAGGTGTTGGTAAGGTAACTAGGGCCCTTTGGGCCTGTAGGAGCATGATCGGTAAAACGTGGGGACTAAAACCTAAAATGGTACTTTGGTTGTACACCAAGGTGGTGATACCCACGATCACATACTCAGCCCTGATCTGGTGGCATAAAGCCAGTAAAAGGGAAAGCATAAACCGGCTCAACAGGCTGCAAAGACTGGCGTGCTTGGGTATTACGGGGGCAATGGCATCAACGCCCACCGCTTCCATGGAGGCTCTCCTGGGTCTTCGACCTTTACACCTAGTCGTGGGGTCCGAGGCTCTACTTGCAGCCTACAGGTTGAAAATTAACGGTCATGGTGAGATCAATCCTAGAAGGGGGCACCACACCATGATCCTAAACTCAATTAAGAGTAACGGCCTGCTCAGCATGCACCCTGACAGAACTAGCACCGTGAGGGACTTTAGAAAGCCCTATAAGGTCATAGTTCCGGATAGGGATAAAATTGAAACCTCACAAACGTTGGGGCTTAGTTATGATACCATCTGGTATACAGATGGATCAAAGACTGAGACGAGTACTGGAATAGGTGTGCGAGGCAGAAGACTGGGGGATGCTTATAGCATCAACCTGGGACCTCTCGCAACTATATTTCAGGCAGAAGTAACTGCCATATTGGTCTGTACTGAAGAGCTGGTATGGAGGAACCTTGTAGAGAGGAGAATCTGTATCATGACTGACAGCCAAGCAGCTCTAAGAGCCTTGGAAGGAGTTGAATTACACTCCAAGGTTGTCAAACAATGCAAAGATGCTCTGGTAAAACTTGCTCTCCGCAATAGCGTCACACTGATGTGGGTGCCGGGACACCGGGGCATCAAAGGCAACGAAGAAGCGGATTCTCTAGCTAGGAAGGCCGCTTCCGCAAACCTAATGGGCCCTGAGCCTTCCTGCGGGATTGCTTACTCTAGCGCAAAAGGAAGAATTAGGGATATACTAGCAGAACAACACCTTGCACACTGGGTGGACCTACCTGGACTGAGGCAATCGCGTACGTTCATAAGGGCACCGTCCAGTGAGGCCAAAAGGAACAAAATACTCATGTTGAGTAGGAAACAACTTCGAAAGTTAGTGGGTCTCTTCACAGGGCACTGCTGCCTCAAAAGGCACCTCAGCATTATGGGGCTGGCGGAGGATCCTATTTGCAGGATGTGTGGCGAGGAGGATGAAACCCCACTCCACATACTATGCCAATGCCCGGCCTTGGCCAGGAGCAGGCTGCGTCACCTCGGTTTGCCCTACCCAACAACCGAGGAGATAGAACAATCTCCCTTCAACTGTGTTCTCGACCTGGTCGAGGAGACGCAGTTGTTTGAGTAAAAACTCGGATGGGTGCACAATAAGCTTAAGCTTCAGTGCAGTGGGGATATGTACCACAGCCCGTGACTAATAATAATAATAATAATAAGGTAACTTCTAGTTTACAGTACATCTGAACTATTAAACGTGATTATAAAGCAGGGAATAGACATGCTACTTAGTAGCACGAAAGCATGCTACTAGGTAGCAAATGGCTTTTAGTAGCATGTGTATACAGCCTTGCTATTAAAAAGCTTGCTACTAAAAAGCATGCTACTAAATTGCAAGGCATTTGATTTTTATCCTGCTATATCAAGACCGGGGAGGCGGGGGGGTGTGGAAAAAGCATGTGTGAACGCTTACACAGATAGCATGCTAGTACGTAGCATGCTATCAGCTTTGTCAATGTGTCAAAATGTCTCGATAGAGTGACAGCAAAACTTTAAATATTATAATTGACTACTGACAGTACGAGTGTTTGTGGAACATAGGTTCTTCTTTGTACAAGAATAAACTTGCACGTGAAAATGATTACAAAGAATTATTCGTGTTTATAGAAGACGAAAATATAACTATGAAAATAATAAAAGCCAAAATAAAAGATCTGCGATCGGTGTATCATCACGAATTAAAAAAAAAATAAAAGACTCAATCCGTTCTTAAGCTGATGAAGCTCAAATATATAAACCCACAATACCGTGGTTTGAGGAAATGCATTCCTTCTGCGTGACACTGTGGAATATAGAAAAACAATATGCATCTATCTTCATTTCTGTAAGCAAACAGTTTGCCTTCTACTAAGCCAATTTTTTACCCAAATTTTTCTGTTTCTCTTTCTTCCGGGTTTATTGCAGTCTAATTACACACTGTGTAGCCAGTAATAATAATGCAATATTTATTTGATTTTGTAGTGAAACTTCCATGGTCAGGTTTGTTAGCACGTAGGTACTACAAGCCTAAACTTTTAGCTGACAAGTTGTGTGTATTCCTGTCAGACTTGATAGCATGCTATCTGATAGTCTGCTATGAGAAAGCATGCTATTTCATTAGCAAATGTATTTTGCAACAAGCATGCTATTAAATAGCATGCTCTTTAAGCATGCTCTTTTAATAGCATGTGTATCTAGGCCTTAACCCTAAATACTTGAGTGTAATTGGCAGTAGGTTAACAGGTGTCGTTGTATGATTGTATTTATTGGTGTTCATAATAATAAATTATTGTTTTTCATTTTTATTAAAATCTGTTACGAAACGATAAGCAATAATAATTTTAGATTTTTATTAATAGTAATATTGAAATATTTGATATAAACAAATACCTATAAAATAAATAATTATAATGCTATCTTATATAGGTATTATTCTTCTGATATGGAAGCAAATAGAAAATAACGTGTCTTAAATTTTACTCAAGAGGAAGAAGAACTTTTAGTTACTATTGTAGAGCAACATAAAAATGTTTTAGAATCCGAAAAGACTGGTGATTTTACTTGGAAAGAGAAAGATGCGATTTAAACCTGAGTTGAGAATGCATTTAACAATATTAATAAAAGAAATTTTTTTTGTTAATATTCAATTACGAAAAATTTCAGTATAATCACATTCAGGTGACTGTATTTTCACATGTGTGCAATCCAATGCACCTACGCGTTTGAGAAATTTGGCGATACTATAAAAATCTTTTCAAATTTTATGGCATTTTGAGACATTTTTATATATTGAGGTCGCAAACCTGTAAGAACTAAACTGACTCGTAATACAGTTTTACTTGCAGTAGATTTGCTAACCGTAGAAAAATCCCCAGTCGTTCTTAAAAACGAACCACTTGCATAAAAATTCAACGTTACCAATAGTTGGTCTCGAGCAGAAACGCAATGATTTCTAGAGTAAAAATATGTTTATTAATATAACGTCTATTATTATTGACTAGGATAAGAAATTAATCTTCCATCTCCTCTAGTATATCGAAATCTATTAAAAAAGTCAGTACCATTGTATTCTTCAAAAAACTTAGGCCTGTAACAAATTATTTTTGGCCCCTTATTTCTTCATCAATGCAATACGTATTAATATCGCAATCGTAATAATTCATAGATAACAAATTTAATAATTTCAAAAAATTAATTAACTTATTGAATTTTTCTGAATGAAAACCATGGAAACTGTCACAATTTACGGTTATAAAATGTTAATAATTCGCCAACCTATAGTTAACCCACACCCCAAGTGTTGGTAAACATAATCACGACGTAACCAACACTTTACGTTAACCTGCAATTGAAAAACGTAATTTTTAACCCAACTAATAGTTAACTATGAACTAATAGTTAACCAACGATTGAAAAACTGGGCGTAAGAGATACAAAACTAATATGGTGATTAGAAACGTTTGTTATCGAATTTAGATTTGGTACAACAAATTGTTTGACAGTTTTATGATTATGAATTTTGCTTATTTCTAAAACTAAACTTAAGTTAGTTTGTACATTAAATTCGCCAACTGATGCAAATAAAGGAAAAACTTTAATTTCTGCAGGCGATTGGTTCAAAGTAATATTATTGATTATTATCGAACAATTTGTTACATTATATAGGATTGTTGTTTTTTTTTATTATAATTTTATCCAACGTACAATTATTTTCAACTGTTAGCTGTGTTTTTGGAATAATGACTAATTCCAGACTGGTAGGTATAATGATATCGTTAATTAATTCAGAATAAGCAAAAGTACATTCTTCAAAGCTATGTTAATTCATAATTTTTTTTATACACTTTGATAGTGATTTTAAGTCTTGTTGATTACAAAAGTAAATATTTTCTAATTCTATGCATTGACTTTGAGAGATCCATTGATTTGTTTTTGATACTATTAAAAAAGGGGGTACATTTAGTAGAGTTTTATTTGACATAGGGATTGCTAACAAATTATAATAAGAATATTCGTCTGAAAATTTAGGAACTGATATTATAAAAATTATTAGGTCGTTTTCAATATGAACGTTGCAAGTAACCAATTGAAGTAATTCATACGAATTCAAAGAAAATTCAATATTTGTGTTTTTTATTAAATTTTGCTGTGTAGTTAAAACTAAAATGGTTGGATGTAAAATATGTAATCTTGCAAAATTTACAGCCGTAATTATTTGATTAATAAAGTTTTCCATTTCTATGAACTCATATTGTAAATTGATTATTTTTAACATTATTGAATCATTTTCGAAAATTTTAATATTTTTTAGTTGTTGAATTAATATTTCTTAATTTTTTTATTAAATTGTTAATTTTCATATCATAACTTTGTGTTATATTATCCAATTATATTTTGTCTTTGGTAAAAGAATTTTGAATTTCCTTTTCGTTTGATTGTATTAATTTAACGTAGTTTACTATCTCTTTCTTATCTTTATCGTCAAGTGTACCGAATAAAAAGTTTGAAGTTTCACCTATTAAATTAAACAATCCGCGTTTATGTTTGGATGAAAACAGTGTGAGTAGATTTTGAGAAACTACTAAAATCGGTGTAAACAGAGTCAACTTGTAGGCGGTTCTCCATACACTCCAGAATATAGTCCTCATACAATATAAGATTAGTCATTGAAGATTTGCCCTGTAAGAATCCATGTTGTTCAGAAACAATCAAACTTGACAGCTCAGGAGAGATAACGTCCCGCACAAGGCCTTTAAAAATTTTTGGTATTACTGACTGAATTGAAATGGGACGATAATTTGCTATCAGATCTATTTTCCTGCTTGAAGACGGGCACCACAAAGGATTGCTTCCAAATCGATGGAAATACACCCTCCGATAAGGATTTATTAAATAATATTAAGAGCGGAAGACATAGTGAATTCTTACATGACCTCACCAGTATAGGATGAACGCCATCGGGACCTGCCCTTTTTCTAGTTTTAATAGTTCTCAGTTTTCTTGATATATCATCAACGGAAATCCGGCAGTAACTCAAGTTAGTTGTCCTCTAGCAATGAAATTCTCTATAAGATGCGACTTCATCGCCATAAACATTTGAAAAAAACTTGGAAAACAGCTGCAATATTTGCTCCACTGAATCAGCATGCTCGTTAGCCAAAAACATAGTATTTAGAAACCCGCCGCTAGATTTGTTTGATTTAATATAGTTCCAAAAGTGCTTCACATCGGCAGGTATGGAGCCCTCAACTGACGAGATGTATGACTCATAACACGTGCGAGACAATAACCTACATTTAGGGCCGGTTCCACCAACTCTGATTAAATAGTTGGTTAACTAATCATGGTTAGAAAAATTTAACCGACATTAACTTGAAAGCGTTTCACCAAACGTTTTGTAGCTATGATTAGTAAATTGACCGAACTTCGTGTATATTCGATTTAAGCTCGTAAAAGCTATTCTGATTGGTTGATAGATATTTGAATATTGTAAATGTGTAGGCTACTAACCTGTGCTACCAACAGTGCAAGTAAACATTCGTCTGTGACATTCGTAGTATTATATGAAATAAACAGAATATAAATAATAGTATATTATTTAACGAGCATTTAATGTAGGCTATAATTCTCGACGATAAAGTTTATACGTGAGCCGTGGGTGAGTGTATAAGCATCCGACTGAATTATTCCTATTATGTGCAAGTTAAATACGATGTTTTATCTACGAATCTAAATAAAAAATTTCATGTTTACAAATTTTTATTTTTTTACTAATTCAATTATTCAAAAAAAATTTAAAACAAATGACACCTAAATAAATTGTCCAAAGATTTTTATATAAAAAATCAAAAAATATAAAATTAATTTATATTATCGATACCACGTGTATGTATTACGTTTCGCTTTTAAGGTTACTTTTATTGAAACTGTCAATATTACCTTTACTTGTTTGTACGATATGCGCATGAATCTTGCTTTAACCCTGGTTAAACTCCTTTAATCAGCCAAAATTGGTCGATTAGTTTGAGGGCTGGTTAACTTGCTTTAACCATGATTAAAGACGTGGTGGAACACTCTTTTTTATTTAACCGTGATTAACTACAACTAACCGACATTAAAGTATTTAATCAGAGTTGGTGGAACCGGCCCTTAGACCTCAACTCAGAAAACTTCAGATAGTCACTGTACAAATATGTCTTCTTAAACAATTTATGTGTTTTTCTCTTTTCTCGAATAAGATTCTTCAAGTCACCACTGAAGTACTTAGGAAACGAAATATTTCTCGAAACTACAGTGACAGGTATAAATCGATGCATAGCACAATACAAAACCTCATAAAAATATTCAACACCATCATCCACGTCCATATCCTGCAGCACATACCAATCCACTAAACCCAAATACTCGGACATCGCAATATAATCACCTCCTCTGAAATTGAAAGATGGGAATTCGATTGAAATGACATCTTCCCCAGACTGCAAACATAACGTTATTTCTAAAACAGGATGATGAATATCTACCGGTAAAACATTTTCTTCGCACAATGATACCGACCCATCCTCGATATCAGTAACAACAAGATTAAGCAACCGTCCATTCGCGTTCAAAACTTCATTTACTTGACTAAAATTTAAGAACTCCAACAATTCCACCAAATTTCTTGACTCTTCAGTAAGAGCGCCACCAATGTGGTTTCCCGACTTCCAACTCAAGTCTGGTAAATTATAATTACCACAAATAAAAATCTTTGCACTGGGATAAATCAAATGTATACGTTCCACCTCTCCACATAATGAATTGCATACACATTAGAATCCGATCCTGGAGGAATGTAAACACAAGCGACCACCACACCGATATCATCCAACTTCAAAAGAACAAACTGCTGCTCAACTTCACCTGAAGACTCAATTGCAACAGATGAATATTTAGAGTCGACACCAAAAAGTACACCACCACCCAAAAGCTTCGCGCTGCTCTTAATAGAACGATCAGCACGGTAAATGTTGTAACCACACATACCAAGTTCAGCATCATAAAATTCATCAGTCAATGACGTTTCACAAAAAACACACAACATCAAATTTAACTAGAGACATTTCAGTTTTTAATATATTAATTTTACTTCTCAGTCTATTTACATTTAGATAATACACCACTATTTCATTCAGTTTCTTACACCGTTTCTTGACCAACCCGATTTCACGATTTTTGGACGCCCAAACCTGTATTTAATGGTCAGATTTTCTTCGCCACCTTCTATTCTTAACATCAACTGTTCTCGCAATTGCGTCAAGTATCTTCTTTCAGCAATAGTTCGATCAGATCCGATAGATATCCCGTTCCCCTCCAGAAGTTGGTGTGAGGATGCCATAATACGCGTCGCATTAGTTGCGGTCTAGAACGTTTTGGCGCAGCCGTTTTGGCGCGACCGTTTTGGTGCAGCCGGTTTGGTGCAAAGACGGTTTGGCGCGAGCCGGTTTGGCGCAAGCCCGTTTTGGCGCAAGCCTGTTTTGGCGCGAAGATTTTGGCGCAAGCCGGTTTGGCGCGAAAACGGTTTGGCGCCAACCAGTCTGGCGCGAGCCGGTTTGGCGCGAGCCCGTTTTGGTGCGAGGACGTTTTGGCGCGAAAATTATAAAATACTTTTTATAAGACGAAATCGTTATAGAAGTAGCTTAGTTTTATTAATTATGATTAATTAATTATTAATTAATCAATAATCAACTTAACTAATAAAATAAATTTTCACAAAAAATAAAAATTTTCTAAATTTAATTTTTTGTTCTGTAGCTGCCTTGTTTATTATTTTCTGATTTTCTGTGAAATGTATTGGTTTTTCAAAAATTTTTACTAAAAAAAAGTTGTAGTCCGTTAAATCTCCTAACCGGAATAGAGAGTTAAGCCTGTTTGACACGACGTTAAATTTTACATAAAATTTACATGTAAATTTTTATAAAAATATTTAACACCGTTGCATACAGAAAAATTATCAGCAAATTTTGTGTTAAATTTTTATGAGAAAAATTTAGAACATGTTCTAAATTTGGTGGTAAAAGTGATGGTAAAATTCTTAAAATATATGCACAAAGGAATTTTAAAATTTGGAAAACTTCAGGTAGCTAATCTCAAAGGGATAAGCGTTGCCTAAGTTGGGTAATATCGGATACAGGGTACTTGCATTGTTGCATTCTATCGACAAATTTAATAATCTATTTAACAATTATGTCATATTGTATTATTTTATTGAAAATTATCTGTTATAATCATTTACGTTTCTACAATAAATTATTAATATAATTATAATATAATTGCTAATAAATAAATACATAATAAGCCAGTATAGTATCAACGTAGCGATTCCTAAAGTGTACCTTACCAAAATTCAAGTTAGGTTTTTAAAAATTAAATGTTTGTAATTATTATTTATATAATTTATATTATTTATTATTTATATATAAAACCGGCCTCGCGTCAAACCGCCTCGCGCCAAAACGGTCTCGCGCCAAACCGGCATCGCGCCAAACCGGCCCGCGCCAAACCGGTTGCGCCAAACCGGCTGCGCCAAACCGGCTGCGCCAAAACGGTCGCGTCAAAACGTACCATCCCGATCAGTTGCACTACTCATAACCACTTTTAACGGACGTGGACCACCTCTCGAGACCTTTCCCAAACGGTAAACTCTAATATCCTCTGTTGATATCTCACTTGTTATTCCAGAAATTATTTCAGATGCACCAGCTTTGTCATGTTTAATCCTATCAAGAACTGATTCCGAATCCAACTCACCAACACCATTTATAATGATGTTAGACGATCTAATATTTCTTTCCCTTATCTCTTCTATTACATTTTCCACGGCATTAAGATTTCCACTACCATTCGATTTTAGTGTATTTTTCAAATCTGTTATCTCTCTTTTAAGTTCATCAAACTGCACCTTAAAAGAACTCAAAATATCAGCTATAGAACTGACATCACCATCTCCGGACATACAAGATTTACAAACAAAACGCAGTTGAGAGTTTTTCTCCAATATTGCCACAACAATCGATCTAGATAGCCCTGTACAAACTCCATGTGCATATTTTCTACATTTATCACACCCTATACCCTCATCTAGAGCAATTGACTTATCACACTTCATACAGCTGCTAACATCTACCACAGACATGATGATTTCAATAATTAAAACGTAAAACGTAATAATAATAACAATAATAAAACACAATTAACCTCAAAGCGTAATAGCACTCAGCAATACTACCAACCAATAATATTCAATAATATTAAATATGTATGTTTATCTAAAAATTGCGGCATGTCCATAAGACCACAAAACTTTCGCATTCTTACATATGCTATTCCTAAAATTCTCATTACAAACATGAAGCGTTTATTTATTTCATAAGAACGTTCTACGAAAGAACAGGAAGTAATATAGTCGTTTACACAATAGGGTTGTTGCATGAATTTCAAAGTATTTTTTTTTATAAAGGTTAGGTATTGTTCAACAGTACTGTATAGATTAAAAGTTTATAAAGACTTTAGTTTTCTGTAAAAAAATTTTTTTAAAAAGTTTTTATTTGAAACCCAATTTGGCGCGTATGACGTCACATTCTACTTTTGAAAACATCTGGCAACATTTGCTAACTTCAAATACCACAAATACTTTCAAACTTTTTCAACTGTCAAATTATTATTGAAGTTAAATTTTACAACGTTGTCAAATAGAGCAGAAAATTGTTCGGCTAAATGGTTCTGACGTCAGAGAGCACGTCGGCTAACCGAACGTATTTTGAATTTTAATTTCGATTTTCACGTTCAAAAACTCTTTAAAAAATTTTTTTTTCTTGTTATAAGTTTCTTTTTGTATGTTTTACAAGAAATAATAAGCGTTATTGCTAAATTTGATATCATGCAACAACTCTATTGTCACATAAAACCACAATTTTAAATACCAGACCACGAGTGCTTGCTGTCTGAAATTTCACATTTCCATTACACTTTTTGCACTTAACAAGATTCGAAATTACAGTAAATACCGTAATAAAGTTAATAATTCTAAATTCAGTACTACTATCATCAGGTACATCATTCTCTATGGTTTGTTTTAACTTTTTAGATGATGTACTGCTAACACTTTTGTCACATTTCGTTGTTTTCGGATTGAAAACATTTTTTCTTTTTACGCTACGCGATTTAAAAACATGTTCTGAACCCCGAAGTTCTTTTGGAACTTTTTGGAATCACGCCTCATGATAAAATTTTCTAAATAATTGTTTTATTGCCTGCTTACTACAACTGCTACAAATATACTGAGCCTATAGACTTGGAGCAGAATTACAGGTGGCGCCGCGGTGTCGAAAAATAAAATAACTTGTTGTATAGGGATTTTACACTACCGATGGGGGCGCTAGTGACAACTTCAATATGTCCGCCCTAAAGCATATACTTCAGTAGAATGTTGATTTGTTTATACGGGTTTCTACAGAAATTTTTAGTTTTTTCGTTAAGCTGTGTCAAAATTAATTAAACTTTTCTATAGGTAAGTAAGAAAATAATGTATTTATTTGCGTACAAAAGAAAAACAGTTATAAATAATACATGTTTTTAGTTAAGTATAGGTATTTTCATTAAAATGAAGAATTGCAAAATTAATAACACGAATTGTTCCTTTTCGGTTGTCATTCTAAGAAAGGACGAGATAATGAGCTAAGTTTTCATTATTTTCCTAAGGAAAGAAGTGGTTACGTGTTCATTGAGAATAAGTTTGGGATTCGTGAAAAAATTGATGGAAAGAAAGCTTGGGAACTAAAGTTGTTGATGGGAAAACCTACAACACGTTTTATGAGAGTCTGCTCTTTACATTTTCAAAACGACGATTATATACTACCGGGTAAGCGTAAACATATATTTTTAGGAATATAATTGCACCTGAAATAGATCAGTGTATTAATTTAAATTTTTTTTAGGCCATCCTTGTAAACGACGCACATTGAAAAGTAACGCTGTTCCTTCTCTGAACTTGCCAAAAAAACGTTTTGTGAAAGTTCAACCAAAGCCTAGATCAAATCGCTGTGCTAGGCAATCAAGAAAGGTACGGGATTTATTAAAATCTAGTACGATTGATGATGTTCCAGAAAAGTCTTCGCCAATGCCATCACCAAGTACTAGTTACGATCAAAATACTGATCGTAACTTAACTGAAGCAGAAAACATTGCCATGAACGGTTTACTGCAACTTAATTTGCCTATCACCAAAGTAGCAGGATTAATTTGTCGAAACCTATTTTAGCAGACGATAAATAAAAAATTACTACTTCAAGTTGATTTATTTTTTTATTTATGTTTGATTATTCATACATAAAACGTGTATCATATGTGTAAAATAATTATACTGTAATTTACTAATTAAATCATTTATAAAAGATTCGCTTCTTTTTACTACAATATTTATAAAGTCATTAGCAAACGATGAATATACAACAAAATCGCATTCATTTAAATTTAAAATTGCCATGCTTAATTGCACTTGTGCATAATAGGAATGCTTCTTTTTTAACATTGGAACATTGTTTTCAAAGACTAAAAATTTGCAGGACTTGACTATCTGCATCGCTGGGTTTTCTTTGCCTGTAAATATACATAAATTAGAGAAAACTAATAAAAATTATATAGTTACCTTCAAAAGGACATTTTATTTCGAGAAGTTTTGTTGGCCTTTTATCTTGAAATACAATTCCATCGGGAGTACAGTTAGGATAGACAAAACATCATCGTTGTCACGTTCAATGGCAGGTTTCAACGGTTTTGTAGTTCGCTTAGGTTCAAAGCAGATGTGGTCGTATAAACGTTGTGGAGCATATTTTTCTACTACCTTAACTTTATTCCAATAACACTTCATTTCAGTCGATGACAACATTGGAAAATCCCATATATTTTTTCTGAAAATCAGCTCTGTTTAGTCTGTTAATAAATGCACAAAACGTTTTTACCTTGAACACACAATTAGGACCGCAGCTATATGTTTACAACGTCCTGACTTGCCAGCTTTACATGTGCACAAAAATTTTGATGCCTCGGCGCCTTGTAAGCTGACTTTCAGAAATCCTCGAATTTCATGCGGCTCCTGTGTTAAAGCAGTTGTTTGCAAACAAAGCAAATATATTCAACATACTCATATTTTTCTCCAAAATCCCACAAGTTATCACATGATTGGCATTAGCAACAGATTCTCCTTCCGTAATACATCTGGAAGTTGGTGTTGCTTCTAAGTAATCAAAAAAGTGGCTAAGTTCTAGATTACAGGCCACATCGCAATCTGGCTGAAACTTGGTGGAAAGATGCCTCCAGGTGTGCTCGATACGAAAATATAAATTTTGTTCTGCGGAAATGTCGTTCTTCCACACAATTAATTATTTTCTGGAGCTATATTTGAGGTTATCATCGGAGCGAAGTGTGATCCCGACCACCCACTCCAGGCTCGATTCTTACTTATATTATGCTAAGTTATCCCCACCGCCAAGTCGTAGTGGGAGGAAGTTGGTATGCATTTAGCCGTGGACTAGATCAAGATGTACCATAGTCCACCCACTCAACATGCAAATTAAAATGTTAAGTTTTAAGATTTAAAATTCGTAATTTTAATTGCGTTTTCGGTGGATTTTGAATTAATATTTCGGAATACTTTAATATTGAAAAATATTAATGTGTTAGTCAAAAAAACAGGCTCAGAGGGCGCCGAAGGCGTCCGGAGGGTCTGTTTTTTTGAATAACTCATCAACGGCAAATCTCGAATTCCAGGTAAACGTAGATCTGTGTTTTCGAGTTCCACCTTTGGCGAGTTCTGCCATTTTTCAGGGATATTTTTAAATTGTTATGAGTAAGGTGAAAAAATAAAACAGGCCCGGAGGGCGCCGAAGGCGTCCGGAGGGTCTGTTTTATTTTTTTGCCTTACTCAACACGGCTAATCATGCAGCCGTGTTAAAAGGTGTATCTAAAATACATGTAAATTTTACATTTTTAAAATCGATTTTTTTCGAAACCTCCGGGCCTGTTTTATTTTTTTGCCTTACACAACAACGACCTATCCGTAAAAATATCCGGCTCCGAAAAGAACCGTTTTCCTGTTTACACTGGGAAGCGAGTGGCTATCTGATCAAGCATATTTTCGAATGCCAATTCCGACGTACGGCCGTACATGTGTATGTGCTCCGGCAAGTAGTTGCTAACACAATATGTCAAGTAAACGGTTTCTCGCCGATGTGAATTTGTAAACATGTTCATCAATAAATTGTACAAAATAGTTAATGCTCGGGGTAAGATTACGTACTTTGTTATATTACTTCCAACGAAACTTCAGCAACGTTCTGTGATAACTACTGTGGACTGAATTTACAAAGCCTAACCAACGCCCACTTTCATGGCATTTAATTTTGAGGTTAAAAATTTTTGAACTTTAATTGCGATTTTCTACATTATTTAATGTTTCCGCACCAAAATTTTGCCATTTTCCTACTAATTAACACCCCCCCTCCCCTCCCCGCCCCCAAAAACAAAAATTGGTGTGTGGCCTGTAAACCACAATCCTGCCAAAAAAGTTCTTAAATGAAAGCGAACATTTATCTGGACCATTCATTTCGACACGAGGTAAAAGTTTCTGCTAAAATATTAATAATTACAATAGGTTACATTTTATTCATAATAGGTTAAGTACATACCACAGCAAATAACTAACAATAATTATTATTATTATATTGTTTTTTAAATTAAACACTACACTTAATTAAAAAATCTCAGAAAAACAAACTCAAAACACTATTAACACTTGTTAAAATACACTGAAATACACTTTGCTGTATGCTTTCAAGTAGTTACACTTGTTATCGCATGGTGGCGTTTGGTTAATGTTAAATCCCTATAGAATTGTAAGTGTTTGTATAGACTTGGAGCAGAGAGGCGGAGTCGAGAAAAAATGTACTACTAGCGCTCGTAGTGAGCAAATCAAAAAATAAGTGTTGTATTATTAATAATGATTAGTATTTAAAAATTTTGCATTTACCGAAATACTTCAGAAAGTATTTGTAGTTATTGTAAACATTTTCAACCCGCTTTTTTATTTACAATTCGGAAAAATATAATTAATCCCGACGTCGCATTTTACAACATTGAAAACATAATCGCAAACTAATTTTCACGGAGCTTTTGCCGTTCGGGAAATATTATTTATCAAATCTCTCTCAAGCCTACGGCTTCGGGAAATTAATATTCCAAAATTTCCGTTATGAAGCTCCTGAAATTTGCCTCGTCCCAAGGCTGTTATCCCTAATAGAAGCTGCTAACCACGGTTGGAATATAGGAACAAAGGCCCAATGCGATAAACCTTAACACAAAAAATGTCTTTATTTTTGGTAATCGCTGTCTGTCAAACCATACTCAAAGTTTTTTAAGTTCTTTTTATTTTTTTCTCAATTTTCTAAGTTTATTGACTCATTTGATGAGTTAATTTTTTTACATATACATTGTGTCTACTATCAACGTCGAACATAGGGAATTAACATTAATTTTAATTGTTTTGTAGATTTCTGCTCGCTAATTCGATCTCCGCCAATTTTTTTTGGTATCTATGGAACGAGAAAATTATTGTGCATCCTGTGATACTAAAATTAATATTTTTCATCGATATTTATTAAAAAATGTTAATTTAAAAATTTAATGTCAACTTTAATCAACTTTTTTGAAAACATGGTAACTTGCTTTTAAAACATTAAATTTTTAAATTAAAATTTTATATTAAATAATATCGATGAAAAAAAAATTAATTTTGGTATCATAAGATCTTCAATAATTTTCTCGTTCCATAGATACGAAAAAAATTTTCGGAGGTTGAATTGGCGAGCAGGAATCCACAAAACAATTGAAATCAATATTAATTCCCTATGTTTGGCGTTGATATTGGACATCCTGTATATATATTTAAACTCCCCAATACAAAAATATCTTGTTCGTTGTTTTTAAAAGCATACATAAATATAAATCTTGTATATCTGTATAGACTTGGAGCAGAATTACAGGTGGCGCCGCGGTGTCGAAAAATAAAATAACTTGTTGTATAGAATTGTAAGTGTTTGTATACAGATATACAAGATTTATATTTATGTATGCTTTTAAAAACAACGAACAAGATATTTTTGTATTGGGGAGTTTAAATTAAGTCAGTTTAGCCAAACTGACCGTTTCCAGATATTGTCAGCTATCTACATCGAAAGTTCGAGAGTACTGTAGTAATTGTAGGACATTTCAAAAAGTATTCTTTAGATTAACTTGAAATTTTAAGATAAAACTTTCAAGGATTCACACTTTAAAAATATACAAAAAAAATCGATTTTTTGAAAATCCTGAGTGCATCTAACCCCTTAATGAGCCACCTTGGCGCACTAGTGCGTAAAGTGATTTACTTCCAACACTAGTGTTGAAAGTTAATTTGCTTTATTTTCATGTTTTAAATTATAGAAACTGGTATTTGTTGAAATTACTTATCAAAAAATGTAAAACAATAGAGAAATAAACATTTGAATATTATTTAAATAGTATGATCTATGATCAGATTGTTTTATTAATTAAATATAATATTTAATAAGCATTTTAATATTTAAATAGCTTAATCGGATTATTTTATCAATTAAATATAATATGGAAAACGCCAATTCAAATAAAAATCTACAATTAAAAAAAACAAAAGTGGTATATTGTGTCTCGTTAAAAGCAGAGGTATAGGAGACACTTCCATTTATGTTCCACAAACATCTATATTTTGATCATGTGTTGTGATCATGTGTTTTGATTATGAAATTGTGTCAAGTTGGCGGTGTTGCAGACTTCATAATGCTTGAAAATTGCAAACTTATTTTTATTAAACATCAACCTCCTCTCAAGTTGTATTTTGTAAGTTGTTTTTGTTAAATCGTCTAGCTTTGCAATAATATAAATGCTTTTTAGGAAATAGGAATTTCTTGATAAAACAGGTTCATTGAACCTTCGATGGAATTTCTTGAAAGTTTGAAAGAAATATCAATATACGAAAAATGATGGAACGATGAGATGCATTATTCTTATCCTAGTGGTATTATACACTAATAAATATTTAACGTTAATATCGATTGGCATCAATTTTTTCATCATCCAGCGGTTAAGTGCTCGACAGAAAACTTTCAATTTTTATTGTTCGTGGCTATAAAAATATAAAAATTCAGTTCCGTAGAATAACTGTTTAAATAATACATACTGTGTTCTACACATTTTCATGAAGGTAATGGAGACGATACATATACATTATATAAATTTCAATAATAAATTTCTTTATTTAAGTTACGTTGGAAAAACAAGAAATAGAAGAATTCGAAGAAAAATAAAACTGCTGGGAGATGAGTTTCAGTCAAATCACACATGTACACAAATGGTTTGAGATCTAATTTATCTTTGGAAGCGGTTGGAATTCTATAAGGTTAGAGCTTTTATTTTAAATATCGTCGCCAAGCTGCGAATACCTCTAATGTGACAAAACAAACATTTTATAGTAGAGGCAAAAAAATAGATTTTTAGGGAAATAGTAAGGGTGGGTAAATACCATCTATGTACATTGTCAGCACCCGATAAAATGTTATTCAGGAGAAATACGAAATTTGTAATAACTCCAATGTAAACTCTCGGTCACATTGGACATATTACTGTCCCAGTTTTAGCAAAGGTGTCACATTGGAGGTATATATTTTTTAACATTTAGCCATGTTCCTATGGTTTAGCATTTAGCCATGTTCCTATGGTTAGCATTATTGAATGTATTACCAATCTATTGAGAATTGATTGTAGAATAATTATGATATAAAAACCTGATTTTCAAAATTTTGCACATTGCGCATTGGAGGCATTTGCAGCTCGGCGACGATATATTATAACGAAGTATAAATTTGATAAACAAATGAAAATTACTTAGAATTGCGGTTTTGACAATTAACTTTACTGTGATGTATGGTCCTATTTTTAGGTGCGCATACACTGAAACACTATTAGTCCGGTCAAATTAGTCCAAAAAATAAGAGTGAAGGTAGAATAATTCACAAAAAGCTGAAAATTGGTAAAATTGTTCAAAACATAATTATAAATGAAATTTAAAAAGTTCCTCATCGATCCGGTACCTGGAAAAAAATTTATTGAAGGTCAAAGGTAAAAAAATGGGTTTTCCGCGATTTTCATCAAATCAGTAAGTTTTATCATAAAATTAGTTCAGACAAAAATTGTAGATCATGTAATTATCTATAAAAAATGTATCAATACGTTTTTTTTTCATAAGAGCCACCGTTTCTGAAATATAACGGTTAAAAAAAGTTGGTAAAGTTATAATCGTCATCATTTATGCACACGTTTTCACGCCACATACTATAAGGTAGTGTATTTAGCGTGTTTTTTTAATATGGTTTCCCCGGTAGGCCTATTCCACGGGTCTGTTGTAATTCTGTTAAATTTGAAAATATAGCACTGAGAAAAAAATATAGTTGTTACAAATGAAACTACATTTACAGGAAAAGAATAGTTACCTATCTCAATTAAAATTTTTTTTAATAGGAAATAAAACGTTGCATTGCGCTTAATAAACAATTATCTCGGTGTTTTGTGAGAAATACACCGGTTATTAGTTAATAAATAATTCTTTTGGTACAAATACATGTTTTACCTGATCCTAGTTAATTATTTATTTGTACTAATTAAACATATTCACTGCACAAAAAAGTAAAAACCACGATACTGCAAAAAATAGTTTATTGATAAGAACACGTTAAAAACAAAATTTTATCCTTTAAAACTATAAACTTAAAAACTATTAATTAGTATAAACTAATTAGTTACTAACACTAATTAATTAGTATAAACTAATTAATTATTATTTTATAATACCTACTACTAAATCTGTGGTCACATGCAATAAGGGTATAAGTAAAAAAATGCAATTTTACAGTAGACACTAAAAACGTTTTTTTAATTGTAATTTTGAAATTAAGGACTGTATGAATAATTAACTTACCACTAAAAATGAGTTTTTTTTTATTTTTCCATCTCAAAAAACAACTTTTTTTATTTATATTACATAAATTCATTATAATATCCCAATAATATTATAAAATTTGAAGTTAGTATTTTTCATTTTTAATGAATTTTCGAACTTTACTTTTTACTCCTTGCATGAGGATTCGGACAGATCTTTCGGATAGCTTTTTGGTTGCACTAAAGGCCTAGATACACATGCTATTAAAAGAGCATGCTATTTAATAGCATGCTTGTTGCAAAATACATTTGCTAATGAAATAGCATGCTTTCTCATAGCAGACTATCAGATAGCATGCTATCAAGTCTGACAGGAATACACACAACTTGTCAGCTAAAAGTTTAGGCTTGTAGTACCTACGTGCTAACAAACCTGACCATGTAAGTTTCACTACAAAATCAAATAAATATTGTATTATTATTACTGGCTACACAGTGTGTAATTAGACTGCAATAAACCCGGAAAAAAGAGAAACAGGAAAATTTGGGTGAAAAATTGGCTTAGTAGAAGGCAAACTGTTTGTTTACAGAAATGAAAAATGAAGATAGATGCATATTGTTTTTCTATATTCCACAGTGTCACCCAGAAGGAATGCATTTCCTCAAACCACGGTATTGTGGGTTTATATATTTGAACTTCATCAGCTTAAGAACGGATTGAGTCTTTTATTTTTTTTTAATTCGTGATGATACACCGATCGCAGATCTTTTATTTTGGCTTTTATTATTTTCATAGTTATATTTTCGTCACCTATAAACACGAATAATTCTTTGTAATCATTTTCACGTGCAAGTTTATTCTTGTACAAAGAAGAACCTATGTTCCACAAACACTCGTACTGTCGGTAGTCAATTGTAATATTTAAAGTTTTGCTGTCACCCTATCGAGACATTTTGACACATTGACAAAGCTGATAGCATGCTACGTACTAGCATGCTATCTATGTAAATGTTCACACATGCTTTTTCCACACCCCCCCGCTTCCCCGGTCTTGATATAGCAGGATAAAAATTAAATGCCTTGCGATTTAGTAGCATGCTTTTTAGTAGCAAGCTTTTTAATAGCAAGGCTGTATACACATGCTACTAAAAGCCATTTGCTACCTAGTAGCATGCTTTCTCGTGCTACTAAGTAGCATGTCTATTCCCTGCTTAACCCACGTTTTTTTGAACTCATCTAGGTTTTTGTTGTCTTTGCCCTGTTTCCTCAATACCCCTTTAATTTGAGCCCAATAACGTTCGATTGGACGAAGAAATGGGCAATTTGGTGGATTCATTAGTTTATCAACAGAAAGGATATTGTTTTCCTTGTTCCAGTTTACCGTAGTTTTTGGGTAATGAGCCGACGCTAGGTCCGGCCAAAATAAAAGTGCACCTTCGTGTTTCTTAATGAACGGTAAAATTTTTTTTTTAAGCACTCGTTGGTGTAGTTTTCCGAATTAATTGTCCCTTTTGTAAAAAAAGAAGTGGTGCGATTGCCACAAGAGCAAATTGCCTGCCAAACCAGAACTTTTTCGCCAAATTTTTCTGTCAGAATCGATGAAATCAAGTCACTAACAACCTCGCCTTTCTTTTTTGTGTAAAACTGCGGTCCCGGTAGAGTCGAACCGTCCAATTTTACGTAAGTCTCGTCGTCCATTAGTATACACCCTTTAAAATTGATCAAGACTTCCTCATGCAATTTTCGGGCTCGATATTTCGCAACAGCTTGTTGTTTTAGACTGCGTTTTGGAATCCGTTGCTTCTTGTATGTTTTCAGGTTGTGTCTCTTTTTGATTTCAACGACATTCGCAGGACTGTTCCCACATATTTTTGCAATTTCGCGAATCGACAGTGATCTTTTTGATTCGATTAACTTACGCACTTTCCGATCAATATTTTTGTTATAAGATGCGGTTTTTCTTCCGGATCTTGGTAAGTCGTTTAATGTTAGTTCTTCCCCATATTTTGTAATCACAGCACTCACTGTTTGGTGCGACGTATTTAACTGTTTTGCTATTTGTCTGAACGATATACCCTTTACACTTAACCAACTGTCCACAATTTGTTTTCTTACTTTCAACGATAAACGACGCATTTTTATTAAAACTTGCAATTACACAAAAATAATTATTGCAGTTTGAAAGCTAAGTATATACTGAAATGAATACTGGTAATTACAAAAAAAAATGCAAATGCAGCAAATCTACAGCGCTTAGTTTAAAGTGGTAAGTTAATTACTCGTTCATTCCTTACTAACATATAATCACTGAAATGGTATTTTAAAATTATAATTACTATCTTACAAATGTATAAAAACTTTAGAAATTTAATATATACATTGTTATTTTAATTTTTAATTTGAGTTATCGCTTTAGTGCAGAAATATTCTAATTTGGGTTTAGCAGTAAGGATATAAATCGATTTATACTTTTTGTGCAGGTGCATGTATGTGATATTTTATTTATTTGAATTTAGGTTTTGTAGTAAGTATACTTAACTTTTAAATTCTTCGTATTTAAATACCTACTTTTTGAATAAAACATGAAAAAATATTTAATGATATAAAATGTATTTTTCTTATCAACTTAATTGTATATAATAACAAAATATTATGTAATAAAATTATATCAAGTAAATTTAAAAGTAAACAAGTTAATTAAACGTTAAATATAATTTTATTTATTTATATTTTATAAGCTTTCGATGAGTTGTGTCATCTTTATTTATATTATAAAATATAAATAAATA
This sequence comes from Cantharis rustica, assembly GCA_911387805.1. Lineage (NCBI taxonomy): Eukaryota > Metazoa > Arthropoda > Insecta > Coleoptera > Cantharidae > Cantharis > Cantharis rustica. Next base: position 35,836,273 of record OU426880.1, read on the forward strand.
AAATTATATTTAACGTTTAATTAACTTGTTTACTTTTAAATTTACTTGATATAATTATCACAAGTTAAAAATTAATATATGTAATAAAATTATGTAAGTAATTACTATTTTTACTTTTCTTCTATTATTTCTTGATCATCTGCCGCCAAATGGTCTAAATCGGGGTCAAAATCTAATAGATTACTGGTAGTAGGCAAAGACGAATAAAAATCTGCCGCGTGAGAGTCGAACTTATTTAATAATGATAGTAAATTTTGCTTTTTTATATCTGAAATAGGTAACAGACCTTCATATGGGGAAGGAAGACACTGGTCAACAAGAATCCCCAAAGTATTTTTTCTCTGATAGTTCATCTTTTTAAAAGGTGCGATATCTAATGAGGTTTTATAATAAAAAATACCAAAATCGTCAGTTTTTGAAAATCGCAGCCACCTAAGAAATCTATAATTGAATTGGTCGTTGTTGCAATCAACTTTTCTTTTTTGCAGAATTTTTTTAAAAAGATGAAAAATCAAAAAAGTCTTTTTGACTCATAGGTTTCTGTTAGCGAAATTAAATACGCAGTTGGATTTTAATGAGGTTTAATAACAACTTAAAATACATTCGATAATGAAGGAACAAACAAATTATACAAAACGATCATAAGCGACTTGATCACAAGAACATAGGTTAACGTACAACTATATTGTTAATACAATGCTCGCAGTCGATTCGGTTTAAGATTAGTCTTAGATGTCGCTTTCTACCCAAGCCGGGTTTACATAGAAAATTTACAAGTTTAATTGCAGTTCGTGATATCAGTATGCTTGGTTGCATACCTACAAGAGTTTATTTACAGTATGCATGGTTGCATACCTACGAAAGGGTTTAATACGTTAAATATTAACTTGATATAATAATTTCAATGAACAAAAAATTATTTAGGAATTATTTAATTACATCTTCATTATTACATACAACTTTCCATCATAAAAGTAAGCAAGATTGGTTATAACCTTTTCACATATTACATAAAACCAACTTTACAAAATTAGAAAAGTTCATCAGAAGAAAAACCTGTGTTTACTTGAAATTCCAATTGCATTGCTTCTACTCGATCATCCACTGGATATCTAAAGTTTTCTTTATTTACAACATGTTTAACACACTGTGCTCATCTCTCTGGTGTAACTGCTTTCAAACCATCCTGAAACAAGACTTTCATATCACCAAATTTAAAAGTTTTATTATTTGCAGCAACATAGCCTTTTACTTGTGCCCAAATTAATTCGATAGGATTAAATTGGCAGTGGTATGAAGGCAATCTTAAAACTTCTCTTCCGGAGGACTTGACCATTTCATCTATCACATACGAACAGCCTGGCTTCCCTACCAAATTGTTTGTTATTTTAGCTAAAATTTAGGTCAGTTGTAATAACGATCATATTATACAATATTGTAAGTATCAAAGTAAAACTTACCTTTCAGTTTAAAAGGGATGAAATTCTCACTATCCATTCTTCAAATACAGTTGAATTCATCTCTTCATGATAGTCGTTAGTTTTTTTCGATTCAAAACATAATAATCCATTTTCCACAAATCCTGTTTCGATTCCTATATGAAGAATAATCAATCGCTTACGTTTACCTGAGGGGTTTTGTAATCCTGTCTAAAATATATTTACAATTTAGTAATTGATAATTATCTAAATTAGTGTATACTATTACCGAGAGACCTTTGTTGAAAGCTTCAGCTGCACTTGTTACAGATTTGTCTTTCCATACTTTAGCCGTAGTGTGACCAGCATTTACCCCAGTTACCCAATTATCTTCTGTCCACTATGTATAATTTTAAGGTGATGATTTTTAATGACATCCCGAAAACTCCAATTATCGTTGGCTTCATTTGAATAACTCGATTCGGTTTGATTTGATTCTTGACTTTCGACGGTGAAAATAGCTTCTTCAAAATTATAAAATTCCTGATTACTAGTTCCTGGTTGATCCATAATTTAATTAAAAAAAACCTAAATTTCTGAAACAAATTAAGGTTAGAATACACAAATGTGGTTTTTAACAAAACCAAAGTGTTATTAGAATAACAATTAGTTTTTAACGTATTCTTGGTTCAAACAGCAATATATCCGCTAGCAATATTAAAGATTCGTTACAAAATTTTACGAAAAAATATTTATAAACGTCAAATCTCAAACAATTGTGGTGGTGTGAACTTACAAATTCATTTTTGAATATCAACCAATCACATTTCAAGGTTAATATTTTTAGTTCCGAATTCAAAACTAATCTTAAAACGAATGGACTATAGGTGCTACCGGAGTCCATGGGCGGAGAGCGCGGCATTGAAATAAGGGTAACTAAACAAATGTTCAACAGTTTCACATAAAATTTTTCTTTTCTGCTTGCAATTCTGACTAATTGTTGCCAATCTCTTGGATGGTATATAGGAAAAGGGCTCCGTTTGCTTTTTTTCTCGATAAGAGCATGGTCAGAATCACACTTTAAGTGCGTATGACCAGCAATTAGAAACTTATGATCTATAGTTTCTATAGTTGGATGCATTTTTAAAAGATACATAAACATTGCTATCATATTTGAATTTTTATTCTGACCTCCACAAGTATCTGAGTACAATATGACTGATTTAACTTCAGGGGGCATGTTGATCAAGATATTATATATGCACGAGGCAATTTCTATAGAGCCTCTTTTGGCAATAGATTTGTCCCATATATAATGGGTAGATTTTCCTGTGGTACAATCATGCACTGTTAAATTATACACTGAAAATTGTCTCTTATAAAATACTTCATTACAAGTAAGTAATGGCGTAGGTAAAACTTGTTGTAAATCAAATACCAAAACTCTCATGTTTTGGGTATTGAGAGAAGCAATTTTGTCCTCTTTTTTGGCTTCGTATGCCTGATCTGCCATTTCATGATGTTTTTTGAGCTTTTCTTCGGCCTCAATTTTCAAGTCTTTATCTAAAGATTTTTTAGCCATATTTAACCCATCACAAGTAGAACATGTATCCAAAGCCGGTTTTTTAAATTTCAATTCGGTTTTTTGGAACTCTTTTTTGTAAGAGGCTAACGAAACAGGTTTTTCTTCATTTTCACAATACAATTTGTACATTATACTTAAGTTTAAGTGACTGGCTAAATATTTTCGCTTGGTATGCTTTCGAGTATAGTGCGACTGATATGCTGGAAAAGACGCAATATGTTGTCTTACTTTTTCTAAAGTTTCTTCGTTGTGACCGGATTTTGCATGTTTACCTCGTAAATCACTTCTAAGTACACCCAAAGGTGAGTTTATTTTTTTTGCTACACAAGACGATAAAAATTTAGGAGATTCATCTAAAGTGGCTAAAAAACAAGCTTTACACACGGAAACTTTTTCATTTCTATTAATTTCGAATTCATAAAGATAGGTATTTTCTCTGGTTTTGTGTTTCTTGCCCTCTATTTTTGCTCTTGTAACTTTTTTCTTAATTACTGTAACGCAACTTAGAAGAAAAAGTTGTCTTTTGTAATGGGAAGCAAGAGCCCAATACGATTCAAAAATAGATGTTCTTATTTCTTTTGCTATTTTTTCATTGCATTTTCTTCTACAAGATATCAAATCTCTCATTTTCCGTGCTTTCCTAACGATTCCCTTAACCGTCTCGTACTCTTTCCCCATGTTTCTTTTTCTTTTCCTTTCTTTTCTATTCTTAACGCTCCATGTTTTTTTGCTAACTTCCCCTTCCAAATCTTCTTCGCAGTCTTCTTCTGATATAATATAATCTTTATCGTTTACATCGTCAGTCTCATTATTTTCTTGTAAATTTGGAAAATAGTTGATTGTATTATCGTTCGTGTTTTCTTTTTCAACATTAGTTGATTTTTCTGGTTCGCTTAAGTTTATACCGTCTTCTGTAAATATTTCTAAGCTTTCCAAATCAACATTTGTACAATTGTTTAAAGAAACTGAAAAATGAAGAAAGCAAAAATTGTATTTTCTACTCATTGAAAGTGAAAAAAAATTACGAATGAGATATTGATTCGTAATTAAAACTTATTTTATTTGGCGCAATTTTTTGATAGTGGTTAAGTATATTAGATTTAATAAATTAATTTTTTAAATTGTGGAATATAATTAAATAATCTTGAAATAAACGAGTTAATTAATAATTAATAATTCCAAGATTATTTAATTATATTAGATTTAGTAGCAAGTATAATCAAAATTTAGTATAATGACTTTTTTCACCTCCCTAAATCAATTCTTATAATTATACTTACTTTCTGAAAAACTTGCAGAGAAATCTACGTTGTTTTGATCGAACTTTTCCAAAAACGTGTTCATTTCCATATTATGCTGCCAATTTTGTACTGTTTCAGCCACTTCATAAAATAAAATATTACTTATTAATATTTTTATCAGTTTTAAGTTTTATTGCATATTACAGATTATAATAATTATTATAATGTTTTAGCAAAAAATCTTTATAAAATCTGCATTATATTTTATATAGCAATATGTTTATAAAATAATACATGAATAAATAGTTAGCAAAAGAATCACCGCTATTTTAGGCAAGACTTTTTGGAACATATTCTTATTATTATTAAAAATCAAAGTAAAACAAACTTACCGCAAGTACTTTTGATATCTACACATTTTTGGAGCATCTGCAATGTTCTTGAATTTGTAAACATTCTATCTAACACAAAACGGACCACCCCACACAAACAGTAACCAAAAAAAGCAAAAATTAAATAATTTATAATAATAATTATTATAATATATTATGTACTAAGTTCGTGTAATCACTTCAAAAACTTTCTCATTAATAATAATTTTATTCCAAAGGGAATATGTCAGCAAATTTTATAACTGCCGTTTTGCCAAAGGGATATATGTTTAATGTAATCGCAATTTATGATAATTCTACTTTGCTTTAATGATATAAGTATATTAATATCTCTTTAGTTTATTTTGCTTATTTTACTTTTATAAAAAATCAGATTGCTAGAAAGAGATAAATGTATACATATACCTTTTAAGCAACAAGTGAACTACAATAATTTATGACTATGTCGATATATACCCTTATAGCAGAATTAAAAAAAAACTAAAATTAAACATTCCTGGTTTTTTAAAGAGTTAAGTATACTTATATCTGTAAAAAATTTATATTTTTTCACTTATTTATTAACGCAGCCCCATCTCCTTATAGGAGAACATGACAGCTATTATTAGGAATGTATTATTAGGAATGTAAAAAAACGAATTTGGGTATAAGTCGACTTATTCCCTTATAGCATGTGACCACAGAAATAATACTCTAATAATAAATTCTAATAAACATAGTACAATTTTAATAATTGATTATGTAGGTATATATCGATATATATTTATTTCCATCTGAAAGTGATGAAACATTTAGATGATCTTCGTACAGAATAGAGTTATACAGAACATATTTTTCTTCATCAGTCCTTTTTATGTTATATGCAGACAAATGTTTATTAAATGAAATAATTTGTAGTTTAGTATAAAGAAAACAAATCTTATACATGTCATTAATAATAATTACAGAAATTTTCCCAAATTGTGGTAAATCCATATTTTCATATAATATCGTTTATTTTAAAATGCCGATTATGTAAAGAAATTTTTTTAAATAGTTTTACATTATCTAAAGTAAAATCTGGAAAAGGTATATTACTTATCAAGTTTTCAAAATTTGGAAAATTTTTTAAAATATGATTATTTAAAAAAGTACGGTCAATTTCAAATCCAGTTTCTGATACAAATCTAGAACATTGTTTCAATTGGTGTTTCGTTGCCAACGTCTTGGTAATGTTCACTCTAGATGCTACAACATTGGCATTTATTTTTGATTCGCGATGCTTAGATTCAAATCGGAGAGATGACATGTTTAAGAGATCCTACTATTGACATTATGTATGGATAATGAGTAATAAAATGATGTTTTGGTTTTAATGGTAAATTAAATAAGGATTTATAAAGAGTGTGGTGTTGGTTTATTGAAAATTTTAAATTATTAATTTTAGTTTCAGTAATTGTGTCAGATAATCAAAATAAATAAATATTGGAATGACAAGATCATTGTGCGAAAACTTTTCTATTTTATTTTTCCAGAATGTAGTTTGTACTATAGTATTTGAAATTTCATCATTCGATTTTAAAGATATAATATTATTTTGAATTTCCGCAAAAACATTTGGTTATTCAAGAAGCATTTTTAAAACTTTATTTAATGGAATGAATTGAGCTGTACAATCTTTGGGTAATATCTCACCTTTATTATTCCCATCATTACGTTAGCCTACAATATATTCAATTGGTTTTATAAATGTACCGGACTGTTACAAATATTTGAAACGTCGATATTCACTGCCTAAACCGTAAAATAAATTTTCAAAATTATTAAAGAAAAACTCAAGTTTATCAGCATCTACATATTGCATTAAAAATGTTTTAAAAGTATCCATCGGTTTTCTTAAAAGGTAATCTAAACTTTTAATTATTGTTTGAACAATTTTTCTGGGAAAATTACTATCTGCATAAAACTTGGTAATAAAATATAGGACATTTTTGTCCAGTTCTCTTTGAAAATCATTGTTATAATTATTACAAAATGTGGGGTTTGTAGTTGCATCAATTTTATCAAAATTATTTTGGTGGCCTTTGACTTTACTATTGCAATTTAAATGGTTTATAGAAGTAGAGTCACTCGAATTTGAAACCTGATTAGTCGACCTGTTTAAATTGGTCATCGCTTGAATCTGGAGCAGAAAAATTTGTTGCTGTATTAAATTGGCATATATCATGACTTTTAACAAAATGCTTCTTAAATGAATTTAACGAAGAAAAATTTCTGTAACAATTATTTTCAGAACATATAAAAGTACTTAACTCGTTAAAATTATGCATAATTTTAAATGAGTTATCAACAATTTTAAATTTAAATATTTATCTTTACATACTTGACAAATTGGCATAATTATTACGTTTGACAAAAACTAAAAATATAAAACTAAAAATACAGTAAAAATTTTATAATTTTGTAAATGATATGTCACGTCTGCAATTACACAAGCTGTGCTACTAGTTTTGTTAGTTATAGGCGTTTTAAATACCATTTCTTGCAAAAATGATCAAATATGTTTGGACTCGTATGGATATTCCAGATTAAATGCATGAAATGTTTTATACAACAATTCAATGCATCTAATAGACGGAGGTTACACGATCAATCTAGCGTCAATCTGAGATTGATGCCAGATTGATGAAAGATGGATGGATTGATGGATGAATTAAATAATGTTACACCGTCAATCCAGACTGATGGGAGATTGATGGTAAAAATACGATTTTATGGTTATTCAAGTTCTAAAATCGTTACTTTTAATAAGACGAAATTGTTATAGAAGTAACTTATTTTTATTAATTACGGTTAATTAATTATTATTAATTAATCAATTAACCAAAATTAATAAAATAATTTTTCAAAAAAATAAAAATTTTCTAAATTTAATTTTTTGTTTTGTAGCTGCCTTGTCTATTATTTTCTGAATTTCTGTGAAATGTATTGGTTTTTCACAAATTTTTACTAGACAAAAGTTGTAGTTCGTTAAATCTCTTATCAAGGATGGAGCGTTAAATTTGTTGTGAAATATTTCGTTTAAAAGATACAGGATTATGAATAAAATTAAAAAAAAAAAAACAAATTCGAATTTTTCAACATTTTTTTACTTACTTCAATTCATAACTCGAAAACCGTTGATTTTAGAACATAAAAGATTTAAATCTAGTTTGTAGATTTCTTCACGTTATTTAAAAAATCACTAAAATATTTTTATTGAAAAATTAATATTTTCGGAGCTATGGAAATGTGAAAGTGGAAATTTAAAAAATGCTTTAAAGAGGCCTAACTCTCGACGATTTGTTTACGAAAAAAAAGAGGTTTTTGTAGCTGTATATTCAATATAACGATTGCTTTCTTATGAATTCATCTCAAAATTATAAGACAATCTTTGAAGATAGTCGATTATATCTCGATTCGCATAATCAGACAGAATGGTTTTGCTACCTCTATCAGCATCACGATATTTCTTTAATTTTTTTGGTGGCTCGTGACCGTCTAGTAGATGTTCATAAAATATATCACGACTTCGTTGAACTTTTTTTTAAACCGTCTATGAATTTCCACAAAATTGGATGGTCCATTCCCATTTCCAATTGGAGGCGTTGCCAATTAAAAAAAAAAAGATAACAACAAAAATTAAAGTTAAGTTAAAATAGATCGCAGAATTTTAATGTTTAAAATCTGTGCTACTTAATCGGCCAACTTATTTAGTAGGCTATCTTCTCTGGGGTTGTTCAAATTTATCTAAAAATCGTAAATATTCGAAAGTCCAAGTCTTGGAAATATAAATTTCATCTGCCCCAGCCCCTGATCTTCCAGATGTAACAATTTTTTTCAGTTTTATTCGATAGTTACTTGTCAAACTATTTTTTTTCACATTGTCAATATTACCTGTGGGCTTAATTTTTTTAAAATTTGTAGAAGCTTTTCCAATGTTTCATCTCGTTTATATTTGTTTGTATATTGGCCGTGAGTTTTATCCCACAAAATAGGCAAAGTTTCTAGACCTAGAATGAACTCCTTTTCCGGGTCGGAACAATTTTCAGCAAGCCCTGGCATAGCACAAGATAAGGCGTCTTCGTTTAGCTGCATTACTATTCAAATTGATTGCATTAACAGCTTGAAAGAAAAGATAACACATTTGTTATCAAACGCGGTTAGCAGTTTCTTATCAATCCTACATCATCCTACGCAGATTGAGAAAAATTATTAAAATATTTTATAATATTTCATCAATACACGATGAATGCATTCACTGCTTGCAAGATAAAGGTAATGAGATCTGTTTGTTAAGAATTCAACATAAACCTACGCAGATTGATGGAAATTATTAAAATATTCCATCAGTCTGTAATTCTGGCGTCAATCAACGCATTACACGATCAATCTAGCATCATCAGTTCAATCCGAGATCTTGGTAAGATTGACGCCAGATTGATCGTGTAACCTCCGTCATACAGGTATCACATTTATAGAAGTTATCGTTAACAAATATATAAAACGAACTTTTGTCTTCTAAATTACCCACAGTAATTCCAAAAGGCTGGAGAGGTATCTTATAATTTTGAAGGCGCTGACGACCTCTCTTGACTTTATCTTAAATTTCTTCAAAATTCTACAAGTAAACAATACATACATTAGTACATTTTTTGACAATACTAATAATAATCTATATTCATACCTGTACATGAAAAATAAAAGTTTCATGAACTTCACTTCTTGTGGGTCTCCAATTATTTGATGGTATGGTATTTAATGGTATGGTAACATTAATGCAGCTAGAATTGATTGATCTGAAAATTTTGAAATTAATAACATGCCAAGTTAGGTTAATACAAAATAAAATACCTAAATCTGAACCTAGTCCATCAATTTTTATTCTCCTTTCATTTATTTCGTCTATAATTGCTTTTGAAATTATTGGCCACTGATTGTATATTATGGAAATTTTTTCAGGCATCAGCTGGTTAAAATCTGATTCAATCTAAAAATAGAAAAAAAAACTAAACATTCAATTTATTAAAATATTTTTTGATCGTATTTTTGAGGTATCAAATAAGGAGTTATTATTTAATATAAATAATTATTTACCAAATCTAAACCATAATTTTGTTTCAGTGAAGGAAAATCTTCATAAATTTTATTTATACTTTCGTTTTTGTACTTTTGTAAACGAATTTTATAGGTATTTTCCCATGCCGCTAGAACCAGATGAAAAGGCTCTAGAGCGGTATGCAAAAAATTAATGTCGTCTGCATAATTTAAATTATCTTCCATTACAATTTTTTCTGGTTCGTTTAAGGTTCTTTTAAAAAGATTTTGCTGTTCTCAAAGCAGCTTTCAAATTAACAAATCGAGACCATAATTTTCCCTTGGTCGGCTGTTTTCGAAGACCTTCTTTTGGGGGACAATATGGAGTATAATAAGACTCGATTGTCTCACCAGGAAATAACTTAACAATTTCTTTGGCCACATTTAGAAATGTATCAGCTTTTATGCTAAAATTAACAACAAAGTTAATATTTTAAAATAAATAAATTTAATTGATAGTTATAAATGCTTACAAACATCTTGGCGAATCTATTAGAATCTATCCGAGAACATGCCCGAGCGTCTCTGGCTTGACAAGGCAATGTCGACATGCGGAGTCGATATGCGGGAAGCCCGAGTGTTTGAGAGTTTCGCGAACGCCATAGGTGTTGGTACGCATCTTTAAAAGGTCTATGAATTCGCCTTCGCGAAGAGAGTTTTTGAGCAACCAGGCGTTCGCGAGTGGGTTGTCTTTGAAGTTGGCGACACCCTTGCCCTGAGTGGGCTGGCCTTCCCACAGTCTGTGCTCCGCAGTCTTTAGCTCGATTTTTTTCTGTTTTATTTGCAGGTGTGTTACGGGCACCTGCAACCCTAGATGTGTCGCGTGTTTTCTGATTCTTCGGCCGAAGTCGCCCCTGGCCGCGATCTCCCGGACGAGCGGGTCGCCGTCGCGCGACATCCTTGATAGCGCCTTCACGCTATTGAGTGACACTAAGTGTGCCAGCCGAGGGAACCCCAACCCGCCGTCACGCTTTCTCGTATAGAAAACGTGATCCTTAGTGCATGCGGGTAGGTGGAGGAACGCCTTGCACGCCCCGCGTATCGCGTCGTCGACCTGGCCCAAGGTCGTCTTAGACGGCGAGTCTATCGTGAAGCAATGTATGTACTTCGGTATTATGTACTGGGCCAGGAGGGCGGATTTTTGTGTAGGTTTTAACGCGAGTTTCCCACAATCCTCCGCCGCCCGCACGATTTGGCGGAGGTGTTCTCTGTTGGAGAATCCCTCGGCCAACGTGTATGATACCCCCAGGTAGTCGAAGGTCTCGTCCACCTGGTAGCATCTGAGTGCGCCGCCTTGCACGCTCGTCTCAATCTGCTCGGCGACCCAGGTCCGGCCCACGCCCCTAATGGAGAACGCCGCGCTCTTACCCGGTGATATTTTGAGACCTACTTCTCCCAGCCCGCGAGTTGTAATGTCGAGCAGGGATTGTAGGTCCGCCGGGTTGCCCGCCAGCAGTATTAAATCGTCTGCAAATGCTAGGACGGGCAGGTTTTTACCCGGCGCAATATGGAAGCCCTCGGCGGCCTCCAGGGAGCGCATGGTGGAGTCTAGGACCAGGTTGAACAGCAGGGGCGATAGAGGATCCCCCTGCTTGACGCCTCGGCCGATTTTTATATTATGTTTCGTGCCCGTTATTGTAGTAGAGGCACTCTTATACATGCCCAGGATTAGGTTAGTAAGGGTCCTGGGCACCCTTTTATTACTCAGGGTCTCCGCGATCGCCGAGTGAGGCACCATGTCAAACGCCTTTGTGAGGTCGAGCTGCGCGGCGCACAGTCTCGACCTCTTACCTTGGCGGACAGCCTCGTCGAGCAATGGCATTGATGAAACATCCGTTGCCGCTGACGAAGCTCCTCTGTCTCGGCGATATAGATGTAGCGTTCTCGACCCGGGCTCTTATACAAGAAGAGAAGATTCTAGCTAGGACGGAGGCGATCGTGATTGGTCTCCAGCTCTCAGGACGAGTGGAGTCCTTTCCTTTTTTCGGTATGAAGGTGGTGCGATTTACGCACCAAGCAGCTGGGTAATACTCCCTCGCGAGTATGCTGTTAAAAATAATCACCAACGCCTCCGCCATTCCGGGCGCGCGAAGACTCATCTTGGTCACTCCGTCCGGTCCCGGAGCGCCTTTATTTTTAAGTCTTTGGATGAAATTGCGCACTTCGGCGATTGTAATAGCCGGGACCGGAACGTCGTTAGTGCTTGTTTGAAGTGGGGCGGCCTCATCTGACCGTTCCCACAGTTCGCCATAGAGCCGCGCCACATCGCCGTACGGGGGCTTGGACTTAGTGGTGCCCGTAAGCTCGTGCGAGTGCCCGCTGACCACTAGGTTCGCCAACTGCGACGGATTCTTTTTATAAAGTTCTTGGGTTTTCGCGTACCGCGTCCTCTTTTCCGCGGTTCGTTTCGATCCGCTTACTCGTCTCGGTGTGCGGTCGCGCGTTGGAGGTTTCGGTTCGAGTTTCGCGGTCGCCACGAGGCTCGCGATCGCCTCGTCTATTTCATCCGCCGCAGGGATTCGCGTTTTACTAATGGCCAGTAGTTGTGACGCGAAGGGCAGGAGTTGTTCTACTTCCGCGCACTCGCGTAGCATGTTCTCTCGCCAGTTGGATGTATCTGGCGATGCGATATGGGCGCGACTCGGGCAGGGGGTCATGTTAGGGGGTGCCGCTAAGTCGTCCCCGGACAGTCTTTGCTCTGTGGTTGACAACGTGGCGCCGGGGGTCACAAAAGACGTCCCGGCGGTAAACACAGGATCGGCCCCTAGTTGGCCGTCCGCGTGAGCGATGGGGGCCAGCACCGGCCCCAAGGGAGTGATGTGGGGCAACGTGGCGCCGGGAGTCGCAGAAGACTCTCCGGCGGTCTCCAAAGTGTTGGGAACCTGAGGTTCCGGGAGGGATGGGTGGGTTTCGTCGCGGTATGTTCTGTCCGGGGAGGGCTCGGCGGCCTCGTTTGTCTTTGCCAAGTGTGTCGGGTTTGCGGTTTGCGGGCCGCCGCGAGTACGTCCACCACGACCCGTTTTCGCGGGGGCCTTCCGGGTCCCCGTGTCGAGCTTGAAGGTGACTTGGCGGCGTGTGCTGATACTAGCTCTCGGTTTGCTCACCGCCAAAGAGTCCTCGGTTAGTGGTGAACTGACGCATAATCGGGACGGCCCAGGCGTCGGTGAAGCCGAGTACCTGGGTTTCGAATTTTTTTTATTGTTGGTTATTTGATGTCCAATAAAACGATAAAGTCGAACAACGGAGTTTATTAAATATGGTTCAAGCTTGAATCATACAGAACAACTGACTTAAGCTAGATTTAACATGAGCTTTTATAATAAGTTACACTGTTTACAATGTGCATTTTGGTAGTGAAATTATACAAATGTATTTAAATATTAAGATTATACAAATGCAGTTAGATATTAACATACAAAAAGTGGTTGTAAAACTTGTCAAAAGGAAGTGGTAATAAATTACAGCATCGAAGGGTGTACGTTAGATGATCATGATGAATGCTTCTTTATTGGGTGATTAATATGACTTTCTACTTCTATTATTATTTGATTAACATATGCATCTATAACTATACCTATCTAAATATGCATCTGCATAAATGTACTTTATTATAACTCTTCCCTCCCTAAGTCAGAAAATAGAGGATCTGATATTTTCTGTATTTCTATATTTTCTTGTGACGTTTTCTTATTTGAAATATAGTTTTTAATGCACTTGAAGTAACTTAACACTATTATAAAGGACATAGCACAGATACACACAATTACACTGTTGATCCAAGGATGGTGTCCATTTGAAGTTGATAACGTTTTGATTTGTAAATTCTCTGCAATGATTTTGACGTGCTTTAATTCGGTTGTATCTAGGGTTTGAAGTCGTATTGGTTGTAGATGGAGATCTTGATCTTTGTAATTTGCTAGGGATGTTTTTAATTTAGGTAACTCGAATATTGATTCTTCATGTAAGCTTTCTTCTGGTTGGAATGTTTTATTTGATATTTTAATTTTGCAACCCTCTAAAGATATAACACTTGGTTGGATTATTTCGTAAAGTCCAGCGTCAAGATTACATTGTGTGTATACGTTGATCGGTTTTTGTGGTAATATTAATAATTGATTCGAATTTATTTGAATGATATTATCTTGTGTGAAGTTGATTAAAGTTTTTCTGCACTGATCTTTCCCGGTTTTTATCAAAATAGCCAGACATGGTTGGTTTTTCTGTAAATTTTGTTTGCGGCAGTAGTAGAAATTTTCAATTTCTGGACATTCTTCTGATGAGGTCCAATAGTCGTCATCGTTGAGCAATAGGAATGGTTGTTCGGGAATTATTGTAATATTTGCAATAGGAATAGGATATAATTGTAGGTATTTAAATGGGGAAAGTAACAATAGGTATATGAATTTTGAACACTATTGTGTTTTCTTTTATGATTACTTGTGTTGAAAATAACGAATAATAATTCAAAATATTTTTTAGGTGAACAACTTGTGTGACCTGATAAATTGAATTTAATTTTGTGATGATTAATCGTATGTCTTTTGGTCGTATAATAGAGTCGTGTAAAATGTTTAAACGAGCAAATGAAATTGCAGTTTTAATATTGTCTATTAAATTTTGAACCATTTGCAATTGTAATATTAAGTTGTCTATTGTGTTTGATAGGGAAAAAGCTTTTTCAATATTAGAAGTTCTGTTAAATTCTTTTGTTAATAAATTTACTTGATTTCGCAAAACGTTCTGATTGGTGGAAAGTTTAGAAACATTATCGTTGTATACTTTCGTGATTTCTTTTATTGCGGTATTTGTTTTTCTTAGATCATAATGCATTGACTGTGACAATTGACAATGATTTGTTTTTAAATTTTCGAGATAAGAGTTAATGTAATTACTGTCATCTGAGTCTAAGGTACCGAATTTTTATGAACTGTAGTAATTGATTTGTAGTTTCTATAGCATTTAAACTTTGAAGGGGATATGCTAATCCAAATTTTGAAAAGCTGTCTATAATAGTTACAAAACATTGTCCGGAAAATTTATAAGTATCGGCATACAAGTGGTCAAAAGGTTCGAATCCAATCGGTGTTGGTTTAAATATTAGTTTGTTAGGGTGACGTTCATATTTAGTTTTCTGACATGTTCCACAGGTGTTAACATAGTTTTATGTGGGCCAATGTTTGGCCAGAAAAATGATTGTTTAATTGCCTTAAGATTTTCTTGGATACCTCGATGGCAAGTTTTTGTTTCGTGGTATTGTTTTAATTTTAAATTTATTTCATCTTGTTCCAGAACGTCTGTCACAAAATAGTTTGAGATTGTCAAGTTGAGACCTTTATTTTTAAAGAATTTTTGTAAGGTTCGTATGAAGGGTATTTCGAAGTCTTTATAAGTGAAATGCAAGCAATAATGTTTTTTTGGTTCAAAATGATCTTGTACAATTTTTAAGAAATGATCTTTCAGTTTTAATCTAGGGATTTTAAAATGAATACGGTAATTATCAAAAATTTTTTGTTTAGATATTTTAATTTGGTCGTTATTTTTTGCATCGCATAGAGATATCAATATTTGGTTTTTGAATGTGTTAACGGTTCTTTCTGTGTATGGTATCGTAAGGACTGGATTTTCTTGGCTAGTGTGTACTGTTTCGTTGTCTGAGGTCGTTTCGTCTAAATTTTCTCTGCCAGAAGGGTTTTTCTCTAAATCGTCTATGTTCACGATCATCGAAGCATTTTCATTAGCTTGAAGAGGATGTATTTCAACACGTGATAGGGCGTCTGCGTTAGTGTTAATACCTATCTAAATATGCATCTGCATAAATGTACTTTATTATAACTTTCGTCGCGAGCGCGGCAGCACGCATTGACCCTTTCGCGCGTGGTTGTGTCGGGCCGGGCGTCGGCAGGTCTGTCGAGTACCCGGGATCCGGCGCATGATCGCTACCTGTGAGGGATGGTCTCGGTGTGCCACCGCCAGGCTTACCTTTCCCGTCTTTGTTCGTGTCGCGTACCGGGATCGCGTTTGCGGACCGCGTAACGCGGGCGGTAGTCCCGGGAGGAGGGTTAGTTAGTGCTGCCTCTCTCTTTTTTAAGTAGGCCACCAGAGCCTCGGGTGGATGGGCTCTGTTGCGGAGGATCGTCATCCGGCCCCGGCACTGTCTGGGCGTCTTGTGTGGGAGGAGCTCCGTCACTTTCCCGGTGTAGCCGGCTTTCCCGTCCGATTTGATATATTCGCGGAGCAAGACGTTGGTGTCCGTGTCGTTCCAGGTAGCGGCCCCGCGCGAGACGTGGGCGGCTGGTTTCGGTGCCGCTTCGGCTAACTTCTGTTCGTTTCGAAGTGTAGGGTGCGCGATTCGCGTGTGCGTGCCCAGGCCGCCCTTAGTGGCGAACTTCCTGTCGCACGCCGCGCAAGGAAATAGGGCGTCCGTTGGCGTGATTGACGGGGGACCCCTACACTTCGAGTAATGGCACGCCGCTCCGTGGAACTTGGGGAATGCATCACCGCATTTTCTGCATACAAATAGGACGGGCGCGATTGGGTGGTGGGTCGCGTGGTGATCAACCAGATCACCGGTTTTAGTGAAAGCCCTAGCACAGTGCAGGCAGGGACCGGTTTCGAATGGAATCGCATATCCATGGGCATAGCTAGCCGCCTGAAGGGCGTTGTCAGTTCCGTTACCATGTTCCCGTCCAGTATCCGAGGCTTCGTTTATGTTGCTGCCAACTACCAAAGCTTTCACGCCCGCCGGTGGTTAGCCGACGTGCGCTAGTCGGTGTGAGGGGGGTGCCCTCTCCGCGGCGCACCGACACCCCGCTCGCCGTCATTTGCAGCGGCCGGCACGCTGTTCGATCCGGCTCGGCTTAGTTAGAAACGGCGCCACCACGAGAAGGTGCCGAGTCCGGTCTTGCCCGAGGGCCTGGTTGCGTTCGGTTAGAAGTTAGGCCGAACGTTTCCTTTGGACCCTTGCCCGGATTCGCCGACGGTTGGTGATCCGCGTCGGTTTAACCGGGTTCGGGTGGAGCAACTATGACGTATGACTAAAAAAGGGGTTTGGGAGGGAAAGGGGTTACGCGGTTCGGCCGCCCACGCGCGACGAGCCCCCGCCGACGGCACCGACCGCGGCCGACCGGCGCCCACCAAACGCCTCTGGCGACCGGCGAGACGGACGAGGGAAGACGTGGCTGGATTTGAGTCGTCATTGGTCCCGGATTTCGACCGGGCCCGCCGGCTCGTCTCCGGTTCGGGACCTAGGTCTACCATCGGTCGCTAACCGACGGGTCCCGGCCTCCTCCTTCGCCTCCGTACGGCTGGTACTCAGCTTTCGGTCTAGGTACGCCCGGAGTACCGAGCGCCCCGCCTCAAGCAATCCGTGTTTTTCCACGCTCTCCGTCAACCCAACGCCCGATCCCCCGGCCCATCAGCGCAGGAGGGCCACCGATCGGCCGCGCCCGGCGCCGCCACCGGGTCACCCGACGCCCGGGGCACCCGCCCGCACAGGGGCCTACCGAGTCGAGATGCAAGGTCGTAGCTGAAAGTGGACATTTAGCGTCGTCCGAGCGAAATAAAAAGGTCAAAAAAAAAAAATTTGGTGAAAAAGGCCCGAACCGCATATGCGGCTCGGGCCTGGGTGTTATTCTCGACTCGGCGGCTTAGTCGCGCGCCTTCCCGGAGACACTAACTCCCCCCTCGAGAAGCTCGGACTTCAAGAGGAGCAAAGTTCGGTTTGGCTGACGCCTCCCCGTTCCCACGGAAGGACCAGCAACATCAGCCCCAATTGGGGTGGCAAGAGCGTGAGCAACGGACAGCTTTTACGGCGGTCGCCCGACGACCGAAGCCGACCCTCAAGCCACGGGGGGGATAGGGAAACACGCGCGCAGCTACAAGGTAAAGCGCGGACGTGAGCAACGGACCGCTTTTACGATAGTCGCCTATCGACCGAAGCAGACCTCACGCGCTTTATAGTAACGACTAAAAATTTTAATTGCCCCTTGGGCTACGATAAAAGTAGTGAATTCATTTGCAGCACGCGTGCTCCGCTTAGAGTGAGAGTTTCAACCCATCGCATCGTTTCGCTAGAAAGTAGATAGAGATTGGGGAACCGTTAAGAGAGTCATAGTTACTCCCGCCCGGCGATCTTGGCGATTTATTAATTAGTTCGTTGACAATCATGATACAATAAATTTACAAGGTATGATATTGCGCAGGCTGGACTGGGCTGGACTGTGACGTACCTTGGTTCAGATATTAACCCTAGCATGCTACCTACGTAAGTTGTGGTAAGCGTTTGGGTATCGTATTATATTTAATTTTACGTACGATAGCATTCTAGGGTTAAACAAATAGCGAGAACGACCGAGTATTGGCGGTCAACTACGGCGGGAACTATTCCATTTGATTCTTTAGAACCTAGATACGTCAAAATGACGTCATGCGTCAAACGGACGAAAATGGGTTCGTAAAATATCATACCTTGTAAATTCATTGTATCATGGTTGACAATAATATTGATGAGTTTCTGCCGATTATCATTGTTCAGTTTATTTTTGTGTGCCAAAACAATTCTACCTTCGACTGAAGAACAAAGTAAACTTTCAAGTCCCTAACAAAATAAAAAACGATGATATAATTATAAAAAGTTAATTTGGTAAATAGTTACGTTATTAACCGGGAGTAGTTGCTAGGTTGACTTTCACGCGATTGGTCGCACGTGAGTTTTTCTCTCACAACTCATTTTACGCATCTATTGTTCTTATATATTTTATAATTGTAAATTTAATCAACCTTGCTATCAAGCTTTATTTTATGTGTTGGGATGTTGAGGTAAAATAAATAATACATTCATTATACAAACGAAAAAGATATATTAAAATTGGAAAATTATTCTCACCCCAAAAAATAGATAGAGAGGAAAAATGTATTAAATTTTTATAAAAAATTAGTAAAATTGGAATGCAGCAAACAAGTATTTTTTATTATTAGTAGATATAGATATACATATTTTCATTAACAAATAATTTTTAATTATTAATTTAATAAAAATTAACGATTGTGGAAAAAATAATAAAACTAATAAAAATAAAATTTAAATGGTAAAAACATTCAATCCGAAGATGATGGTTGGGAAAGGCACGTCGCACAAGTAAACACCGTGTGTTTTGGGCAGATCGGTTTATTACACTGATGACAACTTTTTTTAACTTTTATATTTTTTCTTCTTGGACAGAAAGCGCAGAACCCTGATGATTCTGCTGCCGATGTTGACGGCAAATCTTCAATCTTGGCGATTCTTTTTATAGCTGATTTTAGTTCCAAGGCTAAATTCGGAACTATGTATCTTCTTTTTTGAAATGGTTTCATTAAATCCAGAGCGAGGGTTTTTAGATAAGCTCTTCTTTCAATTTTTATGTTTGTGTTGCTGAAGTATATAATATGGCTATTGATACCACCAATATTCATCAGCGAGAAAAATAAGGTCAATGGCCAATGACAACTAACTCTAGAAACTGAATATGTTGATTTCATTTCGTCAACAACCTCCACTCCACCTTTAGTTAAATTATAAAATGTAATTAATTCGGGTTTACATTGGCTTCCAGTTTCTTCATCAATTATACCATCATCGTGAAATGTGGAGTACATTAATACATTTTTATTTTTTTTTTGGAATGTAAGATGCAAGCATCCCAGTCGCTGAATAGGCAAATATGGTGCTCTGCAACGGCCGTTCTTTATGGAAAAATATAGGAGGAATTTCCCTTTTATTTTTTCGAATTGTGCCAACAATTGTTGTTCTTTTCTCTTTCAGGAGTTCGTTTCCTAAAGGTACCGATGTGAAATAATTGTCCATCGTTACGTTCCGGCCCGTATTTAAAATTGGTTTAGTAATTCGCAGAACTACACTTCGAGCACTATTGTCCACTTTATAAGGGCCTTCCGGTTGCTTTCCCAAATATACCTCTAAATTTGAAGTATAAAACATTCGTGAGTCAACTAAAGCCCAAATTTTTATACCGTATTTTGCGGGTTTACTGCCCATATATTGCCTGAATCGGCAACGACCACGGAAGGCTTCCAGCATCTCATCAACTGTAGCATATTCACCTATCTGGTAATTTGATTGACAGCGTGCTACAAACTCATCAAATAGCTTTCGTATGGGGGCAAGATTGTCAATAGCTTTACGAACTGCTCTGTCTCGATAATAATCAAATCTAAGAGCTCGCAGAAGTAAATAAAAACGTCTTTGTGACATTGTTGCTCTAAAGCATTCAACCCCCGTTCCATCAGTGGTCCACAATTCAGTTAGGTTTAGATGGTTTGCCTTTTTCACTCCTGCCATGTACAATAGGCCTAATAATGCATAAATTTCATCAGCATCAGTAGCATCGCAGTCTCTTTCCCGGGAATAGTTTTCTCGCAATTTTTCTAAATATATATTAGTACATATCACAATAGAATCAATCATTTCTTTTGGAAAGAATAAATGCCATGCATCTATAATTGACTTGGCATTTTTTGCGCCCTGCTTTACACCCGGAAGATGGGTTACTATATTGTTTTTACTTGTCCGGAACCTCCGATTCCGTAAGGGATGGGCTAACCACTGTGTTTTTTTATCTTTTCCCAAATAAACTAATCCGGATATTGGTTCATCTTCCGTCTCAGATTCACTTTGTTCGGTGTCGGTCAAATGATCACTATGTTCACTTTCATTTTCACTTTCACATCTGTCATGACGGTTTTCCTGATCGTCATCCATCAAATCTTCAATAATTCTTGGTTCCGGTTCACCAGCCCATTCGCATTGTTCTAGAAATAAAAATAAAAATATACTGTAAGTAATCAATTAAAACATTATAAATTCAAAATTAGGCACACATTTTTTAGTTCCCGTTAACAAATATCACATTACAAGAAAAGCCAAGCTTGATTGTTTTTTCTGTAACGTAGACAGATTTAGTTTTTATAAATTGTTATAAATAACGTCTCAAAATCACTAATACTAAACAAAATCACTAATAAAACTATTTAACACCGTTGGTCGCGTAATGAGAGAATCTCTCACAGAACAGGTTTGATGAAGTTTACAACGCAGTTGAAGACAAACTAACGTAAGAGGGTGAACCAAACTACCGTTATTAGTTAGTAGGGGTTCTAAAAATAAACTAGAAGAGGTTGCAAGTACCTAACTCGATGTTACGCTTAAAAGTTTTAACAAATAAAATTTTTGTGAGAGAAAATCTCATACAGCGACCAATCCCGGGTTGAAAATGCTAACACTACACTCAAGTTTTTGCTTTTTGTTTGGTGTATTATTAGGTTGTATTGGCTCATGAACTTCGTATGATATGGGGGTGCTAATAGCTTCTCTACTCGCTTCTTCGTTATATTCAATGATCATACAGGAACTATTACTACTTGATGGCCCGGATACTTCAGACCATGCATCTATTACATCTTGATTAGAAGGGATTATAATTGAAACATTATTATTAGATGTGTTATTAATATTATTAGAACCTGCGTGTTGAAACGCATTGTCAATTTCGGCCTAATAAGCAATGCAAAGTTAGTAAGCTAGAATAATAAAATTGTAAATTATACCATCAACAAAGCATCCTTCCATTCCTTGTAATGTTTGAATTTTAATTTAGGGCCACTCTTTTGAAATATTTTTCGTATGGTTTCATCATCTATCATCTTAAATGACTCATCGTCAATGCCATCCTCTTAAATTTAAAAGAAATAAGTAAGAAATTGTGAAAATGTATAGTTATATACAGTGGCTCCATAAAGTATTCGTACGACATGATAATTAGCGATTTTACGAAAAAGGCCTTAAAAATTACCCAAATTTTAAGTTATATCTTCGCATTATTAAATTAAACTAAAAATTATAAAACAATTTTAAACAAAATATATTTAGAAACTTATATAATCGAGAATAAAGAAAATTGTAGCTCCAACAAGTATTCGTACTCTAATAAAAAAAGGAAATAAAAATACATACACAAAATTACTAATATTTTGTTGCCAATCCATTATTATCAATTATGACTTTCAGACGTCTTGGCATTGATTCCACTAAATTTTTAGTATAGGAACTTGATATTTTGTACCATTCTTCTTCTAAAAGTCTTTTTAAATCATTTTTATTTGATATTTTTCGTTTTCTAATATTTTTGTCTATGTGAAACCATAAATTCTCTATTGGGTTAATATCTGGAGATTGAGGAGGAGTTTCAAACCTATTATTCAAACGATAAAGCATCCACTCTTTGACGATCCAAGCAGTATACTTAGGGTCGTTATCATGTTGAAATTTGAAACTCCTGAATTCCCAGCAATGCAGCGCTTTCAAATAAATTATCTTGCAATATCTTTAAATAACCTTTAGCATTCATTATACCTTCAATAAATTTCAATTTTCCAACATCATTATGAGCCATGCATCACCAAACGAGAACTGAGCCTCCGCCATGCTTTACTGTTGGAAATAAATTTTCAACCATTTTTTTTAAGTCAGAACCAAATATATTAACTTGCTTTCATCAGAAAAAATTACATTGTTCCAAAATTCTAACGGCTTATCTAGATGTTCTTTAGCAAACTTTAATCGTTTTTGTCGATTTATTTCACTAATAAATGGCGTTTTTCGTGTCATTCTACCATTATAGCCACCTTTTCTAATAACTTTTCTGATCGTTTCAGCACCAACACTTTTCCCAGTTGATGTCGCAATATCATTCGCCAAGTTTTGAGCACTCACAAATGGATTTTGTTTAACTTTATGTATGATATTACGTTCTTCTCTATTACTTAAAATTTTTGGAGGCCCCGTGCGTTCTAAATTACCGATAGTATTTAACTTTTTCCACTTCTGTACGATGTACTGTATAGTAGATTTTCTTCTGTTCACAATTTTTTCAATTTCACCATAACTTTTTTTTGGCTTATATTGTGCAATGATTTTTGTCTTTTCATCACTAGAAAGTTCGCTTGTTTTACCCATTTCACGAGATAATTCTGCTACGAAAGTTTAGTACAAATTAAGCTATTTGTGCC
This sequence comes from Cantharis rustica, assembly GCA_911387805.1. Classification (NCBI taxonomy): domain Eukaryota; kingdom Metazoa; phylum Arthropoda; class Insecta; order Coleoptera; family Cantharidae; genus Cantharis; species Cantharis rustica. The sequence goes on from OU426880.1 coordinate 35,859,086, forward strand.
TACATCAACATCAGTTCTTATTAGTAACGTAATATCAAAAATTTCTGCTTTAAAATCAAAATACTGTTCTGCGTACGAATACTTGTTGGTGCAACTTTTTTCTTTATTTTTGATTATGTAAGTGTAATAATATATTTACATATAAATAATTCTATAATTAGGAGTTTTCATTGGTAATGCAATGGTGTATCCTAAATATTAGGTTTTTCTTATGGCCCTTTTCGTAAAATCGCTAATTTTCATGTCGTACGAATTCTTTATGGAGACTGTAAACTTAATATAAAAACTCAAACTGCTGATACTGCTAAATTCGTATTTTACAGGATAAAATAATGTGTGTATATGAGTATAGCATGGCAATCAAATTCTTATACTTTGTCGACGTCATTACCAAGAAATTTCTATTATTAACACATAGGAAATTGCCAGCAACCTTGAGATAAAATTACTTATTTAACATGAAAATAAATCGGGTGATTTGAACTATGCAATTTATTTTGAAAAATGACTTGAGTTATTGAATCTTGTATCGAAAATCGTTTGAATTTAATGAATTTAATTTTGAAAATAGTTTGAATTGTAGTACCAGCTGAAAATTCACGTTACAAGGTCTGTTGCAGTACATCTAAATTTAAGAACTAAAATGCGTAGTGTTTCAGTAAATACTACAAAAATGAATGTAGTGGATGCAAAAACATCTCTACGTATAAGAAAGAAAGAATTACTTAAGTTGCCAGCAAAAATTAGTAAACGGAATAAATTATCTTCATCGCAATCAAGCAGTGACAATACTGCAGGTAGTATGTACAGTTACTTAAACAATTATTAGAACGCCTTATAAAATGTAAGTAATAATACGAAAACACCTATTGTTTATAGTTCAATATGTTTGAGTTTGAAAAAATATTGTACTAAATGACAACTAATAGTTGATATGATAAGAAAAAAACTATAAAAAAAATTGTTTTTAATAACTTAAAATTACAGAAAAATAAAATATTTACTAAAATTACAGTCAAACAATTATTAGAACGGTTTCAAAAAACAAGGTGAAATTGAATATTTTTAAACTTATTAATATTTTGTTGGATAGTCCTTAGCATCAATGACTGCCTGCAATCGTCTTGGCATCGATTCTATCAATTTTCGGGTAGTATCTTGCGATATTTTGCCCCATTCTTGTAACAAAACTGTTTTTAATGTAGCTTTGCTTGAAATATAGTGCTGTCTAATTTTCCTTTCCAACTCCTGCCACAAATTCTCAATTGGATTGAGGTTCGGTGATTCGGGAGGCGTGTGGAGTTGTTTAGGAACATGATATAACAATCATTCTCTCACAAGATACGATGTATGCTTGGGGTCTTGATCTTGTTGAAACATGTATCCATCTTTCAAACCTAATTTTTCGATACTGGGTCCCAAGTTTGTTTGCAAAATGTTCATGTAATCAACCTTAGTCATGATAGTGTCTATAAAGTGTAAATTTCCCACCCCATTTGCAGACATACAGCCCCAAACCATACAATTTCCCCCGCCGTGTTTAACTGTTGGACATAAATTTTCTTTCTGTACTTCTGTGTTAGGTTTTCTCCAAACAATTTGCTTACCATCTGAACCAAATGTGTTAAACTTACTTTCATCACCGAAAATTACTTTTTTCCAGAAGTTATAGTTTTGGTTAATATATTTTTTTGCGAATTCTAGTCTTTTATGTCTATTTACACTATTTATGAACGGTTTCTTCCGAGCAACTCGGCCGTTAAACCCTGCTTTACGTAGGACGTTTCGCACAGTTTCAATAGATATAGATTTACCAATACGTCCTGAAACTTCAGTTGTTAATTTTGGGACACTCGTTCTTGGATTAGCTTTAATTTGCCTCACAATATATTGTTCGTCTCTTGGTTTGAGAATGCACTTTCTACCTCGTCCGGTTTTATTCTGAAGATTGCCTTCGTTTCTAAATTTTTTAACTACATTGTGCACAGCACAAAGTGATCTCCCAACAATTTTAGCCGTTTCACGGTATGATTTTCCCTCACATACCAATTTTAAAATTAATTTACGCTCAGTAATTGAAGTTTCACTCGACTTATTAACCATTTTTACAAAATTTTAAGCGCGGTGACGATTTAAATAAAACTTATGCCTATCACGGTGTTTTAGGAGTAATATGCATTGTAATGCATTACAAAGTTATTAAAATACACAATTGGCAGACTATTAATTACTCATATTAGGTAAGCGTTCTAATAATTATTACAGCTGCATTTCTGTTCAAATTTTTGGTTTTCCAAGTGTGCGGTTACACAGGAAATTTTTTATATAATCGCTTCTTAATTAGTGTTTTACACAATAACAAAAATAAAATTTAGATTAACGCAAAATTACTAGAAGATTCAATCAAATTATTATATTGTTATATGGCGTTCTAATAATTGTTTGAGTAACTGTACGTACCATCCCAAGATTCTGAAGACCAAATGCTTCCTGTATCACAAAGTGCTATAAAAAGAAATTGCTCAATATATGTATTGGAGAAAAACCCAAAGTTATATTTACGTATATCTACAGAATTGGTGGATATTTTGAACAAAATTAGCATCCAATCTAAAATTGACTATGTTAAAATTCTAATAACATTAAAGAAGATTAGATTAAATAACACCTACGCTAGATTAGCTGTGGATTTTGACAGAAGCACCTCTGAAATACAACGAATTTTTGTCGACACTGTTCCCAAATCGGCTAGTTTTTTTCAAAATTTAATATTCTGGCCTGAGAGAAGTAAAATTATTCAAATACTTCCTAAACCATTTAGAAGTAAGTATGCCAAGGTTGAAAGCATTATAGATTGTTTTGAAATAGAAATTGAAAAACCGTCCGATCCCTTCAAGCAATCCACAACACGGTCAGATTACAAGCAATGTAATACTGCCAAATTTTTAATTTCAAGTACGCCAAACCGTTTTATAAATTTCATATCGAATGGTTTCCCAGGTAGAATAAGTGACAAAGATATTGTAGTTCATAGTTCATATTTAAAGGAACTTCCAAATGGTGCTCATATACTTGCAGACCGAGGTTTCAAGCATATAAATGCAGTTTTATCTGAAAAAAACTGTGTATTACTTAGGCCACCAAGTGTAGTTTCCGGACAGAAGAGTTCAAAAGCGGAAGTAAAACTTAGCAAAAGAATTGCTGCTTTCGAATACATACCGAAAGAGTTATTCGTCGAGTAGGGGAGATTCGGGTAGCATCGGACATGTTAACAAAATATTGCAAAACATACCTTTATTAACAAATTTGTTCAACAAATTTATAGTCAAATGATTATTTTAGATATATCTTACATGTTTAAAAAATAAACAAGCATCAACCTTATAATATAAAGGAAAAATCCTTAGAAAAAAGAAATTAAACATTTTAAAATTATGAAAAATTACGGGGTAATACCGAACACGAAAAAAAAAATGTGGATACTGCCGTAAAAAATAAAAATATTAACAGTTATCACACCTGTAATACTTTTGACCTTTTTCCACGTCAGAACAAGCCTCATGAATCCAGTTTTTACACTCACAACACCGGATCCAGTCCATTTTCCTGTTCTTGGGTTTCTTTAGTCTTCTCTTTATGCGCTTTTTTTTCTTCTGTTCTTGGGCAACTTTTTTTTCAACTAGTTTAACATTTTCACTTAAATTTTTCTTTACCTCTTTAGCCTTATTTTTATTTTTCTCTTCCAGCTCATTTTTAAATGAAGTGGAAGTAAGCACGTCTTTTTCTTGAAATCATTCTACGTTCAGCAGCATTGGGAATTGGTGAAATTTCTGTAAGAAGATCACTAATACTTTTTTCTAAAGTCATATTTGGATCCAAAATACTTTTTTGTGATAATTTTCTGCTGCCTATGGTGGGATTTCTTTGTTCCGAACATTGGTGGCTGGTTTTGGAAGTCGAAGGTTGGCAAGTTTCATTTAACGTGCACATTTTTACGACTTTTTTTGAGGGAGTTTTATTTTCAGATGTACCAGGATGTTCTTGTTCGTTGAGCTTTGGTGGAGTATTTGGTAAAGTTGGTATTTTTGGAAATTCTAGAGAGTCTATTGACTCGCTTTCTTTCTCGTTACATCTCTTAACAACAGTGCATGTAAATGCATGAGTTTCCCTCGGTTCTGGGACGTCCAATCCTTGCGATGCAATACAATCCAAGTCCGTAAAAATCTGTGAATTCAGTGGATAAATGCCGCTACACTCAAAACCCTTCTTAGATAAGTTCATCTTGCAAATTTTCGTAAAGGCGTCGTTCACCAGGCCTGCGATTTCATAATCACTAATTCTCATAAACGGATTTTGTCTCATCCATCGAGACGCTGCTTCATTATAGGCATCCTTGAATGGCTTCATTACACACACACATCCAAAGGTTGCAGCTTATGGGTGCAATGAGGGGGTAAGCTTAACATATGGACATGATTTTTCCGGGCAAAGTTGATGACCTGTAAATCTTTATGGCTGCAACGCCCATCGACAATTAGAAGAACTGGCTCTTCTTCAGATGGACGTGTGAATTTTACAAATTTCTGCATCCATTTTAAAAAAATGTTACCATTCATCCAGCTAGAGTCCTGTGCATGGAACATGGCATTCTCTGGAGCTCCAATTTTCAGTCGGTCAATAATTTTTTTCCTAGGAAAAATGAATAGTGGAGGTAATATGAATTGATCTCCTGCTGCATTGATACATAATAAGACGATTATAGTGCGGCCCCTTTCTCCAGAAGTCATTTTGCCAACTTGTTTCTTGCCTTTTATTGAGACGACTTTCTGCCGACACTCGTGCACCGTAGACACCCCGGTTTCGTCTGCATTGAAAATTTTATTGGCTCGGAAGTTATATTTTTGCATTAGATCTTGAAGTATGTTAAAAAATCTTGCAACTTGTGGTCGATTGAAGCCTACTGCTCTCTGCAAACTCGTTGACTCGGCATTTCTTAAAGACAGCTCTGGATGGCGCTGGAGAAAAGTGTAGTAAAAGTCTTTTCCAGCAGTCTTTTTTTCCCTGTGGAATCTATATGTGGAATTTTTAAGCGCTTCGTCAAATCAAACGCAAGTTTTAAGAATTCTTTTTTGGTGAGGGGCATTAGGCGACTATTCAAATCCCGCATGTGGTTCACAAGCTCCTGTTCATAGTTGGCGGGAAATGTGCAGCGCTATCGTCCAAGACTTGGATTAAGTTTTGTTTCTTCGTTATTTTTCAAGTGTTTTACTTTATCAGCAAGAGTACTTTTAGGGACATCATAACGTTTTGCCGCATCTCTTATTGCTAACTCGTTATCAAGCACTTTTCTAACTGCTGTTCTCATATGCTCTTCGTCCCATTGCCCTCAGATATTTTTATTAATAAACTTCGGCATTTCCTATGTTCTGTAACAAAATATTGAAATTATTTTGCGTCCGGTCATACCCGATATGTTTGAGTCCGGTGACAACCGACATGTACCTAGCAATGAATTAACTATTTACTGGTAGGTATTTCAAATGCAGATAATATGAACCCATTTTTATATTCACTACTCATATATGCACGCATTATATAGAGGACACCCACTAAACACTTACCAATTAAGAGAAACAGCGCATCAACTTTAATTCTGTCCACGTGGAAATCATAAAAAATCACATACAAATTTTTATTATCTGAACCGCACAACGTATCGAGGTCAACTGAAGATATGTTGCTACACGCATCGAAGTAGTTCATGCAACCATGTGATGGAAGCGGCAACACGACAAATAACAGAAAACGGTAAACGTCTGAAGATACCCGCTGCCCGATGCTACCCGAATCTTTCCTAAGGGAATTTTACTTTTTGAAGCCTCACGCATGTGTTAACCATAATTTAATATATTTGTTGAACTCTATAGTTATTATAGTTTGTGGTCTTATAAATTTACAGGAACCTTTAATTGCAGTTTAGGGAGTGTTGAATTGGGTTTTTTGTAAATAATTCAATGAATCTAAAAATTGTAAGAGTTAAAAATATTCTTATTTATTACAGTTTAATTTTTAAATTGACAGTAAGAAGTTTTTAGTTTAGGATATATAGCATTTTTACCAAAAATCTTCACACATTGTTAAAATGTCCTGTAATTTTTCTTCTTGAAAATCTACATCTATCATTTCTACAGCATTGTCGTTTTTAAAAGTTAGTAGTGCGATGCAGAAAATTCCTTTTTGTTTATTTGCAAAAAACATTTGCTTTTGCAATTGATACCAATATTTCTCTGTGATTTTTTCGTTAGAAATATACCGTTTCACAGATTTATCCTGATAAGGCCATTTGATTTCAATTGCATAGTTTTCTGTTATGCCATCCGGAGAGGCACCAAATAATGGATAATTGCTTTTTAGGAATATTCCACCTTCTGAAATTTTTAAACCACCCTTTTCAGCGATTACCTTTAAAACCAAGAGTTCTAATTTCTTTCCTCTTGTTATAGGATCCGTTTCAAGTGGTGCTGTTGCACCTAATATTTTTTCCGTCAGAGCACCCGAAAGAGTTTTACATTTAGCAGCTTCGTAAACTATCGAAGCTGTTATACGACCAAATCTTAATTCAAGCCATTCCTTTGCCTTATATTGTTTTCGTGTTTCAATTTCAGCTTGTTCACATAACACATTGGTCATTTCAGATTTTGCATATAATATAAATTCATCTGCCGAGTGATCGCCATTAGTTTTAAAATAATTTAATAATAACTGATGGATCGATATTTTACATTTGGGCTCTTTAAAGAAGTGAAATAACATACCATTTGTATTTTTGTAATTATCGACAACCATATTTAAAATTCATCACGATCTTGTAGTTTCGGATAACGCTTTCCAAACAATGTTGAAATATCCACATCTGTTTTTCCTACTTTGGATAACTTCGAAGCTTTCCAATAACATTCCTGTGCTGTGAGCGACGATTCACTACTACGTCGATGAAGCCACAATAAAAACGCCACCCCATGTTTACATCCACCTTCAGAAGCCGGGCAACTGTGACATTGACAACTTATAACTTCTTCCTTTTCATTGATTACAACATGCACATCGTAAGCTTTGCTTCTTATTTTATGTTCCGGAGTAATTTTTGCTTTCACTGTACATAGATTTCCTAACCGTTGAAGTTGTACGTATGAGATAGCGTTATCTCCATACATTTTTTTACTAGTTCGTTTGGTTTTTTTAAACGAATTTTATTTGGCAATCAATAATATTACTTAAAAAAAAGTTTTATTATTTTAGAACACGGAGTTATTACACAAGCTTACAAGATTGAGCTCTATAATATTAACTAAACAGACTACGTTATTGTGGTGACTTATATTCTACAAAAGTGCTGACTTATTCTAGCGATAATATATAATATTATAAAGTGCAAGTTGCTTTAAGTAAATCCTTTAAGGTTCATTAACACGCAGGTTATTGAATATAACTTCTCCCATCTTAAGAGATGAATTATCCTAGAACAGGTTAATGAATCTTTTGGATAGTAAAATAAATTGATTAAATATAAAAATTTTAAAATGTAAATACATATATATATAGATTTAAAAAGAGGAAAAGTGAGATCCTTTTGTGATAAATATGATCAAGACGAGATCACTTGTGGAAAGTCGAGATCCATTTTCGGATCTCGTCTTTTTTAACGTGTATATCGAATTTTTCCGTTAAATGTTGGTAAACTAGATCTCTCTTTTGAATTTTAGGCTGGATCTCGTTTTTTGGATATATTTCGAATTATATACAAAAGTAGTTCAAGAGTAGTTTGGTGGAGCGCTGCTATCGGCAAAGCGTATATGTGTATATCTGCAATTGTTTTTAGCCACGCTGAGATCCGACAAGTTGGCAACGTAGCAAAGCTCAAATTTCAAAACAAGTCGGCAATTTTAGCTAGCAGATATTTTTTCAAGTTTATTTATAGTAAAGAAAATTATAACTAAATATTTTTGTAAATTTATTTTAAATGCATCTTTTTTTATAAATTACTAAATTAGGCTATTAAATTTAAGTTATTAAATTTGTTGCACAATTTTACTAAAAACTTATGCGATACTATTAGCAAGTTGGAAAATTGAAAAATAATTCTTAAATGTAGAATCACCAAAACGGCGCTTCAAAAATTTGACATTGCGGCAACCTAAGTAGGTATAGGAATTATTGAAAATTTCTTATTTTTGGACATCCGAGCAAGTTACGTATGTGAAAAGTAAACATTTATTCTGCGAAAAATATTAATTTATTGCACAGCATAATATATTTTTACGTAGCTTACTGAACAAAACTAAGATTCTTTATTTAATTAAGTTCCATTAGTAACCCGATTTACGAAGTTTGAAAAGAAGTAAATTATATAAATTCTTGATAGCAGAATGATCAAAACCGCGCTTCAGAAAATTAGACGTGGTCTGAAGATATCTGTTTTGTTTATACCACATGTTTTTTGGTTTAATCAAAGATTTAAGAATTTGTGTTATATATATTTTACTTCATCGTCAATTTGCTTTATCAGCGCAGTGTTAATGGCCGTGGTTTACTTCTAAGTATTTATCACTTCGTCAATTAATAAAAGTTTAGGTTATCGTTAAACCAAAAATTAACTGTGCTTGTATAGTTGGGTTAAATTAATATTTAATTAAATTTATGTTTTATAATTACATACAAGTAGTATGAAATGTTGTTGACCTCCGAGCAAGTTACGTGTGGGAAAAACGAACATTTATTCTGTTAAAAATAGTACTAAATTATTGCACAGCAATATATTATTGTGTAGCTTACCGAACAAAAGTAAGATTCTCAAATTAATTAAGTTAAATGAGTAACCCGATTTACGAAGCTTAGAAATGAGTATACTACATAAATTCTTTTAAATTTTGAAATGTAAGATCATTAAAACGGCGCTTCAAAAAATTTGACGATGCGACAACCTATTTGAATTATTGAAATTTTCTGTTTCGCTTATACCTGATATTTTTGGTTTAATAAAAAATTTAAAAATCTGGATTATCTTATAAACTTTACTTTATCAAGAAATTGCTTTATCAGTGCAATGTTAGTGAGCGTGGTTTATTTCTAGAATCATCAAAAAACATTGGCGTCTTGATTGCCGATATGCTAACCAAGGTGATAACCTTTTTTGATAAATGGTTTAGAAATTTAGTTAATAGAATGGAATTTGATTCTTTTACAATAAGGAAGGGATTATAAACAACAAAAAAAAGCATTTTTTACTTGTGAGGTTTTTGAATAATTAACTTCTAATTATTGGTCTATATTTAAATAGCTACAATACAAAATTTCATCAATCAGATGTTACTCATTCCAGAACTTCACAAATAAATATTTATTCGTCGTTTATTATCCCTGCCTTATGAATATTTTTAGGATAGTAGAAAACCGAAGTGTAAAAGTTAAAAATTTATTCGTAAGAAAATAATTAATAAACAAAATAAAATAATTAAATAAACAAAATATCAATCAATACAATAGGTTTTACAATAGCTATTGTTTTTTAAATATATTGTAAACAAACACTTTTATCTGTAGCCTATTTTTGTCTTGAAACAAAGATTTATGTTGATTTTGCAATTTTTTTAAAATTTAAAATTATTAATATAAAGTTCTTTTTTTTAACAATAGAACACAAAAGAAACAAAGTTATATGCACTGCACTTTAATAATGCAAGCAAAAATAATTTTTATGCAATTTTGCAAAATATTTTTATGCTTGTACCGCTTGTACACTTGGCAACATTGCATGATCTCGCCTTGTCCTTTAGATAACAATTTATACATTAAAGGATCTCAACTTGTTCATATTAGTTTAAGGATCTCACTTGTCATAATTTTTAACATCAAAAATTAAAATGGGATATCCTTTCCCCTCTGTGTTGACAACATTCAAAAGTATTGCTTCTAGATTATTAATGAGAATATATATGCCTAATTTGTAATTTTTAATGGGGATCTCTGGTTGTCTTAGTTTTATAAGGATCTCAACTTGGATTAAAAATATATATATATATATATATATATATATATAAAGGTTACACAATTTCTAAGCCTATAAAATTATATCTTCTTCTTTTCGGGTAGTCTATGGTCGATTGCGTCTTTTTATAATGATAAAGAATACAACTGCAATACAAAACATAAGAATGATTAAAACAAAAATAAGTATTGTACAAATGTTGGATTTCTGAAAGATGTCCTGATGTTCCGAAAGCTGTTCTAGATTTTTGGATTGGGTTTCCAATACGTTTTGAATGTTGTTGAACTCGTTTAGATCCATCAAATTTAATTTTAACCTTTTATTAACACTTTTGTTTAGATAACTGTTCATTATTATTTTAGGTAGTTTCATGACTTCGAAGTTGATTCTCGAATTTTGGTTGGTTTCAAATTTGTAGTTTTGTATTTTCACTTTGCATTCACTGGTTAGCTGTAATACATAAGTTCCTTTAAGAGGAATTTTCGTTGTATCTGTATTGCATTTTCGAACCGCAACGGTGTCTTCAGGGATTACTAAGATCCATTTGTTTTCTTCTATACTTTGAATTTTAATGGTACCTGAAGTTACAATAACTTGTTGACAATTGTTAGTTTTGTGTGAGTATGTCAAAAGTTGTACTTCGCACGGCGATTCCTTGGTTATTCCAATAGGAGTGTCTTCTTCGCAAATAAATTGTTTCGGTTGAACTTCTTTACATTTTTGGTTAGCAAAAATGTAGTTTTGCTCATTTAGGATTAAGTATTTTGATTGAGGAAAGATTAATTTGTATTCATTATTTTTTGTAGGAGTGGGAAGTGCATATGAACGATAATAATTATAGTTTTCAATTTCAACTAATGGTATTTCCAAAATGAAAATTATTTGATTTTCTCTACTATAGCTTTTAATTTTTATTATTTGTATGAAAATTATAAGATTTTTAGTATTTGGTTCAAAAGGGAGTTTGTCTTGATTTATTTGATTATTGATTAATTTTAATTCGTTTAATAGTTCGTTTGATTTTACAATAGAATTATGAAATGTATTTAATTTAGAAAATGTTATAATAAATAAATAAATATATATATATCTTTCGTCATTTGGTAAGCTGAATGAATTTGAAAAAGTATAATGCGAATTAAAAAGGTATAATGTGTTTCTAATTTTGTAAATTCTTCAGATTTTATAACTGCTTCAATTTGTAGAATTCGTGATTCTAGTATTATCTGGTTATGAGCCAGATTTTGAGTGGTATTTTTAAAGAGTTTTATTGAATTTTCTAAAAGTGTGATTTGTTCTTTTAATAACGTTTTGATTTTTTGTTCATTATTAGAGAGAGTAGAAATTGCTTTATCATATCGAATTGCATCATTTTGATTGAGATTACCGGTTATAATTTTGATTATTGATCCTAATCCATCAATCGCTCCTCGTTTACTTCAGAGTTTTATTGCAGGACTTAATTGGTTAATTTGGGTTATTATTTCGGTTTCTAAAGTAATTATTAAGTTATACGAATTGTGATATTCCCTTTGATAAAGGTGAGAGCTTTCTAGTAATGTTTTGACTTTATTGAATTTTCTTTGAAGAAGAAAAAATTCATCAATTACTTGTGTCATATCGAAAATTTGAATTAATGTCCACTTATTGACCGTGTTTTGTGCAGATCCGATTTTGAAGGATAGTAAGCCAGGATTGTCATTCAAATCGTGAAATTCAGTGCTTGATATAGTCAATTTTAAAATTATTGCAAGGGTGAGTGTTGATCTAATTTAGAAAATGCGTCAATTATAGTAAGAAAATTTTGGTTATCAAATTTGAATATGTCAATGTGTAAAATTTGAAAAGGTTTCTCGGTTTGTTCTGTTAATACTAATGGTACGTAGGGTTCTTTTCGTTAGTATTTCGCGGTTTGACAGATTTTACAATTATTAATATAGTTCGTTGTCAATTTTCGTTGAGGGCCAATAATATTTTTTTTTTAGTTGTTCATAAGTTTCGTTAATTCCGCGATGATTGCATTTTCTTTCATGTTGGAATTTTATCTGCATGATACGAGTATCTTGTTGTACTACAGATTTTACTATCTTGGTGCATTTAATTAATTTAGTCTTGTTTGCATTAAAGAACTTCCTATATACGTCATTAAACTCAATATACTGTGTGTCGTCAAAAAAATACATAAGAAAAGTTTTATCTTCGATAGTATAATTTTTTAAAAACTCCAGGCAAGATCTGGGTTAGATTTGGGGATTTTAAGAAAGGTAATTTTATGGTTTTTAAATTTCTTCTTTCAACATGTAAATTGTTTTGCGAATTTTTAGAAATTATAATTTGGTTGTTTTTATTATTAAAGATTTCATCTAAAATTTGAATTCCTTCATTAGTTAAGCTAGGATTTTTAGAAGAATGCACAGTTGAAGTATCGTTATTTTAGATCGTTAGCCATATGTGTTAGTGCGCATCTTGAGGAGGTCTATGAATTCGCCAGACCTCAGCGCGGCGCCGTTTAGAAGCCAGGCGTTTGCCACCGGGTTGTCTCGGAACGACTTTATTCCTCGTCCTTGGGACTCTTGACTGGCCCATTTGGTGTGTTCCTCACGCTTCAAGTCCAACTTCTTCTTTTGTATTTCTAAGCGTGAGGCGGGCATACGGATGTTCATCTGCTGTGCGTGTTTGCGTATTCTTCTCCCAAAGTCGCCACGCATCGCCAACTCCCTCATCAGAGGATCTCGATCTTCCGCCATCTTTGAGAGCGCTTTAATAGCGTTTAGACTAACGAGATGGGCCAGCCTCGGAAACCCTAAGCCCCCATCCCGCTTCCTCGAATAGAAGAGGTGGTCGGTGGTACATTCGTGCAGGTGAAGGTACCTCTTGCACGCACCTCTTATGGCATCATCAATACTCGTTAATGTAGTTTTAGATGGGGAGTCGATTGTAAAGCGGTGCAACGACTTCGGGAGTATAAATTGGCTCAGGAGTGTCGCTTTTTGGGTTGGTTTAAGCGGCAGCGAGTTGCACGTCTCGGCCGCGTTCTTTAGTCTCTCCATATGATCTTTATTGGAAAGGCCTTCATAAATAGTGTAGGACACTCCTAAGTAATCAAACTTCTCGTCAACCGCGTAGTTTCTCAGCGTAGTCCCCTGGATTGAGGCGATCAGCGGCTCGGCGACCCACGTTTTTCGGAACGATCGAATCGAGAACACCGCGCTTTTCTTAGCGGAAATCTGCAGCCCAATGTCGTTCAAGCTTCGAGATGTGGTATTCAGCATGGACTGCAGTCCGTCGGGTGTACTCGCCAGCAAGAATAAGTCGTCGGCGAACGCCAAGATGGAAAGGCTCTTTCCGCCGACTATCTGGAAATCCCCCATGCCTTCAAGCTCTTCGATGGTTGGATCGATTACCAAATTGAAGAGCAGGGGGGACAATGGATCGCCTTGCTTTACGCCTCGTCTCAGGGGGATGGTGATATTTGTGCCAGAAATGGTGGTCATGGCATTGCGATACATCTCCATGATGACGTTGGAGATGGCCCTGGGTGCCTTCGCTCTTCGAAGCGCCTCCGAGATGGCCGCATGGGGCACGGTATCAAACGCTTTGCTAATATCTAGCTGTGCGGCGCACAGCTGCGTTCTTTTGCCTTTTCTAATAGTTCGTTGGATTACGTTGGGAGTCTAATTTGAATGTTTTGTAAAATTTTAATTTTTTGAGCTGAGCTAAATTTTGATGTGAAAGGTAATTCGTTGTGTTGATTCGAATTTTGGGGGTCGATACATTGTTCTGGATTTGTAGATATTTCCCTCATATGTATATTCTATTATGTCGAACTTAGAGTCACCGGGATTATTATGCATGCTACCATCATCTATAGCATTTATCGGTATCATTGATAGTGCGTCGGCATTCATATTTTGTTTTCTTTTTTTGTAATAATTGATTTCTACTGGATTAATAATTTCGGTACTAAAAGGTTTACAAAAATCAAGTGTTGAAAATTTTTCTCTAGCGTTGGTTATTACTAAAGCTTTTGGCATTTCAATAAGATCACCGAATTTTTGATATTCTAAAATTCCTTGTTCGTTTTCAATATTCACAGGCACTTTAACAATTTGGTTAGTTTTTGGTGGAAGAGTACTCAAATGCATATTATTTTTCGTTAAATTTTGATTGTTACTGTTAGTGTTTGTATATAGTATAGGAATTTCGGCAAATGGTGTATTTAATTTACAAGTTTTAATATTTAAGGTTGCGTTAAGTTGCTTGAGTAAATCTATTCCTATTAAACCGTGAAAATTCTTTTAAAAGTCAAAAAGATAAAATTTGTGATATTCATTTACATTAAAGATATTAAAAATGGGTATGTAAGCAATTTCATGATGACTCGTAGTAGCATGAGCTGTTTGAATGAGAAAATTTTCGTAATTTATGAATTTTTTATAAACTTCGTGGGCTAATTTTGGATTTATCAGACTTCGCGTACTTCCCGTATCAATTAAAAATTTTGCTTGTAATTGGGGTACCTAAATATAAGGTAATTGGTGGTTAATTGTGTTTAAGATTATTAAGTCAGTGTCTTGATGTAGAGTCAAATGAAAGTTTACAGTTTCGTCAGTATTTTGTTCGACCGATTGTTCTTCATAAGAATTTTCATTTTCTATTTCATTTTCAAAATGTTGAAATATTGGTTTTCGGGTAATTGTTGATCGTAAAAAGTTCCATCGTCTAAACTTTCAATGTTTTCATCGTATAATTCCTGATGATTTAATATTGGTTTTCTGGTGAAATTTGTGAATCCAGAGCTGGTGTCCATTGGTTCTGGTTTATAAGTTAATCGCGACATAGTGAAATTTCTAGCGGGGTTTGAATTAGGGGATTGATTTGTGGTTAATTATTTCTCTGCGGAAAGTTGGGTTTTGTTTGCGACGATTGAAAATTTGGTTGAAATGTTTGTTGAGGTGTGTAATTTTGAAAATGTAGGCGTTGAAAATGTTGATAATATTATGCTTGAGCTGGTTGATATCGTTGAAAGTTTGATGTTTGCGCTGGTTGATATTGACTTGTTGGTTTAGGTACATTGTGATATTGGAAAGGTCTATTTTGTGGGTTTTTAAAATTCTGAATGTTTTGAGTTGGTCGATTATTACTAAATTTTGAATTTTGATAAGTTTTATTTAATCTCGGTTGGGGATTGTATGAAATGTTTAAGTTTTGGTTTTGACCTTTATTATAATAAATAAAATTTTCTTCTTCCGTAACATAAGCAAGTGCTTGTTCTAATGAATCAGGTGCACGTAATCTAATCATTAGTTGCATATTATAATTTTATCTACTTGATTCTCAGTTGACGTATTTAATTTTGAAAATAATAAACTTCGTGCATCTTCTATTCTCCAAATTGTATTGAACTTTCGTTTCGCACAGGTTTTATTAAAATTAGGTCTTGAATTAAGCAATTCTCTGATCCGAAAAAGTTAAATTTAGTGATTCTTTAATTAATTGCCACGAATTTAATTCCGTACGCGAACCAATCAAATCGGCTGCACGACCTCTAAGTTTTGATAAAATTGTATCCTCGATGGATGGGTTGTTGGTTGATGAAAGTTGGTTGTAGCGATTTTTGTCCACTTCGTCACAATCTTCAACCACGTGTTCTTTCTTGCCTTTTGTTCTTTAGTTTTAGTAAAATGAACTGTTAAAACAGACCGTTTTGTTTTTAATTTTCGCGATGAAAATTTTTGGTGAAACGCTTTGACCAATTCTACCGACTGCGCCAATTTTATTTGGCAATCAATAATATTACTTAAAAAAAAGTTTTATTATTTTAGAACACGGAGTTATTACACAAGCTTACAAGATTGAGCTCTATAATATTAACTAAACAGACTACATTATTGTGGTGACTTATATTCTACAAAAGTGCTGACTTATTCTAGCGATAATATATAATATTATAAAGTGCAAGTTGCTTTAAGTAAATCCCTTAAGGTTCATTAACACGCAGGTTATTGAATATAACTCACGTTTCGTACTTCGGCACTCACAAAATCCGAGTTGGAATAATAAAAAACGTTCAACATATCACCATCTAAAGATGGTAAATTGTCAGATGACGCTTGTTCAAAATTAATTTCTAATTTGCTACTCATTTTGAAATATAAAAATAATACTTGTTTCAATTAATTCTCGACATATAAATACCACGATAAATACTACAACCTTTTGAGGTTATACCAACTAATATTTAAAAATAATTATAATAGTGGGAGTGCTACTGGCTTCTTATTGGCCGAGCAAAATCTCCGTCATCATTTCCCGCGTTTTAATTATTTAAAAAGTTTTCAATTTTTGAACTTCAACAGGACCGTTAAAATTGCCAAAAAAAAATTTTTTTTTCGCAAGAGGGGTATAATTTCACTTAAATTTTTGATTTTAATAAAAAAAAAAATGTTTAGGGATTACCCCGTTATTGTGGGTATGAATTTGGTGTATTGCTGGACAGCATATAGGTTTGTGTTTTCAACCATGAGTTGAAATAAGTCGTCCGTAAAATATTGTTCGTAATAATACAAAGGGCTTTGTAATTCATCTCCATCACTTTCACTGGGCCTTTTCTCATTCCAAATTAAATAAGGTATAGGTCACATTTTTCATTCAGATAATATCTGATTTCTCTGACGAACAATGTTTCTCCATAAAATGTTTGCGAATTTTCTCACCATCCATTGTGGAATCGTCTCATTCGGCTGCCTGTATTTCTGTTTCATCTACTTCCATACTTCAAAAATATTGTCTTCAGAAGTTTGTATAAGGTTTTCTTTTTCGTTCATCCCATTTCTTCGTTTTTATCCCCACTCTCTTCTTTTGTATCCCCTTCCACATCATCATCGCTCAAAAATTCAATGTCTGAAAGATCTGATTCGATAATATCTAATAACTCGGTATCAATTAACGACTTTTTCAAATTATGTTTCGCCGCATAATACAATAAAAGAGAAAAAAAAAGAAAAGTCAGGTTAGATTTATCATGATCAACCAACAGGTTCTTGAAGTCACGATGTATTCAATTGACTACAATGATGTTTTGAACTAAATATATAAAAACCAGAAACTTTTCTAGGAAAAACCATCAATAACATTCAAATCACTTATGTTTTATGTCACAAACTCAGTATTATATAATGCGCAAAAATATTTAAATTACTTCCAACGAAAACAAAGATACACAACAGCTGTATAGACACTAATTCCATCGTACCAAACTGTTATGTTTAAATTCTTGTCAAAAGAGAAAATAATGACGGGTCAAAAAAAGTTGAATTTTGTGTATTCAATTGAATTCAAAGTGACCTAAAAGGGTTAAACTATATACATTATGTTTAGCAATGAATTTTATTTAAACTTCCAAGAACTTTTTCTTTTTGTTTTATTTTTAATTTTAATTTTTCTATCAACATCTTGTCCGAATATATTATATTTATCTTCAATCTAATAATATTGTTTGCGATGAATTTTAAATGAGTTTGTTTTGTGTTGTATTTTAATTTCTCAGCTTTTAGGATTTCAGAATCTGTTATATTAAAATATTCATCATCATCAAAATCCATTTCCCAATACTCGACATTACCATTTGTTAATAAGTTAAAATTCTTTTGAACCATATCAATGTCCTCTACATTATTTTCGGTATCTGGTTTGTCCTCTAAAAGAACTGATTGATAATTTAAAAAATAAAGCAAAAAATTATCGTAATCTAAAATTAAAAACCAGATTTTCACACCATCACACGTTAAATTGTTTTCTAAGAAAACAGTTTCGGCATCGAAATCCGTAGTTTCAATGTCTTCCACATTTTGTTTAACATCTTTTCCATTCTGTACAATAATTGATTGTTATTCTAAAATTAAAAGTAAATCTAATCCTAATCTAAAATTAAAACAAGATTTTCATTCCTTCCTTGTTGCAAAGCTTGCAATTCCTTCTCAAACATTTATCACCATGCGTTAATTTTAATAAACAATTGAAGGACTTATTGTGAAACAATGTCAAGCCACAAAAGTGAAAATATGAGAAATCAAGCTTTAAAGTTTTAAAAAACTTTATAAAATCTACCATTCTTTTCTTAGTATAGATTTTTAATTTATTTAATGTAAAAATAGCAATTTGATTGTTTTAAATTGGAATAAACTACTACACGAAGTAGGAAAAAACGAATTTATTGAAAAAAATGAGGCTTGTAGCATTATTGCCTTACGTAAATATCAAACGAAAAACAATAAAAATGGTGCTTGGGCCACTCGAGAGAAACTTTTTCAATCAATAAACTACTTCAGCTTTTTCGCCTTCTTCATTGGCATTTGCATCAAACTGTAGCCTATTGAAGAAAATATGATATATAGGTGGTATGTAGGGTAAAAATGATTTTACGTTGTCAAGTTTCTTTTTTTGCAATTTTGATTGGTTCTGAATTTCGGATTTAAACTTGAAATGTTTGCTAGAACTGGACTTCCTATCTTCGTAACAGTGACTTCTGTGTATTGTGAGTTAACGGCATGCTTAACGTAAATTATTTTTTCATTTGCACTTTTAAATGGAAAGATAAAACGTTTGAAAAATCAAGCTTGGCACTATCATCTGAACGTAAAGTTTTCTTAATGTTCCCTAAAATGGGCTGAAAGTCGAAAAAGTCTACTATGATCTGATGCCACTCGGTGGGTGAGTAAACCACTGCTGCATATTTCCTATGACGTTTTTCTATAAGAGCGAAGGTGGGTGTGTCCACTTATTAAAAAGTGGTGGGTAATTGTTTTAAATGTTTTCTTTTTTACGAGTTGTAGCCACACAGACATTAGAAGCCAATTTTTGTTTTACCCCGGGCAATTATCTGTAAAAATTACTAAGTCTTCTATATCCGTCTGTAACCCACTTAAATACTTAAAAAGAATGGAGGCTATCTGGTCACTTCCCCTTTTTGCAACATTTTCGGTCCAGTGAAACATATGGCTCTTGCCTTCTGTAGGGGAAAACAGGGTGGCTTTCTACAGTTTTTTTCTATGGCTAATAAAAAAAAAAACTCCGCAATTTTGACCTTTTTCTATGCTAATACATTGCCTATACATCTGGGCATAAATTAGATATTCACTAATTTTAATACAACTTTGAACAACCACGATAAGATAAATTTTTCAAAAAGTAGAAAACGTACGAAAGTACCCCAATGTAGGGGTAGATTCGTATACAGTGTAGGGAACGTTCGTACATAGTGGGGAATCTTAGTACATTAAAATAAAAACATCATTTTTATTGATTAATATATTTTTTATTGTCAAAAATTTAAATTTATTAACAAAAAATGAAATTAATAAGCTAAATAGCTTTTAATTTAACTCTTAACTAATAAAACTAAAACTGAGTTTTTACCTCAATTAACATTAACATTTGTTATAATATCTTTAAAATAAACAAATAAAAAAAAATAGAATACAAAAGAGTAAAAAAATCAAATTATTATTGCACATTGTAGCGTGTGAAGTCCTTTTCAAATGAAAATATGTTGGCCGTTCTTGCAGTCATTGCCCATTTGGGTGGTGGTAGTATGGAAACAACATGATTGGTAAACGGTCCCTTCGTCTTTAATATTTGAGAACACAAATTTTCTGGTACCTGCCTTCTTTCTCAAAAAAGTTACTTTATATTCCGTAGGGCTATATTTTAGTATTTTTTTCCAACGTAGTGTAGAACAGTTGTTTTCTTTTCAAAGATTACCAACAAAAATGTGTTTTCTTTTATATTTTCGTTTATAACTATAGCTTCATCTTGTTACTCACCAAATTCCTTCACGGCCGGCCAGCTCATAACCGGAGACTACAAGATTATTGAGACTCGGCGTGGGCAGCAGTATTAACGATTCCAAAAGATCGAAATAAAATTCAAATAACGACTAACAATATAATAAAATAAAAAAAATTCGTTACAGCCTCCTCTACTCTGTCCGTTATATAATACGGAATCAAATATACCACTGCAGTGGTCCTAAACTGAATCTTAACTAATACAAAATCTTAAACTAATACAAAATCTTAAACTAATACAAAATCTGACCTTTACAATAATCGCACCTGTCCTAGGGGAGCTTGATCACCACTTAATTTATTGGCACAATTAACCCACTAAAACTGCGTCCGCGACTATCAATGCCTTTTCGAACTTAAAACCCTTTCAAATTTGAATTGAATTAATCCGAGTCCGAATAGTCGCGTCCGTCTTCCGTGGTAATTAATTCAGGACTGCTTCCTTTCCTTTCCCACCCCCATCAGTTAATTTCATCCGAACACCTGCACTATCTAGACATGCTGATAGCACATATTCAGTTTCTCGGAACGGCAAGTGCTCAAGGTCCTTCGCGCTACAGTTACTTAGTACTAGATTAGCACTTAAATAACCATAGGCGTAACAATCTTCACTGTGAGATCCATCAGATTCTTCTAATGGTGAAGTAGAACTCTCTCTTAAACTTATAGTAGTCTCATCTTCACTGTCAGTTTCAACTATCTTCTGTCTCTTTGGTTTCTTTGTTTTATTTTCCTCTGATAATAAATGTAATGCTCGCTTCATCTCTTTAGCCTTATTTCTTCTTTCCTGTTCTTGTTTTTTCAGCTCTTTTACTCATTCTATTTCTTCTAATCTATATTTTTTAGGTGAATCAGTGTATACTCTGGATTTTCCAGGAACTTTTCCCTTCTTCAATTTTTTGTTGTTCTTATCTATCTTAGGATAGGGGCAGATCATTTCCGGTGTTATTAAACCTACAGCTGAGGTCGATGGTACATTAACATCAGAGTTTGTAGGCTGTGATAACAAAGAAGGTGATGTAGGTGGTGAAGATTGAAGTAGATTGATAGGTGTTGACTCTCTTTCTTGATTAACGGAATATTGCTTGTTGCTGTTACTTGGATTAGGTGGAGAACTAGACCGATAAACCTGAACAGGTGCAAAATCTTCATCGCCGAAAGCTGGTTTATTGAAAGGCCATATGCCAGTCTTTTCGAAGGCACTTGTTATATTTTTACAATTAAATGACTGAAAGTAGGTTGTTAGCCAATTTGGGAACGTTATAGATGTTAAGCGTTTTCCCAGGGTTTGCTATATGCCAATCATTGAAAGCTACTTTCAGTTTAGCCTTAAAAGGACCAAACACGCCTACGTCTAACGGTTGCAGTCGGTGTGTGGTGGGAACGAGAGATAAACGATGCCGTTATCGCGGGCATAATCCACAGCTTCTATGGTAACACACCAGCTTGGTCTAACGAAATATTTAAAATTTCTAAAATTAAAGTAACTTTACCAAGAACTTATCTTCTTACTGATAATAAGAATGATGAAATTAAAGGTGGATTTTATGAAGAAGAATTACAAAAAGTTAAACATCGTGATGTTTACTTGGTGGAGAAGATTCTAAAAAGACAGAAGAATAAAATTTTCGTAAAATGGCTGGGATTAGATAATAGTAATAACTCGTGGATCAGTAGGAGTAAAATTGTATGATGTTATCAACTTGTTAAGATTTTTTAATAAAAAATACTAGAAATAATTAATTTTTTATTTACTTAAAATACAATAAATTATTTAATTGTATAATTATTTTTTTTTTCATTATATTTGAAATTGCTTTATGAAATATTTGCAATTCCAACTTATGTTTACATATTTTTTCTTTAATATGTGAATCAACTTTTTCTTTTCTTCGTGTTTCAATTACTAATTCCAAATCAAAATCCATTAAGAGTTTATCAAATCCATCATCATCAAATAATATATTATTTTTTTTGTTTTCCTCCACTTCCACCATTACTGCAGATAAGTTCTCCATTTCATATCCACATATTGACATAAGTCAAATGCTTCACTCTCTATGTTTTCGTGTACATCTAATCCAAGTTCTATAACAAACAAAAAAAATATTAGAGCAAAATAAAAATAATAGAGCAACATTTTATTACCTTCTACACCATCCTCCAATAGATTTCTTAAAATTCCACCCTTTATTTGGTTATGTTGTATAATCTTTGCCATCTTACAGCATTATTCAGACTCAATTGTAAATTTTTAATTCTATATATTCATATGTGTGTGTGTGGGGTGGGATGGGGTGGGGGCGGGTGTGTATTGTGTAATATATGTCAGCATGAATAACGTATAAAATGTGAAAGTGATTGTAATTATGAAACCTAATAAATTATGTGAGATTATGGTTCTTCAAACTATTCAGATAGTTGTTTAACGAGTTCACGTATTCCAATGGATTCATGTCCCCAAGCCAATGTAGTATGAAAATTATCAGATTTTAAATATCGTTTATCATCAAAATATGATAAAGCCACCTTATTTCGTAATTCTGTATACATCTCATGAAGTGTTGATTGGAAAACACTAATCTTACATAATTTATCTTGTTTTTTTTCTACTGCGTTTTTATAATCGCAAGCATTCAAATCTTTTTTTATTGTATTCTAGAGATTCCCTTCGCTTTTTTTATTATAAAATCATCTAATATCACGCAATATGCCTTAGCTCCAGTCCCATAAAATTCAGTAATAATTTGTGATGGATATTCTAATTTCATTTTCCCCAAAATTGAGGGATTTCGCGGAATATTGAAAATATTAGAATCTTTAAAATTGGATGTATCGAATTTGTTTAGATTTTGTTTGATGTCGAAATAAACATTTTCTGTTTGAACTTCAATAATTAATGAATCAGTATCGGTGTAACACAAATTTACGTTTGGTCCATATTTTGGAAGTAGAAAATCATAATAAAACTCATACATAACGGTTTTTGTAATGTCTAGTATTGCAAATCCGACATATATTGGTTTATCATATAAAATTTTTGTTTTGTTTATTTCCGCGGCTACTAAATTTTCCGAAAATATAGTTGCATTTTTAAAATACGGTTTAGCAACATATGATTCAGCACTCCAACCATTTTTATTCTCCCAATGGAAAAGTAGTTTAATATCTTTCCGTTTTTCAACGTTTTCCATAGTTTTACCGAAAACTGAATTATTTAACAATTTAAAAAAATCTTTTTCAAATGCATTGGTTGCATTATTTCGAAATTTAGTGTTCAAATTTATATATGAAGCCAGCCATGGTGACTGATTAAATTTTGCAACGCGATGAATTTTTCGTATAATTAATCCATGTTTCAAACACTGTTTTAAAGATCTATAGTGAATGATATAATTCGTTTTATTACACAAATTTGGAATTATTTTAGCTATTTTTCCATTGGGTGGAATTATATTTTCTGGACAAAACGGATAATCATTGTGTAAATCATGTAATGAAGTTAGATAATCTAAATCTACTTCCAAAGCATATCCCACATCGGAGGTGTCAGAAATTTTACTTACATTTAAATTTTGAATTTCATCATTATTTAGCCATGCAAACCCTCCGCAGGGTAAATATTGCTGCATGGCATAGCCATATAAATTAGTTGCATCTAAATATAATATATATGTCGATGGTTTTGATGAATCATAATTATTCATGTAAATGTTCGCAACTGATTTTCTTTTAACGCAGACAGAGACTCCACCGCGAACTCCTTTTTAAAAAAGTGAAGTAAATCAATATCTGTTATAAGCTCCAATTCAATATTTGTCATTTTGAGCATACTAGACCAACTCAAAGATGGTGGGGTGAAATATTTTGCAGCATCTAACCCATACGATGAAAATGTGGAGCGACGAAATTTTTCAAAACAATCGGCTAGTAGGAGAACATCCGATTTTAAATAAACATCAGAATAATCGCCCAAAGTTTTACAATCGAAAGACTTCCAAACACACACAGCGCGCTGATAATCATCATCTGTTATGGGTTCATTAATCAATTGATTGTAAAACTCAGATATTGGAGGCAATATTTCCTCATTTAATTTTGTAAAACTATCAACATATGAATAAGGAAAAACACCTTTTTGCCGAATAAGATTAAATTTATTATCATCTGCAAAAACTTTTCGAATTTCGATACAATCATTAGTTAAATTTCTAGATAATTTTTCTAATGAAGTAGGCATAAATTTAAATGAATCCAAAAATGTGAGTGTAATATTAATTTTTTTAAGTTTATCTTTGATAATTTCATCAACTAAAACATATTTTGTGAATGATATATATTTCTCCTTATTTTTAGCAATAACATCAATTTTTTCATTATTTATTGCTAAGTTTTTAATAAATAGATGTGCATCATAATTAGATAGATTATGAAAGAACACAGGTATATAATTGTTTAATTTAAATTGTAAATTACAAATGGAATGTGCAGTACCCCTATAATTCCCAGTCAAATGACAATGATCTTTCACCTTACCATTAAATATTGAAAAAGATTTTTGACATATAAGGTATAACAAACTTCACATTGTTTATATTCACTAATTTCATTTGGGGTGAGGGGATTCATTAGCTTGATAGTTTTTAAACAATTTTCGTATAAATACTTTACATCTGATTCTAATGATTCCATGAAGACAATTGGAGCATTTACCCCTCGATATGATTTATATGTGGAAAACTTATCATTGAAATTGCATTTGATATAATATCCAAAAGAATGGGGTACGTGAAGCGCAGTTTTAATGGTATATGACTGTGTGGAATTAGGAGTTGTCGTAGAGATTGGTTGTAATAAACTTTAAAAATCCGCATATATTACAAACGGATTTGATAATTGATTTTGAATGCTATCAAATTTTAATGTATTCTTAGGAATACTATTGCCAAATTTATCAATTCGAAATTCATTATCGGAGGGTAAATCAACACGCACATGATTGCAATCATGTTCAACATGTTTTTTTAAATCAATTTCTAAACAAAAATATTGACCAAGGGGCCAAGTTCATCGAATACTAGGAACCCCAAACCACGGATCACGGACACACATCGCTCCACCGCCCATCTGGACACAAAACCACGCCCCCAGGAAAATCTTTCGAAATACCTAGGATCCTGCAAATCACGGAAATTATCCCCATGGACCACAACACAGCCCGATCAAGCTTAGTGCTTCAAATGAGGAACCACACCTCAATAAATTCCAACGCCCGCCGCCCACATCAGTTGAAGGAGATAAACGGTTTCCCCGTGGCAACTCCATATTGCCAAGAAGTTCATCGTTCATCGTAATGTTGAAAAATTTGAAAATTTATTGAATAAATTGCATTCATGTGAAATTGCTATTAAAACTGTTTTCATTTCGCTTTCGAATGCGTTTTTGTCGATTTCTGGTCCCTCGTTTATTTTACGATACATAACCCACGCATCGTTTATTTCAATCAGCATTTTCGGTCCATGCCACCATAATTTATTTTCAATGAGACGATTCGTCTCAACACCTCGAGTTAACAAGTCTGCAGGGTTGTCATATGTTCTGATAAAATTCCAGTCATCGAGTGACGTAAGCGTCTATATCCCACTTACAAGGTGAGCACAAAATACTTTTAATAAATGCGGTGGAGGTTGTATCCCGGCTAAAGCGATAGTCGAGTCGCTCTAAAGAAATTGTTATTTAATGGGCATATCGAGCACCCTTTTGGCCTTCACGACCAAGTTTGCTAACAAAAAAGCCGCACATAATTCTAAACGTGGTACAGTCAAGGGTTTTAACGGAGCTGCTCTGCCGTGTTAATTCTAAAAGGCGTATCTGCAGAAAGCTAATTGTTGGGAAATCGTGTTGTTATAAATTTCTGTATGCCATCACATGGTTTGAATTAAGCAGATAACTAATGTTTTAGATTCATATTATTTCGGTAGCAGAATTTCATAGAATAAACAGTTTTTTTAAATATTCATTAGAAAAGAGACTTTTAATACATACGCCCTTTCTGACTAACACATATTAACAATCTTCTTGAGAGATTAAGGCGTATCTGCAAAGTGAAACATTGTGGGAACTCGCTCCTAAATAACTGATAACCAAAAAACTTAAAATACGTTTATTATTAATAGTTCAAGTGTTCAATAGTTCAACACTCGAGCATTACATAGCACAACTCATAATACAAATTTAACAAAATATCTAAGTGATTATAAATAATTATACTGTTATTGGTCTTCGTCGTCGTTTAAATTTTGATTTGTAGTTGTAGTAATAGGAAGATTTTTCCAAAATTGTAGTCGAGATGGTGGCATAATTGCACCCAATTTATTGATGATTAATTTCTTTCTATCGTTGGCTATACCTCTAAAACTTGTTTTTACTTTTGGTTTTGTTATTCCCATTTTTTGCTTCTTAGCAAGTAGAAAGTTTAGTTGCGTTCCAGGTTCCCTAAAGTGAGTTTTATATAACAACGTGTGTTTACCTCTTTCAAAGTTTACTTGTACCATATTACTAAGATATGGTCGTGGTTTAATTTTTCCAAGTTTATATTGGGAAGTGTCATCACCCCATTCAAAGAAATTTTCAAGTCCCATCTCTATTACTTTTACATTTGATAAACAGCATTTTACAGAATCGGTAGTCTCTAAAGTCGTATACCTTACCCTTTCTAGACAGTGATCTCTCTACTGAATGATGAAAGGAATCCGCAGCCATAAATGTGTGGCCAGGTTCAAAATATTTTACTTCTAAAGTTTTTAGACTCACATCAGCAGAATTTATAATGTATGCAAAGAAGCAATATAACGACCAATTTTTGTTCTGAGCAGAACAGTTATCTAGCCACAATATTAGGTGCTCTACATCTCTTATTGACAACATAAAGGCATAAAATGTACTAATTATATCTGCTTTAGCTCTTCCTGAAATGGCTTCATGCCACACCACGGCAACCGGTGGTATGTTTGATTTAGTACCAGCAGGAACGAAGCTTTCATTAAATGCTACTATTCGGGAAGTAAAAAGAATCTCTTTGAAAGTGTCGCACCTCGGTAGCATAATTACCTAAACAGAAAATTAAATATTGTTTTCAAAAAAACTAACTTGTTGTTGGCAGTGGCGGCTCGTTGAGAAAAATTTTGGGTAGGCCAGCAATATTTCACGAATATATAAAAACTGCGGAAGGTGTAAATATTTTTTTGAGTTATAGGCGATCTTGGGACATTGTGGCAATAGCAATCATTTTAACAATAGCAACCTACCCCTTAAACTATATTTGCAATAATAAAAGTACACTACAAAGTGCAAAATATCGATTAATTTGAGATATACTTTCTTTTTTGTCATCTAAAAAGCTTTAAAATGCCGATCGCATATGTCCGATAAGAAAAACTGTTTATCGCGTGGTATCATATAACTGCAAGTATCTGGTAGGCCCCATTGGTAGGCCCATGCCTAAGCGCACGCTATTAAAGCTATAGTATTGCTGTATCTGGCGTGTCATGGTCCTACTCGTCCTACTGTTACATTGCGCTATATGAACCAAACTAGGCCAGTGCCTATGCTATAATACTTTGAAGCAGATACAAATAAAGACGAGCCAGAGACGAAGCGTGTAAGACGTGTTTTAAAGTGCTCCGTTATCGCGCGATAAAAACCTGAATAGATAGAATTTAAAATATTTATTTTGTTGAATATTAAATACTAAATATTTGAAAATATTTAGAAGTCTGAATTGTGAAAAACGGGCTGGGTGTAGTGTTTTCGTGCTTTCAGCTCTATGGATATTGACCGTACCTCGGGCGGTTGATTAATAATATAGATACCCCAAAATGACATCAGTTTACACTGGAGAACAAACCAATGCCCTAAATGGGTTAAATTTACCTTTAAACCCTACATTCAATATGGAAGATACCGAAACTAATAACCCACATCCATGGCAGGTCATGAAAAGCAATAAAAGAAAAAGAGTTAGCAGTCCGATTACTGAACTGCCACCGGTGATTCAAACAAACAGGTATTTACCACTTCAATCAATAAATAATGATTCCAGAAATGGTGAAGTAAACACTGAACAAACGCAACAACCGAAAATCGATAAGCCACCTCCTATCTTTGTACATGGCGTAATCAACTACCAAGATATGATCAAAAATTTATATGCCGTAGTGGAACAAGAGCAAATCACAACAAAAACTCTTTCAAATAATGTAATTAAAATTAATGTCAATACAGTAGATAGCTACCGTATGTTAGTAAGACATATGAAGAATGAAAACATCATCCACCATACATATCAACTGAAAGAAGAAAAATCATATAGAGTGGTGATCAGACACCTGCATCAAACAACACCAATATCAGATATAAAAGATGAACTAGTAATTAAAGGCTACACTGTACGTAACGTTATCAATGTACAACACCGCATAACTAAGGAATCGCTACCATTATTTTTTGTGGACCTAGAACCATCAGAGAATAATAAAAGTATCTACAACCTAAGATATTTACAAAATAGAGTAATTCGAGTTGAACCACCTAAGAGAAACACAGATATTGTACAATGTACGAGATGTCAGATGTTTAATCACACCAAAACATATTGTAATCGTCCGTTTGCCTGCGTTAAATGTGGTGGACCACATGACACTAAAACTTGCACAAAAACAAAAGATATGCCGGCTACTTGTTACTTATGTAATGGTTCCCATCCGGCGAGCTACAAAGGTTGCCAAGTCTACAGAAACTTGCAAAACAAATACAAAAGAGACCAACAACAGAAAGAAGAACAACAACAGCAAAGAAGACAAAACGCATCAACATTCCACAATGCAAATTTATCCCACCCCAATCTTTCATTCCAGCCAACGATCCATCAAACAAATTATAATTTAAACAACCCAAGATCATATTCAGAAGCACTAAGAAATAATTCATTCGAAACAACGAACCATACTGAGGAAACTCAATTAACAAAATTCCTTAACGAGTTTAAGGAAATGTTCAAACAATTAATGCAGCAAAATAACATGATGATAAATTTACTAAATACAGTCATCAACAGAATAATAGGCTAATGGCGAATTTCTTAAGAATCGCCTTGTGGAATGCTAATGGCTTCCAAACATCAAAAGTTAAAGAAACAGAAATATTTTTATTAGCACATAATATAGATATTCTACTCATATCTGAAACACACTTTACCGCAAGATCCTATATAAAAATTCCAAGATATAAAATATATTCAACAAATCACCCCGATGGAACAGCTCACGGTGGAACAGCCATATTAATTAAAGAAACTCTAGTACATCACGAACTAAATAAGTATGAAACCAACTTTTTACAAGCAACTGTAGTTCAAATTAACAAGTTGAACAAGTCACTAAAAATTGCAGCAATATACTGCCCACCAAGGCACAACATTAAAAAAGAAGATCTGAAACCGTTTTTTGACTCACTTGGTAATAAATTCATAGCAGGTGGAGACTTCAACGCAAAGCATACACACTGGGGTTCTAGGTTGATAACTACCAAAGGAAGAGAGTTCCTCAAAATGATTAACGCTAAAAATTATCACACCGTATCTACAGGTGAACCTACATATTGGCCTACTGATCCAGATAAAATACCAGATTTACTGGATTTTTACATAACCAATGGAGTCGCGTCAAATTACATGGAAGTCCAATCAAGCTTAGAATTAACATCAGACCATACTCCAGTTCTACTTACTATTAGTAATCTGGTTATTAGAAAAGAACATAAAGCAACACTCCATAGCCAAAAAACAGACTGGAACCAATTCAAAGAACTTATTCAACAAAATCTAAACTTTACGTTACCAATAAAAACAAACGAAGAATTGGAAGAGGCGGCTAACCACTTTGTAACAACTATCCAAGAAGCTAGTTGGAAAGCAACTCCATTGGTAAAAGAAACATATAAGGAGTACAACATACCTATAAAAATACGTCAAGTTTTGGCTGAAAAACGAAGAGCAAGAGCCAGATGGCACCGTTATAATCATCCTCTTGATAAAACGGAATATAACAGAATTGCAAACCACCTTAAAAGAATAATAAAAGAAGCGAAAAACGAAACATTTAAGCACTATCTAGGTAATCTGTCGGTGAAAGATAATACTATTTGGAAGGCCACAAAAGGTTTTAAGAGACCCCAAAACACTGTTTCTCCACTACAAAATTCTGATTCATCATGGGCAAGATCAAACATCGAAAAAGCTAAACTATTCTCTCAACATCTAGAAGAAGTTTTTAAACCCTATTCCGATGAACAACCAGATAAAGAAATTAATGACTTTCTCCAAGCTCCGCTACAAATGTCTTTGCCCATAAAAAAGTTTACTTCTTATGAAGTTGAGCAGGAAATAAGAAAACTAAATAAAAAGAAATCTCCTGGATATGACCTTATAACAGCAAAAATATTAATTGAATTACCCAAGTTGGGAATAAAATTTCTTACGATGCTGTACAACTCTATCCTGAGACTAGCACACTGGCCAATACAGCTCAAATTTGCCAAAATAATTTTAATTTTGAAGCCTGGAAAACCCCCAACGGACGTAAATTCTTATCGACCAATTAGTTTGCTCCCACTTCTATCAAAATTAATGGAAAAGCTCTTATTAAAACGTATGAATGAAGAAAACCTCCTAGAACAATTTTTACCTGCGCATCAATTTGGATTTCGAAGACAGCACTCAACTATCCAACAATGTCATAGAATTGTAGATAAAATCTATAGAAGCTTCGAAGAGAAAAAACACTGCGGGGCGGTTTTCCTTGACATCAAACAGGCTTTCGATAAAGTATGGCATAAGGGTCTGTTGTATAAAATTAAAAAGAATCTGCCATATCATTACTTTCTCCTATTAAAGTCCTACTTGGAGAATCGTTGGTTTCAAGTTCAACAAGATGAGGAGGTTTCAAACATTTGCCCTATAAGATCAGGAGTTCCACAAGGAAGTGTTATTGGACCACTACTATATTTGCTTTTTACCTATGACCTACCTGTTACAGATCACACGGAAACAGCAACATTTGCCGATGATACTACTGTTATATCAACGGACGAGAACCCTGCTACCGCATCACAAAACATACAAATACATCTCATACTTCTGCAGGAATGGCTGAATAGGTGGAGAATAAAGGTTAACGAAGCAAAATCCACTTACGTGACATACACATTAAGACGCAGTTTATGCCCACCGGTCTATATTAACGATACTGTTATACCATGTGCAAAAGAAGCTAGATACTTAGGGTTACACCTGGACAGCAGATTAACATGGAAGGTTCACATTGTGAAAAAGCGAAAAGAAATGGATATCAAAATAAAGAAAATGTACTGGCTAATCGGAAGACGGTCTACCCTATCCATAGAAAACAAGATTCGACTTTATAAAGCAATCATCAAGCCCATATGGACTTACGGTCTCGAATTATGGGGATGTTCAAGCATGTCTAACATCAATATCATCCAGAGATTTCAATCTAAAACTCTACGCATGATAGTAAACGCACCGTGGTACATAAGCAATCACACCTTACATGCAGATCTTCAAATACCCCATGTACACGAAGAAATTCAAAAACGAGCAGAAAGATATAACACCAAACTTGAAGATCATCCTAATCCAACTATAGCCCAACTTCTTGAAGGGAACATCCATAGAAGATTGAAGCGAAAATGGCCTCGTGATTTATTGATGGAGACATAAAGAAAAATAATTGCGGATAAAGCCGCTGGGCGGATTCCCCTACAAAGACAAGACATCAAATTATCTTATAGAATGTATTTAATTATTCTGATTGATAATAATATATATATTAGTTAATAAAAAAAAAAAAAAAAAAAAAAAAGATACAAATAAAAAACGCGCTAATTTTGGCAGCTGTAATTGCAATTTTAAGTATAAATAATGAAAAATAATAAAAATTTATTTCCGCTATACTAAAATATTAATTATATTATACATAAAGAAAATGTTATTTATATACATTAAATTTTGGGTAGGCCGGGCCTACCTTGCCTGTTCCTTAAAACCGCCACTGATTGTTGGTCAAAAATGTTTTCAAGATTAGATACTACCTACATAATAATACCTTTCTTACCTTCTGCAAATCTGCTGTGACTACCAACTGGTTTTTTCCTTGATTAGAAGAATCATTTTTGTATTGTTTACGAGCTTCTGTGTATTTGTTAAAATGAATATTCCATATATTGCAGTCTTCACAATCCAAATTTACGCTTTCTTTTATATGCCCTGATAGTATTCCGTGCTGCTTAAACTTTTCGCATGCCCAACATTCTTCATGGCCTAACTTAGTAAACGATATATTCAAACTATTTACCACTTCTCTGTACAAATAATATGAAAACATAATTGCTGGATGTTTTTGCTGGAAATCGTCGTACATGAGTTTAATCGTGATGTCACTTGGAAGATAGAGTCGTCTGGGCGCATGTTCTCTTCGGTAATGTGATACAGTTGGTTGGAATAAATTTATATGATCAATAATAATTTGTCTATCAAACTTTTTCTTATTCTTTATACCTCTTCCATCTTTTTTAGGCACAAGTGCAGATAGTCCTATTTTCAAAACATTTCTGACAACTTTGTCATTTTTTTCTTTATACCCCAAAGTTTTCAAAAAAAAATGACTTACAAACTTCTTGTCGCGAACCGCTATCGCCTTGTAAACTGTAAATCACAGTTTTTGATCTTCGGGAGTCAATTCTACCAGTAGTCTTTCGTTTAACAGATATTTGTGATACATTATGTAAAATAAAATTTTTCCTTTTTTCCTTCTCTATCTTCCAAAACTGTACGTTAATTTCAGAGCGTCTTGCCTCACTAATTTTTGCTGAGAAGTTTTTTTTGCATTCTTTCTTACATGAACCTATAACAATATGACTTTTAGCTGTTTTCTCGAACTTTGTTAGATTTCTATTTGCAAGACTCACATCAAACTTTTTTCTTTTTCTTGGTTCCCCTTTCTTTGTCAACATTTTCTTTTCCGATATATTTATTGCAGTATTTATACAATTTTTAAGCAATTGATCTAAATAAACATTAATATTATCATCAGCATTCATTTCAAAGTCGCTATTATTACAACTAATATCTTCAGAAATCGATATATCATTTTTTGACAAAATGATATTATTCTCGGAGTTATTTGAAGATAAAAATATGGTTTCCGTTTCACTTGCACTTCCAATATTATTATCAACTACTGAATATACAACAGGGTAACAAATTCTTATATCACTCAATATCTTAATTCGTTTGGATTCCGGGTTTATAACATTTTCGCAGTTTTCAACTGATTCGTCTGATTCTGAAGACTCAGATTCTGGAACATAATTTTTGTCTGCTTCTTTTATACATCTTTTTTTAGATGTTTCTTTCTTAAAAGATGAAATTTTTTTAGCAAGTTGTTTGTTTAAAGCAAGAGCAACCAATACTTTTCCACGATTCATCATTAACAATATACAAAGAATATATTTGTGAGATTTTCTACTAAGTGTGAAATGCAACATGTACTTAACCTAACTTTTTTTATCTTACTGATCTTAATTTATTGATACAATTATTACTTGTTAGGTTAAAATTAATTAGGTCGTAAAAGTTTAAATTCCTTACCTTAAATTACGGCGATTAAAACGCAGTAACAGTATTAAACTAGTACAAAAACCAAACAGTACTTCACAAGCGTAACGATCACAATTTGAATTGTATCTGTCAGAAGTGCTGGAGTGTTACTAAGCAAGGGCGTATCTACATAAAACACTTGTAGATACGTCTTTTAAATCTAATATTGCTGGTTACGTCTTTTTTTTCTAAAATTACACATTAAACTGCAGATATGCCGTTACTTTAAAGAAGTATTCTAGCATATCTATACACGGTTACGCCTTCTGATCTTAATGAAATGATAGATTTACATGCAGAGAAAAGTTGGCCATTAGTAATACAAAATAACAAAAATTGCAGATACGCCCTTTAGAATTAACACGGCAATGCTCTACTTTTGGCACAAAGTAAATTGCAATAAATTTTTCCCTGCATATTTATGCTACGAATGTATATTGCCCCGTATGCAGATTCGGAGACGTCTGCAAATCCGTGAAGTTCGACTTGTATTGGATTTTTACAGACAACTTGTCTTCGTATTTCTTGATCATTTAGTTTGGCTAATTGCTTTTTGGATTTTTAAAAATCTGTATTTCATTTTTGGGAATTGCATCATCCCATACTAAATTGTGCCGACAAATTCTTTGTAAAATTAGTTTCGCAAATATAATACACGGCGCTAATAAGCCTAGCGGATCAAACAACCTAGCTATAACCGATAATATCGTTCTTTTGGTTTTTTCCACGTAATTTTCATTTATATTTACATACGTTCTTGGTCGCATGCCACGTCAGACCAAGTGCTTTGAATCATCTCCTTCACTGATATTCAAAATCATCTTTTCGTCCGAGTCGCTAATTTTCTTTAAAATTTGAGGGTCATTAGAACCCCATTTGCTTAACCAACTCCTTGCGAGCGACTACTCTCGCTCGAGGCAACAGCTTAAGTCCGTGGGCACCCTCTCACTCTTCATAATATTAACATGTCCTTTCCGCGAGAACAGTTAATTTGGAGAAAGATTTTAAATCCGGCTCTCATTGAACGGCATATGTTAAACATCATAATGATATTTCATATTTTGATAGTTTTGGAAATCTAGTTCCACCTCCACAATTAATAAAATATTTTGGTAGCAATAAGAAAATCAAATATAATTATGACAGATATCAAAAGTATAACTCATTTAAAATGTGGACATTTGTGTTTAGACTTTTTATATAGATATTCAATTAATTAATTTACATCAGTGCTACGTCAACCACCCACATGTCATGTAAAAGGTGTGAGCGGTAATAGCTTCGAATTGTATTGGGAAATTAATCCTACTATATTGCAATGGTATTTTAGCAAAAGGCTATGTTCCCAAGCATTCCAAAGTGCTCCAAGCTTGCTCTTGAAGGCGGGAGTAGAGACGTTCGTAGCTCAGGGTGGATTGTAATACTTTGAAACAAATAACCTCTTCCTTAGCAATGAAATTCATAAAAATGTAGGAAAGATAATTTATTTATCAACATAAAAATAATTGTCATTGAAGATCAGTTGCAAAATACCTGTTAATAAATTTGGAAAATTTGGTGTAGAAAGTGTAAATTAACGATGACGAGATGTGCTGTTAATGAAAAAGCAAATAGTAGCAGCTCCTTCTCGTTATCGTTAATTAAATGTGAAAATGTGTTGTCTTTATGCTATTACAAATTGTAAAATAAAAATTAATTTTTGTTTAAAATAAAATGAAGTATTTAAAGTTGTGGTTTCCTTATTAAATGAGACGCCACTGATTAAGTTTGTTCGCGGTGCGAATCTGTGTAAAGATTAGTTTCTTTTCTTATTACCACTTGGTTGTTTGCCTCCGAATATAACGCATCTGCTAGTTTCCGAATTTGTGAGGTTTGTCAAATTTTATCGTGTTGCACCAATTTTTTTTCTGTGAATCTTTTTCATCCAATACGATGTGTAGTTAAATAATATTCGAACGTAAGTAATATGTTCATAAAATATCCAAAACTTCTTTGTTCTCAACGTGGTTTTCTTATACAAAAATGGGCGCTCTTTCTAACTTTTGTCGTTTTCAAATGTTGATAAAAAATTATTGACGAAAATTGAATTACACTACTACAATCAACGTTTTCGATCTTCTTTCAACTTTTTAAATTCGATTGGTAATCGATTTTACTAAATCGATCATAGACCGACCTTCCAAACAACTCAAGGACGCTAACCGTGAAAAATACGCACAAAAATTAAACTTCGACCTGATGTTTCAATGGTCGGACGCACTCTGTCAAAATTGTTAACTTTTGAGATTGTTAATAACTAAAACGCTCGTTTTTACACTTTCGGTGGCGCAAAATTCAAATTTAAACAGAATATAAAATCTTTGTGTAAAGTACGTGTTTAAGTGACAATGTTTTCCATTTAGATTATCTTGCAACCTTTTACTCATTTAAAATTTCCTTCCTTATTTTCAAATTTCTCATGCTTAGAGGGTAACTGCAAATTTTAATGACTTCTTTAAATTCACCCAGAAATCGCTCGTCGCTCTCTCGTATTTGAATCATCACAATATATACTGATTATGGGTAATATGTGTTAGCATTAACAAATTTTTAAACTTAGAAGACGATTCATAATGTTAGGGCTGGGTGTACCTGTAACAAAATGTAAGAAATTATTTTTTAAATAATTATTTTAATTATTGCAAAAATTACTTAATAATAAAGAGGCACAGTTTCCGTTTCCATGCTCTTCATCTGAATTTTGTGCAACATATCTAGTTGAATCGGAATAATTGAATACAACTTGAACTGAATGCGGTGCTGAGTAAGCACGAGATGAATATGAATTTATGCTTAATGGAGCATTAGTTGAACTAGGGCGTGTCCCACAATTTTCTAATTCCAGTTCCGTAATTACTTTTAGTACTTCCACTTTTGCACTGACGGCAAATGCTAGAGGAAAATCTATTACCATCTTGGTTATACTGAAAAAAAAAATTGAAGTGGGTGACGCTTTTCCGGCTCTTCTGAAATCGGCATCGCGGATTCCATCTTTTTAATTTCGTTAATTTGTTCGACCTTCTCTTCCCTTTGATAGGATTTCAGAAATTTTGTCAGTCGTCTTCTTTTTCTTTTGAGAATTAATTTCTAATACTTCACTAGATTGTTTTAAATTTGATGTTGTAGATTGTGTTGCTTCGGAGTAGTTTTCTTGCATCATTTCTTGAGTGTCTGTTTCTTCATTTTCATGTATAGATTCATGTTCTACTCCATCTGGCGTCCTGGCAAGCTACTTTCGTTGTTTGAAGTTGTAAAACAAATTATTTAAGTCAATGATTATAGATAAGACTACATTAAAAAGTCCATTATCCTTAAAATGGACACGAGAAAATGGACATGTTTCTCTTGTACAATAATCTACATACAGACGATACATTTTAGAAACGGATAGATCCCATGATAAATACTTTTTCTCGGTGTGAGAACGTGAATAATGGTTTTCAGCAGCTGAAAACATATTTATGTGCTCCTTTATTATTAATTTATTATTTTCTGGAATTTTATGCTGATTACCGTGTTTTCCCAGTTTATCTTCCGAACAAATTATGCTACCTTTACCTTCTCTTCTCAACTATTACTCTAACTTTTTTCTGCTTAAGTCCAAAGTGTTTAAAAACATTGTTTGGCAAATTTCAATTCTGAGATCCCTATTTTTAGGTAAAAAATATTTTCTAGAAAATCGCCTGCTTTGTTTATCATTATGACGTCTTAATCGTTGACATTTCTTTTCGTATTCTTCCACATGAGCTGCCAAGGCTATGTCTGACCTAGTTACAGATGCAAGAAATAGGAGGCTACGGATAGCTTCTCTATATGGGGCGGAGGTGTTGTCACCCTCTATTTCAAGAACGGCTAAATCAGAACCTGCACTTGATTTTGATTTACACTCCTTTGAAATTTTTCCAAAATTTTTCTTATGTAATCTTGTTGCCCAATAAATATACCATCTGACATAGTTGACATTTCGATTCCTAGAAAGAGGAATAAAATTGTGATTGAATTGAATTTTTCTAATACTAGTACAAACAGGCTATTCCAATTTTGTAGAGACTATTTCAAACCATAGTACATGCTGCGACGCAATGCACATACACGACCCGATTTGTCGTCGAATCCTGGTGGTTGCTTCATATAGATTTCTTCCATTAAATATCCATTCAAGAGGCCTGTTTTACACCAAATTGTGCAATTTTCATGTTGCGACTTGCAGACAATTGATTTAAATTGAGCGACGGAGTAGAGGTAGAAGACCGGTTCTACTTGACTTTTTTCAAAATTATCCTGTCTCGAAATGTGTAATATTTTCTAAGTTTTAATCTAATGCTTATCGTAGGTATTTTAAGAATTTATTGTAGGGTAATGTTGTCTAAGATTGTGCACTTAAAAAATTTTAACTTATATTTGATTAATTTCGCAAAATATGGATGAAAAATTTTTTTTATAAACATAGAGTTAAGAAGAGGAAAGAATAGAGGAAAGAATAACACAAATATATAAAATTTTTAAAAATAAAGAGAACACAAAACAGTTAATGAATAAAAGCACATGCGCAATCTTGTAATACAGATTTGATAAGTTCGCGCATATTTAATTATAAGTTTGCGCACTTAACAATTGCTACATTTAAACTGTCCTGTGCCTCAATATATAGAATTATTTTCGTGCCACCAATTCTTACAAGCAAAACACTGGATCCATTCTTCTGTAGGGGGTTCTTAGTACTGTTCATCACAACCTGAGCAGAAAAATTCTGTTTGTAGTTTTATTGTAGAAACCTTTTTAGATTGTTTATTTTTAGCATTTGATCGCTTAACATTTTTCTTTTTTGGTGTAGTTTCAGCGATTTCCAATTCTTTTTTAATAAACGGACTACTTGACATTATTACTGCTTTTGTTCCCTTTTGCTTTCTCTTCTGTGGCGCTGATACTTTTGGTAATGGGTGAAGTTCCTTGAGGGAGACACCTTTACTAGTTTTTATTGACTGTGTAGGAGTTGTTTCGCAATATTTGAAGTTTTCTTATTCTTTACTGAATGTTGATGGGTATAAATATAAATAGCTATAAATAGCACTAAAGAATTGAAAATATGCAAAATAAAATAATTGTCAACCATTTTTTTTATTTTTTATTTTATAAATGAACTAAATGCTGCGAATCTGCTAATTACATTGAGATGCGTCTGACATAATTTTAAATATAATCAAATTCCTATTATTTCAAACCTGAACTTAATATTAAAGTGATATTAAAATACATGTTTGCTTTCGTTCGCTTATTCGTATGCGGCTATTTGGTACAAAATTTATTTTTTTCCCATAACATTTTTTTTTAATATGTTGGTTTTTTAATGTTAATTTTTCAATTTGTTTGGTATATAATATTTTCTTGCTTCTCATTATTTTTATGTTTTTCTTCTGTTATATAATGATCGGAAATAATCGTGAAATAAGGGCCTGTATATCGTATTACAAAATTATTTATTTTAACTTGTTATCATATTTTTTTATAACGTAATTTATTATTTAAAAAATTGTTAGTCAACATTTAAAGATTTGTTATCAATTTTTATTTTTATATTTTTTTCTTATTCAAATATTAAAGTCCAAACCTGTTAAATGTTAATTTATGTACTTTTTATTGTTCTTTAAATATTATTTTTCTATGTAAGTACGTATTCTTTACTAAACAGTTAAAATTTATTATTTTAACATTTTGTTTCGTTTGTTTAATTCGATAGAATTTTGTTTATTTCATTTATTATATAAAAATATGCCTGTAAATAGCACTTAAAACTCTAAAATAGCAAAATAGCAGTAAAAACCGTAAATATGCAAAAATTAGCATTATAAAGTTTTGTATATAACATCAGGGAAGTTAAGTTAAGGGAAGTTAAGTGTAACTTAGGGATTAAGTTACAGCAGTTACAGCCGTCGGTATTAAATTTATACGCAGAAAATGAAGAGTGATATTTTTTTCAAAATAACACAGTTTGGTATAGTGCAAAAATCGTACGAAATATTTTTGGAAATAATTTTTTATTTCAAAATTTATTACTCACAATAATTTTAGTACATTTAAGTAACAAATTATGCAAAAATATCCAATTGATAGTTTTTTATTTGTTACAGGTAATTAATTATTTAATTAATAATTTAATTAATTTAATTAATAATTGCAATTTATGTAATCGATTAGCCAGGTAATAGCCAAAATTTGAATAGAATTAATAATTGGTGGACACTAATAAAACGGTACGTGCTTCAAAACTCTTCGAAGAGTAAGCTTAACGTAATAAATGTAATGAAATTTGTATGGGACAATAATTTAAGTGTCGACTACCTGCAACAGTTAGGGTAACGATTGTCTCGCCCTTTAAAAGATGTCCTAAAGGTACGATGATGCTCTACAAAATTTTAATAAAACAAATATTCATTAATAACCTATAAACAACATAATTTTTTTAATTGAAATTTCTGTCATTATTGATTTGCAAAAATATACCTGAAAAACGTACTATTTATTAAAGGGTTGAATTTATGGGATAAATATATATTATAATTATCAAATTTGTAATTTTTATGTATATTATAGTTAGTTAATTAAAAAAGAAAAGTATTAGTTATATGTTAATACAACATCTCAAAAAAAAATACTAATAACTTAAATTTTTATGACCGGGCTTTTCATATTGCCGCCACTGTATATCCTCTAGCTGCGTTAAAACAAACGACTGTAACCAACTGGCCTCTTTCTGCACTCGAAACTTTTCCGATCAGTCGTTTGCCTTTTGTAGAAATCACCTTTGGTAACTTGTTAGGAACGGTGGATATTCCCGATTCATCCATATTATATATTCTATTTGCATTAAAATTATATTGATCATATAAAATGCGCAAATTATCAAAAAGGAGTTTCACTTGTTGTTTATTAAAACCCATCATTCGACCTAATGAACATTTTTCGGGCTGTCTTAAGCTCAGGTGATGTCTTTTACAAAATTCTTTAACCCATTCTTCCAGCTAATTGTTTGTTTTTATTGAAGGAGTGATCAATATTTGCAAATTGAAATCAAGTACTTGCAAACTTTTTAGAGTTATGTCATAAAATCTTACATCCAAATCGCGAATATGCTGTGCAAGTTCATTTTCCATTTTAGTGGTAAATGTTGTTTTAAAACGTCCCAAGGACGTTTTTTTTTTCAATTTATAAAAAATTATTAAATGCTTTATCCTATCTAGATCATTATTCCATACCAATAAAATATAAAATTTGGAATCGTTAAAACTTAAAATGAGGAACATAAACTCAATTTAAATTATTTACACAAGATTAAAATTAAGTCAACGATGGTAATTTGTTACTCGATCCCCAGTATCCTATGAACAGTAGAATACTGGAAATCTCTTTCACCAAGAACTCTCTTCCTTGACCGCGGTGGACATCGCAATATACCCTGTAAAATTATTTTTTTTCATCATCATAGTTCAAGTCCTCTTGACAGCAATATCGTGCAGAACATTCAATTTACTCAAAAAAAATGGATACGAAAGTAGGAGTCAAAACTTTGAAGATGTCTGCAGAAACATTTCAAACAATTAAGTTGCATTGAAATTAGTAGTAGTAACTTAAATACATAACTGTTAGGGGTAGGTATATTGACGTGTTCAAGCCAGAACGATATAAGCGCCATTAAGCAAATTTCTCAGGAAACACAAAAAACTGTTTTTCTTATTACACATGACATTTGAAAGCTTGAGTCCTTGAATATTGAATTATTATATTTTTTTACAATTTATTTCATTTTAAAAGTTTACTAAACTTATAACACACTATGTACGTCCATGGTAACTACCAGTATTTCATCTGACAGATTAGCAATAGCATCTTGCTTTGCCTGCCGAGCTTCTTCCTTTTTGGTCATGTGCTCTTGGTATTCTTCTTCAGATAAATTTCCTTCCTTAAATGACACACAAGTGTCGCACTGATCCTTTCTTGGCTTAAAGATAGAAATTTTTGCTCTTTTTATAATTTCGCAAAATTTTTTTCTCTCGACAGTACTTTTCTCATTTTCTTGACACCATTCCTTAAAAACTGTGTGCATGTGATTTGTTGAATTAAATGTAGATTCGAGATAAGTACGGGAACTTGAAGCCCTACAGTAATGACTTTCTACCTTTGGCAACATATTTAGCTATTCAAGAACAGAATCAGATTTAAGCTTGCTTTTATTTTTTGTTTGCTTATTGTCATTCATATTATGTTTTGATTGGTTGGTATTTGAATCGCCATCAGGGTTTAAATTCTCGTGTGCTCTAACATTATTTTCTTTTATCCATCTGCAGAAAGAATCTTTCTTAATATCAAGACTACATAAAAAGAAACTTCTACACACTCGTACTTTAGCACCATCGGATTTTGGCAAATAACAATCATATACATAGCATTTCTTTAAATTGCTTAAGTTTGTGTCTTTTCGTCTTCTTTTTGGCGTTCTAAACTCAACTAAGCCTTTAAGGTAAGCCTTCTTGGAATCCCAGCTATTCATCGACCAAAAATGCTGAAAAATAGTTTTTCTGGTGTCTTCATTTATTTCTCCGCACATGTATGATCGTTTACCACCGCTGGTAAAGCCTCCACAAACATTTTTAAACCGGATATTTGGTCTTCACTCACTTTATTATGGGGAACATGTTTTCCTCTTTGATCTGGCTTGTCACATGTTTCTGGTTCTTTTTTGGAAGCAACAGTATGTATGAGCCTGTGGCTAACTGCTAAAGTACATAATAAAAATTGTAAGCAGACTTGGTGTTCTATTTTATCTTCAATGGTTTTAATATAACAGAGATGTGTCACATTTCTTTGCCTTAGACCTTTAGACTTACGATGTCGTTTAACGTTTGAAATTTTTATACAGTAATTAAGATAATGTTTTTGAGATATAATACTTCCCAGGTTCCAAAAAAACCGAAATATCTTCAGGTGGTCATTTTCTGATTTTAAATAACAATTATTTTTACAATTTTCGTTTTTACATGGGTTACTCAATATAGTTTTAGCAGGAATTGCTTTTTTTTGAATTTGTATAAGGCTGCCCTGAGTTTTTTAAATCCTGCATTTGCTTCTTACTGGACAATTTCTTCTCTTTTCTTACCTTCAAGCTCTCTTCCGCCTGTTCTTCTGTTTCTTCCATATTATTTTTTAAATCCTTATCTCCATTTCAGCTCATGTTTTCTTTATTTTCATCTCCATGGTCTTCCACAATATTTTCTAAACATTCATCTCTGTCTTCATCCATATAATTTTCTAAAACTTCATAATTTCTTTCTACGCTTTCATGTTCCTTGTTGACTTCTTCTCTATCTATGACTGCTGCCTTGTCTACTTCCTCAAATACTTCTAGAGCAGCGGTTCCCAAATAGGGTTCCACGGAACCCTTGGGGTTCCGCAAAAAAATCCAAGGGTTCCGCCAAAAAAAAAATTTCAAAATGGTGTAAAAATAAATTTTGCCGCTTAAAATATATTTTTAACTTTTTTCCATTCCATCCGATGGCAATCCATTCATGGAATGCCAACGTCCAGTCGAATTTTCTGCTGTAGATTTCGAAAATTTAATTGAAATTAGGTAAATTGGAAAGTAAATTTAAAAAGGTTCCGCTTGGAGTATTTTGGAATGAACTGCGCGAGGAATATTCGGAGTTGTCCTAACGTGCAAACCGTATTTTGCTACTATTTGCAAGCACATACAAGTGTGAGACTGGATTCTCATTATATTCAGGAATAAAAACAAAGAATCGAAATCGACATGACGCAGTTCCTAATATGAGAATCCAGCTTTCAGAAATCAAACCAAATATTAAAAGAATTTGTCAGGAGAAAACAAAATTTCATACTTCTCGCTAATAACAATTGTAATAATTTATAATTCTATAATAAATAATTTTTATACTTGTATTTACTTGATCACGGGGGTTGTGTTCGGCATACACAACTTTGCATGCAGTAAACAAATCGGTTTGGGGTTCCGCCAATTTTTTTTTACAACGCCCAAGGGTTCCGCGGCCAAAACTAATTGGGAACCACTGTTCTATAGTATGCAGTTCCCCCATTTGCACAGCTTCCAATGAAGCAAAGTTTAAGATCTGGTTTCGAGCGAGATCTGGACTATCAACAATATTGACATTGTTGGGTTGCCAAAATACATTATTATTTAGAAAACATTCATTTTTCTGATCAATCACCAACTCATCTTGGAATATAAATTCGTTGTTTAACGCAGTGGTAAGTACGTTACCGACATTTATATCACTTGGATCAGTCTTATCGGTTTCACTTAGATCATCTTCAGTCTTATAATATTTGAATTACTTGTGTCTTTTAATAATTTCAATATTTTCTTACTTCTTCTACTATGTGACAACATACTGTAGAAGACAGAACATCTGACATCAGACAGAACACATGAACATGAAGAAAATAAAAAAAAGATTTTAATTATTGAATGCCTGGTGCGGCCGCATCTTTGCATCATAGCACCGCACGGCCCTGTGTGCATCTTGCACCCGCTCGACCCGCATTCCCGATAAAATGTTTGTTTAATTGTTTTG
Organism: Cantharis rustica; assembly: GCA_911387805.1. NCBI lineage: Eukaryota > Metazoa > Arthropoda > Insecta > Coleoptera > Cantharidae > Cantharis > Cantharis rustica. Next base: position 35,903,357 of record OU426880.1, read on the forward strand.
GTTCTCTCGTTTGCGTTGCGTTCATAAACTTACCTACGGCTTTTGTAATAAAATAGTCGGCTTTTGATTTTAACGCAGAACTCGTAATTAATGTAAACCAAAACCGAATCATAAACATTGAGTCAATTCAAATAGTGTAAAAATAATTTCAATGATGGGCGCTGGCATTTCATTCGGCGCCCCTATTGCCTTGGCGCCTGTGTCCGCCGCGTACTTTGCACATATGGGCGGCGCGGCGCTGAGCATATCATCAAGGAATAAACTTGCTATGTCTAATAGAATTATTATATAATGTACCCTGAAGTAATTAAGTAAAATTTGAATGAATGAATGCAAGATTAAATTGTATTTACATCTTTGTACTTATATTGTAGCATGTCATTAATAATAATTATGTAAATTTTATTCATAATAAAAATATAGATGTATTATAACACTGTTATTCTTTACCCTTTATATATAAAGGGTGGTAAAATTTCGGAGATCCCGACGTTTTGTAAAAATGTTAACTGCTTTTTAAAAGGTACAGGTCGTGATCGTAAAACTTAAAACTAGGACAATTGTAACAACTTAAAATTATTTATACAAGGATTTATACAATTATTTTTTGCAAGCTGTTCTTCGACTTCTAGGACCCACTGCACATTTTTGCAGAGACGTGGAAATGCCTGACCCCTTAATACTAGGGCTTTGCCTCGTAACGTATGAGTCTAAAGTAGCTGGACAATTTTGCATTGCATCAAAACATTAGTTAAAATCTAGCAACCCTTTTGTGTTTTTTTACTGTACATTCCTTCATTTGTTTAATGTCAAATGTGATTAGTTTTGTTTGAATTGTCAATATGAAAGTGTGCGAACAAAATTTTTTGCGTAAACGCGTTTTTAAAATGCTTGGCGAGCACGATAAAAGATGCGTTTTAAGTCATTTTATTAACGAAGGGTTTAGCCGAAGTACCATTTATTCGATAATTTCAAGATTTAATAACAATATTAGTCCCGAAAATAAAAACAAAACAGGAAGAAAAGCAATTTTAAAAAAATCTTAGCTAAGTTCCTTGAAGAAAGCCGCCGAAAACAAAATTGGAGTCAGTACTCGGATACTATCAAGAAAATTTCAAGTTTCACAAACAACAATTTGCCGCAATTTGAAAAAATTAAAAGTAAGGTATAAAAGAAACGTTAAACCGAGTTACACCGATAAACAATTAGCAGAAATACCCGGGAAGTGTCGCATTTTGCGACAACAATTTTTAACAGGCGATACAGTGATTGTTATGGACGATGAAAAGTACTTCACTTTTGCCAACAGTTGTGATGTTGGAAATAAAGGATATTATACTACCGATAAAAGTACAGTTCCTGATAATGTGAAATTTATTAGAAAATCAAAATTTGAACCAAAAGTATTGGCTTGGTGTGCAATATCAGTAAAAGGCATATCAAATTTTTTTGTACAAACTCAAGTGGGTATTGCTGTTAACACAGACACTTACATTAAAAAATGTTTACCAAAAATGGTAAGTTTTGAGAATCAAAACCATAAAGACGATAAAATCATCTTTTGGCCGGATTGCGTCTTGCCATTATGCAAAAAAAAACATTAAATTGGCTAGATAGTCAAAAGATACCATTTGTTCCCAAATATGCAAATCCGCCAAACATCCCTGCAGCTCGTCCAATCGAAACTTTCTGGTCAATTTTGTCACAATTAGTTTACAAGAATGGTTGGAAAGCAACATCAGCCAATCAATTAAAAAATCGGATAAAGTCCTGTGCCAAGAAAATTGATGTGAATATGCTCCGGCGTATGATGGAAGGTGTTAAAAGTAGAGTAAGAAAAATTGAAGAAAATGGTCCACTGTGTGTTTAATTTTTTGTGTGTGTGTTCCATTTGTATTGTGGTTTTGTAATAAAAATTTATTTTAAGATTTCTATAACCAACTTTTTTTAATTACAGTTTGAATTCTGTCCAGCTACTTTAAACTCATACGTTATTTCACCACAATACTAACTAAAGTTTTTGCACTTATTTGTTACATTTTCACAAAATTACTAGTAACTGCAACAATGTGCTCGATAACTTTCAGAAACTGAATTTAGTACTGTTTTCCAAAAATATGCAATACTTGACAGTGGAATGAAGTTAGCTATATATCAACAGAAGTTCTGAATAATGAACTGCTGTACATTTGAACTACAAATTTAATATATTTTGAAACGCTAGTTTGAAAATTATAGATTTTTAAGACTAAGGTGTCTATTATTCCCACAACTACCCTACATTGTGTAAGATTGTTTCTAACGGAAACACCGTTAATGCGGAGTACGATTTTCTTTGACGAATAATCTCGGTAAAGAGATTATGGAGAGGGCGGATGACTTCTGAGTGTTAGCAGCCTCACTAACAAATTTTTAGGCTTGGATCTCAAAAGTCACCCTGTTGGTAGAATAAAACTCAAGTCGAAGTTAAGTTTTACGGAGTTCGATTGATATTCAATTTATTTAACAAAATTTACATACTTATATATCAAATTAACAAATGTTAAATTAACAAATTTATATACAGAAATTAATAGGTAATTACATTATAATATAAAAGAATTTGTAACCATGCGATATATGCATAAATAAATTGTATTAAGTGTTTTTGTTTCCTACTTAAAGTAGGTTTTGTGAAGTTGCATTTTGTTAATGCTGCATGTGTAACCTGTCAACGTCTTTATTAAAGTTTTAATGTATTTTTACAATTTGTTGATTTAGTAAATTTGAATAATTGCAATTAGTTTAAATAAAATTACATATACAGGGTGTTCTGCCGTTATAATTTTAAATTAAAAATTCCTGGTTAATTGTAAATTAAACAATTACAATAAATAAGTCATGTATATAATGATGATAAACGGAATGAAAATATACTTTTTAAAAAGAGCTTTTATTTCGTTTATACATATAATGAGAAGTTCACAAATCGAAATCTAAATGAACTCTGACTTAAAACTTCTCTTAATTCTAAACGTTAACTTTTATCTATTACTGTCAAATGGACGTTCGACCACTTATAATGAGGGTTTTATCACTAGATAATTATTAGAGTGCGGATAAAAAAGCATTTATTTTTCTTTAAAAAGCGTTTATAATAAGCATTATAAATAGAAAAATAAGCTACCAAAAAAGCAAAATAAGCTACAAAAGAAGCAAAATAGGCATTTCAAAAATAAGAGTAATTTTTTATTAATATTCATAAAAAACGGAAATTAAAAGTAAAATTATAAATTTTAGATTTTATTTTAATTAAAACAATTTTAACAGTTAAACAATTTAACAATTTAAACAATGAACAATAATATATTTTTCTAAATTAGAAATTAAAAAATTCTGCCTTGTTACGAGGGCCTTACCTGTAAACTTATATTTGCCAACGACTTGCTCAACGGATCCAAATTATGGGCGTGGTCTACTCTTGGAAGTTTAACACAATCAAAACAACATAAATAGTTTATAAGTACTTTAATTTCTCCCTTAGATATTTGTGAAATGAGCAAGCTCATTATATAAAACAATAATGAAAAATAAAATCGATAAACATATTATCAACACAACAGTAATCATAGGCAACAATTGCCATAGTTATTATAACTAAAGATCATAATAACGACAAACATGGATTTATCGAAATGTCAAACAACATGAAAACTAAGTCGATACTGACCTGAAAGGTCCACAAAACGTATGCACATACACAAAAATTTGGTGCTAAATAAACAAGATCAAAACCACGATACCTTGTTACAAATTACGTTTCATCGTTAGACGCAGGTGTTCATGGAGATGGTTGTTGAGGCAGCGTTCGGCATCGTGCAGTTCATAAGCTCCAACCAAGAATTGAGAATAACCCGACGTCCTTTATTTTAGGTCGTGTTACGTCAACAGCAACATCACTTAGATTTACCCAGTGGCATAATTTAGTTACTCTTGATTTGAACTTCATCATGACTCAAAGTCCGAAACGAAACGCAGTATCAGAAATGACATTACTTTAAATATTTCGGCACTCGATTTTTATTAACTTTATCATAATTTGAATGAGTTCGGAACAACACAAGTTCACCACTAATTTAAATTTATCAAGGTTTCTGCACTAGATTTAACTTTATTATTATTCGAAAAGTTCGAAACAAAGCGCACGATAGGAAAATCGTTCAAATTTCAAGATGACTACCAGCCAAGGTTGTCTTATCGCTCGCATTCCAATGCGCAGAGCAGCAACGTCGGAAACATTTACCGCTCTCGCTAAGGTCGAAAATCGCTTGGCGCGCGTCACTAACAACTCTTTGCCTTAATTTCTTCAAAACTAGTCCCCCAAAAACTTCACAAACGATAATCGTGGAATTAGAAATTCCACTATGGAACCGGAAACTTTCACCATAATTTAATCAACTAAATGAATATTTCAAATCAAATTAGCCGGTCTTCGACATGACTTCCGACCTGCTCGCTAGCCGCCAGAGAAGTCCTCAACCGTCTCCCTTCTGCTAACAACTTTCACGCTATGCGCGAACGATTGCGCGGTAACTAATGGTCATAAAACGTCGGCGTAACAGCCTTCTATCGGATAAAATATTTTTATATGTTGAAAAACTTCTTTCAACATTAACTGACCTAATTGGCGCAAATTTATAAACGTTTAACGATATAATATTGATTTGATTTAAATCCTCGTTTTCAATTGCTCTATGACTCAACATCTTTGAAATTTTTAGTAAAGTCCCAAAACCTGTATTCTTACCCAATACTTCACTTAATTTGGTTTTCACCACGTCTCCTATTGGTCCACCTATTTTATTTGTTTCGTTTTGAAAATCTTCTATTATTTTAATTGAATCATAAAGTGGCTGATTTTTTGTTTCCAACATTTTAATGGATTCGCTGACATACCAAAAATTAGCTTTAATAGCCGCTAAATTTTGTGGAAGTTGTGGATTGCTTAAAATATTTTGACATTCTTTTATGGAAGATGCAGAAGATTCGGATAAATCGCATACAAAACGTTTAAATATATTAAAATGTTCAGCATAATATAAAGCAATGTCCAACCAAGTACCTCATTGTGTTAAGATTGGCTCTGGGAGTAAAGGAATATCTGGATTGTGTTCTTTGAATGACTGTATTCGCAGAGGGGCTTTTATAAAGATTTTCTTACCATTGTTAATAAGTTCATTCACTAGTGGAAACTGATGTCTAATTGTTTCAGCTACACTGGACAAACCATGTGCCAAGCACGTACAGTGTAAACAAATTTTCATAAAACACTTTTAATACTTGGCTCGCTTTTATCATATATGCAGCCGCATCCGTAACCATTAATAATACTCTTTCCGTTGGCACACGATTTGAAAGAAAGAAATCTGTTAAACCCTATTGAACGAATTTAGCGATTGTTGCATGATTGGTTTTTTGTAACTCTTTAGTTGAAATTAAGTATGCTTGAGGTTCGTTTCTACCATCAAGTACACCGATAAGAAGATGTGCAACATACCTTCTACAACTATCCGTCGTTTCATCAACCGAAAATCAAATGTAGTTGTTACCTATTAAAAAAAAATAAATATGTAAGTATACAGTATTTGCATTGGACTTGGAATAATTTCTACCTATTTTATGTTTTATCTTCTCAAAAACATCTTTATAAACAAGATCTAATTGGTTTTTTCCTATAGGTGAGTCTAATGAATAGAACGACGGCAGTATTTCTCAAGAAATTCTCTAAATTTCACGTTGTCAAGTTTCTTGAGAGGAATATTAGCAGAAACCAGCGCATTACATAAATCAAAAGAAAAATTGTTTTGATCTGTTGCTGCCCTCGTCGACTTTTGGATAGTTGTTTGCTTTTTTCTTTGCTTGTTTTCCTGATGAATCCTTGTTTATATATGCTGCACTACACCATACTTTTTGTCAATCGCAATCTATAAGTTTTTAAAATAGTAATTAATATAATATTGTGTTGTACGTACATACAATATGAAATTAATACGTACCGTCTTCATACAACTTCTGCAAAAAGCTTTATTGTTTTCTATTGTCAACTCGGGATAATCTTTTATCCAACTAAAAGGCAATGTCTTATCTTTTACTTTAGGCATTTTTCACTGTATGTTCGTTTGTACACAAATTATCATTAAATGAAGTACATACATTTTCTTTGAATGTCACATAGACAAGAAAGGTTTATTTTGTCTCTAGTATCTGCAATTTGCGGTAGGTAATTAATATACTATAATATTAACTTGCAATGTTTGCAAACAACCTCGTTTACATTTTTATATTGTATCACATATTAACACTAGTCATCACAAATTTTTGTTTAGAAATATTAAATTTTGAAATACGTATTTATAAAATATAAAATATCAAGAAATGAAGGAAAACTAAACATTTTTATAAAAAGCTCATATAATCATCAAAAAAGCACCAAATAAGCATTTAAGCCAAAAAAAGCGAAATAAAAATAGCGCCAAATATTTCCAATTTGTACATAACGTGTATATCAAGTAAATTTAAAAGTAAACAAGTTAATTAAACGTTAAATATAATTTTATTTATATATATTTTATAAGCTTTCGATGAGTTGTGTCATCTTGTGTTTAATTAACTTGTTTATTTTTAAATTTACTTGATATAATTATCACAAGTTAAAAATTAATATACATAACGTGTATATTCTAAACAATTTTATTTTGCATGCATTATACAGACACAAGCAAAATGCCATAAATCCGCACTCTATTAATTATATTTAAATGTAAAGGTTGACCTTCACATGATGTTAATTCGTCCCTCGTTAAGATAAAACGTCCTCGTTTTGTTGACTAAGATGATGATTGATTTCTTCTAACTCGTAGACTTTTGTATTTTTCCTATAAATCTTAATAAATAATCTAATCCTATTTCTAAATATAAAACATACTATGATAATGATAATTACAATAATTAAAAATAACGTAATGACCCAATGAGTAACTTGTACTACCGGGTGCACAAAAATTTCACTTTTTAAAGATTTGGCTTCGTCTTTTAATTGTTGGAAAGTTTCTAAATGTTTTAACTGTAGATTTACGCGTGATTCCACTTTGTATTCGTCTATCACTACCGGATTTTTAAATGTGAAATTGCTATAAACGTTTACAAATGTTAGTTCATTTATGATGACCGTGCACTTTTGTTGCGAAGAAATTAAGACACTGTTCGCGAATCAAAATTATCCACTTTGTCTTTACATTCTTCAACTCGCAAATTGCGTTTGCTTGCTGCTAGGATTTTTCCAAAGTTGAGTTGCCTGTAGATTTGGTAGTCGTTTTTCACAATCGCGAATGTACAGTTTTTCACTTTTTTTATTTCGCCCTTATATGTTCTCGCGGTTTTTCTATACACAATGTATGGTCTTCTATAGTCCTGCAGGTTTCATCGGTCCAATATTCCCCTCTTGCGTTTTGTAGGAGATACTTATATGGTGGAAAATGCTAAGGTGATAGTTCTCTCAATAGTTTGGAGCGTATTTAATAATTTAAGACTGACAAAATTATAATATTGAACTGTTAATGCTTCGTCAAGAGAATTGCTAACGTTATTTATAGCGGTGAAAGATGTATTTAAGTTTTCTTGAATTATTTCGAGATCCTTCGAATACCGATTTGTTATGTGATTAGCAAACGACGTATACTTGTTAATTTGATTTATGATGTCGTCTTGGTTATTGTAAAGCAATTGCAAATCTTTGTTGATTCTATTTAAATCGTTATCGTCGGGGTTACCTGTAATGAATTTAATCGCGGTTCCGAAAGCGTTTATAAGTCCGCGTTTTTGTCTAGATTTGAACTTTTGTAATTGATCTGCTTTACAATTTTCCTTTAAGAGGTTTGTTAGTTGTCTTGTGTGAAATTTATAGTTTTTTGTATCCATAATTACCGCACTGTTTAATAGTTTGTAGTAGCTTAAGTTAATCTCGCTTATGTTAAAATAAAAGTAAGATCTATGGTAGTGATCTAGAATTTTTGTGGGTCCTAAATCTTTTGGAAAGTATCCGTTTACTTTAATAAAAGTTAAAAATATTGCACCCATCGTGCATAAAAGTTTAAAAAACTGAAAATCCAACATAATTAAGGTAAGAGCGGTAGACACATAGACACAAATCGACCGTCTAGCCATCACACAATGTGTTTCTGACTCATTTATCATATTTGATTAGAGTTTCACTCGATAACGCACGTTGGCGCAGTTCCAATTTTTGTGTAGTGACATCGCGTATAGCAGTCCACATAAAATGTGAACCAGTAGCTGCTATAGTGCACATAATTAAGTGATACACAGATTAAGTCAGAAACACATTGTGTCTAGACGGTCGAAAAAGCAGGCAATGTGTCTACCGCTTTTACCTTAATTATGTTGGATTTTCAGTTTACTTTAATCTTCTCTATTTGAAGGGCCTATCAGGTGGGTCAGTCCCATGATCCTGCAATGGAAATTCTTTTTTAATACGTTTTATTTTTCGTATGTTTATGTTAGCTTTTCTTTTGGATTTATCTACGATTCCTTCAACTTTGTTTTCTGTAATAGCCGTGACGTTTGCCTTGTCAAAGCATGGATCTGTTTTTCTGATTCTTTGACGAGTGAAATACACCGTAAGTTCGTTTATTTCGATTGCTGGTTCTTTACCTTTATTTCTAACTTCTAAATTGCGTGTACCTCTTTCTAATTGTTTTTTGTACAGTTGTTCATAAAAAGTAGTAGTAACTCGGATTTTCTATATTCGTATAGGTCTCATAAATTGTACTATCTAAATTTAGCTCGTGCGCAGTTAGGTTTTCGTAAGGTCCGTAAAGTAAACTAAAAGGTGTATCACCGTATAGCCTGTAGCTGAACGAATGGATTGATTATAGGTTAATACCGCGCTTATCATTTGATTTGAAGGAATTTTTATCATTTAACTTTTTATAATTCTTAATTTTTCGAGTATGGTAGAATGGTCTCTTTCTATAGCTGAATTTGAAGTACTATTATAATTAGTAGTAAAATGTAGTTCTATTCTGAAGAGTGAACAATATTTCTCAAAAGTTTTATTTTTAAATTTCTTGCCTTCATCGCATACTATCTTTTTTGGATAACCGTGATGTGCAAATAGTGTCTTAGTTTGTTCAGGATTGTCGTTCCTGATAAATCGTTAATAAAATAAGCTTGAGTGTATCGCGAGAATAGATCTATTAGAGTTAGGAATTTATTTCCTTCAAATCCGAACGTGTCAATATGTATGACGTCAAATGGTCTTTTTGCTAATAGTGGTCCCGAGAAAGGAACTTTGTACGGATTTCGTTCATATTTGTTAATTAAGCAGGTTTCACCTTCGTTAATTACTTTATTAATTTTTGTTTTCATGTCCGGCCAATAATATTTTGATTTAAGATTGTTATAAGTTTCTGTAATTCCGTTGTGGTTGATTTTATGGTAGTTCGTAATCGCTTCATATTGCTCGTTGGGATCTGTTAGATCTTTTGCCATTATGTTACATTTTATGATTTTTATTTTATTATTAAAAAGTTATTGCATGATTGTTATAAATTTTTGTTTGAGTTTGCGATCTTTGAAAAATATGCCATATACGTTTTTTGGGTTTATAAATCCTTTTAGGGCCATAATGATATTTTCTAATTCGTTTCCTCTTCTGATTGTAATGTGATAGTTATGTTTGTTGAACGATTTTGTTACCTTTGTTTTGTATTGATCTCCGCGTTGAAGAATGATACGATATGAGAAAAGGTTTAGAGGTTTTTCTGATATTGGCATCGCAAAGATTGGATTTTCTGTAGCATTGTGTTGTGTATCGTTATCGGCTTTATTTTCTTCGTTAAGAATCTCGTCAAGATCCTCCGCGCGTAGATCTAAGTCGTCCTCGACGTTTGGCAATATTGAAATGAGATCTAGCTCTTTTTTTGATACTTTTTTTACATTTATTTCGATTCGCGATAGCGCATCTGCTACTAAGTTTTTTTTACCTTTTTTATAATTAATCGTGTAATCGAATTCTTCTAAGCGTAGCCGCCATTTTGTAAGGCGCGCATTAGAGTCTTTATGTGAAAAAAGCCAGACTAACGGTTTATGATCAGTTTCGATGATAAAATTTTTTCCGTAAAGGTAGGGTCCGAAGTGTTTCCACTATACCTAATAATTCGCGTTCGACTGGGGAGTAGTTCTTTTCCGCGCTATTTAGCGTTCTCGATTAGAATGCTATAGGTTTGTTGTCTTGGGATAACACCCCCCCCCCCTATGGCTACGTTAGATGCGTCTGTTGTTACATGAAATGTTTTCTAGAAGTCCGGATAAGCTAGTATTGGGCGTTTGTAATTAATTCTTTTCATTTGAAGAATGCTTGAGTGTACATGAAATTTTGTGTCTCTATTTTTACTTCTTTTCTTAAACATTTAGTAAATGGTTGTACGATTTTTGCGAAATTTCTAATAAACCTTCTGTAGTAGCTTATAAGCCCGAGACACGAACGTATTTCTTTTATGCTACTAGGAAGAGGGTATTTTTGAATCGCTTTTATTTTTTATGCGTTTGGATTAATACCTTCAGCAGTTATGATATGATCAAGAAAGGCTACTTCTTTTTGCAAGAATTCCGATTTATCTAACTGAATTTTTAAATTGTACTCTTTTAATGCTTTGAAAATAAGATTAATATGAACTAAATGTTCATGGAGGGATTTCGAAAAAAATACAATATCGTCCATGTACACGAAACAAAATTTATATAGGTATTCGCGTAAAATATTGTCCATGACCCTTTGAAATGTGTTGGGAGCATTTTTAGACCAAAAGGCATTCTGACGTATTCTCAATGACCCGTTGTCGACTGAAAAAGCGTTTTTTTTATGGATTTGGGGTCTATTTCTACTTGGTGAAACCCTTGGGCTAAATCTAAGGTTGAAAAATATTCGCATTTACCTAGGTTGTCAAGGCTTTCTTTGATTCTAGGAAGCGGATATTTGTCTTCGACCGTTTTTTCATTAGACGTCTAAAGTCGATTACTAGTCGCCATTTCTTTTTTCCGCTTGCGTCTAGTTTTTTTGGAACTATCCATACAGGTGAACTGTATGGCGAGATGCTGGGTCGGATGATTTTATTGTCTAACAAATTTTGAATTTCTTGTTTTAGTTGGTATGAATAACGATATGATTTTGTAAAAACTAGTTCTGAATCTGCGGTTCTAATCTTATGCTTTATTGCATAAGCATTAATGCTTAATTAGAATTAAGAATTTAATGCTAAAAAAAAATTTTGATATGAAAATGCTATTGGTTTATTATTTTGTGACAACACTCCACCATCTCTTGCAAAATTAGATGAGTCTGTGGTGATACGAAAGGTCTTATTAAAATCGAGGTAAGCTAATATAGGGGCGTTCGTTATCAATTCTTTGCAATTTTGAAATGTTGTGCAAATAGTCAGCATTGTTTTCGTCAATTTTTGCATCTTTTTTAAGACCTTTAGTAAAAGGATGAACAACTTTAGCAAAATTTTGAATAAACCTTCGATAATATCCGATTAGTCCTAAAAATAATCTAATTTCTTTAACCGATTTAGGAAGAGGGTATGCTTGGATAGCCTTTATTTTGTCTGGGTTAGGTTTAATACCATTTGGTGTAATAATGTGTCAAAGAAACGCTACCTTTTTACACAAAAATTTGGACTTATCTAATTGAACCTTTAAATTGTATTCTCTGAATTTGTCAAAAATTTTATTTATGTGAATTATATGTTCATAAAGGGATTTTGAAAAAATGACGACATTGTCCATGTACACGAAACAAAATTTGTAGAGATATTCCCGTAGAACATTGCCCATAACACGCTGAAATGTGGAAGGAGTATTCTTCAGCCCAAAAGGCATTCTAACGTATTCCCAGTGTCCATTATCTACAGTAAATGCAGTTTTTTCTATTGAATCAGGATGTAGCTCTATCTGATGAAAACCTTGTGCCAAATCCAGAGTCGAAAAGTACATACACTTTCCTAAATTATCTAGGATTTCCTCAATTCTGGGGAGTGGGTACTTAGCCTCGAATGTTTTATTGGTTAATCGTCTATAGTCTATTCCAGTCTCCATTTTCGTTTTCCGCTTGCATCTATCTTTTTTAGAACAATCCAAACGGGTGAATGAAAAGGGGATATACTAGGACGAATGATTTTATTGTCCAATAACTTTTGAATTTGATTTTGAATTTCCGTTTTTAGATGGTGTGGATACCTGAATGATTTTCGGTAAACTGAGCTAGTCTCATTGATTGCAGGCTCTAATAATTTCAAATCATCGGCATTTGCCAAGTTTTGCAATACACAGCATGCATGTATAACTTGTACCATTTTCACAATGTTTCCCAACTTGAAATGGTACAATTGCCGAAATCTTTGTTTTAAATCTCCAAATGCATTTTCTACCGTAACACGACAAGAGCTCAACCTTTGGTTAAACTTAGTTTGAGCTCTTGTTAGATGCTCATTATCTTTATATGGTACCATTTGATTAGTTAAACAAGGGTAGGCACTGTCTCCAAGTAAATATCCATCTAAAACAAACTCGACAGCCCATCAAATATATGTAAAATAAATTATACCTCCACAAAGTTCATGGAAATCGTTAAACAAAGCCGATTCTTTGAAAACTCTGGCATCGTGAACTGATCCAGGGTAATCATTGCACACATCGATAAATGTTTTATTATGTCTACCACTCCTTGTAGTTGGATCGAAAAAAATTGTTTTCGATTAATATAGGAATCCTTGTCCTGACGTGGTTTGTCAATTCTAATATGAGACCCATCCATGGAACCTACAATAAATCATTAATAACAAATAATGCATAATGATTGCACATTTCAAATTTTACCTATTATTCCAGGAAATCTTTTTGCTTCCCGATAATACGCTTTTGTGATCTCCTTTTCACTTATTGTTGGAAATCTAATAATATTTCCAGCAATCGATAAAAGGAAATCTGTGACTCTAGTCACTATTTTATGCGGGGAACTTAATGTTATTCCAAATCTATCGGCTACTTCTCGAAACGAAGAAGTTTCGTGGCCAACAAACCAGAGATGCTTTTTAAGTATTATCGGCTGTATCCTGCTGCATCGGTAAAAATAATGTTAGAACGAAAGCAATTGTGAACGATACCGTAAAAATCTATTACCTCTCAACGATAAGTACAACTGGGATGTTGTGAAACGAGAAATTAAATTATAGGACAAACCACGAGACAAACGAAAATGCATAATAAAATCACTTTCAATGTAATTTGTTACTACATCTTCAATATAATTATTGATTTTAATATGCTCTGTTCTTTCTATTACATCAATAATGCAATGGAATGCACTGATTACAGTGGATGCTGAAAAATTATGTAAAAGTGAATGGAAATAATTGCAAATCGTAAAAATTATAATTATTTTGTTGCTTAACAACATTTAAATTTTGATTGGTTAGAATCACACGAAGAAGTTTATCTTCATCTTGAAATACTTCCATTTTCTACTATAAATTTTGTTCTTAACTTGATATTTTTTTGCTAAATAATGTTTTTTTATAAGTTAGGTTAGGTACCAATATAACCTACCAACACATTTGATTTAAAGGGGCAGAGTTACACTTTTTGCGTTCGCGTTAAACCTACACTTTCGGCAAAAAGTTAAAGTGTAAATTAAACTTTTTACACTTAAAGTGTAACTAGCACGAACATAATACCTATTATTTACAAGATTAATATCGTTTTCTGTAACAGCAGAACTTTGTGTTGATGTAGACGTACATGGTGTAGATGGTTTTGTTGAAGAATTTTTCTGGCAGTTTGCATTTATTATTTAAACTTTCATCTATGTACCCTTCTGCGACAGAGGTGCTTCTCTACCCTCCTGGCGCTTTAGATTGGTAATGTCACCTCCTCCATCCACTAAAACAAAGTTGCAGAAGACCTACAAAAACAATATCCTATATACAATGCCGGATTTAGTTCCACAAAATTTGTTTATGCCGATTTTTTGGACAGTATATTTTCCGTTTAGGTAGTTTAAGTATAATGAACTAAATGGTACTTCAGGTGGACGTAAATCGACATAATTTCTACAAATATTCTAGAAATTATCTGTTGTTATGAACTTCTATTGACCTTTGTTTTGGTTCTGGGTACTTTACAATAAAAGCTGTCTGTAAATTGTAAATCTTCAATTCGCATTGCATATAATTCACAGGAGCGACAAGCTCCCATGATTTCCATTTTCAAAGCAACTTATAATAAAAATTTTAATTATTTAGGAACTCTTAACTAATTAATATCTCACTTTTGTAGCTAGATATTATATCAGGGGCTTCAGTTATAAATTCATATATTTTCTCTGGACTGAGAGTTTTTGCTTTTTTTTATTAATTTTCTCCACTTTGTTTTAAAAACGAACGTAATTTTGACATTCTCCAAATCTTGATGTTATGATGAATATTAAGTGTACTTTATAACATTGAGTAATACGTCTACAGCGTAGAAGATTTATGTTTGCTTGATAATTCCGTAAAATATGCCAAAAGAAGTTTTATCGTGGCTTTTTGGTGCCAACAATGGCGGACAGCGGGCGCGTGATTGGTATGCCCGCTGAGTTTTGATAATTTTGATATTTGTAAGTAATATTTTATTTTGATTTGATTTGAATAAAGTGGATTTGATGCGTGTCCATTATTTCGTTGTTATTTTGGAAGCATAATTTTGAGATTTGAAGTTAAATTGGATTATTTGATGGTTTGCTACCGCACGGTAGTGTATCGACTTGGCTTGATTTGGATGATTAAATTTTGGAAAAAAAGAATATTTCGAATAAATTCAATTTGGATACTGGAAATTGAAAATTTAAATTTGCATTCGTAGGAACGAATGCAAATTAGCATTCTTATAGTGATAAGCAGGCGATTGAGATAAACGTTAAAAATTAAAAGTACGAGCCCAATAACAATTTAAAATTTTACATTACATTGAATTATTAAAATTGGATTTGATTTAATAATTATTTTTGGAATAATGAAGAGTCTCTTGTTAAAAAAATGGATGCCCAGTTATAAGTAATTTATGGTTTAAGAAAAAGTTTTTATAAGATTTGTATAGCTCGAGGCATAGCAATATATACAATTTATTTAAAACAAAATAATATTTAATTTAAAATAATTTATTTAAATTAAAAATATTTAATTACAAGTATTTAACAGTAACGGTAACTTCAAAATTTTACCCTTGCATTTCAAAATTATGTGCTAGTTCACGCAAATAATCAATTATATCTCTATTTTGAAAATCTCTAAGTGTTATAAAATGTGACCTCGGAAGGCAGTAATATATCGAACTCTTTTTTCGGTTGTAAAAATAAACAAGCTACGGCTCGAAACTAAATGCTTTATTACAATTATCACTATGAAAGGAGTTGAAAATTTCTACAAATATACAAATTAAATTATTGAATATACAAATATATAAGTGCTACTTACAATTCCTCCTTTTACCGATTTACACTTTTAACTGAACTCAAAATTTTATTCCTGCTTATTTATATGGATGTAAACAATAGAAATTGGTATTACCGGTAAAGGCAGGTTTGCAGGCGCCCATGTCAAATTTACACCAGTGGCGTAGTGCAGAGCGCCAAATTTAAATTTACACCAGTGGCGTAGTAGCTGTTTCTGCAACATTCTCCCCTTCGGTACACTGAACTTCCCCGGAATTCTGTTTAACCTTCACCGTTAGTACAGCGACCTTGGCAGCTGACCTAGTGTAGACGCCTTTGGTGGTCCTAATAATAATCCGTCTAGCTTGGTTGCTGCGTCTTCCCTTAAGCACTTCCAGCACTATACCCTTTATCCATGAATCGCGCTGTTTCTCGTCCATGATCATAACTACGTCGCCCTTTTCAATAGGTTTCACTTGTCTAAACCATTTTGTCGTACGTGTCAACATAGGAAGGTATTCTTTTATCCAACGACGCCAGAAATGCTCTGCCATTTGTTGTGACAGTTCGTAGTTGGATCGAACCTTCGCCTCATCGGGGACTTCCACCAATGGCTTTACGCCCCTGGAGGAGCCCAGGAGAAAATGGTTGGGAGTTAGAGCTTCTTCGTCTTCTGTATCCAGTGAGACGTAGGTGAGGGGTCTAGAGTTTACAATGCCTTCGGCTTCCATTAAGTAGCATCGAAGGGATTCGTCATTAGGTCGTTTTGTCGGCATTACTTTCATAAGTGAAGTTTTAACAGACTTCACCATTCTTTCCCAGCAGCCGCCCGTGTAGGGTGAGGATGGGGGATTGAACAGCCAGCGTATGTCACCGAATTCACGTCGATAGTCGTCAGGAAGCATCGTCTTGTATAGTTCCCGTAGCTCATTTGCCACTCCCACGAAGTTGGTCCCATTATCTGATCGAATCTCCTCTGATGTTCCTCTTCTTGCGATGAAATTGCGGACTCTAGCACTCTCACGAACATTAGCACTCTTTAAAGTGCTAATGTGATCCTTGAAGCCTTCCCATTGAATTTGACGAAAAATTTCTTTTTCTGCTTCACTAACTTATTCCTTCACTAGTTCCCCTAGACCAGAACCTAGTCGTGTACTCTTCGCTTTTTGAACCATCTAAGCGTTCATGCTTGTGTTCGGAGGAGCCGATTCCAGTTTGAAAAGCGCTCGTAACTGGGCACAATGTTGGACACTTTACAGTCTTGGTGGACCAGTACTATTACGGCTTCTTCTTGGGTTTCGTTTTTTACGTCTGCCATCTGTTCGCTTGGCCATTCGGGTTGCGGTAAATATAAAAAGCTTGGTCCGGTAAACCAGCAACCACTAGAATTGAGTTTAGGTTGCTCCTTCCATTTAATAGCCTCGTCTGCTACGTTGCATTTTGTAGGGACCCATCGCCACTTGCTTAAATTTGTCATCTCCAAGATTTCTCCAACTCGAAATGCCACAAACTGCCTGTATTTTCGGTGTTTTGATCTTAACCAGGACAAAACATCGGTGGAATCGGACCAAAAGTATCTTTTCGTTGGTTGCATCGTGTGGCCCTTGGTCACAGATTTAGCTAGGCGGGCTCCTAAGACTGCAGCCTGAAGTTCCAGTCGGGGAATCGACATGGGTTGTTGTGGTGCGACCTTTGTTTTTGCACAGATGCGCATGCAACCAGCTCCCGATTGATTTTCAAAGCGAAAGTATACCACGGCTGCAAACGCGTTGATGGAGGCGTCAACAAATACGTACATTTGCAGACTAGTGAACGAGTTCTTCCAATAACACCTTGGGATTTGGATTTTTCTCAGGGTTGGTAACGTTTTTACCCACGTAATCCATTTTTTCTGGCGTTCCTTGTTAATTGATTGGTCCCAAGTAGTGGAGGATCGCCAGATTTTCTGCAAAAGTATTTTTATATAAATCAAAAAGCATGATATAAGCCCTAAGGGATCAAATATCATCATCAACGTTCGTAAAACTTCGCGTTTGGTGGGATGTCGACGCCCATCCATTATTTCCGCAGGTACACGATCGAAGTTCATTGCGTAGAAGAGATTATCATCTTCCGTAGACCACCACATTCCAAGGACTTTCGCTCCATCCGGGTTCCAATCAAGATTCAACATTTTTGTGCTTGCTACTGTTCCCAAGGCTTGGAGAAGTCGGGTCGAGTTGGACAGGAAATTTCGAATTTGAAATCTTGCTGCAGCGTGAATTTGAATTACTTCTTTTGACACCGTAATTGCCTCCCCTTCGGTGTCGAAACTGTCTAGCCAATCGTCGACATAGTGGTTCTCTCGAATCGCTGATACTGCTCGAGGGCTACTATTCAGGAACTGTAAGGCATTCTTATTCTTCACATGATGTGCCGTGCTAGGAGAGCACGATGCTCCAAACGTCATCACTTGCATTACATATACCTCTATTTCCCGTTCTGGATCGCCGTCCCTCCACAGAAAACGTTGGGCTTGCTGGTCTTCTTCGCATATTTTGATCTGGTGAAACATTTCCTTTATGTCCCCTGAAATACCAAATCGTCGTTCCCGGAATCTGAATAATACGTCTAGTAGTGGGCATAGGAGGTCAGGGCCTTTGAGAAGCATCGAGTTCAGCGAGATACCATTTACCATTGCGGCAGCGTCCCACACTATTCTGATTTTCCCAGGTTTGTTAGGGTTGGTTACTGAGAAAATCGGCAAGTACCAAGTCTGCGCCTGTCTGCGAAACTTCCTTGGGAGTTAGTTTATGCGCATATCCTTTGATGACATAGTCTTGAATTTGCTCCTTCAAACTTTGGCCTAACACTGTGTTCTTCATTATTTTTCGTTCCAGGCACATTAGCCGATGTTTCGCCACGTAACTATCGGGAAGCTTTATGTCTTTATGTTATCATATCGCCACAACAAACCCGTGACGTATCGTCCTTTTTCCTTTCTTGTGGTTTCCTCAAGAATTTTTGTGGCACGTTGGTCTTCATCAGATAGCAGCAGAGTTTATTGTCTTTTTACACCCATGTTCTCGGTCGAGAAGAACTCCTTGATTTGTTCGTGAAGCTTTTCATCAGAAGTGCAACTACATTCGTGGAAATGGTGACTTTCTATATTCTTGCTTTGGTTCGTTGAGCAGGTAACGAAGACTTCCATCCTAGCTTCGTTTTGATAGCAATCGGTTCTTCATCTGCTCCTTTCCTCACTCGAAGTGGCAGACACGACTTGTAGTTGTTTAGTCCAATTAGTATCCTGGATCTGGCATCCTCGTATTCAGACACTGGCAGACCTTTAAGATGTGGATGGGCAGGAAGATTCAATGACCTAATAGTTCTAACATCAGCAAGTTCAAACCTTTCATCCCTTGGCATGATTCCAGATATTCCAAACGAGACCCTTCTGCTGTTCATTTCAGCTCTAGTTGTATCTCCCGTCCACTTTAGATGCAATGGTGTTGTAGGGCCCTCCACTTCAAGGAGTTTCGCGATCTCATTATCAATCATCGTGATGGTGGAGCCTTCATCCAAGAACGTGAAAGTACGGTAGATGATCTTTGGACCATACAGGTTTACTGGCAGGATTCGGTATAGCACTCGGAACGAAAGTAAGCCATGATGTGACACTAAACCAGGGGTGACAATCGCTGTAGCTACATGAGTAGTGAATAATTGGGTGTTCGCCCCCACCACTTTTAACTCCCCACTCTTTTTTATTAAAGCCACGCCCAGAACCAACCAATTATCCTAAGCCACACCTACTTCTCGAGGTCGTCCACTAAGCCACCCCCACTTTTCAAGGTCGAGCTCCTATTGGTCAAAGTCTCCACTCACTTCTCAAGGTCGTCCACCAAGCCACCCCCGCTTTTCAAGGTCGAGCTCCTATTGGTCAAAGTCTCTACCCACTTCTCAAGGTCGTCCACTAAGCCACCCCCACTTTTCAAGGTCGAGCTTCTATTGATCAAAGTTTCCACCCAAGTTTCAAGGTTAAACACAGACACCCCTCTTCACCCACACACTCCGCGGTAATTCAAGGTCATATATCGAAGTTATTACTCAAGGACAAACTCTACCTCATATATAATTGAGAATTTAATGTAACTAAAAAATTTATTATTTTTAATATTCATTATTAAAATCTTATTATAATTACACTATTTACTACAAAAATTTTTTACAATTTTTTATTTGGTTGTGTTCTATTCATATCTATCCAGTTAATTTCAAACTCTTCCTGATTCATCAAAGTTTTTCATCGTTCAAAAAATCTTCAAAGTCCGAGCAATACGTAATTATTTCGCATCTTGCCGATATTGTAGTAAAACAATCTGCTTTATTTTCTATCGGAAGTGAAATTTTTCTATTGTTAATGTAAAAATTTAAATCTAATTTTTCAAAATTCAAAGTTACGCTGTATTTTTGAAAAAAATCTGTTCCTATTACACCGTTCATACTACAATTTTGAAATTTGTTGAGTATATAAAACTGGTGTTTTAAATTTATATTATCATTGACTTCTAACGTAATTTGAGATGTACCGATTGATTTTACTGAGCCGCATATACCGTTTATTTCTATTCGATTTGTTTCGTTTATTATCTCGTCATTTGATATAACATTTTTGAAAATTACACTAATAAAAGCTCCTGAATAATTTAAAATTGCTAAATTTTTAATTTGTTTATCTTTAGGAACGAAAAAACTGACTTGGTTCTGTTAAATTTTGAAAGTTTAATTGTTCAGTGCTTGCATTTTGTTGAGATGTATTTGCTGAGTTATCATCACTGCTTTTGTAACACAAATAATACGTTTTATTATAATTGTTTTTAACCTGATTTGACCTATTTCCTCGGTAATAACCTTGACTTCTATAATTATTGTTATTTGTAAACTGTCTCGGATTGTTTACATCTCTACCGTAATTATTATTTTGATTATATGAACCATATTTACCAAAGTTACTTGAATTAAAATTTTTTGATTTTTGATTGTTAAAATTTTGATAATTGCTTTTATGATTTTCAAAAGTTTTCCTGTATTTTTGATTTTTATTAAAATAAAAAACTTTTTGAAATTTGTTTGACTGAATACTTTCATCTTTAGCTGCGCGTATTGCTTCGTTCAATTTTGAGTAATTTCGAGCCTTTATAATATTTCGTAAGTCGTGATTATTTAAACCGTTTGAAAATGAATTGATTGCAATTTTCTCGTTTACTGATTGAAGAATTTCAAAATTTTGTTCTTTTCCTTCTGTTTGTGCAATTGTTAAGTCAACAAATAATTGTTCGACGGATTTACCAAATTCCTCTATTGATTTATTTGCCTGTTTAGCGTTATTTAACTGAACTGATAATGCCGTTGGCGATTTGTTTGTTAAGAAAAATTTCTTTAAGTCGTTCACTAATAATTCGTTATTATTATAATCTTGCTTTAACCGAATTTTCGCGTTTTCTGATAACCTTGTTTTTAACACGTTTTTAGTAAGTAGTTTTTTCCCGCTATCATCTAATAAATCATTATATAGTTCAATATAATCGATCAATTGTTTAGTTATTTCTTCTTTACCGTTCATTACTGGTAATAAAGTTACAGCGGTTTTTAAGTCAAATTTTCCCCCATGGTTAAAGTTTTACAATTCAACAACCTATTTAAATAATTCATCTAACTCTACAATTAATCTACAAATTTCAATAGTATATTTTCTGGCAGTTTCTATTTCTTCTGCAGATATATTTTGACTTTGATTAAATATATTTTTAGTTTCAATATAACTACTCCTCAATTCACCTAATTTTTCAATTTTACTATTAGTTGTACGTAAACACTTACGCCTTTCCTGATTGTCTTCTGATATGTTTGCTTGGAAGACTTGTACTTTTTCTAGGATTTCCTTCAGCTTTTCGGTAGACATGGAGTCGTCATCTGATTTCTTGGAATGTTCGTAGATTGCTGAATTTCACTCACTTAAATTTAATTTCACTTAACACTTATTATTATTTTTCACTATTTCACTGCACATTTTTAACTGCTGCTTGATACGTCGCGCTTAATTTTTGTGTATAATTTTTTGTTGCATCGTTCCCATAAAATACTCAAAGTATTAGCTTCACAATTTTGAAACCCATGTTGTACTATTTCTTTGTTTTCCACTTTTTCCTGATTGTATAATTTTGACTTCTTCCTTTTTCGATTCACTTCCTCCTATTTTGATTTCGTTTTCGTTTTCCAACCTATTCTAGCGTAATCTGGATGGCAAGATCGCCATAAAATATTATTGCTTTTATAACATTTAAACACTTTTGGATGATTCAGATTCGTCGTATTGAAAACGCAATAGGTGGATAACAACGGTTCTTTATTTATAAGTTTAAGTAATATGTTACAAAGTTTCTGCTTAAAATTAATCTACTTCCAAATAATAACTACATGATAAGTAAATAATAACTAAATAATAACTAACTTTAACAATAACATATCTTGCTATTTATTGACCTCAACTAAATACTGTGATCAGCAGTTGTCGGTCGTTGTCACTAAAATAGATCGTTAGAAACGAAATATGCAATGAGCTGCACATCAAGCAAATTACATTTCATTGACTCCGGATATAAATAAAAATTGCAAGATACTTAAATCATGCTTCACACTACATATTAGCAGTTTAAACTTATATTACAATGTCCTAGATGGAATACAGCTATGGGGTTCAGCAGCCAATTCAAACCTGGAGATAATTCAAAGATTTCAGAATAAGGTTCTGCGAGTGATGGGCGATGCACCCAGATTATGTTACCAACGAATTGATACTAGATGACATACCACTACCCACCGTTCGTGAAGTGATTAAAACATACAGTATCAAATACAGTGATAGACTTGTTCCCCACATTAACATTTATGCAAATAAGTTACTTGTAACAGGTAGTGAAGTGCGCAGATTGAAAAGATATCAACCCACCGACTTAATTCAAAGATTTCAGTAGCAACACAAAGAATAACCATTGAAAATTCAATTCAATACAGTTAAACATAAAAACTTTGTAGTTGATAATATAGATGTTGTTCATTGGAATAATTATCTCAGAGTGCCATTGTTGATTTATACTGTCAAAATAGACGCCTAATGCCTACAGGCAAATTGCTGTATATAATGGAGTTCAATAAAAAAAGAAATGTTTACAACCACCTCAATTAATAGTCAAGGATCGGAAGCACTACATTTTTAGTGTTTTAAAAATTTAGTTATACTGAGAAAGTTTTTCGATACTCTTTGCTATAACAAACCAAAGCAAGTTTTGTAATTTGATATCTTCTTCTTCTTAGGGTGCCGTCTCCTATCGGAGGTTGGCGATCATTATTTGAAGACCCTCTCTGTCCCGTGCCATGCGTATCAGTTCCGCGGCACCACGTACGCCAAACCACTGCCGCAAGTTCCGCAACCACGAAAACCGCTTCCGTCCCATGCCTCGTTTTCCCTCAATCTTGCCTTCCATAATCAGTTGTAGGAGTGCGTATTTTTCATCTCTAAATATGTGTCCAAAGTATGCCGCTTTTCTCTTTTTAACGATAGTAAACAGTTGACGGTCTTTGTTCATGCGGCGAAGCACTTCCTCGGTGGAAACCCTTTCTATCCATGATATTCGAAGCATTCTGCGGTACAGCCACATCTCAAGCGCTTCGAGTCTGTTAACGGAGGATATCTTCAGCGTCCACGCCTTCACACCGTACAGCAAAATCGGTATTATGTAACATCTCGCTACACGGCAACGCGTTTCCAGTGATAAATCGAGACTGCATAAAAGTTGTTTCATTTTTTGGAAAGCGCTTCGTGCGCATTGCAATTCTTACCCGAATTTCTTTATCAAGGTCCCAGTTTTCCGTTAGTAAGCACCCTAGGTATTTGAAACTTGTCACTCTCTCTATTGGATTGCAATTAATATTGAGCGGGGTATCCTGAGTTTCAGATATGCTGATTACTATTACCTTTATTTTATTTATATTGATATTGAGTCCATATTCATTGCTTATCGTGTTGACTTTATCCAGGAGGTACTGGAGATCAGACGGGTTGTCAGTCGTAATGCTAGGGTCATCCGCATAACGTATATTGTTTAGTAATTTGCCATTTATTTGAATTCTTCTGTCCATGTCTTCTAGTGCGTTTTTAAAGATACTTTCGGAGTAAAAATAATAAAACCTAACAAAATGTTAAAATAATAAATTTTAACTGTTAAGTAAATAATTACATACTACAAAGAAACATAATATTTAAAGAAACCAAAATAACAAAAATTCACATTGAACAGGGTTGAACTTAGAAAAATTTGAATAAACAAGAAATTAAAATCTGAAAAAATTATACTATAGAAAATGATAAAAATTACTAAAATTAAAAAATCCTGTAACATAATATAAAAGCTTTTATTTCACGATTATTGGCGATCATCAGTTAACAAAGTGTTTGGAAATTTTCTACGAAAATATCATTACAATATATCTGTACCTTGGAATCGAAATGACGGAAGTCCAATTTTGTAAATTTTAAGTTAAGATTTGTCTTTTAAGTAAAAGATAGCTC
Source organism: Cantharis rustica (assembly GCA_911387805.1). Taxonomy (NCBI): domain Eukaryota; kingdom Metazoa; phylum Arthropoda; class Insecta; order Coleoptera; family Cantharidae; genus Cantharis; species Cantharis rustica. The sequence goes on from OU426880.1 coordinate 35,927,494, forward strand.
TGATTTTAAAAAAATTGGTTTTAAGTCGCAAAATAGGTTGGTTAATAGCCTAAGACATTTATTAATACTATTTAAGAATTATCAAAAATTTTGCTCTAGCAGAAAATTCAATCAATTGCCGCCTATTCTCATTTTCACAATTTGTGACATCTGCTCTTTCCATTCTAAGGTACAGATATATAGATATATAAATTTGATATATATGCTCTAATTATTGAATGGTCCTTCAAACCAATGGCTTCGAATGAAATTTGAGTAACTAAGTTCTGTGTCTTATAACACCATGCTTTAATAAGTTTCTTACGATAAAAGCACTCGTACGAATAGATGATGACCGTTTGAAAAGCATATAATTAGTATTAAATAAGTATAGCTTGTAACTCGTGCTGTTATCGATAAAGCAATCCGTGGGATCGGATAATGTTCGATGTTCTCTCATGCTTTCAGTTAGTCTTCGTGAAAGCAACTTTTCAAATATTTTTTTGACTTTTCTAAAAACAAAATTGGCTACTTACTTATTTTTAGAACTCGCGGTGTCCTGTAGTGATGCCCCAAAGTGTAACAAAATGTCTATCTCAATCATCGGAAACCATTTTAATTTGATGGACATAATTAATTTTATTGCTGTGGATATTGCTTATAGTATGAAGATATCTTAATGCTGTTTTGCTGTCGTAAACAGAAATGAACGTTGGATACAAAACACACAAAAATCCATTTTCGATCTGTAAAAATACTTTGTTTAAATATTGTTTAAAAACAATTTATTACATATTTACCTTATACCTTTAATTCCTCTAGGCAAAAAGTAAATCTTTACTTTATTTTAAAGTAAAGATATCCTTTACTCTGGATAATAATATTTAGAACTGGAGTTAACTGCATTAAATCTTTCTTTTTAGATAGCATTTCCTGGTTAGCAACCAGATTTGATGGTAATACTTAAATATTTTTTAACCATCACCGAAATTTTTGGTTTTGTGGTTATTTAAAATTGCCATAGAGTCGACTACTTATCTTTTTTATTTTTGTTTATTTTTTAATTACGTCGTTATTAATGTACTTTTCTTATATTTAATTTTATATTCATCTAGCGGTAAAACCACGGAAAAGAAATAACATAATAAAAATTCTAAATCAAGTAATTTTTTTATATATTTTTTAAAAAATGTTTATTCCAAACACCAGATAAATTATGTGGTCAAAGCAATACTTACCACAGTTTTTTCATGTTTATATAAAACAAGTAGAAACACCATCATTATAAATACTCTTAATATCATCCCTGGTAATTCCCAAACTTTTTCTATAGAGTAATCTTTAGAATTTTGACCATAAATTACTCCTACAGCGCAGGTTATGGGCAATATAGTGGTTAGTATTCCATATATTAATAAAGTAGGGTTCAAATACAGGTCGGCTTGTTTATATATACCGCATTTCAAGTATTCTTATAAAATCCCTCAATAGTTTTATAATAGAACACTTCGCCGTCTCGTTATTTTTATTTTCCAATTTTGTGCAAGAAATTCTAGTAGCCAATTTTTTCATAACAAACTTTTGACAATTTCGAGAAATTTTTGTAGTCGTTACTAACATAATAATGAAAGTTAAACAGAGCATCAAGTCAACATGCATTGCAGCTAGTGCCAATACATCTATAGCTTTTGCAAATTCCATAGTAGATTTAATTTTTACGACCAAATAAGGCACCCCAAAAGTAATCCGTGCAGTGCACATTATAGCACTGTTATGTATGTAAAATACTAAATAATTAAACGATGATTTATTCTTAATAATAAATGTATAATATAACGAATGTAGCATTTGTTCGATGCGATTATTGCATGTCGAAATGGCGATGGATGGCTGGCGTGGTATGCGCAGTGGTTGGAGCAGTGGCGTAGCATCAAACATAACAAGAACAAATTGAATCAATGTAATAATCTTGCTTTTGTAAAAGAGGTTTGGACATCTTTAACTTCCAATCTTGTAAGTAAGCGCTCAATATCATACAAATTTTTTATAATATTTAGAGTTGTAAAAGCTGAATATTAAAACAATTAACGCTCTTATTACATTTAGCAGGTTTATAAAATTGAAGATACGGGGCGTTATATCTTGTTTATCAAATTTTAAAAGTAGACCGATATACCAACAAGACAAAGCTCTAACGAACAACAACAAAATGAACCACATTGTCATGTGCACTTTTGATTTAATTATTTTTATTTGCAGACTATCACTGTTATGCGAACATTCTATGTAAAAAGAGGGAATCCCACAAAAAGAAGTGAACCAAATTGACCGCTTTGTTGTACACCCGATACAATTTTCTGCATGCATTCTCCGAGCAATATGATAATTTTACTCAACTAAAATATAAAAATGTATTTATACAAATAATTATAGTAGTATAATTTACGTTATGATTATTTTTACAGATTACCCCATTAGGATTTCATTGCAGTTATTGTGTGAAAAAACTTTTACTAAAAAGCTTACAGCAGGCTATAGGTTGTGTTCCTGTAGTTTTTTTGTTTAAAATTAGTTTTGCCCATGTTTTAATTAAATTATTGTATTTGTTATGTTGTAAAACTACTAAAATTTTATGGTTGTCGTTCAATAAATTAATAATATAAACATTTTTGTAGATTAAGATCTCAAATTAGATGAATATAAAAATGAATCTAATAATTGAACCTGGACTTTTGTTTTCCAGTAAGGACATAATAATCTTTCTGGTATTTATAGAACATAATATCATATTCAATTAATATTGGTTTTTAACAGGTTGCAATAAATGGAAAAGAGATAAAGAAAGAACAACATGGTTGTAAAGGGAGCATATATAATTTCTATGCCCCCTTCCCACTCGGGTTTTAATTTTTAAAAAAATATTATTTATCATAAAATTTAATTTTAAATAGTGGGTTCGAGGTTACATGCAAATTTTATAGAGCATAAGACTTTTCAAACTTTTAAAATAAATTTTTATCGTTTAAAACTTTCAATATCAAATACGGTCATTCAAAATATGTTAGATAAATGTTACCTAATATGGGCATAAAACGTTTATGTGCGTCAAATATGCGTTCGCCTTATCAAACAAATTCGTCAACAAATGTTTCCCAATACTTGATAAATTTAATCTTCAATTTCAAAACTAGCAATTAAATAAATCAAATTTTAATAAAATCAATTTTTAACTCTACCAAATCTTCTTTTAAATTCACAACTGTCGCTTCCGTATTCAAAGCAACTTCAGAATACGAAATCTTCAGATTTCCAAAATTTTGAATCTTTTAGCACTTTCTAAATAATGAATTAAAACGTTTATTTTAATCAAAATCACTTTTACTCTCAAAAAATCATCAAAATATTAAATTGATACTTCAACGGACAAACGTCAGTCCGCTGACTTTTACGCTTCCCGGCATAAAGCATAGTTTCCTTCTCTTTTACCAACTTTGTAACAAAAGTAAACATTTTACAATTTTTAAATATGCAGTATATTGTCGTGTTTTGAAACGTAAGAATCCTTATTTTATTTATTTTGTAAATTATTTTGAAGTTTGTTTTTGTTTTTGTTGTAAATTCTTTATTTGTAAGTAGACTGTACATAAAGTTTTAATTGTAAATAATTAGTTTGGCAATAGAAATAAGTGGGAGGATGTGTTCAAGAAGGTTAGTCTTGGTCAGACTCCGCGGTGTCTCTAAGGCGGCATGAGTGTTAATTCCCGTCAAAGTTATTATTTGAATTTTGATAAATTTTAATAAAAAGAAAAGTAAATTTAATTTGATAAAAGTTGTTTTTATTGAAGTGATGTGCAAATTGATTAAAAATTTAAAAAAATTGAAATTGTTTTGCTACAAAATTTGGGGAACTGTCACGTATCTTATCACACGATTTTAACTTTTTCCTATTGATTACACAGGTCAACACGATTTTTGACTTCGATAAGAGGTTATGAAATTTTGATAAATCTATTGATAGTTAGACGAAAAAAATATATATGCCCTGAAAAAGTTTGCTTTTGTATCCAGGAGAGCGGTTGACCAGTATTTTAGAAAATCCATAATTGAAATTTTTATTTATTGATAAATTGAAACTAATGTAATTGTATGTAATTTTTATTAACTTTTACGATCATATCAGATTACAAAATAGTAAAAAAAAGTTTTTAAAGTGAACCCTATTACTCTTTTTTCTATGTTCATAAGTACTTTCTCTCACTAAACCCCCAATGTTGTTCCCCATCATACTTTCGTTGTATTGGCTCTGATAACGTTGTTCAAAGTTCATAATATCATGATGAAAATGTTCTCCTTGTTCTTCCGAGTATGTTCCCATATTGCTTTAAAATTTATCTAAATGAGCATTCAGCATATATGTACTTTGAGAGACATTCTGCCACCCATAGTTTTAAATTTTTTTAACATGTTTTTAACTTTTTCTTCATGTGCCATATCCGATTCCCCGGACGTTGGCGCCCTCTCTCCTATGCTTGTGTTGTGCGTTTGAAGTATTATCATGCACATAGGGGACCTAGTGCTTAAAGCAGGCTTTGAACCGCGGGAGTGTATACACTTCATCTTCAGAGAGAGTGTACCAGGCAGATTAAACCTCGGTGGTTTGTCATTGCCTTCCAAGGAGAGACGGTCAAAATAAAATTTTTACTAAGCCCGGAGTCGAACCAGGCATTCAGCATTAGCAGCAACACACTTAACCGCTTTAACTGACAACCGTCAACCGTTTTCAACTAACTCTTGGTGAACTCTTTTGCAATTACTATAAGCAACATGTGGAGCCCAGGACTTGTCTAGATTCCGAACAGGGCAGTTAAAATTGGCTTCATAAGCTTCACTAATCTTTTCACATGCGTTTAAATAAAATTTTGTATCTTGCACTTTAATAAATACCCACATTTATAACAAAATGCATCAGAATCATATTTACACCTTTTTGACGACATTTTAACCTCTACACGGAAAAAAAAAATTACTTGGTTCAAATAAGTACCACTTGAATCAAGAAATTCTGTTTTCAATAGCCGCACAAAAATATTTTCTTGTTGTAAGAAAAAAATATTCTTGATTTAGTTTTCTTAGATCACATAAATATATTATTAAATTAAAGAATGATGTTTTTAAACCAAGTAGTTACAAATTTATTTGTTTTAAATAAAGAACATTATTGAATTAAGAAGTTGTGTTCTCATTAACCGCAAATACATATTTATCTTGATTCAAGAAAACTAATTTTAAATAAGTTTCTTAAATCATGTAAGTACATCGTTAAATTAAAATATAATTGTTTTAAATGAAGTAATACAGCATTTGCTTGATTCAAATAAATATCATTTGAATTAAGAAATTGTTTGTTTTAAATAGCCGCAAATAAATATTATTTTGATTTAAGAAAAACATATTTTTAGGTAAGTAATGTTCATTCAAGTAAGGATATTCTTAAGTTTAAAAATTGAATTTCTTTCATAACGAAAGTAATTATTATTTTAAATCAATAAAATCCAAATTTTGAAATTCAAAAAGTAGGCAGGTATATCGTCGTACTAGAAGTGAAGAGAGCTAAGCCACAAAAATTGAAAAAAATACAGTTAACTTCATCTCATCAATCAAAAAACAATGAAGAATATAGTGGTGAATACAGTTAAGTAATTTTTTTATTCTAACATTGAATTCCGCTAATCTGTGAATGATATAACATCACATTATTTTAGATGACATTTTAAAACTCTTTTTGCTAATTATCTCAAAATAGCAAATGTGAGGCTTAGCTCTCTTCACCTCTAGTACGACGATATTTAAAGTAATTAAACAAATAATATTTTAAAATAAAAATTTTATTATTTATAATAACCATACTTATAACTATGTTACATATAACCAACTTAAGATTACTATAATTAATACAACATTGAAAAATTTGTTTGATTTAACCTGTCTAATTAACCCGATACTCCCTTTCAATTAATATAATTTTAGTTTTTAATCACATGAAATAAACTTTTCACTACCTTTGTTATAAATTATCGTGGGTAAATTGGAAAGAATATCTTTAATAAAAATAATATTCATTTGTGAAGATGCTATAACTTTATATGCCCTGTAATGTAAGTTAAAGTTTATAACTTTAAGATAATTGAATACAAAATAACAAAGATGAGGGTTTTCCTTGTTTATCAAAATATTTCTAATTTCTCCAAATTGAGGTTCCTCTTTTTCGTAACCCACCATTACAACATCTGAAATTTTATAAGTAATTCCATTTATAGAGTACCATTTAGTCGTAATCGAATTATTGAAGACAATTGAATGTTTCAATTGAATATCATCATTAATATTATTATTTTCTATAAAATCATTATATTCGATTTTACCAAAATCAATAACATCAGATAAACCAACATTTGAAATTAATCTAGTGAGAAAATTTAATTGCACTCGAAAAGCTAAAGTATATGGTAAATTTCTACGGGTAGAAATATTATTTGCATTACTTTTAAGAACCTTATGCTTGGCTTCAAACCTTAAACATGATAATTTTATAAGAGGACCAACTTTTAACAATATTCTTTGATAATGTAATAAAAAATGATGTTTAGGCTTTAAATTACGTTTAAAGAGAGATATATATATCTCATGATGTTCCGTAATTAAACACTGAAGTAATTCTATTGTTTGGGTAGATACAGAATGTGATGTAAGAATATTGGTAATCTGTAATAGTTTTAGATAGAATGTCCATATGGAATCATCACTAGGAATCAAATCACCAATTATAAAGCGAAAATTATTTACCAAGCATAACATTTCCGAAGCAGACATAATAATACATTCGCTAATTAAATGTTCTTTTTTAATTTTAGGTGGTTTATTTTTTTCAGAAGATTTGTATAAAAAATATTTAATTTTTGAATTCAAACATTCTAGTGTAAAATAGTTTTTTGCAATCAAATTTTTAATAATCAATGCCATGTCGTACCTATGCACACCTTCAAATAAGTCGTGCATTACATCACATGCCCAATTATCATATACATGAAAATTCTTTAAATCATGCCAAACACAGTCTTCTTTAATTCCAAATGATAAGGTTTTTAAATGATCAATATAATTATCTTGCAATTTAATGGATTCTTCATGTTCTACGCATTGTTGTTTAGTAATAGTTTTAGAGGTAATACAAAATCTGCAGAAGTATGTAGCGCTAAAACTTTCAACATATCCAAAAATAGAATGCAAACCCAAATTATCACCTACAATTAAAATTACTTCAAAATATACTTGAATATTTTTGTTATCTACATAAATGGTGATTCCCGACTCCTGTAAAAACTTCAATTCATTTAGCAAAGGATTAAAAATTGCCCTATTGCCAAAAACTGATCTATCCGAACTATGAAAAAGAATAGCCAAAAATATATTTTCTAGCCTACTAGAATATTCTGGAGGAATAGACGCTATAGTATAATATACTGCACCTAATTTGTGAATACCTGCATGACTCCCAAGAGGATTTCCACATTCAAAGTCATCAAAATATAGAATTATCGGAAATACAATTTTATTTTCATATTTAGCTTGAAGTGATTGCCACAAAGATCCTTGAAGTAAATTATTTATACAGTTTTGTGAAAAATTATCTTGCGAGCACTTTTGATAGTTAAGAATTGTTTCAAAAACACCAGGAAGTTCTAGAAATACACGTAAATTGGATTTCATAGGAACAAGTGTAGATGTCACATTTTTGAGAACCATGGTCATTTGATTAGTATTATTTTTATGTTCCTCGGGGCAAGTACCAACTACATATTGCACAGGTTTAATCAACTTATCAGATTCATGAAAAAATTTTACTCTTCGATATTCTGTGTGTAAATTACAAACAATAAAGATATTACGCACCATATTTATCATATTTTTTAAGTTTTCAAACAGTGGTTGCAATTCACCATCATTCAAATTTAATTCTATTATTTCTAAAAGTATACCTATTGCTTTAGAAGACAATAATTCCGAAACTGCATTTATAATTGTCTGAACTGAAGAACGTGGCAAGGAAATGTCATCATACAGTTTTGATACAAACTGTGCTACGGAATTTTTTAAAAAATTTTCAAATAAAATAAATTTTGATTTCATGTGGTCACCTGAAGTACACGTTTTCTTCATTTGTGGGTATGTAGATGTTGGTAATAAGTTTTCTGAATCACAAAAGTTATTTTCAAAAGTAGATATTGACCGAGCGGGAGAATTTGTTATTTTGTTGTTATTACCGATGGCATTAATTTTTAGTATTTTGTTAACGTGGCTGTCGTCTAAATGACGTTTAAAAACATCTTTCCTTTGAAAAGATCGCAAACATGTACTGATAGGACATATAAAGTTATTTGTCATTTTATGGTAATATTCCAAATGTATCAAGAGTTTTTTTGTAGTGTCAAATATTCTTCCACAGTGACAATTCATATTGGTAATAAGTAATAACTAATAACTAATTACTAAACTATTAAATATCAAAACTATTCAATTATAAAAAAAATGAAAATCGATTAAAATTAGTATATATATATAAAATTACACAATTATGAAGATTAACTTTTAATGCTAGTCCCTTAATGCCTTTAGTAAATGTGAAATATGGGGAAATTGCTTGTCTTGCTTTGTATGAATTTTAAAAAGTCCTTTTTGAATAAGTGTCCAAATATGCTCACTTTGTAAGGGATATTTTGCATTAAAAATATGAAATATCTTGAAGAGGATATCGAGACCCTTAATTAAAGAATTAAATTGATACCTTATTGTATCCACTACTACAAACACTGATTGAATGTTTTGCAAATTTTCACCAACTACTAACAAATATGGTTGAACTGGTTGTTTTCTACAAATTCCCTTCTGCTTTTGTTTCTCTATGGTAGTTTCTACGTCACCTGCAGTCTAAAGAAATATATTTAGTATGATAATTGAAGACTTGAAGTAAATAAGGGGCATCATAATTAAAGTTAACAGGGCATTATAATTTAAAAGGCGACTTAAAGCAAAACTCATGATTTTTATTGGTCTCATTTGTCATTAATTTGACATTAAATTGTGTATTTTTATTCGTTTACTTAGCTTATTCATAATAGAATTATCTGTTAACTTTTATTATGAAATTGAACCTAAGTAAGTGCCAATAAAATATTTTTTAATAAATAATGAAAAACTCGTTATTTATTGATATGATAAGAAACAGCAAGTTGACACATGCGACATCATAAGGTTATATAAATTAAAGCATTGGCCGTGCATATTTACATAGCCCGATATTGACGTTAAAGGCGAGATGGGAAACATAGCCCACTTTAAAGGAATAAAACTAATTTTAAAATTTTTGGCACTTAGCACGTTTTTCACTTCAGGTCTTCAATAATATTTCATCTAAAAAAAACTTACATTTGCACGAATAATAATACTCTCTATGGATTCAATAATTGAAAATTTCACGGTGTCATGCTTAGAAATTTTAATTGTCCCTTTTGGAGGTATTATATGGCATAATAGCTGTATTTCACAAATAACTTTTGAATCTAAAAAATAAATAATTATTCCTACCGCTCAAGTGACCAATAATTCAAAACTGATAATATAATAATAATAAATTTATAATTTATAAATTATAATAGTTATTTTGAAAATAATAATATTTATTATCAAAAAAATAATGCAAAACACGATATATAAAAAGCTAAATCCTAATCTAATCCTAAGCTAAGCTATAAAAGCTAAATAAGCTAATAAAGTTGGAGCTAAATCCCTCATCCTGTATTCTTCACATACTGGATCTCAACTTGAGGGAGAAAAATGTAAACAAAGTTAAAATATAGACAACATACCAATTAGGGAGTCTTCAGATTCGGAAATAATGGAATATGTAGATAACAGATCCTTATCTCTAATTTTTGTTATATCAGAAACAGACACAATTGTGTCAATAAATTTCTTCCAATTTGTAAATAATAGGTGCAATGGGCAATTTCCGTAATAAAACTGAAAATCTAAATTTATCTGAAAAAATACATATAATAAAGTGTGGCTATAATGCTTTTATATTATACAAACCAATTGTTCTGCACGAATATCCTTTAAAATTGGCCATTCATTAAGAAACTCTTGCACGGTACGTTTTTCTGATTTTTTTCTCGATTTAATTGTGTCTTTCCATTTACGTAAAACTTCCTCCCAAGGTTCGGTGTAGTGTTTAAGGAATGCGATTCCCTCAGCCTGATCGTTTTCTAAAAATAGTAAATAATTCAATATAATAAATGATTATAATACTTGTAATAAATTTTTTATTGAATCTATTACCTTCCGACTGTATTCCAGCAGATGTTGATGGCTGTTCTTCTAATGTATCATCTAACTTTCTTTTAGATTTATATTTTACAGTTTCTCCACATTGATAGAGTATATTTCTTACTTTATCAACCAATCGTCCTTTTGCTAAAATACCTTTACTAGTACCGGTTTCCCTTTTCGGTACGTAAGGAATATAATACCACAGATTAAATATACTACAGATAGCTCGCGCTTATGGGAGAACGGGAGTCCGTTATTCATTTATTTGGAAGCCAATTCTCTTAGTATGGAAGCCATTCACTATATATCGTAGAGGCGCTGACTATTCGTGTTTTTTCGTGATTAGTACTTTTCATTTCTCTTCTAGCCGCGGTTGAGGTAAAATCGTGCTACCAGCCATTGATTATCACACATCGACATTTTTTATAAGGCGTCTTAAAGAAAGAGCGTGGGATGATCGGGTACTTACGGAAGTTGTCTTTCTAGTACCCCACCAGCAATATATTATAAGAATAGGCAGCCCGCTAGAAATGAATAAAATACATTACGCGAGCTATCTGTAGTATATTTAATCTGTGATAATACGTAGAACAAGATTCGTTTGGGAAAAGGGCCGTTATTTTGTCACACAGTAAAACATATTGATCATGTTTTAAACGACTAAAATACAAAATTTGTATAAAAAAATAACAATAGATTAAAAATATCAATTTACTGCGTGAGAATGTATTTATATAGATATTTTATAAGAATATCCACCAATTGCCTTCTATTTGTGTCATCTAATTTGGAAAATTTTTGGTAATACGACAAAATTTTATTTCCATATGTAGAATTTTCTAATAATTTTTTCAAATCAAAAGTAGGGAAAATATTTCCTATACTTCTATCTACATCTTGTAAACCACGAAATGAAGTTTGTCGGTTCTCCTCTGGTATTACAACTAAAGATTCGGATGAAGTAGTTAGTAGAGAATCCGCCGATTCCGTATCAGTTTGGCTATCCTGAAGGAAATAGTAATTAGGGGTTTTCAAATAAGCAGACGAAATCCTTAGTCACAAACTAAATGATTCAAGAATTGATTGATTCAAACATTTTTAATGTTTCTACTTACTCGGGGTTGGCGATATACTTGGTATTTTGATATAAATTTTTTTCTTAATCCTAAAATTGGTATTAGTTCTTTTAAATCTTTTTCATCTAAATCATTGAAAAGTTCTTCATCAATTTGATTTTCTGAAACAAACTAAAGTAATGGAATAAACTACTTAATTAGGTACCCATCTACATGAATTTTAAAATATTCTGAAACAAAAACAAGAATAGTTTACGATTCATTTTTTATAACATTGCAAATTGTTGCATTCGTAGAATTTCTACGGCAAGATGCTATTCTAGCATCTTGCGAATTGCAAAACCTTGAAAGTTAATACTGGCGCATTACGGTGTCGCGCGGGATTTCCCCCAGTGTGGTTTTTGTCAATAAATGATATACTTTTTTAATACCCAAACAATATGAAAATCATTTTAACAAAAAATAAATTAGTTTAACGTTATTTATTAAAATACTATCATACGATACTACGTATTATATACATAGGTATACATACCTTCAAAAACGCCTTGCAAATTTTCCAATCCCCATTCCAATAATTTGTCACTTACAAATTTATCCATAACCATAATAATATACTATACACTCGTAAAACACTGAACTAGGTACTCTCAAATTATATATTAAAAAATTAATTAAAAAATTATATTTATTATTTATTATCCGCAGTACATTAACAGCATGTAGCATCGCAGGTTCGCACAGTAATAACGCAATATAAAAATAAATTCTGCAAGTTATAAATGTGCATTACAAGAAATGTTATCTTTGCGCAAGCTTTTGGTCTCCGTTGAACGTCTTTGCTGACAACATAAAAATTTTTTTACGGAATTAATAAGTTACTTCGATTAAGAATATTATTGATATTCATGTATCTAGAAAACAGTATTCTTTATTCCAAAGAAATTTTCTTGAATTTAAATAACATTTCAAGTAAAAAATATTCTTTGCAGAAGACAACTGATATTTTTACTACAAACATATTTTATTGCGTAAAGAATTTATATTTTTAAATGAAATAAATAATTTCAAGAATATATTTATTCTTTATTTAAGAAAACCTTTTTTTCTGTGTATGAGTCTTCTAGAAAACATTCAATTGTTGTTTATTACTTAAATGACATCTGTAGACATCGTTTGAATGTTACGACCCCCTCATTTTTTGGGGTATTTTTCAATATACCAGAACTATTTAATATCTCTATGATAACTCAAAAATTTGATTATTATCATAACTACTATAAAAGCAAACTTTATATGGAATATGGGTACTTTTCCTTTATTTTGGAGCATAATGATTAGAAAAATCATAAAATAAATTTTAGGACAAAGAAAAAAATTGTTTTTGTCGAGTTGTGTTATTGGTATAAGGACACTTTTCTAAGCATACTAGAACAAAAATTTTGTTGGTTTATAAATTAGTTCTCGAAAAAATCGAATTTGAAAAATGTAAAATTTACATGTATTTTAGATACACCTTTTAACACGGCTGTATGATTAGCCGTTGTTGTGTAACAATCGTGGTTTATATACGATTTTTTCCACTACTAGATTTATTACCATTTTTTTGAAGTTTTAAATATTAAATCAAATGACAATTTTGTTTTGTTTTGTTGATTTGACAGGTGTTGGTAAATTTAGGTTAGCTGTCATAATTAAATTCCAGTTTTTAAAAATATTTGAAACGAAATTATTCCATTACAATAGCGTTTTGAAAGTTCAAATTCATTTAAATAGTATCTCTTGGTTATACAAAATTGTTTTTTTTACCACTAACATGAGAAATCACCATTATCTACCCCATTTCTCTAATGAGAAGTAAAATTTCTCACCCTAGGTAAATAACGATAACAAAAAAATACCTAGGTAAATAATAAAATATTTTTAATGAAATGAACAGAAACTCTATTATTATTAACTTAATTCTAAGCAAGAACCAAATAAACTCTGAAATTCACGACTGTAAAATGATATAACAATAATTATTATAGTAGATATTATATAAAGAAAAAATTATTTAACTAAATTTAAAATTGCATTTCATTAGTTTCATTTTGTTAATTTGACAACTAAACACCCACACTACTTGATATTTCAAAATACTTGAAAAATAAGTAGGAAGCAACTAAAGCTATATTTATCAACATCTAATCAAATCAAATATAGTAATATATCAGTGTTAGTAGTAAAAAAAATTCTATATATACTTCGGTTGAGAAGGCCATTATACACCTCACACATTATATCCTTCGGCGCTACGCGCCTCAGGATATAAACGTGCTCGGTAAATAATGGCTCACTTCTCAACCTAAGTGTATAATATACTATTTTTAACAACATTTGTCTTATAAACATTCGCTAAACTATAGAAAAATATCAATATGTTCATTATTAACTAGTAGTGTATAATGAAAAAATTATGCACCAGTTTGAAAAACGTCACTTCAGGTGCGAATTGGCTAAGTTATATTGATAGCCTATATGACTAGTAGTGGAAAAATATAATTATGCTATCTATAGACTTGAAACAGCATTGCAGGTGGCGCCGCGGTGTCGAAAAGTAAAATAAATTATTGTATAGTATTGTGAGTGTTTGTATACAGATATACAAGATTTATATTTATTTATGCTTTTGAAAACAACGAACGAGATATTTTTGTATTAGTGAGTTTAAATATTGTGGTGTTTCAAAGGGATTCGCACCTACCCTGTGCATCCTAAAGAAAATTTTGATTTTATAAAGTTTAAATTGTAACATTGTAAATTAGACAGGTGGGTGCGAATCGACGGAGAGACCAGGGTTTTTGCCACGGGTCGCTGCAAGAGTAAGCGGTGCGACTTTTGGCTCGTTAATTTTGATTTTGTGAAATTTATTTTTGAGATTGTGAGTGACATTTTGAGTTTGATTGAATAAAGTAATTTTATGCAAATGCATTATTGCGCTTTTTTGGAGGTATATTTTTGAGATTTGGAATTATTTTAGATATTTTTTTTATGAGTGGCTACTGAACTATAATTAATTTTTGATTGATTTGGAAAAGGAGAAGTTAAAATTATAAATTTGAATTTGCATTGTAAAATTGGAAAATTGAAATTATGTTCGTAAGGAAAGAACGTGCGAGGTAGATAAGCCGACGTGAAATGAAATGAAGTTTTATTTTTAACATTGAATTTAAATTGGATTGCATTTAATAATTATTTTTGGATAATTTATTAATTTATTTTTGCAAGAACAAATTTTTTTCGTTTAATTATTACAGTATTGTGTTAATGGCACTTGTTAATGCAAGGTATGATTTTGTATATGTGGATGTCGGGTGTAATGGCAGAGTAAGCGATGGTGGTGTTTATAGCAATTGCAATTTAAGTACTTCAATACAAAAAAATCTTTTAAATTTTCCCGATGATAGTAATCTCCCAAATTCGGATATTAAGGTTCCATATATAATAGTTGGTGATGAAGCTTTTCGTTCATCAACAGAATTATTAAACCTTATGGACGACAAACAACTACAGAGGATAAAGTTAACTATCGGTTAAGTCGTGCCAAACGAATGGCGGAAAATGCATTTGGCATTTTAGCCAATAGATTTCAGGTGCTATAAAGAGAAATAATTAATTTGTATCTAGAAAAGGTACAGAGTATCACATTGGTTTGCTGTACATTGCATAATTATATTAAACGAAAAGATCCCAAAAAGTACTTAATCGAAATGGAAATACAGCTGATGTAACTCTCACATCTGGCGCATGGAGGCAACATGTCTATGTGACAAATTTAGAGCGGTGTAATGTAAATAGAAGTTCAAATCAGTCCTTAGATATAAGAAATCAATTCAAAATAAATCAATATTTTAACACTAACGAATTTGTACTCTGGCAATGGGAAGCCATTAAAAAATTTAATTTTTAATTTCAGCAACATCATCTTCACGCATTAAACGTTCGTCTGTTGCGTCACTCTTGGTCTTCCCATCTTCTTCTGGGCCGGCCCACATTTCTTTTGCCTCTGGGTTTATATGTGTACATCTTTTTTGGGAGGCGTTCTATGCCCATTCTTTCTATATGTTCTTTCCAAGATCTTCGATATTCTTTTATTCTGTCGTAAGTTGATTTCACTTTTTAATTTAATGTGTTATAATATAGGTTATATTAAATTTATTCTTAATCAAATTTTAAAAAACTATTAACTTAACAATAAAATTTATTTATTACATTACATCCAATTTTTTCTTTTTAAACTATTTTTTCGTGCATTATACATAATGGTGTCTATTTCGAATCTTGCCTCGTTAATTATTTCAGGATCATCAATTTCGGCTAGTCTCTGAGCTAAGTATTGGCCATAAAGCTGAAATTCACTTACTACCGGCATTGACGTTATGAAATTTTGTTGCAGGGACTCTAAAGTTTCAACAGTTTTTTTAAACATTTCATCAGTCCAATTGCTTGGAAGCTCTCCCTGCTGATTATTTTGTAATTTTTGTTTTTTGAACTCGAAGGTTGCGTTGCTTCACTTTAGTACGCGCCGTTTTCGATTTCGCTAGAGTTCATTATTTCTTGCATTGATAAATCAAGTTGGGTTTCCCCAATATCTTACATCTAAATACAAGGAAGTAATAAACAAAAGTAAACACTGAAAAACAAATAAGTGTTAACTTTAAAAGCTAAGGAACTTTCTCCTTTCCTAGTGTGAGGTGGCCGAGCTTGCCTTGTTGTTTTTTCTGGGTTTGGTGTACAGAAATTAAAATTGAAAATCTTTGTAATAAAATTTATTTTCTACTCTACATTAATGTTCCATTTCGTATCATGGATAAATATCAACTGACCGCTCCTGTCTCGCCTTTTGCTTGCGAGCATCCGGTCGTTATCTTAGAATGTCCTTTCTTACTAGGAGTTCATCACACTAGCTTTAATGTACGGAATTAAAAATAATAATTTGTCGTACCACCACACCGTCGGTTCATATAAATCTTCGGTCCCAGCACCACTCCGTTTGCTTTCTTTCACTTTATTGTGTTTGTGCGTGAACTGCGACCTAATATTAGTAATCTTTTTCTTCATATCCTCTATGGTTTCAGCGTCACATTTCATGTATTTACAAATTTTGAAAATCGCATCTTTTCGGGCGTGTTTATTTTTGTATAAGCTGCTTGTTGTATCAAACCAACACGGGTATTTTTCGTAGCATTCAATTAGCTTTGAAGTCAATCTACACGACCAATCCATTTGAATAATAAATCATAAAAACTCAATAAATTCAACAACAAATCAATTAATTAATTAGCTTTTGTTTTATTTTATATACTTGAGGTAAACCAACTTAAAATTATTATTGCTTAGTAGGGTAAATAATAAATTCATTGTGAATTGTAAAAGATTAATTCTCATCCCAAAATTATTTCACATAAGTCAATCTTCTTGGGCATTAGGGGATGCAGTACAAATAAAAGACAAACGGGAACATCTACTAGTTTTGATTTTTAATTAAATCATCATCAGGACTGCAAAAAATATAACAAAGGCAAATAAGATGAGTACGAGTCGCAACAAAAATCATACTAATTTTATCTCGTAACCCAGGTGTTGAACGCTTTCTCAAAAAACTGCAATACATCAGATAAGTATGAGCGTAAAGGTGTGTAAGTCCGGCACGAACACCGCAATATCACAAATACAAAATTAAAAACATAAACAGGAGAACTGTAAAAAGGATCCACCTGTAGTTAAAACAAATTGTCAAAATATTAAAACATAAACAAGATAAACCAGTGTAAAACTAGCGCCGCCACAACAATACACACAAAAATATAAAGGTTTCTACATTAATGCCTACAGCAATCAAAAAACAAGAGCGTCAAAAGACACTTCACGGCAAATCAGTTAAAAGGTAAAGAGATGCTCAGATAAACCAGTTTTTTTAGAACCATTTTTGGCATCTCTGATGTGTTGCTTAAGTCTGTTATATAAGAGTTGTTTGGTCTGTCCTATGTAAGAGCTGCCGCATTGGCAGATAAATAAAATTAAAATTAATTATAAATAAAATTAAATTTTATTTTGTTTTTGTATATTATAGCCTTGAAAATGGGACAATAAAGATCCCGAAACGTCGGACAATCGTATTGTTTTATTTGACCGCATATCTCGACAATTTTTTCCCAATATATATTTATGTTTATATTTATATATATTGCTGCGATCTTATGCGCGCCTCTTATCTCGTTAATGGGATTACGTAGGTTCTCGAATGTGGAAAATTGTTACAAGTAAACAATAAAATAACGGTTTTTATAATTTTTATTTGCAAATTTAAAATATAAAAAAAAATAGGAACAAATGTTAAACAATAGCAAAAAACTCACGCAAATAGCCGACCCCAGCTTTTCTATAAACAAAACACTGTTATCTTCCTTCTTTTTGTTCTTCACCGACCGCTCTGCTAAATATCTGACTAATTGTCTTCAAACTTTCGTCGACCAACTGCTTTCAAATCTTTTTCTGACTAATTGCCTTCAACCTTCGTCGACCGACCGCTTTACAAATCTTCTTCTGACTAATTGCCTTCAACCTTCGTCGACCGATCGCTTTACAAATCTTCTTCTGACTAATTGCCTTCAAACTTTATTCGACTGACTGCTTTCAAATCTTTTTGTCACCCGCTTTATTATCAATTGATTAATTAATAATCGCCTTGGATATCCATTTTTTTTACTGTCTTCTTTTTTTTTACATCTCGATTTTTTAGTATTTAAAATATTGCTGTTGTCGGCATTTACGTGAGTCATTATACAAACATAAAATAAAAAATCAAATTCGAAACAAAAAACTTACTAACTAGACAAACATAAAATATTAAACAAACACTGAAATCAAAATTAAGAATATATAAAAATAAAACACACATTAGTAATAAAATGTTAAAATAGAGTTTTGCTTTGTGGTTCCTCTAGTTGCAAATACCGTCATTTTATTGCTAAGTTCGCAACCCATTTTCATCACTTAGTGCGGACACAACAATATTTTATATTTATATATATTGAAATGATGTGAAATTTAAAAAAATATTAATTTCACCACAAACCAAAAAAATTACCACGGCTAGCTTTTTCAGTCGTCGAGCAAGTATCGTCAGGGGTGAGTTCACCTGTTCGCTCTCATTAACGACGGAAGAAAAATGCTCCTCCAAAAATAACCAATTCACAATGTAAAATACAATTTAAGTTCAATGTAATGCAAATATTAAATTGTTATTGGGCTCGTACTTTTAATTTTAACGTTTATCTAAATCGCCTGCTTATCACTATCGACATTCGTTCCTACGAATGCAAATTTAACTTTTCAATTTCAAGTATCCAAATCGAATTCATTATTCGAAATATTCTCTTTTCCAAAATTTAATCATCCAAATCAAGCCAAGTCGATGCACTACCGTTCGGTAGCAAACCATCAAATAATCCAAATTAACTTCAAATCTCAAAATTATGCTTCCAAAATAACAACGAAATAATGCACACGCATCAAATCCACTTTATTCAAATCAAATCAAAATAAAATATTACTTACAAATATCAAAATTATCAAAACTCAGCGGGCATACAAAGTCACGCACCCGCTGTCGGCCATAGTTGGCCAAAGAAGCCACTAATTTCCTGTCATTGATCCCCACCCAACAAATTCTACAATCTTACAACTTAATTATTATAGCCAATATTTCACCAAAATGCATAGGGTGAGTCGCAATCATTTTGAAACACCACATCAAACCCCCGATGCTAATTGCTAATTTCGCAAAAATCCGTGCGTGTTTCAAAAATAAATCTAAAAAAAAAAGATATTATCTACAACATTACAATATTTAAGCAAAATAAATCCAAATTCAAAAATCAAATAAAATAAAAAAGGCTTATCTCTTCAAAAACAATTTTTCATTCATCATTATCTACTATCTCCTTCTGTTTTGTTCACTTTTCTTTTATTTTTTCTTTCGAATCTTCCACAGATTGATTTTAGATTTAGGCGTCCACTTCACTGGTGTCTTCTTTCTTCTCCTCCTCCGACTCATCCAAAACTTCCAAGTTTTCTCATTTTTTTTCATAGCTTTCCGTTTTGTAGCTTCTTGCTTTTTAAATTTTAATTTTTCAGTTTCTACGTTTACCACTTCTAAATTTTCAGCTTCTTGTCTTATAATTTTTAGTTTTATCGCTTGTAATCTTACAGTTTCACGTTTTTCTGCTTCTAGTTTTACCATTTCTAATCTTTTATCTTCTTGTTGTGCTGCTTCCAATTTTTCAATTTCCAATTTTATGGCTTCTTGTTTTGTTGCTTCTAATTTTTCAGCTTCTAGTCTTGTAACTTCTTGTTTTTCAATTTCCAGTCTTTCAGCTTCTTGTTTTGTTGCTTCTAGTTTTAGAATTACTAATCTTTCAGCTTCTTGTTTTTCCACTTTCAACATTCTTTCCTTTACAGTTTCTCTTTGCAATTTCGCATCCATACATTTTATTAATTCCATTAGTTCACCCGTTTGCTGGTTAAGTGCTTGCATTATTTGTGCTTTAGTTACTTTCGCTAGTTGTTCCATTTTTTGTTTGTTATTTTCCAATTTAGATGAAATTGAATCTAATCGAGCCCCACAGTATGGACGACAATTTATCTGTAATGATCAAATTGGTAAATCGAGATGGTTCAAGCCCCACACGTTGCGGCGCCAGTTGAAATGTTGTGAAATTTTAACAATATAACTCTAATCTAATATAATCCAACTCCAGTTCCAATCCAACGTAATAAACTGTTGTTCAAAAATAGTTACCAACTATAATTAAAGATAAACAAATGCTCTTCCAAAATTAATTAATTCACAATTTAATATTCAATTTAAATGTCATGCAAATTTTAAATAAAATTTTAATTTTCTTTAAAGGGAACGAAGTTTGATTTCTCTTATCCAAATCGACGAGTTATCAACATCTCGCACATTCGCTCGTACAAATATAATTTAATTTTCCACTTTTATGTGCAAAACGAATTTATTATTCGAAATATTGTCTTTCCAAATCACTTTAAATCGATCAAATGACTACTGCTCGCGCTCGGCAGCGACTGATCAAAAATATCCAAATTATCTTCAAGTGTCCAAATTCTGCTTCCAAAATAACAACGAAATAATGCACACGCATCAAATCCATTTTATTCAAATCAAATCAAAATAAAATATTACTTACAAATATCAAAATTATCAAAACTCAGCGGGCATACAAAGTCACGTACCCGCTGTCGGCCATAGTTGGCCAAAGAAGCCACTAATTTCCTGTCATTGGCCCCCACCTAACAAATTCTACAATGTTACAACTTAATTATTATAGCCAATATTTCACCAAAATGCACAGGGTGAGTCGCAATCATTTTGAAACACCACATCAAACCCCCGATGCTAATTGCTGTTTTGAGCGCAGCTGAAAACAAAATTCGCAAAAATCCGTGCGTGTTTCAAAAATAAATCTAAAGAAAATATTTACACAACATTACAGTATTTATAACTAAATAAATTTAAATTCAAAAATTTCAAATCAAATAAAAAGGCTTATCTATTTCCAAATTTTTCATGCATCATTTCTTTTTCCATCTTTTCCTTTTTTCTATTATTTTTCTTTCGAATCTTCCACAGATTGATTTTAGATTTAGGCGTCCACTTCACTGGGATCTTGTTTCTCGTTTTCCACCCCCGACGCATCCAAAACTTCCAGTTCCTCTTCTTCTTCATGGCCTTCCGTTTCGTGAGATTCTGCCCTGCAACTTTCAATCTTGTGGCCTCCTGCTTCACAACTTCCAATTCTATCGCCTCCAATCTCAAAGCTTCCCGTTTTACAATTTGCAACTTTTCAAATTCTAATCTTTTGGCTTCTTCTTTTTCAGTCTCCAACTTAACAGCTTCCTGTTCTTCAAATTTTAATTTTATAGCCTCTTGTTTTTCAGCTTCCCGTTTTGTTGCTTCCAGCTTTACAATTACCAATCTTTCAGCTTCTTGTTTTTTAACTCTCAATATTCTTTCTTCTGTAGTTTCTCTTTGTATTTTGTCATCCATACATTTTAACAATTCCATAAGTTCACTCGTTCGCTGGTTAAGTGCTTGCATAATATTTGCTTTGGTTACTTTCGGTAGTTGTTCCATTTTTTGTTTGTTATTTTCCAATTTAGATGAGATTGAATCTAATCGAGCCCCACAGTATGGACGACAATTTATCTGTAATGATCAAATTGGTAAATCGAGATGGTTCAAGCCCCACACGTTGCGGCGCCAGTTGAAATGTTTGAAATTTTAACAATATTATTCTTATCCAATATAATCCAACTCCAGTTCCAATCCAACGTAATAAACTGTTGTCCAAAAATAGTTACCAAATATAATTAAAAATACAATTTAAGTTCATGTTATGCAAATTTTAAATAAAATTTTAATTTTCTTTAAAGGAAACGAAGTTTGATTTCCCTTATCCAAATCGACGAGTTATCAATATCCCGCACATTCGCTCGCACAAATATAATTTAATTTACCACTTTTATGTGCAAAACGAATTTATTATTCAAAATAATGTCTTTCCAAATCACTTCAAATTAACTAAACCAGTCGATACACTACTGTTCGGTAGGGACTTATCAAATATATCCAAATTATCAAAATATCAAAATAATCATCCGAAATATCACAATAATGCATATTGCATCAAATCACTTTATATAATCAAGTCAAAATAAAATATTACTCACAATTCTCAAATAACAAAACTCAGCGTAACAAAATCAAATTTCAGCGGGCATGCAAAGTCTCGCACCCGCTGTCCGCCATCGTTGGCCAAAGAAGCCACTAATTTCCTATCATTGGTACCCACCCAACAAATTCTACAATGTTACAACTTAATTATTAAAGCCAAAATTTCACCAAATTGCATAGGGTGAGTCGCAATCATTTTGAAACACCACAATATATTATATTTATATATATATTATATTTATATATATGCATTTGTATCGTACTTGCCTCCGAATACCTGCAAGGCGACAGTTTATCCGCCTTTCAAACTAGATGCATCTTGAAAATAGATCTGTATATTTGTATGGCACGATTAGAACTTCTAGAGCAACCGATGAGGGGTAAAGATTTCTCGTATTTCGTTATACAAAAATTAGTACAGTGGCATTACGCCTTTGACTCCGCTGTTTTTTATGACCTTAAGAACTCAATCTGTATATACTGAAGACGTTCGTGCGTTGTGATTGCCTCATACAGTGTTGCACGACTTAAGTAGCGATAACATAAGATGGAACGAGTAAAAAAGAGAGACAGCGTTTCAACTGCTGCTATCTTATCGGAACGGTTTTCAGCGTAGGTGATAATTTCTTATTAGTCAAACACATTTAATTTTCTACAAATAACTGAACGCGTAATATTTGCACGATAATATAATATTGTATTCTCATAATTTTTTTTATTTTTATGTAAAAACAAAACAAAATCATATACGAGACACAAATAGTTGATACCTACTAAATTGTTCTTAAAAAACAAACTTATTTTTTTAGTCATTGTATATTTTTTTCAATTTTCAATTCGCCAATTAAAGCGCTTAGGTTTGAATATTATGTACAGTTACTCACAAAAGTACTCGGACGTTCCTACGGTAGCAATTTAAAGTGTTTCTTTTTAACACTGTTTTTATCATACAAAAATCGTTTTTACAGCAATACTTATTCGGCATTTTTTGTCGCAAATTTCATTGTATTAATTTTTGTGCATATACATTTTTTTATTTTGTCGCCTCGTTTTCGACCGAGAGTGACTTAAAGCAGACTCGGTAAAACTTTTTAATAAAATAAATGCACTTATGGAATTCTTACGGTTTTCTCAGGGGATTCCCATGGGATTTTTACCGAAACTGCTTTAAGCTTTAAGTCATTCTTGGTGAAAACCAGGTGAGGAATAAAAAAATGTATAGAAACAAAAATGAAAGGAATGAAATTATTTACAAAAAATGTCTAAAATGTATTTTTGTAAAAGTGATTTTAATATGCCAAAAAGAGGTTTCAAAAAGTATAATTTACTTTGCTAATATGAGCGTTCGAGTACTTTTGTGACTAACTGTAAGTGTGCAAAAAATTTAAATTATAGCTTGTATAGTTGAATTAATACAGCCATAATTATTAAGAAAAATATTGTTTTTGGAATTGTTTTTCGAAGCCCCGCTCACCTTATTGTTCTTATTGTATCACTTTTGTGAAAACTAAAAAAATTTATATTGAAACAATAATTTATTATTTCAGATAGTTTTAGATTTATAAAACGCGAAATAAATTTTGAAGAGGGGATGGGAAACTAAAAAAACTTTATGTTGTAGTCACTCACAATATTAACTTTATAAAAATTAAATCATAACAAATTTGTTTTGCTTTTTTATAAATAAATAAAATACAGGTGGTGTATTGAAATTTATACTAATGTCCGAAGACTTTGTGAGTAACTTTCAGGAGGTACCAATAATCATGCACTATCAACAGAAATAAATAAGCAATTCAGCTAGGTGTAATTTTGTTACAATAAGAGACTTACATACCTTGACGCGTTTTGCGCGGAGCCAAAAATAATATTGGTTTGTATGGATTTCGAGTGAATTTGTAAAACTATGTACAATTAAACTTGATTTGATTTTTTACACACTTATACTAAAAAGCTAAGCGCTTCGACGGTCAATAGGAAAATTTTAAGGTTTTTCAATAAATAATTAAAAATGTAGAATCATCAAAACCTCCCATCGGAAACTTAGGTCGATAATAGGCTTCAATATTTATTGAAATGTGAATTTTTTAAGTTTTTAAGTTATCAAAACCATATTCTTTATTTGTCCCTAGAAAAGCTAAATTAATTCGGATTGAGCACATTTGATATAACGGCTTTCTGCATTAAAATTTAAAATAATATTGAAAATTGACCGATACGTCGTCTTGGAATTTGATGATTTTGTTTAAATTATTGTGTAGGTAATAATCACCTAACAATATTATGTTACCGATATGACGTCGACTACATACAATATGGAATTAAAAACATTTAAAATGCTCCGAGTAAGTTATTTCAAGGAAAAGCAGTATTTTTTACTAATATCATGAAAGACGCGTAACTCAAATTTATAATCGTGTTTCCTGGCTTACAATTGACCCATCAATAAAATTTTCATATTAAATTATTTAAATTGTTATTCAAAAATATTTTCGTTAAAACAGTTTATAAATTTGTTTAATCTTAATATTAAACAAACGGCAATTGCCATCATATTCTTTTGCTAAAAAGAAAGTAAAAATACGTTAATATGTATTGATTAATTCCTTTAATAAATAAAATATAATTTTATACTGAATTTTTGAATTAGTAGTTTCGCTTTTAATTTTGCTCCGTAGTTTTTAACAAAGTTGTAAATAAAAGTTGGATTTACATAAACAACGAAATTAACTACCTACCTACTTGAATTTATTTATTATATCACTTTTGTGAAAAACTAAAAAAAATTATATTGAGACAATAATTATTTTAGATAGTTTAAGATTTATAAAACGCGAAATAAATTTTAAAGAGGGGATGGAAACTAATAAAACTTTATCTTTGCTCACCTACAACAATAACTTTATTAAAAATTAAATCATAACAAATTTCTTTTTTTTTTATAAATACATAAATAAAATACAGGTGGTTTATTGAAATTTATACTAGTGTCCGAAGACTTTTAAGTAATTCAACTAACATAGCTACAAGTGTAACTTTGTTGCAATAAGAGACATACCTTGACGCGTTTTGTTCGGAGCCAAAAATAATATTGGTTTGTATGGGTTTCGGGTAAATTTTTGTGTAAAATTAAATTTGATTTGATTTTTTACACATTTATACTAAAAAGCTAACCGCTTCAACGGTCAATTGGAAAATGTTAAGGTTTTTCAATAAACAATTAAAAATGTAGGATTATCAAAACCACCCATCGAAAATTTAGTCGATAGGCTTCAATATTATATTGAAATGTGAATTTTATACAATGAACGCCGTTTTTAAGTTATCAAAACAATATTTTTTATTTGTCCCTAGAAAAGTTAAATTAATTTGAATTGAGCCACGGCTTTCTGTATTAAAATTTAAAATAATATAGAAAATTGACCAATACGTCGTCTTGGAATTTGATGATTTTGTTTAAATTATTGCGTAGGTAATGATCATTTAATAATATCAAGTTACAGACATGACGTCAGCTACATACAATACGAAATTAAAAACATTTAAAATGCTCCGAGTAAGTTATTTCAAGAAAAAGGAGTATAATACTTGATTGTTGTTAAGTCAGAAAATAAATGGGAAGGGAAAATAAAATAATGAAGGCCTAATGACGAAATATAAGAATTAATTCCAGGAGTTAATAGAAACGCGGGTAAACGGAGCAATAACAGCTCAACCAAGGAGCTTTTCGATATTTTCTACATTTTTCCAGGTTTGCCTGATGAGATTCCGAAAATCGAAACACCAAGTTATAACAGGGTGTCGCAGACTAATTCATTTAAATAGTTTTTGCACAATTTTATGTAAGTTATGGATTTTAATTATTTTTCAATTTCATATAACATGTAAAAATCAATTTTAATATAAATATTATCACATGTTAATAACTTTTACCATTTTATCAATTATCATATTCGTTATATTAACATATAACAAATTAATACGTAGATCTGTCCTGTATATTTCTCTAAGTTCATACACATGAAATTTTGAAATTGGGGCAATCTACAACTTTTGTAATTTTAAATTACAACTAACGTTTCAATTTAGGTTTTTTTTGGGGGTTAGTTTAGTTTTCCGGTTTAGAATTTTTCAAAATAAGTTTTTTTTTTTTTTTGTATCCATGTTGGCTTCAAGTAGGTATAATTTTTATTTTTATAAATGTCAAATAAATTTGACACTTAATCAGTTTTGAATTTTAATTTAAAAGCATAACTTTTCGATATTTTCTACATTTTTCCAGGTTTGCCTGATGAGATTCCGAAAATCGAAACACCAAGTTATAACAGGGTGTCGCAGACTAATTCATTTAAATAGTTTTTGCACAATTTTATGTAAGTTATGGATTTTAATTATTTTTCAATTTCATATAACATGTAAAAATCAATTTTAATATAAATATTATCACATGTTAATAACTTTTACCATTTTATCAATTATCATATTCGTTATATTAACATATAACAAATTAATACGTAGATCTGTCCTGTATATTTCTCTAAGTTCATACACATGAAATTTTGAAATTGGGGCAATCTACAACTTTTGTAATTTTAAATTACAACTAACGTTTCAATTTAGGTTTTTTTTGGGGGTTAGTTTAGTTTTCCGGTTTAGAATTTTTCAAAATAAGTTTTTTTTTTTTTTTGTATCCATGTTGGCTTCAAGTAGGTATAATTTTTATTTTTATAAATGTCAAATAAATTTGACACTTAATCAGTTTTGAATTTTAATTTAAAAGCATAACTTTTCGATATTTTCTACATTTTTCCAGGTTTGCCTGATGAGATTCCGAAAATCGAAACACCAAGTTATAACAGGGTGTCGCAGACTAATTCATTTAAATAGTTTTTGCACAATTTTATGTAAGTTATGGATTTTAATTATTTTTCAATTTCATATAACATGTAAAAATCAATTTTAATATAAATATTATCACATGTTAATAACTTTTACCATTTTATCAATTATCATATTCGTTATATTAACATATAACAAATTAATACGTAGATCTGTCCTGTATATTTCTCTAAGTTCATACACATGAAATTTTGAAATTGGGGCAATCTACAACTTTTGTAATTTTAAATTACAACTAACGTTTCAATTTAGGTTTTTTTTGGGGGTTAGTTTAGTTTTCCGGTTTAGAATTTTTCAAAATAAGTTTTTTTTTTTTTTTGTATCCATGTTGGCTTCAAGTAGGTATAATTTTTATTTTTATAAATGTCAAATAAATTTGACACTTAATCAGTTTTGAATTTTAATTTAAAAGCATAACTTTTCGATATTTTCTACATTTTTCCAGGTTTGCCTGATGAGATTCCGAAAATCGAAACACCAAGTTATAACAGGGTGTCGCAGACTAATTCATTTAAATAGTTTTTGCACAATTTTATGTAAGTTATG
The DNA here is from genome assembly GCA_911387805.1 of Cantharis rustica. NCBI lineage: Eukaryota > Metazoa > Arthropoda > Insecta > Coleoptera > Cantharidae > Cantharis > Cantharis rustica. The sequence continues at coordinate 35,955,184 of OU426880.1, forward strand.
GATTTTAATTATTTTTCAATTTCATATAACATGTAAAAATCAATTTTAATATAAAAATTAATTATGTTTAGTTTAAAAAGTTATTAATTTATTCGCACAAATGCAAAGATTTATTTGACACCGCGGATGTTCGACTTTAACATTAATTTGGAAATAATTCAAATTAAGTAAAAATCGAAAGGGGGTAAATGCAGTGTTCATAAAGGTAAGCAGTTGTAAATTTCATCGATAAAGTAAATCAAAAAATAATTCAAAGAAACTTGATATTTGAACACATAATGATTTAATTTAAAATAAAAAAAAAAAAAAAATTTATTGGTTAAGTAAATGATTGAAAGTCGAAGAACTTCAGATATGTTAACCAACATGGTCGTCAGTGCGGGTACATGCAATCAAATAATAATTTTAAATCACGTTATCATAAAAAAACATCGATAAAAAGAAAAATTGAATAAAAAAATAATAAAGGATCGTCTGGACAACAGGTGGAGAGAAAATATAAAAAAGAAAAAAAAGGTTGTTGATGATTAAACGTGGACCGGTAAGGTCGTGTTGAGATTGTTCTCCTGAAATGCAGTAATCCTCAAAGAGAATCAAACAAATATTTAGAAACAAAAATAAGAAATTCAATTTGGAATAACCAAGAAGAAACATTTAGACAAGGAGAAGAGAAATTATTTGGAATTAGCTGGGAGCTGTTTTCACGTAACGTGACGAATAAGAGGAGATTCACACCCAATTTAAAGTGGACCATTGAAGGTCGAACTTAGAGGAAGATAGACAGGTTCGCATAATCAACACTATAAGTGATAACGGGGTTTATTGAATGAGAATCGTGATCGAATAATACGGAGCGCATTTGACAAAGTTATAAATCTAAATTAATTGTAATTCAATTGTTTACTAAATTTAAAAATAAATTCAAGATTCATTTAATAATTTCACAAGTTTTTTTGAAAATAAAAAGATCGCAAATAACTTTAATTCAATATTTAAATATCTGGAAGCTGAGGTTTGCATTTACTGCATAATTGATAAAGTAAGTATGCATTTTTAAAGATTCACTCCTTTAACAGTGCAATATATATTTATATTTTTCCCAATATATATAAAATTAAATTTTATTTTGTTTTTGTATATTATAGCCTTGAAAATGGGACAATAAAGATCCCGAAACGTCGGACAATCGTATTGTTTTATTTGACCGCATATCTCGACAATTTTTTCCCAATATATTCTTTTTCAAAATTACAAATTTTTAGATTGGTGATCAAAACACCAAGTACCACCAGGGGATTTATCTGGTTGAAGTGTAAAAAAACACGACAATATACTAACAATTTTACGAGAAAAGTTACCAAAAATTGTATTCATTTTAACATAAAAAAATAAATTTCAGTTGTGCTGCAATAAACATCACCCAATAAGTATTCGTACAGATCCACATCCTTGCATTCCAAGCTTTATGCTTGGGGTCGTTGTCTTGCATAAAAATATAATTGTCTTTAAACTTCATATTTTTAGCACTAACCGCCAAATTTTTTTGTAAAATGTCTATATATATTTTCTGATCCATAATACCATCGATAAAGTGCAGATTTCCTACCCCAGACGCACTTATGCATCCCCAAACTATTACTGAACCAGCACCGTGCTTCACAGTAGGACATAAGTTTTCTTTATTTAGTTCGGTATTTTTCTTTCTCCAAACTAATTGCCTCCCATCTGAGCCAAAAATATTGAACTTGGACTCATCTGTAAATATCCAACGATTCCAAAATTTTTTTGTACGATTTTTATATTCCTTTGCAAATTCAAGTAGTTTTCTTTTATTTGTTGAATTTATAAAGTATTTTTACGGGCAGTTCTAGCACGATACCCCAATTTTCGTAAAATACCGCGTACAGTTTCGGTTGATACATTTGTACTTAATGTATTTTGCATTTCAGCAGCAAGTTTCGCGGCACTTAATTTCGAATTTTTTTTAATTTTAATTAAAATAGCATGTCTATCACAAGCACTTAACTTTTGTGGACGGCCTGTACGCGGTTTATTTGTCACTCGTTTTAATAATTTTGGAAATTTCACTCAAAGATTTCAATTGATTATGTAAATTTATTACAATTTTTCGTTCTTCCACAGTAGTTTCTGAACTTTTGCAACCCATCTTAATATTTCAATGTCTACTAAAATACAATAAGACGTTTCGTATCAGGTAAAGTACATGTATAGTCAAAGTACTATTAGCAGGCGTTTTATATTACATGTACGAATAATTACTGGGTGACGTTTATTGCAGCACAACTGAATTTTATTTTTTTTATGTTAAAATTAATACAATTTTTGGTAAGTGCTTGTTCACAATGTACATAAACATAAGACGTGCATAAGCCTAACATAAGCATAAAACATAATTTTGACATAAGCCGCAAAAGTGTTCACAATGAACATAAGAAATATATGAAACTGCGCATGCGTATAACAAAAAAATAAACGAATAAACCTTTCAAACTTTATAACAAAGGTTATGTTTATGTCAATTTCGTCAATTTATTTCAACTTATGACCAAACACTACCAACATCAAACCACAAATTTTACTAAATGTACATAATTTCAATCTTATGTACGAACGTAAGCCGAACATAAGATCAACATAAACATAAGAATTTCGTAGGCACACTGTGAACACTTACGTTGATTTACTACTATAGTTCAACTTTACGTCTTATGTATGTGTTATGTTTATCTTGTGTCTTACGTACATTGTGAACAAGCACTAACTGTTTTAGTACAATTGTTAGTATAAATCATAGAGGTATATATTAAAACTACTGGAGGAACCACTAGGTGCAACAAAACGGTCCGACGTAAGTTTACGCTTCCCCCACTCCTTAAAGGATTCGGTTCAAATTTTGTAATGCAAAATCATAGGATAAATGATGTTTAAACGTTTAAATAAATGAATTATAAGAAATTAGGATGTGATAAATAATTATAATAATTGTAGACATATTATAATGTGATTTTTAATTAAAAATTCACATTCTAATTTAAAAAATATATATAATTATTTTCAAAAAAAAAAAAAAATATCCTGTATATTTCACTAAGTTCATACACATGAAATCTTGAAATTGGGGCAATCTACAACTTTTGTAATATTTAATTACAACTAAAGTTTCATTTTAGATTTTTTATTTGGGTTTGTTTAGTTTTCCGATTTAGAATTTTTCAAAATAAGTTTATTTATTCATTTTAGCTTCAAGTAGGTATAATTTTTGTTTTTACTAAAGTCAAATAAATTTGACTTTTAATCAAGTTTGAATTTTGAATTTAATAGCATAACTTTTTAATCATTTTAATAATTTTTCCAGGTTTGCCTGATGAGATTCCAGAAATCGAAACATACGGTTATATAACAGCGTGTCGCAAGCTAAATTATTCGTTTAAATAGTTTTTGAACAATTTTATGTAAGTTATAAATTAAATTATTCTTCAATTTCATGTAAAATGTAAAAATTTATTTTATAAAAAAATATAATTAGTTTCTTATAAACACAAAAATAGAATTGTGAATTAAATTAAAAATACATAGCAAATAAAATTATAAAACACCGAAAGAGAAACTATTATACATTTTTTAATACAATTAGTTTTGTAAGTTTACTTCTTACAGAACTGCCCTGCAAGACTTTAGAAATTGTTAGCATTTTTCCTGCAATATAATATAATATATCGATACGAAGAGAATACTCTAACAACTCAAAATTCATAGTTTTGAGAAAAACATTAATTGAAATAAACAATTATTAAAGGTTTATTCTGAAGATTCTATTGTTTATTACTAAATTTTTACATTATTATTATGTAATAATTGTGGAGCTTATTATTGAAAGGAAAACTTGCCTTTTATCAAAAGAAAACAACAAAAAAACTAGAGTTGTTACGGTATTGCCGTGAAATATGAAATAACTATTCATAATTGTTACTTACGAAACTTAAGATAGGTACTTAATTTTTATTAAACAAACATTTTTTTATTCCATGCTATAAAATCATTTATTTTCTATAACATGACACATATAACTCCAAATCGGCATTTTTTGAGTTATAACATTATTTTTTTAATGTTTATCAACATTATATTATATTATTATAATATTATCAGCATAATAAGTCTGTGTTGTATTTAATTTTGAGGAGTACTCGTCTATATAAATCATATTTACCACGTTATTATAGAATGTCAAATCGAGTTTATACCTTTAAGGAGTGGGGGAACGCCACGTAAAATCGGACCGTTTTCTTTTCATAGGGATTATATGCAAGTGGTGCCTCCAGTGGTTCTAATATATACCTCTATGATATAAATATAGAAATAAACGATTTATAAATAATTTTTGAAATTAGTTATTGCTGAAAAGAATGAGAAAGTTTTTAATTTGAAATCTTCCAGTGTACGAATACTTTCTTGAGTCACTGTAGATGTAAAGGCCCTTTAAGGAATATGTCGAACCCTTTTCTCCACGCCGTAAGGAACAGTAAGATTTCCAATGCAAAAAATGCAAAATAATAAAAAAATAAACATTTGAATATTTAAATAGCTTGATCAGATTATTTTATTAATTTAAATAATATGGAAAATGCCAATTCAAATAAAAATCTACAATTAAAAAAAAAATGTGTTAAATTGTGCCTTGTTAAAAATAGAGGTGCAGTAGACACTTCCATTTATTTTCCACAAACAGCTATGTTTTGATGAAATGTGTGAAATTGTGTCAATTGCAAGTGTTGCAGACTTCATAATGCTTGAAAATTGCAAAGTTATTCTTATTAAACATCAACCACCTCACAAGTTGTATTTTGTAAGTTGTTTTTGTTAAATCATCTACCTTGGAATTATTTAAAATGCTTTTTAGGATTTTTTTGAAAGTTTGAAGGAAACATCAATTTGCGAAAAATAATGGAACGATATCTTAGTGGTTTTATACACCAACAAATATTTAACATTGATATCGATCAATTTTTTAATAATCCATCTGTTAAGTGCTTGACGAAGTGTCAATTTTTATTGTTTATGTCCATGAAAATATGAAGGTTCATGAGTCCGTATAATAACTGTTTAAATATTACTTACGGTGTCCTACACATTTTCATGAAGGTAATGGAGACGATACATAGTTTTATATAAATTTTAATATTAAATATTTGTTTATTTAAGTTCCCTTGGTAAAACAAGAAATCGAAGGATTTCATGAAAAATAAAACTGTTAGGAGATGAGTTCCAATCAAATCACATGTTCATGAATGGCTTGAGGTTTAATACATCTTTGGAAGCGGTTGGAATTCTATAAGGTAAGAGTTTTTATTTTAAATACATAACAAAGTTTAAATTTGATAAATGTAACCAAGTGGTGTTGCTTTTCGGGTTTGTAAATCAACTAGACGCTGTATTTTATTGTAACGTAACAACTGTATGTATTACACGTATCATCGGTGATGCGAATACCTCCTATCTACATAATACCAAATTTTACAGGACAGACAAAAAACTGATACTATAAATTAATTTGTTAATTTTGTTCAAGCATTGTTATTAATGTTTACTCACATCTGTTTTAAAAGAATAAGTGTTACATTTACTTTCACTAGAAGAATTACACGAGATAGTTGATATTACCACGAACATTTCTATTAGAAGAAGTTTCTATGAGTTTTTAAAACTCAAATAAATACACAAAGTATTATTAAAGTAACTATATTAATACGAAATAAACATTATCGTGAATAAAACTAAAAATACAGAATAAAAATATCAAAAGTTTAAATTTATTATTCATGTAGAAGCTGATCATAATATGCATGGAAATCTTTCGGAATCACAATTTTTAGTTGTTGCAAATGCGACCACTTTTTTTTAGTAATTTTTAATTGCTCAGTATACATTTTTGGGAATTTTTCTACTACAGGGAGTCTTTAACCTGCAAGGTATATAAAGCCAATTATTATTTAAATCCGTTAACTTGGATAAATTCATCGGGATTTTAGAAGATAACTTTAATATCAGTCATTTGTGGATCTGCAGTTTTTCTTCAAGGTCTAATAGATTTATAGCTTTGATGTTCTGCTGAAGTGTAATCGTCAACAAAGTGGTAGTCGAATTGCTCATATTTTTTGTAAGGAGCTGGTTTTGTTCTTGCTTCCTGAGTAGCTTACACGAAATCGTTTGGCAAATAGATGTGCGATTGTTTCATTCCCTAAAGTAATCGGTGCGATAGATTGCACATTGATAAAAATTGAATCACCGGGTGGAGAAGATGCTGAAATGTTTCGCTCAAGAAAATCTTTTTTTGCAATAAATGTTCAGACTATTAGCGACGCCAAATTAAGAATCAGGAACATTGTGGCTAGATGGCCTGGTTCCGTCTATGATCAAACCATATTCAATAATAGCAAAATTAAAAGAAAGTTTGAAAATGGTCACTTTGAAAATTTTATGTTAGTTGCTGACAGTGGCTGCAGTTTGCAAAGGTATTTAATGACCAAATTACAAGAACCTACAACATCGTCTGAAAATTTATATAACGAATCAATCATCAGAACTCGAAATGTTGTTGAGAGGCCATATGGTGTTTGGAAATGTAGATTTCCAATTTTAAGTTTAGGAATGCGTATGCAGCAAAACACTCTTTAGTATTATTATAGCAACTGCTGTACTTCATAATATTGCAATTGATATGAAAGAAGAAATACCACATGATTGGCTTCAAATTGAAGTAGAAGAGGAATTATTTCAGCAGGAAAATAATAACGCCAATATGGGACGGTATTTTAGACAGTTATTAATCGATGAACATTTTGGTCAATTGTAAACTTCTTAATTGTTATAAAAAAAATCAATGTAATGATAACTATTAAGATTTACTACAAAACTATACAATATTTTAATATTAATTTATATTTTTTTTATATTACACTTTTATATTTAATATTTTGATTTAATCACATTTAAATCTTGTAGAATGGGCTTACGAACATGACTGTCGAAGCTAGTCCACATACAAAAATATATAAATTCTCGAAGAAAGTGTCTTTTATTTTATATTTAATGTAAAACTATGAGACTATTGAGAAAAATGTTAGCTGAAATAAAATAATAAATTAATCTTCCTGTAAAATTATTGGCTTAATTGCTTTTGCTTTAACTGTATCTCCCAAGTCTAGAAGAATCATTTTTTTAGCATGTTTCTTCTAGCAATTCTAGCTTTCTTTTATAATAATTTTTTTCATTATAAAAAGCTGGATTACGAACTGTCGGCCTTAATTTACTGTGTATTTTGCTTTTTAATTTTTTAGAATTATAATGACCCCAATTATTTACAATTGGGGTTTCACAATTCTGTTTAGGACTCTGCAATTTATAATTATAAAAATATTTTTCATTTTGTAAGATAAAGAAATCATTTTATTACCTGAACAGAAACTTCCTCGATCAAAGAATTGCTAGAAACTGGGATCGGAGAAATTCTGGAAACTTCAGTTCTACTACAACCTGGAATCAGCTCATCAACGTACGGTATCTAGATTCATTTTATTAGCTTTTATAAATAATAGTTTTTATAAAATCTTACTATGTAAGGTTCAGCAATCGGAGCGGCTTCATACACTTGTGGCATTTCCTCTACATTATTTGAAATCTAAAATTAATTTAATAAATATTATTTAATTAAATAAAATTAATTTAATATCATGTTTAATAAATAAATAAAATGTTTAATAAATTCTTACCATAGGCGGTATACATAATTGAGAAACTTCCAAGTCAGCATTAATTTTGAAGTTGGAAGAATTCTAAAACATAATATTATCTACAACTAGGTTATTTTTTTTACAACTACAGTCATACACTATTATCATCGTCAAATGGATTAAACAATCCCACTACCATTTTAAAATTAATAATATTTAAGACAGCTGCCGTTACAGCATCTACACTACTATCAAGATTGCAAGGCCCACCACCAGTTCCCTTAATATATAGTTTTTGGTCGGCAACCGTCTTTCGTGCCTTTGTTTTTAAATTATCGTATTTTGCTTTTATTTGTTGCTCCGTTCTCTTGTTTAGATTTTTTGCATTGAACGAAGACAACACCTCCTTCCAAGCATTATCCTACAAAATTAATTTTTCAGTAACTATATCATGAAAGTGTAATTATTAAAGAAATAAATTATATTACACAATTTTTATTTACCTTATCGGTACAGGATATTCTATTTGTTGCTTTGCACTCTATTACTTTGGCAAACTTTGTAATTTCTTCCAGCAATAGCAATTCTTCCTCTTTGTTGAAATTTGGTGTACGATTTCTTTTCACTTTATTATTTATAACACCGCTCATTATAAAATTAATATAGAAACGCTTCAAACTTTACAAAGAACTTCTTTACAAATAACTTTACAAACTTTACTTTATAATACAAACCAAACATTTCAAATATAACTGAAAGTTACTAGTTCTGACACTACCAACTATAATTATTAATCCTAAAGTCGCTTTTAGCTAAAGACTTCACACATCATGATTATGAAACCCAACAACTCTTAAAGCATCTTAAAGTTAGTTTTACCTTAAAGTCGACCTTAGCAAAAGTCGACTTTTTATTTTCATTATGAAATTGGCCCTACGAACCTCTCCACAGGTTCACTACTCTTATTGACATATCTCATTACAAATTAAAGTTGGTCCGTATGAGATATGTCTGGAATATAGAATCGACTATTATAAAATAATATTTAGCTCGTTTCATTTCAGCACTTATTATTTCTTTAAGTCTATTAGCAAGTTGAAAGATAACTTCATCACAAATTGTGGAGGACAAATACGAGACATGGCCTTTAGAGGGAGACTGTTCCACTCGGACAAAAATTACATTTTATTTAATATTAAATTATATTTAAATAGGTGCTATTTGACAGCATTATTCCCGCTGAAGTACGCACAAAATTTATTTCGGATTTCTCTAGCTGCTAATGTTGATTGATTTTATTAGTAGTTATCCTTATCGATTCCAAAACACTACCGACTATTAGTATTATTCACAAAAATATCCCTATTGTTTGTTTTCTGTTCTTCTGCCTTCAGCATATTGTGTGATGCACATGCAGCCTTTATTATTTTGTCTACTTTGTCGGGATGCACAGTATTGCTGTTTTCGAATACTCTAAATTTGGCAACTAGGATGCCAAATGTGCATTCGACGGTTTGTTTACTGTTATAGAGGTGATAATTATATCGACGTTTCTCATCGGTTAAATCACGTCGAAGATATGGCTTCATCTCCAACAAATACATATGGTAATGGTTTCTTGGAATGTTGTTCAATTATTTTTGGCTCTGGCAAATTTATTTTTTTGTTGTATAACAATAACCACCATCGCTATTCTTGCCATAACTTTCAACATCAATCATTATAAATTTGTTGTGAATATCCACAACAGCCAAATGAAATGATTGAATGGTACAATTTATAATAATTGTAATACAGAGAACCACAATTAAACGGTTTAGAAATTTGTACATGTTTCCCATCAATTGCTCCGATACAATTTGGAAACTTTTTTTTTTTTATAAAAATCATCTGCAATTTTCTGAAACTCCTCTCGATCAGGAAATACCAAATATGTGTCTACTAAAGCATTGTAAATTATTCCTAACATTTCATCTATAATCACAGAAATTTTGTTGTGACTAATTCGAAACCTAAAAGATACCGAATGAAAAGAATCGCCTGTAGCCAAGTACCTAAAATAAATAATTATTAGCGTTTCGTCATAACAAAAAGCAATTAATACTACCTACCTTAATGTCACTGTTATTCGTTCCTCAAAACTTATAGTTTTACGGCAATTTGTATTACCAGATGTAAATAAAGGTTTCACTTTTGATACTAGGAGATCGTACGATTCTTTCTGCATACGATAATAATTGTAAAATTTTTCTTCTAAATAAGTAAGTTTGCGTTTGATTTAATTTGTTCTCTAAAATTAATTTTTAAGAAAAAAGATTTCTCATAATCTAAAAAGATTATTTCTTTAATAAATTTTAAGCCATATAGCCGTGCTCAAATGTAGTAAGCCACCTGTAGATTTTTAAGTTTTAAATTTTAAAGGATTTTAAATAAAACAAATTGCAAATATAAAGTAAAACTATGTTTTTAATAAAGAAAATTAATATTTTGTAGCACCACCTTTTGCCCCAAGGACGCTTTTAATGCGGTTAGGCATTGTGGCTACTAATTTAAAACATATCTCTGTGGTAATTTTTGCCCATTCTTCAAAAATCCTTTCCTTTAATTCTTCTTTTGAAGTGGTTTTATACCTGGAAACCCTTTTTTTTTAAATCGCCCATAAGTTTTCAATTGGGGACAGGTCAGGGCTTTGTGGCGGCCAATCCAACAGGGGAATTTTATTTTCAGTAAACCATCGCCTAGTTTTTTTTGACGAATGGCATGGAGCATTGTTCCGCTGAAAAATATATTCTGGGCTATCTTCCTGAAACAGTTTGACAATTGTAGCCTCTAAATTATGCTCCAATGTCTCAATGTAGGTGTCGGAGTTCATTCGCCCCTCGCAGATTTGTATTTCTCCGATACCACTGGCCGACATTGAGCCCCAAATCATACAGAGCCAGTATATTTAGAGAGTAGCGCCGTCCTTTGATCTAACCAAATGCCGACACGGCAGCCATGTTTTGTCCATACTATACATAACCATACATAAGTAAACAGTGTTTAATGGTTGTAGAAAGTTTATAAACTCAGTTGTGTTAGTTTTTCATAATATTATTATGTGATAAATTGTTACAGAAATAACTAGTACTGATTTGTACTAATAATATATAATATTATATATTAATTAATTAATAATTTAGAAAAAATTTTGATTACAATAAACGTGTAAAATGCCGGGTTGCTGTGCTTATAACTGCAGTCAAAGAACTAAAAAGGTGTTAGATTGTTTAAACTGCCCTAGGGACCTAAAAATAGTGATAGAAAAAAACAATGGATTAACAATATAAATCGAACAAATCTGCCAGGAGAAGCATTTGTTTGTGAGGTAAGACTCGGATTTTTAATTACCATAATTTAATTATTGCGTAATATAATTTTACATAATATTATATTTTACATTGCAGAATCAATCACTCACGATATAATAATAATAATAATAATAATAATACTTATTTATTAAGAACTAAATATACAAATTCTTAATGGGATGGCATCTAACAAGGTTAGTTTTTCAAGCCACCCGTCTCAGCACAACAAACAAAAATCAACAAATATTAAAAAAAGACTATGCAGACATTTCTGCATAAACAGCAGCATCCAAATCACGGCGGAAGGACCTTACGCTAGTGGAGTCGTCAAAAAGGCTACGGTGTCTCTCCACAAATCTGGGCGCCAAACACGCAAAACACTGCTCGAAACCTGCCATGGAATGGGAGGGCACATCGAAATTTCCCAAATCCCGCAGAACACGTGCATGGCAAGCTGAACGGGGCCTAATCATTTGTCGAAGATAACTCGGCTCTCCGCTCTTCAAAATTTTGAAGATTATAACTCCAAAAAGTACCGAAAAACGATGTTCTATCCTGGGTATGCCATGTTCCCGATAGAAAGGAGTAACGTGGTCGTATCTACGCAGATCAAAGCAAAAACGCAGACACGAATTCTGCATGAGCTGGAGCCTGCGCCTATATTCCTGCGTGAGAAAACCGTAATATACCGCTGCACAGTATTCTATGTTAGATAAGATCGTAGTACTAACAATTGACCACTTCACATGAGAAGGTAATAAGGTTTTAAACTGATACAGCGATCTAAGCTTGTAATAGCACACCCTAAGCTTACGGTCCACATGCAGACGAAAATTGAGCTCACTGTCCAAGACCAGACCCAAACTCCGAGCACAGTCCACAACCCTGACGGTTTCACCATCAATCGTAACAGACGATGTTGCAACGCTTAAAGCCCTACGCACCAGCCCAGGACTACCCAGGAACAGAAGCTCCGACTTCGCAGGGTTCAGAGTCAGACCATTCAATAACGACCAAACACGTATCGATTCGAGATTACGATTCAACATATCTATCGCAGTATCAATGTTCGAGGGCTGACATGATACATGTATTCGAGAATCATCGGCATAAAGATCGAGAGAGCAATCCGGATCAACTACTCTCTCCAAATCGGTCGTGTATAATATAAACAACAGTGGGGCAAGAATGCTTCCTTGCGGGACACCACGAAAAATAGTCAACGGCCGAGACACCTTTCCCGCTAACTCAACTACCTGGGATCTATCACGCAAATAACCCGCCAACCACCTACAGAGTAACTCGTCACAGCCATAATGGTGTAGTTTGGCTAAAAGACGATCATGTACAACCGAGTCAAAGGCCTTAGAATAGTCAAGAAGCACTAATAAGGTGACTTCAGAACGATCGATTGATGAAGCAATATCCGAGGTGAGCCGCAACAAAGAGGTCACAGTACTGTGGTGTGGTCTAAAACCTGATTGGGCAGGCGACAAAATATGGTGGAGTGCCAAATGATCACGTAAAGCATTCCTAATAAAAGACTCAGCTATCTTTGCAAAAGGCGATAAAATGCTAATAGGACGGAGATGAGAAAGCTCTACGGCCATTGGAACCTTAGAAAGTGGTCTGACACGTGAAGCCCTCCAGATAGATGGCACCTCTCCGGTTCTAAAGGAAAAATTTAACAAATTGCAGATCACCTCGCTGCAAAACGGAAGTACAAGCCTCAACATACGAAGACTGATACCATCAGGACCAAGAGCATTGGAGCGCAGAGCCCCAGCAACATCAATCAACGCCCCAGGTGTGACCTCACAAATAGAGAGCTCTTCCGCCCCCGAAAAAGACGAACCATTCAACCCCAAATCAATCCCCGCAGAAACTTCCGGAACAGATCCGAGAAAGTATGCGTTAATAAAATCTGGATCCTCACACAACTGTGCAGATATCTGACTAGATGGACGAGAATGAACGCCCCAAGAAGACAGGCACCGCCAAAGCTTTTTCGGATCTGAGCGATGAAGCACAAGCTGGCGGTTTATATAACTCGCCTTCTCCCTTCTGACAGCGCCCGATAGATAACTTCTGAGATCACGATAACATTCAAAATCAACACTTGAACGTGTGCGCCTATACTTGTTGTAGGCTCGCCTCTTCAACTTGGCCATCTCTCTGATTGTCCACGTAATCCACGGCTTACTCCTTTCTCTGCAAACTACTGTACGAATAGGAGCATGTACATTGAAAAGCGACAGAATGAGATCATTCAAGAACTCGACCTTAGAATCACATAGGGGTAACTCGTCAACGACACCCCACGGTAAGCTTGCCGCATCAGTTGAAAAATTAACCTGATCAAATTCACTAAAATCACGATAGGTGATCTTACGCGGTTCATGTGGCAACGCAGCCAAATTCAAGCAGCAATGCACCAAGTAGTGATCAGTAGAAGCCAAAAGATCGATAACGCCCTTGTGACGAGGGATTCGATGCTTGTCAATGCAGATGACATCCAATAAAGTGCTCGATGTTGAGGTAACACGCGTGGGATCCGTTATGATCTGATGAAGATCAAAAACATCAAGAATTCTCTGCAAGCGCGTCCGAGAAGGCGATGGAACAAGGTAATTAATGTTTATATCACCCATAACGATCAACTCACAGCACTCACCGCCAAGTAAAGAAAGAAATTCTTCCAACTCATTCAAACAGGAAAGAGCAATAGTAGGCGCCCTGTAAACTACCCCGATTCCGAATACGATACCATGAACTCTAATGCGAATCCACAGATGCTCCAAGCCACTAGCAAAGCGATGCCCCTCATGCAAAATTTTAAATGAAAATGCGTTACGAATGTACAACGCGACTCCCCCACCTCGGGTTGCCCTATCCGATCTAATGATTGTGTAATTTGGCAGATCAACAAGGTGAGAAGGAAAGTCGGGAGCAAGCCACGACTCAGATATTGCAATAATACTAAAGTGGTTTCCGGTTACGAAATCGGAGAACATGTGAAAATCAGACAACAACGATCGCACATTTATGTGTGCCACAGAAAAACATGAAGTAGTAACTGCCGAGCAAAGTTTGCAATTATCATGAATAGATGGTGCAGAAGAATCACGCACTACCCCGCTCCGGTCTCCCGCAGTGGACGACCCTCTAAAAAATTTTCACGGCTACCAGTGGCACTGCGGCTAACAACAGCCGGCCTGCGGTAGTAAAAATCGCGAATTGTAACCTCTCTAGGCCAAACCTCACCATTCAACAATCTGGGTGTATCACACTCCGGCACGCATATCTTAAAAGAACAATATTTCGTGTTTGAAGTCAAACTCTCACATGCTACATCCGAGATACCCACAACATTCCTGACATGCTCCGCAACTGTCTCAACAGCGGTGCCAGGCGCTAGATTATTCAAATGAAACCACCTTCGGCGAGCAGTTCCCGAAAATATCAATTAAAAAATCAATCAAAATAAAAAAATCAATTTGAAAATAATCGGCAGGATAATAAAAGACCTCTACGGTGGAATGCTATTCCTACCTTATTTTCACTTAAGACAATAATCAAAATAGAAAGTATGTGCTTTTTATCTCTTACATGTTAATTATAGAACTATAATGATTATTAAACTTATTTGTAGATGTCCCGGACTGTGACCAGATGATTGAAGATCCTATAGAATTACATTTATGACATCCAGATGATATACAACGTAATAGTTCTGTACAAGAAGAACATGGTAAAATTGAGACAACTATAGATACTGAAGACTTTTATAACATACAACAATTAGTTGACACATGTGAGTTCTATGATACTGTAGATGAAGACACGGAGAATATTAATAATATTACTATGTCTGAGCAACAATCACTTTATAATCTTGTGGGCTCAATTTTGCTGAAGTTCAAGAATAATTTCAAAAATTGTAGTAATTGCATATCTGCTGTTGTTACGTGTAATAGTGATGACTCTATTACATCTATTAGTACTTTAGTAAATCTTAAGTGTTATAAAGAGAATTCCCTTTTATATCCTACCAAATTAGTTTTCGACTACTTTTTACAGGCAGAAGTATTTTTTCGAAATCACAGTGTAAAAGTTGTAAAAGGTGAAATCAATTTAAAAACCTTAATAAATACATTTTTTAATCTTCCTATTTCGATTAACGAACTTCCCAAGTGTCATAATATGTATGAAAAAATTTTAACAATATTCTTCAGAACTAGATTATACTTTTTGCTAAGAAAGTGTTCCTTCAATACTAACTCAGAAGAATCGGTTAAATGTGGAAGCCGGAGTATTGGAATGAGAAATGCGTTAAAAAAGTTAAAAACATAAACTGCACTGCAGTGCACTTTCTTATCTCTGTTTGAAAAGGTTTCCAATGCCTTTTTTCATTTATTTTTGAAAAACGTTAAATAAACTTGTAATACAAATATAATAATTCTTTATTTCTTTTCCTAAAATGTATATTAAAAGTGTAATTAATAATAAAAAGTTTAAACATTACTATTGTTTCTTATGGGGCGTATACTTCACTAGACTAAACAAAAAACATTTATTTTTGAAAAACGTTAAATAAACTTGTAATACAAATATAATAACTCTTTATTTTTTTCCTAAAATATGTATTAAAAGTGTAATTAATAATAAAAAGTTTAAAAATTACTATTGTTTCTTATGGGGCGTATACTTCACTGGACTAAATATGGCGGCGAAAATTTTGATTGCGCTACTCTCTAAATATACTGGCTCTGAAATCATAATGCTACCACCACCAAATTTAACGGTGGGCACAATGCAAGTAGGGTCAAATTCCTTCCCCACCTTTCTTCTTACGTAACTTGATCCAGACTGACCAAAAAGCTGGAATATTAACATTTAAAATTAACATTAAATATTATTAATTAATAAAAATTGTTAAAATAAGTTTTTTAAGACTAATTATGAAAAAATATTATGTAAAGACATTATAAAATACGTACCTCTAGGATACTTTCGTCTGACCAAATTACGTTTAACCAATCTGATAACGATTGAATGGACTGTATTAATAGATCGATTGAATATAAAATACTTATTTGAAGAAGGCCATGTAAATAAAAATTGCTACTACATGTTACTTCGTTAACAGTTTATTTTATACTGAAGTTGCATAACAAACTCCCACTACCATACAACTACTTGCACATTTTCTTAACATATTCCCCGCTTTGAACTCTCAAAGGGGTTCAAACAAATTAACAAATAAAAGAAAGATTGTTTTGTTTTTACAATGAAAACAGTAAATGTAATCTTAAATTAAATAATATGCAATATTATAATGAAATAGAACGTATTTACAAAAAAAATTAAGTTCATAAGATGTTATATTCAACGTAATTTGAATAATATCACGATATTGTTTAGCAACTGTCATTGTCAGTTATTGGAAGAGGACATATTCTAGTGACTGCCCGTTTAAAAATTCCACCTTTTGTTTTTACACTAACAACGCGAACAACACCTTCTTTGTCAGGATATATTTCCGCGATTCTTCCCATAGGCCATCTACAAGGTGGCAAATTGTAATTTTAGACAATTACGAGAGTCCCAATTTTAAGATTAATGGATGGAATAATGGAATGGTGATTTTTTCATAGATGGTTTATTTATGGAACCGCCTACTATCCATCCTAAAATAGTACTTTGTAATATTGGTAAATGTTTTCCTAACTTAATTTTTTTTATTAAGAAATAGATCCCAAAATATTTCTGCTCCGATTAGAAGATCTACATCTTTTGGTACATTGAAGTGTTGATCAGCTAAATTGAGATTAGCTGGAATGTTCCATGTATCGACATTTACTTTACATGCCGGAAGCTGATCTGTAATTTTTGGTACCACGAGGCAAGAAAATGTAATAGAAAAATTGTTATGAATTGAAGGTTACAATGCATTTTTGGTTAATATTTGATGTAAACATATTAATACCAATTATCGACATATTAGTGGCTTCTTGCTGCAGATTCAATTGTTTACATAAACTAGATGAAATATAATTCGATTGAGATCCGCAGTCTAGTAGTGCTCGTACTTGATGTACAGTTCCAACAGCATCGGAAACATTAACTATTGCCGTAGACAATTGCACATAATTCGATTGAGCCATCGATGACAATGAAACTTGTGGTGTTTCTTCCATTACATTATCTATGTGTAATAAAGTATTGTGTTTTTGACGACACTTTCTACACTTGCCAAATTTACATTGTTTGTGATTATGTCCAGTGCATAAACAATTGTTGCATAATTTTAATTGATTAACTTTATCTTGTCGGGTTTGTAGGTCCATTTTTAGAAACTGATCACACCCATAGATTAAATGATTTTCATTGCATAGATTGCATTTTATATTTGAGCTTATTAAAGTCACACGTTTTGATTTCTGAATTTCCTTGTGATCCTTAAATTCTTTGGAACTATTTATTTCCAACGTTTCAAGATAATCGGCTCGTGTTAGTAAGAAATTCTCCATATCGCTCAAGGTTGGAGTGTCATTCGATATTTTATGTTTTTCCCACTCCTTATTTATACCTCGTAGGAATATTAAGAGCTGAGCTGTAGAACTGATATCGGTAGCTTCGTCGAGTGTTAAAGAAAAAAATTCAAACTTTTTAGCTTTTGCAACTGCAATTGCTCTTCTATATTGGCTGACAAAGCAGTAATTCTTCTTTGAACGGTCATCCGATTAAGCTGAATTTTCTCAAACTTTTTTGTTTGTTCTGGAGAAATATTTTTAGCTGCAATTTCTAAGCAATCTTTAACAAACTCACTATTTGAAAGGGCTGACAACCTTTCGCTATTATACGAGAAATTTCAAAACTAACTTCAGTGGCCGTTTCAGCATCTTCAAGAGGTTTCGTAAACATTGCTTGCTGATCCAATAGTCTCTTTTTTAATGATGAAATTTGTTGCTTGTCATCATCAATAACAGTCTCTGATTGAGGTTTTAAAGAAGATGTTGATGAGTTACGTTGCTTTTTCTGTTTGTTTACAACTGTTAGCAATGAGCTAACTTTTTCACGCAAAAAGTTAATGCGCTTACCTTATTTAACTTTATAGTACTTTTCACGGTAAAAAATTGGAAATTTTTCTCTTAAATAGTCTGATGCACTATTATAGCCAATACATGATATAGCAAATTTTATAACTTGTTACCGTACAAACATCAAAAACGTCTTATCCGTTCAAAAGTAATCCGCTTGTCTTCCCTTTCTCAGTAAAAAAATTACCTGTGTCTATCAAAATTATCAGAAAATTACGTTCTCATCAAGGTTGGTCACACACTTGGTAATCCGTTATCATATATCTGATTATTATTAATAAACAAGTGCGTACACGCTGTATGCAAGTTATACCAAAATTTGTTGTATTTATTGCATTACATGATTGCATAATCTGACATTAGTTTATAAACTTAATCATTTATTTATAATTGTTATTGTTCTGAATTTTGGTGTTTCGGCAGCACCAACAGAAATGTCACGTCTCGCCGCTCCGCTTGTCTCAGTAATAGGGGAAGAACAATATGCGTGAAAACAATTTGGAAAAAATTAATTTACTACCCATTATTTTAATGTTGGTCAATATTAAGAGTTTCGTTTGATTCTGTTCGATTTATATCTCTTGTTATTGAACCAATTCGAAACTGCGTCGCTCCTAAGACCAAGATTACACCCCAGTTGTTCCTTCCTGATTGGATAAAGATAATGAGATTCTCGCGAGAACTCTTCTTCTACGATGGAGGTTTGTTAGGCAGTATAGACGGTTATACTAACCGATACGGTTCGTGGTTTAGTATTATTATCTCGCTTCTGAACGATCGATGTTTTCCTAGAATAAGTGCTGAACCGAGAATGTTTTTGACGTGATTTGCAACCATCGACCTCATTATTATCCGCAGGTTTTGGTTGTACCTTTACAGGAATATTTAATAGCTCTTCGGCTTGCCAATCCTCAACCGCGCAATAGGTTAAAGATTCGGTCGAAGTTATTTCTGGCACGCCAAATGCCAAATAATTGGCATTATGTCAAAGTAGGTTAAGACCGTTTTTCTGTTCTCATAAAAACCTCCTATTTCTTCTTTTTAAAAAGTTTTTAAAGCTCTTATTGTAGTCTTATCCAAGAGCTGCATTTTGTTAGTTGTGTAAGAAGGTAAGCAAATAATTGTAACAAAATTTTCCCTAGCTTTAAGAATAACATTCAAATTCCTGGTATGTGTATGGTTGCCATCTAATAGGGTAAACAGACCAATGAATGAACAGCTAAGACAGTTTTTAACTTTTGATGAACATCACGTCTTAATTTTTCAATAAAATTATGTTTTGTATGTATTTCTGTGGACTTTTATTATTTAAGAAATACCAGTATATGGCAGAAATACAAAATTTATATTAGAATTTTGATAAAAATGCAAATACTTCAAAATACTCATAAAATCTAGTGAATGAACGACAGAAGCTAGTGAAGGAATACACTTTGACCAGTTAATGAACAATGCTATTTATTTTGTAAAAACTTGCAGAATACATTTATTTCAACTTTACATATTACTTACAGACTACCTACATATTAACCACAAATATCCCCCTAGCATTCTGAGGTATTGGTGCAGAAATTTTCTTTACAATTTCTTTTGCGGGATACCAGATTTGGTCAGCTGGTGTGGGCCACTTCCACCTTTTCTTTGTAGTTTCGTGGAGTACACTGATTTCATATTCTTTATTTCGAGTATTTTTGATACAGCCTGGATAGTTTGTACCTTCATAATGGGGAAGTTTCCTAAAAAAAAATGCGATTTTTTTTTAAATTATAAAAATAAATCAATTTTTAAGGGACCCCTATTCGACGGATTCTTTTATAAATTTGTTAAAGCCCTAAAAAATCGATTTTAAATTCAAAAAATCCAAGATGGAGTAAAAATGGATGATTTTGAAATGTGGCAACGTCGCGAGTTGAACATTTAAATATATTCAATTTTCGATTCTGCACGTCATACGAACCTTACATGTGCAAGACCGAGTCAAAGATATCTGTTGTGTAGGATAAATGAGATAGAACATTTGCTATTATTTTCTATATAGATTCGAAGTTGTTACAGTCGTTCTACCAAAAATGTTTCAGGTTGACAGTGGATTTGAAAAAGCCAACTCTAATAATCTACCATGATCTTACATCTGGTATGATTACTGATTTTTTTGCGAATAACACCAAATATTTAAGTGTTGAATCTCGAGGAGTAAAACATGCTAGGTAAATTTAATTTTAAATTTAGTTAATTCTGCTTCGGTGCTAGGGTCGATGCCTACAGAACGAACAATGGACAAATTCTTCCAACTTACCGGGTAGCTTGTTATAAATTGTTATTAATTTATAAAATCTTCTAAACCACATAAGCATTGGTAAAAATAAAATTGTTATCATTAGTTTTTAATTTGTTATATTATTTAGGTCATCCAGGCAGACTTATGGAGATTCTGCAGTCGGATATGTACAAGTGAAACTTGCCAATAACCTTAGCTTTGTGCAAGCTAGAATAACTCCGGAGCACAAAGTCCATAACCAAAGCTATCATGTCGCGGCCAAGATAAATATACAAGAGGATGTAATTTTGGAATGTCAATGCCATAGTTGTGCTGCTTCTCAAGGGGGTGTAAACACGCGATTATTTACAATAATATATGTATACAAATATAAACAGTGTCTATCTTAATACATCATTTTTATTAGCTCAGGTTGTACATTAATAATACCGCAAGCTATGGTAACCGCAGCATTCAACGATTCCAATGAGTGGATATCAACTTGAGCATGGGGATTCAATAATTGAAATTCACGTATCCTACTAATCACCCTCTCAATATGAATACGTATAGCAGAAATGTTTCTACTTTCTCGAACTTCTCGATCAGATAACTGTAGTTTCTCCGATACACTTGCAGGCCTTATTTATTTTACATTCTTGCTCGATAAAACACTACTTAAATGTTTGAAACCTCTATCAGCTAAGACTGACGTTTGTTGAGGTAATTTCTCTAAATATCCACAATTTTCTACAATAACGAGGTCACTTGCTCTACCTCCAAAACCTACCGATACAAAATTAACAAATCCGTAAGGTGTTGAAGATATTAAATATTTTATCGTGTTGGAATTTTTGTAACTGGACCATGTCATTGCCTGATGAATTGCATTGGAAGGTTTCTCTATACTTATTTCAAAACAATCAATGATGGAGACAACATTGTTATATCTGGCCAATAAATAAAGTGTCTCGTTACATCTTCTAATTGGTAAACAGATTCATTAAAAATTTTGCATATAAATGAAGTCGATATTCCAAAATCTAAACCTAATCGAAGATAAGAATCGTTAAGTCTAATCTTTTTTAGTGTTATTAAAATATCTCTTTCTATTAGGTTTTTAGAAGAGGTAATTAATTTTACCAAGTGATAAACTTCATTGGGTAATCCTAAATAAAATCTTGGGTGCATTTGGATAGCAGTCAACTCACGTTGTCTGCTCAACGTCTTAAAATTCTTCTTCTTCTATTTCATCTGAACTGATAGATGATGGTTCAAAAGTGGTATCCTCCAATGGTAACAATTCTGAAGGATTTAGTAGAAAAGAACTACCAGTACTACTATTAAGTGAAGGAATAGTCTGACGTTCATTTTGAGATTCGTCTTGCGCTTCATCTTGAGATTCGTTTCGATAATCTTCCAATTCTTCATCTAATTGAGAGGTATCAACTTTATAATTAGGCGATTTAAGAAACAAATGCGGTACAATTTCTTTCTTTAGTTTTATATAACAAGTTTTTTTCGTTTTTCTCATTTCTTTAATATACAAGAAGTTAATGCAATCGTTCTTGATCTGTAAATAAATAAAATAATACTTTAAATATAGTAACCTGTACATCAGGTTATAAGTGATAGATTACTTACATCAAAATGATCTTCGCAGCAGTACCGGAAATATATCGGCACCTTTTCAATATTCACCTTCTCATACCATAAAGATCTTCGTTCCAAATTTCTGGGCACTACTAAAAATGCTTTCTTAGGAGCATTTTCACTGTTATTTTTACATGAAGGGATAAAACAAGTTTTTTTAGCCATGGTAACGCAAAGAATTGTAGTAATTTTAAAAATGATAGTTAAAAATAGATTTATATAATACTATATTGATGTGTACTGCACCCCGTATCGCAGCTGTCTTCTTATCAAATTCAATTTTCAGTTCCTTGGATAAATTTTTAATTTAAAAATATACAATTTTTACCATTTACTAAATTTTCCAATTGTAATTTATTGTAAATTCCATCCAATTCCATTTTTCTATCCTTAATTATGTAATTTGCTTCAATCTAAATTTTACTTTCCAAACTCCTTCAAACTTACTTCAAAATTTAATTTATTCCAATTATAAATATTAATAAAACATTTTTCACCACAAACTTCTTATATTTTTCAATATCATAAACTTATTCAATTAAACTTTTCAGACTAACAAATCAAACGTCCATCGCGTCGACCATTTTTGGCAAAAAGGCCTCTTCAAAATTAATTTATTCCAATTATAAATATCAATAAAACATTTTTCATCACAAACTTCTTATAATTTTCAATTCATAAACTTATTCAATTAATTGATATGTACTGCTTCTTTAACAGTAATTTAATTATTTAATTAAATCAATTTTCAAAAATCTCTAATTAAAATATTTGGTGAAATTTCAATTTCGTTTTCAATATATAAGTAATTTTAAAAATGGCAACGCAAATTTTATACGATACCCATATCGCGGTCCGGCTTATCAACCAAATTTTGTAGTTTCTAATAAATTTTTAATATTAAATATAAAACTTTCTTAATTATTTCAATTGTAATTGTTGATCTAATCCAATTCCACCTTTTATCCTTTTATCTTTAATTTCTTCCGTTTAAATTTTATTTTCAAAACCACTAAAATCTTTCTTCAAAATCAATTCAATCCAATATAATAACTTCAATAAAACATTTTATCTTCAAAAACTTTTAATTGTATTCCAAAAATTACAAACTTATCAAAAATTACTTGGACATAAAATTACACGTCCATCACGTCGACCATTTTTTGGCAAAATGCCTCTTCAAACCTTCTTCAAAATTAATTTATTCCAATTATAAATATCAATAAAACATTTTTCATCACAAACTTCTTATATTTTTCAATATCATAAACTTATTCAATATTAAACTTTTCAGACTAACAAATCAAACGTCGATCGCGTCGGCTATTTTTTGGCAAAAGGCCTCGTATCAAAGTGATCGGTCCCCACCTAGCAAATTCCACAATGTTGCAACTTATTAATTAATATAATAATTTTACAAAAATGCATAGGGTGGGTCCGAATTATTTTGGAACACGACAATACCCTCGTTGCTAATTGCAGTGGTGAGCGCAGCTCAGTACAAAATTTGCAAACTCGTCCGTGTTTCAAAAAAAATATAAATCAAAAAAAATTATTATACACATTACAATATTTATAGTTAAAATAAATTAAATTCAAAAATCAAATAAGAAAAAACAAAGCTTATCTATTCCAAAACTATCTTCTATTTATCACGATCCATCTTTTTTTGTTTTGTTCATTTTTCTTTACGGACTTTCCACAAATTGATTCTGGTTTGAGGCGTCCACTTCACTGGAATCTTATCTCTTCTCCACCCCCGACTCATCCAAAATTTCCAGTTCTTCCTCTTCTTATTCACTGCTTTCTGTCTTGTAGCTACCTGTCTTGCGCAATCTCGCTTTTCTAATTCTAAAATTTCTTTTTCTTGCATTTCTAATAGTTTTATGTGACTTAAATTTCGTATTTCTTTTAATCCTGATTTGGTCATTTCATTTATTTTTTCTTTTATAATTGTTTCATTTATTATAGCCAGATTGTTTGTTTTAAGTTTTTCATCGATAAGGTTAATTACGTCTTGATTTTCCATACGTGATGGATATTCTTTGAAGGTAACTTCGGTAAATTTCTTGTGGATTAAATCAAAATGTGTTGAGCAATCTACCCTGATTTTTTCAATGTTAATCTCATTGGAATTCACTTTTCTTTCTAGCGCCGTAACTTTTGTTGTCATTTCTTGTCTTATCTCATTATTTTTTTGTTCAACGTTCTTCGTAGAATTTTTTTCTAGATCATGTATTTTTTTATTTATGTTTTCGATTATTTCCTCTTTGTCCTTTTTTCTGTTTTCTTCGATCTTGTCTATTATTTTTTTAAAGTAATCGATAAATGTACCTTCGAACTTTGGTTGGAACGGTAATTCATCAGTGGTTTCTGCCACTCCAGAGTCTTTTTGTTTTTCTTTTTCTTCTACCTTAATTTCTTCCATGTTCCTTATTTTAATTTTCTCAGGGTCAAAGGTAGGTCGCTTTTTCGGAAGCCCCACGTTGCATGCGACAATTGATATGTAATTCAATCTTGGTGTAATTTTTTTTATTATTTATTAATTAATTTTCTAATCCAAAATATTTGTTAAATTTCAATTTCAATTAAATTATCCAAAATGGTAACGCAAATTTTATACGATACGATACAACCAAATTGTTGTTCCTTGAACAAAATTTTAACTTATTAATATAAAATTTGTAATTTACTTAATTTTTTTTATTATTGTTTTCTTCTCTTCTTGCTCTATTATCTTCCTTATCATATTACGATTATCTTCGATAGCTTCCGTTCCAATTATAATTCCAAATCACTCAACTTTTCTTCAAAAATTAATATACTCCAATTATAATTATCAATAAAACACTTTAATCAAAAAAAAACTTCTTATATTTTTAAACTATAAACTATATTTTTCGGACTAATCAATTAATACGTTCATCACGTCGATTATTTTTTGGCAAAAGGCCTCGTATCAAAGTGATCTGTCCCCACCTAGCAAATTCCACAATGTTGCAACTTATTAATTAATATAATAATTTTACAAAAATGCATAGGGTGGGTCCGAATTATTTTGGAACACGACAATATATATTGTCATGTCCCGGTCTATGCAATTTTTATAAATTTGCTTTCTTCCAAAAATATTAATCTTAATTACTGGGCATCCATTTTTGTGTTGTAGCAAGAGACTCGTCGAATTAAAAATTTGTAAATTATAAATTTAAATAGCTCACTTTTGTCTGTTTGCTTGGAGTGTACCTGGGATCTCAGCTGTTGCTATGCACCTTTACATCGACCAACTTGTCACAAATGTTGGCTTCCTCCAGTTTTATTTACAGTTCACTTTATTTAAAATAATTAAAACAAAACTTAAATTTACTTAATTTATTTATTTATTTTCAAAAACAATCTTAATTAAAATTGTGGGTATTGGTTTTCGTCCACCTATTCTTTGCAGCTGTCGATCAGCGCTTTACACGACCAACCGCCTCTAATAATGTCATAATTTGTTACCATCGAGACTGCATTATTATCTTTCCACCTGACGAACAGAAGAGCTGAATTACTATCATACATGTGCTCAAAATAGCCCCTATCTTTCTTTTTGAAAGTTTTCACGTTGGTCAGAGGACACTTTCTTGTTCGATTTTCCCGGACAGTTCCGGTAGCTCGCTGACCTCGCTCTTTTAGTAACTTTAGAAGTCCGTGGCTACTAAAATAATTATCAAAAAAAATTATATGGTCCGATGGTATTGCGATACATTCTAGAAGCTGAAGTACCACTCTAGATCCCAAAGGAAGATCGGCGATTCCATTAGTACTATTTTTAGCACCACAATACGTATCAAATACCTAACGATAGCCTGTGGAATAGCATCCAATTCTTATACCCAAATCGCAGAGGCTTGCCTTTTATGTATTGTTTGCTAGAGTGTCGAGCAAAAAACTTTACCATGGCTACGTCAATTGAAAGGTGTTCATGAAATATACCCCATTGCTGAAATTTTTGATTCAGAAGTGAAATCAGAGGACGCACTTTCGCCATTTTGTCCTTTTCATCTTGTAATATATTTTGATATTAAACAACACCTCATGAATAACCACTTTATTTTCGCCCATGGCGTACCCTGCTTACTCTGCGCATGTCCGCGCATACATCACACTATCCTCCCCTTAGAAAAGAAAAAGAACTTAATATAATTTACAAATTCAAAATAAGTAGTATCTATAATAGTTTACAACTCAACACAACAAAACACAATTCGCTATTGATAAACAACAAAAAAATTTTTTTTCTTTTATTAGGTATACTGTAATCGTTCTATGGGTTTAATATTACGTCTAGGACGGTCCATAACATTAACAATTTGTGCCATTGGAGAAGTTGCCAAATCCACCACCTCATCATTTTGTGGTTTTTCCACAAATTGTGATTCCCGAAATTGATATTTCTTAATCTGATTTATGTGTCTTTTCCAAATAAGGTTATTCGACGAAATAACTTTAACTAAGTATATGGATTTGGCAATCTTCTTAATTATTTCACCTTTAATCCAAGTTGGATTTCGAACATTTTGAAAATCTTTAACAATAACCACCGCTCCCACTTCAAATTGTACAAATCGTTTACCACCGTAATACATTTTTTGTTTCTTTTGGTGTCTTAGAACCCGATTTCTCACATCTGCTGGCTTGGCATTCTGTTTTGCCCTATTCGGTAACAAATTATCAAATCTACTTCTGACTTTTCTATCCCCAAATATCAAACTCGCTGGGCTGACCCCTGTAGTACAATGGAGAGTGATATGATAATCAAATAAAAAATTGCAAAGCACTTTATTTATGTCTATCGCGTTGCCTCTACCTAAGGCGATTTTAAGAGCCCCCTTTACCATTTTGACTGCATTTTCAGCCGCACCATTGGATGAAGGTTGAAAAAGAGGGGATGTAGTGAAATATTATTGGTTTTATAACATTTAAACACTTTTGGATGATCCAGATTCGTCGTATTGAAAACGCAATAGGTGGATAACAACGGTTCTTTATTTATTAGTTTAAGTAGTAGGTTACATAGTTTTGGCTTAAAACTAATCTACGTCCAAATAATAACTACATCATAATTAATTAATAACTAAATCATA
This sequence comes from Cantharis rustica, assembly GCA_911387805.1. Classification (NCBI taxonomy): domain Eukaryota; kingdom Metazoa; phylum Arthropoda; class Insecta; order Coleoptera; family Cantharidae; genus Cantharis; species Cantharis rustica. The sequence goes on from OU426880.1 coordinate 35,982,427, forward strand.
ACTAACTTTAACAATAACATATCTTGCTATTTATTAACCTCAACCAAATACTGTGATCAGCAGTTGTCGGTCGTTGTCACTAAATAGATCGTTAGAAACGAAATATGCAATGAGCTGCACATCAAGCAAATTACATTTCATTGACTCCGGATATCAATAAAAATTGCAACATACTTAAGGCATGCTTCACACTACATATTAGCAGTTTAAACTTATATTACAGTAGTATGTATTATATTATTAACCTCTAAAAATTTTTGAAATTCCCGAGAACAAAACGTTTGAGCATTATCCGTAACCAGTTGTTTGGGCAATCCAAACCTTGAAAATGTTGACCTCAACACTTCTATTGTGGCATTAGATGTTATGGAGTGAAGAGGAAAAACTTCCAACCACTTAGAATGTGCATCGATTAAAATTAGAAATTGTTTCCCCAAAAATGGTCCCATAAAATCTAAATGTAACCTATCCCACACGTTGTTTGGAAAGGACCAATTTTCTAATACTGCTTTATTAGGGTTGCTTTTATTTAACCTACAATTCTCACATGCTCCGCAAACTTTTTCGATATCACGGTCCAGACCTGGCCACCAAAAATAAGAACGTGCCAAACTTTTCATTTTTACTATACCTAAATGAGAGGTATGCAAATCCTCTAATATGCTCTTTTGCATGATTTTAGGTATGATCAACCGATTATTCCACAATAAACACTCTCCCTCTATACTCAAATCATTTCGAATGCGGGAATATTGTTTTAAATGTTCCTTACTGTCTTCCGACCAACCTTCTTTTAAATAAACTTTTACTTTGCTTAATATTTCATCATTTAAAGTGGCCTTTTGAATTGTTTCAAAATTTAACGGAAAATGTTCATTCATTGAAAAATAATTTATAAAATCTATTTCTACATCAAGCCATTTATTTTTTAAATCCAGCATGGGAACCGTGACAGGCAATCTGCATAATTATGTTTTGACTCCACAAACTTAATATCGTACTCATAATTTGATAAAATAAGCGCCCATCTACGCAAGCGATTAGCCGAAAATTGAGGGATACTTTTTGAAGGGTGAGAAATGGCTGTTAATGCCAATAATAATAATAATAATAATCGAAGTTTTTATCTTGAAAAATTATAATCTTGAAATTATTGATTAGTAGATTTTTTTATTTTGTAAATTTTTTTCTTCTAATATTTAACGTTGAAATATAATCTTTTCTTGATATAATAGAAGATTTAATTTGATTGTTGATGTTGACGTAGGTTTGTTATCTTGCATTTGATAATGGAAGTTTTTATCTTGAAAAATTATAATCTTGAAATTATTGAGTAGTAGATTTTTATTTTGTAGAATTTTTTCTTCTAAAATTTAACTTTAAAATATGACGATTTCTTGATATAATTGAAAATTTATTTTGATTGTTGATGTAGATTTTTTATTTTGCATTTGATAATCGAAGTTTTTATCTTGAAAAATTATAATCTTGAAATTATTGAGTAGATTTTTATTTTGTAGATTTTTTTCTTCTAAGATTTAAAGTTGAAATATGACGTTTTCTTGATATAATAGTAGATTTAATTTGATTGTTGATGTTGACGTAGGTTTGTTATCTTACATTTGATAATCGAAGTTTTTATCTTGAAAAATTATAATCTTGAAATTATTATTAGTAGATTTTTTTATTTTGTAAATTTTTTCTTCTAAGATTTAACGTTGAAATATAATGTTTTCTTGATATAATAGAAGATTTAATTTGATTGTTGATGTTGACGTAGATTTGTTATCTTGCATTTGATAATCGAAGTTTTTATCTTGAAAAATTATAATCTTCAAATTATTGAGTAGATTTTTATGTTATAGATTTTTTTCTTCTAAGATTTAAAGTTGAAATATGACGTTTTCTTGATATAATAGTAGATTTAATTTGATTGCTGATGTTGACGTAGATTTTTTATTTTACATTTCATAAACGAAATTTTTATCTTGAAAAATTATAATCTTGAAATTATTGATTAGTAGATTTTTGTTTTGTAGATTTTTTTTTTTTTTCTAAGATTTAAAGTTGAAATATGACGTTTTCTTGATATAATAGAAGATTTAATTTGATTGTTGATGTAGATTTGTTATCTTGTATTTGATAATCGAAGTTTTTATCTTGAAAAATTATAATGTTGAAATTATTGATTAGTAGATTATTATTTTGTAGATTTTTTTCTTCTAAGATTTAACGTTGAAATATGAGGTTTTCTTTATTAAAGATGTTTTCTTGATGTAATTGAAGATTTATATTGATGCAGACTTAGATTTGTTATTTTGCATTTGATAATCGAAGTTTTTATCTTGAAAAATTATAATCTTGAAATTATCGAGTAGTAGATTTTTCTTTTGTATATTTTTTCTTTTAAAATTGATAAAAATCATTGCAGATGGACGTTAGTTTGGCGATCGTATCGTTAGTGCGTGAGAGCATTCTTGTAGACAATGTTCTTCGTGAAAATTCTCGGATCTTTCTTTAACAACTTGCCTTGTCGCGTCGAGTCGATAATTTGGACGTGTATCGACGAAAAAGATCTCGCTCTCGAAAATGCCACGTAGAGTTGACCGTGTCCAACTACCGGATTCGGTAGATACATTCCCACCTTGTCGAATGTCTGTCCTTGCGCCTAATTGATGGTCATGGCGAAGCAAACTTTTAGCGGAAATTGTCGTCGCATCAGATCGAAAGGAATGCTGGTGTCGTTGGAAGATAAATCCATTCTCGGAATGAATACTCGTTTGCCCTTGGATTTGCCCACTGCAATTTCGGCATCGATGAGATTTGCGGTCAACTTTTTAACGATAAGTCGCGTTCCGTTGCACAGGCCTTCGTTGATGTCGAGATTTCTCAATAGCATGACCGGAATATCTTTCTTGAGCTTGAGTTTGTGGTTGGGCATACCCGACAGCGTAATCGAATTCAAATATTCCATCGTAAAGTTGGCCTGTTCTTGTTCGTCGTCGGTAACGATCTTGTCTATGCTATGGTACGTCATCATTTCGCCCGGAAATCGTTCGATGACGTTGTCGTTGATTCTGTTGCAGCTGTCGTTGGTAGGCGATAAAATTGCACGCGACGTAAAAATATTGACATCTTCTTCGGTATATTCTTCTATCGTACCGTATACCGCGGTAACTACGTCTTCGACGATGCACTGCTGTGGTATCGTGACACTATCTTGCGGCAAAACGTCGTTCGGCTGTGCGGATAAGTTGCCGTCGCCCAAATCCAAAAGCCACTTGGCAAATTCGATTTCTTCGCCCGACGCTCGCACGTTCTTCTTCAATCGAACGTTTTCGAATTTGCACCACACGTCGCTGTTGGTCACGCAAGCTTCCAGAATCGACGTGCGATGGCCTCGCGGCACCACCGGTAAACATTGACAAAAGTCTCCTCCGACCAATACCACTTTTCCGCCAAACGGTTTATCGTTATCGCACAAATTTTGAAATAGGCGATTTACCAAGTTGAAGGCGTTCACCGTGGCCATCGTAATTTCGTCCCAAACTATCAGTTTGATGCGGCGCAACGCTTTAGCATCTAGCGATTCGGCCGATATGGACGACGTGGAATTGCATTTCAAATTTATTGGCAGTCTAAATTTGGAATGCACCGTTCGGCCGCCTCTCAAGAGAATCGCGGCTATGCCGGTCCACGCCACGGAAGCAAATTCGACGCCGGAACCGTACAGGGCGTCCAAGATGATGTTGTAAACGAAAGTTTTGCCCGTACCTCCCGGTCCGTCGACATAAAATAATCGGCGTTCTTGTTCGTCGTCGAATATCGCGTTCATCACCTTATCGAACACCGTCATTTGTTCTTCGTTTAATAGTGCAACATTTCTATTCGAAGTTTCTCTTGCCTCTTCGCGTTCTTCTTGGTCCGCCAATAGGTCGGGTTCTTCTTCTTCTCCAACATCGGGTAGACCTATTTCTGCGTAAACTTTTCCGACCGACGCCAATATCTTCTTGACGACGATCAAAGTCTTTCGCTCGCCGCTTGTTTGCCTTTCGCCTCGACGCACATAATCTTCAATCAAATAGTTTTTGAACGTGTTCCACAATGTCGACGGATGGATCGGACACGTTACAAAAACTTAAAATGTACGCGAATAGTTTGCGCATCTTGGAGGGCATTTGCATTTCGGCAGCTTCTCGCAAGAAATTGATCCATTCGCTGTCGGATTCGATCAAGTTCATGGCTGCCACTGCGTCTTTGAAAGTTGGGATCGCTACGCCGTCGACGGTTCTTAAATCTTCGTAACATCGCGCACCCTTTACGTGTAACAATAGAATTCTCATGTGGAATAATTCGACGTATCTCGGAGTGATCGTATACATGCGCGTAATTATCTTATCGTTTTTTACGTTTCTCGTGCGCGGCATCCATCTGCAAGTTTTCGTCTCGAATACATAATGTAGCGGAATTTCGGTATATAAAAATTTATTTGCCGTGACATCTCTCGCATTTAAATCGAACCAATCTTGTAACATCGACTTTTTGTAGGTGCTCTTCTCCACGGCGGCGTTCTCTTGATTATCGGTAAAATAAATATTCTTCTGATCGGGCATATGAATCGGTAATCGAATTATCACGTGCGATGTACCGTGAAGTGGAATATCCAATAATCGCCAGCAGGCTTCGGATGCACCGACGTAGCGAGAATGTACGTAACTTTCCGTTTCGTCGTAATCCGTTTCGCCGGAAACGTTCATTTTTAATATTGCGCAATCGTGACCTTTATGAATGTACTTCATGATATATTTGATGCTCTTGACGGACGTGCATATCTCGACGTTGATGTGTGCATTAAATTTCTTCAACAGGTACGGATTGTACGGCACGACGAATCTGTTGTCCACGTCGTAGGTTCTGTTGGCGCGCTTTATCGTAACGCATCGAGACGTATCGCGTCGGCGATATACGGGATAGCTCGAGCCTACCGTGGTCGTGTTGGCAACAAAAGGTTTCGGGAATTTCTTCTTGCACTTATTGCACATCGGCATTTCGACCGATATAAATCTGTCGATGTGTTCGGGTTCTCGAAATTTGTCTTCGCTTTTCAGCGTGAGCAATATGTGCGCGTGCGGTAAACCTCGTTTTTGAAATTCTATCGTGTAAACGTAGGCGACCGGTTGTCCAAATATTTTTCTAATCCAAATGTCTTCGAGCAAAACGTTAAATTTCAATCGAAACACTCGGCAAACGATGTCGCATCGATTTTCTGCCTTTTCGTACGGTTTCACGTTGTCGACAATCTCTTTCCACTTGGGATTGCACGTAAAAGTTATAAATAAATCCGGTCGTCCGTATTTTGTCACGACGGTCATCGCGTCTTGATAGTGTTGTTGCATGGCTCGCGGACTGCCGGCGAATGAAGATGGCAAAATAACGACACGACCGATTTTGCTCTCTCGACGATCTGCAACGTTGTTCACATAATCCAATAATTCGGAATACTGATGACATCTCAAGGCGGTTTGATGTTGTCTTATAAAATTCAATCGCTCGCCTTCTATACGCACGTAACTGTCGACATAATATTGTTGCGTCAATTTGCCGGCACTTTGTATCGGATTGAAGGTGCTTCTAATCGATAGAGCCTTATACACGACGAATTCGTTCATGGTGATTCTGTGTCGCACCAAATTTCCTCTCGACATTGCAAGATTCAATTGCAAATTAGTTTCCCATCCTAATTCGCCTGTCGGAAATAATATCGGATAACAAAGTGGATCTGCTATCGGCGATTCTCTGCGTATCGTTTGAAAACGACTGGGCGTCGATTTCAAGCACAATCTTAATTCGCCGGGTGCAGGTGGATCGCCGTCGCTACCTCTAAAAACTACTCCCACTTGGTCGTTCGTGGTCGGTGCATTGTATCGGTTGCGATCCACGCCGTTCTCTTGATGAATTTTCATAGAGATGTCGGGAATGGCGTTACCTTCGATCGTTAATTTTTCTCGCTCTTCCATTTCCACTTCTTTAAGAAAACGATACAATTTTGCGTAGGGATTGATTGTTCGCAATAATTCGTCTATCGAATTTATCAATTCGGCCTTCAAATTTTCGCTGCCTCGGTAGTTTAGACGATGTTCGTTGGCCGCCGTCGAATCCAAAAAGTATAGTTGTCCATATTTCGGCTGACGATTATTCAAATTAATGTCGCTAATCTTGTGATAAATTAGGCCCGTGATTATGTACATCGAAGGTCCGTAACCCGGAGGAAGATTGACGTTGGCACCGATCGAAGCAAATGCAAACATGTTGTTGTATCTCATAATGTTGGCCTTGAAGTGTTGAGAAAATTCGTGCTGGTCGGTTAATAATTGCAGCAAAAGTTGAGGATACTCGACGGTGACGATGGGCAATTTTATCAAATTATTTCTACAACATTTGAATATTTCCGATTGAAAAAAGATGGCCTTACAAAATTGGCAAGTTTTTTTCATAGTACCCAAATAATTTTCTTGCATGTCGTTGTCGTTGGAGGCAGCAATTTTGTTTTCCTTGCTTTTCTTCTTATTATCGACAATTTTTAAACTCGCGAAAGTTTCGTCTAAACTTTTTCTAACGCTATTTTGAATTCTTGTCGATCGGCGGCTCGTTGTGGGCGTTGTCATCGTTGTTTTCGACATGGGCATTTCGTGATATAATACCGCCTGCGTTGTGGATGGTGTCGGCAACGATGGAGTTGGCATCGTAACAGTCGTTACGTTATTTACGATGATCGGAGTAAGCGAATAAATATTGTCTTCCAAGTTTTCGTCGATGCGGGATGTACTTTGCATAATCATGTTTTTAAAAATCATCTCGTGCATTTGCGCGACGTTATCGAACGAAGCTAAGCAGGCATTGCCATCAGAGTGCACTGCGCCTAATGCATCTCTGGAATGCGAGTCGAAATAATAATACATTCCGTTTTGAACAAAAACGGCAACGGATGAATGGCTCGAAGTTATTATTCCCGAACTGTGGTTTTCAAAAAATCTCTCTATACCTCGTAGTAAGTTCGGAAAAGCGTCGTCGTCGTTGCGCAAATGACCGTTGAATGAATTTTCTTCTAAAATTTCTATCTCAAATCTTTTGTCCATTATCGTCACGCTTTTGCTTAATTCGTCGACTGTTAAATGGTGAAGGTTGCCCACTGTCGAAATATCAGGTTGTCGCCGAGTCGCAATACACTTGGAATAATAGAGATCTCCCAAAATTAAAATCGAATTGATCGTGTCGGTATTCCATGTGGTGGCGTCTTTTAAATTGGCGTAACATAGTGCCATCGCAGAATTGGCGGTGCATTGATTGCTTCTTGAAACGACGTTGAAGCTACTGGCGCCCTGATGAAAATTGCCACAAATAATATTGGAAAAGCAATTTTCCGATTCTCTAGGCAAAATAGCACTCTTCTCGCACGGTTTGGTTAATTTTGTTTTTTTTTAATTTTTGACGTGGTAAAAATGGGTCTTCGATCGTTTGGGCATCTTTGACGTAGTAATTTAACAGTACGCGTTATTAATACGAATAAGAAAGAAAAAGAAAAATATTAAGCAAGAATAGAAAAAGTAATGTATAAATCGCTTACCGGTAATGCAGAAACTTAATTAAATAAATATTAAAAAAATATTAAATATTAATTTCGAAAGATTTCCTGGAAAGAAAAGAAATTATAAATTGTGGTAATATAAAAATTTTCTTAAATAATAAATATATATTATTTATATATTAAATAATATAATTTATAAAAGAAAGAGTGTCAGGATCGGTGTGTAGTGTTGAGAAAATTTTTAATTTTTATACGCACGCGAAAGTCGATGCCGAAAGTTTCTAATTTAACCGTAAAAATTTAATAAACGTCGCCATTTTTACAATATTAATTATGAACAAAAAATAGGTTTTTTTCGTGTTTCGTTAACGAAATTGAAATGAAAAATTGAAATTGAAATTAAATTCTTCTTGTAAAATAAATACCCTTTAATTATATTGTCGATCGAGTGAGGCCGAAAACGAATCTTTACATAAATCGTGAGGCCTTGGAAAGCGACGACCAAAATACGATTAAACATTTGTATTTTTTATGATTAATGATTATGATTTATGATTAAACTTAGATCGTTATGTACATACCTTTTATAAAACTCTCGAAACACAAAATCACAATTATTGTTCTATTATCACAAAATTTGCTAATTTAATTTCGCACAAAATTACAAAATCACAAAATTACGTCCGTGTGTCACTAAGTACAACAATGGGTAATGCGATTTCGGCGAATTATATAATTTTATCGCGCCTATCGTTAAAATGTTGAAGTAAAATAATTACAAAAAATATTTTTCGAAAAAGAAAATTGTAAAAATTTAATTTTTTATTTTCATTTTAATTTTCTTGCAATGTGGTAAATAAATTTTTTAATTTTTGTCGTCGAAAGATGTAAAAACACAATTATTGATTATTAGAAACTTGTTAACGGGTAATGAATGCGGCAAAGTTTTATACATTTATTTACAATAAATATTTTACATACAAATTACCTATCAAATATTATGAGGTAGACAATTATGTAGAAAACCAATACAAAAAGAACAGTGCGATGCAACCATTTATATGTTTGCTTAAAAACTACATTGGTATACAGAGTGTCAACAATATGTAATTGGCAATAAGTAATTTACATTTGAGTAGAAAAGTAATGGCAAATTTTAATAGAAAATCAGAATATGGGTGACTCGCAATACAAACATACGCATACTATTATCTTAACAATTTTGCAATTATAGTTATTGTTTGCAAAAAGCTTGTGAACGTAGCAATGCGGTTAATCTTTCTTCCGTTTTAATGGTTCCAAAATCTTTTTTCTATCGATAAGCTACAATCTCGTATATATACTCCTTAAAAAATTGTAATGTTTGTCTCTAAATAATGTAACTGTCAAAATATCACGTACAACTTTACCTATCCACGTAGCTTCCTCTAATGTAATTTTTCCACTCATCGGCTTTTATGTTTGTAAATTGACGATTAAAAATTTTGCAAATAGGATATTTAGAAATGCTGCGGGTAGTTGGTCGTCTGATTTTTATGCATCACCATCTTTCTCTATTCATCTCGTGTGGAACTTGTTCTCTGAATATGAATGTAAAATCTAAAAGGCGATTTATCGTAACACGTGTGCATCTTTCGACACAAAAACACAAAAAGAATTCCAAAAGCGAAACACGTTTCGACGGCTCTCCATAGAAGATATCTTTGACAAATTAATAAGGATGGTCGTCAAATGTAATTTGGTTTGCTGTAAAAAAGTCCAAACATTTCTTTAATACCAATAAAAAAAATTAGTAGGTGTTAGATTTACCGCAACAATGCAGATTTTGTGAACGATTTAAATAAAACTTGATAATCACTTGTACCTCGTGTGCTTCTAAAAAAAAAAGATAAAATGTAATTGTAAAAATGAAAACGAACAAATCCACATAATTACCTACGTAACAATGTCTTTGATCTTATAACTTGTTGGCCAATTTTTTTGTTTGTAAATTTTGCAGACACAAACGTTCATCGTGTCGATATGTTCTTCCGACATAATTTGTCGAAACATTGATTTCGGTTAGATACGTCGATGATAGATCGATGTTAAAATTTTGACAATTAAACTTTATATCGGTAAACATGTTGACGGTTATACCATACCACCAATTGCAATCACGTACCTAACGTAATAAATGCATGGTAATAAAATATTCGAAATCTTCTTTCGACTGACATTCAATTCAAACGCTAATATTGATATCACATTTATCGCAATAATTTATATGACACACAAAATGCAACCTAAAACTCTGCCGATATGCAAAAATAAATCATCTCCACATGAAAAATAACGACTCGAAAAACCAGTCACCGTCCATCGGTTTCAATCGATATCATCTGGAAATGTAAAATTTTAGTTTGATTTAATCGAAAATCGAAACATACTTCACTAATCTCGTAAACCGCCAGCGAAAAAGTCGATATAGCGGATTGTGAAATATCATCGCAACTTCCACGATTGGCGGATCGAATAAGCACACTTCGAAGTTATCTAATATAACAACGGTGGATGGAAACGTGAGAAACGAATGTGCTAAGCGTAGTACACCTTGGCTCGCATACCACCTACAAAAATAATTAATTACATAAAATAGTTAAACCATTAGAAATCTTAACCGTACTATCGACATAACCCAACAAAGTACAGAGTGTTTCGAAATAGTAAATTCGAAGCGAAAATGTCCACTCGATCTTTCCGCCAAATACATCGTCGAGAACCCCAAACCATCAAGATTTTCAATTCGAATACCGCATTTTGCCGAAAATTTACACCAATCTTCGACGTGTCCATAGGATAGGGGTGTCTAGTGTAATGCTTTCAACTCGACGGTACACGGTAGGATGCACACAACACACAAAATTTTGAATCAAGATAATTTTAAATTTTATTCATTTTAAATTCGAACCTCGCTATCGACAAACCTTTTCTGCGATTCCCTTCGTTAGATTTAACACTATTGTTGCAGAATTTCTACGGGACTACGATTGCTTGTAAAATATTTTGAGGTCGTTTGCGATCACGACGGAGGAGTTGTAAAACAAAATTAAATAATTGTGCCAAATAAATAAACTGCCATTTTTAATTTCGTTCCTTCAATTCGACGTATTTCGATTTTGAAGAGATGTCCAAGTAGTAAATTCAAACCTTTTTTTTTTTTAAATAGAATCGATAACAAAAAAAAACATTAAATGTACTAATCTTTAAATTTTAATTGTAAAAATTATAAACTATAGTTTTTTTGGGGGCTTCTTTGGGCCGTCGAGCAGGCGACCCGGGTTCTCCACGACGCCGATACTTGCCGCCTTTTCGGCGCGGGGGAGACCTGGCTCTTCCGCGTACCGGAGTCCTCGCTCTTGCGCGTATCGGAGATCTAGCTCTTCTTCGTTCCGGTGCCGGGGACCTAGCTCTTCCTCGCGCTGGAGACTTCTCTCTTCCGCGTTCTGGGGACTTGACTTCTCGACGCGAGGAAGAATTGCCTCTTCGGCGTGAATCCCGAGCGGGACGCCGCCGAAAGCGCATCATGCGCTGTCTTTTTCTGATATTTTCTATTTTTTTCCGTAAATCTGTCGGCGGCGGTGGAGGTGGCGACGGTGTCGGTGGCGCTGGCAACGGCATTTCTTCTGTGTTATAAGACATTTTGCTGTATAATAAAATAATAATTATTAGTAAAATCTTAAAAGCAAAACAAATTTGAATATTTGAATTTATTATAGAATTTATTTAGTTTTTTTATTTTAATTTTTTTAGTTTTTAACATTTTATTAAATATAAAAGGCGAAACGTATTTTTGTTAAAATTTGCAGCCGCATAAAAATATTATTATCGGATTACATTTTTTAGTGCGATTTCGAAACAAATCGCTGTTTAATGAAAATAAAATTTAAAGCATTTTTCAAAAATCGTCATTTATTGTTAATTTTATAGTTTTAATGGCTTAAAATGTCGAACGGCGGAACAATCAAACATGCCATGAAAATTTGTCAAATTTCGCCAACTTGATAATATAAACACTTTTATTTGTTATCAATAAAATGTTAAAACTTTTGTTGTATTTTTTATAATTAATATAGAATTCGTTGTGTACATACCTCTTTTTCTTTATAACGATTATGTGAACACTAACACTAACAATAACACTAACACTAATAAAAATTATTTAACAAACTAACAATTAAATATCAAAATCAAAAATTAAATAACGTAATTTACTTTGCTACTGCACTGGTTGGCAAACTTTCGATTGTCGCAACAATAAAATTATAGGCGGCGAATTTTGTGAATTTTATTTTGTGTCGCGCCGTATCGTTAAAATGTTAAACTAAAATAGTTTAAATATTTTTTCTTTTACAATTTCAATTTTGAATTTCTTGAAATGAGGGAGATTGGATTTAAATTTTTTAAAATTGAAAATGTGAAAGGCGCAAATTTTATGTCGTAATCGCGTGCCCTCTCAAATTTTATAAGTATTTTCGAACAAAAATTTTTATAAATTTACTTTTACTTTGATTAAAAATTTTACTCGAAACTTCGTTTTGCGTGGTGCGACTATAATGTAGAAGGTAATTTGAAAAATTTTCAGTTAAAATTTTTGCCAAAGATCTGGTATTCGTTTCTGCGACTTCAAATTCCCGAAAAGTTGGTTTACAATCGTCCCGCGTACGGCAAATCCAAATAAATTTTCAAAAATTTTAGAAATTGAAATTTTTTAAATTTTATATGGACAACATTCATGAAAAAATGAAGAAAAGTTCCTACAAACTTTTTCGAAAACTCATTCTATTACGTTTTAAAATTGGATTTTAGGTAACGGGCTATATGGTCGACGATTTGAATTGAAAATTTTCGTCCATGGAAATTTCCTGGATTGCCTCGTTTATTAAGCCGTTTTTTGATAAAAAGTGTAATACACAAAAACACGCACAATATCGAATACTATCTGATGGCCTTGAAACATTTTCAAAATTTTTCATACTTTACGCGGCAGCGCCGAAACAAAGTCAAGATTTTCAATATTTTTCAATCGTTCGTAGCGGCCTTATTTACCAACCGATTTTTATTTTCAAAACGGCATCGAAAGCGTATCGCGATTCTCCACAAAATCGATATCGTACATTTTTTTCCCATCATCAACCACAACGCCGTAAAATGCAAAACAAAATTAAAAAAAAAATTTTCAAGGGGTGTAGCCTTGGATTCTTTAAAGAAAAAAAAAAGTGTAAAATTTATCAAATTTTATTACGGAATCACGTACCCCATCAAATTTTAAGTATTTTCGTGTAAAATTTTTTTATAATTTTACGCCATCTTCTATAATAAATTTTACTTCAAAAAAATAAATTTTTCATTAATTTCACATTAAACCTGTCGCTTTTCGCCTTCCGACTATAACCAAAGAGGTAAATTGCAAATTTTAGAGTCAAAATTCTTAACAACAATCTGACCTCCTTCTCTACAACTTCAAATTCCCGAAAAGTTGTTTCAAAATCGTCCCGCAGACGGTAAATCGAAATAAATTTTAAAAATCGAAATTTTTTTAATTTTACATGGACAACATTCGTGAAAAAATGAAGAAAAGTTCCTAAAAACTTTTTCGAAAACTCATTCCCTCACGTTTAAAAATTGCATTTTAGGTAACGGGCCTCTTTCCTATAGTGCAGTTGAAATTTTGAAATTCGTGATGAGGGTTGTCTGACAGTAGCCTCGATATCATACATTTTTTTCCCATCATCAACCACAACGCCGCAAAATGAAAAACAAAATTGTTAAAAAAATTTTCAAGGAGGTAGCCTTGGATTCTTTGAAGAGAAAAAAAATTGTAAAATATATCAAATTTTATTACGGAATCGCATTCCTCCTTTACTTTTAAGTATTTTCGAGTAAAACTTTTTTATAAATTTACTTCAAAGAATTTATTTTTCATTAAATGTACGCTAAAGCTGTTGCTGTTTGTCTTCGGACTATAACCAAGCAGATATATTATAGATTTTTGTGTCGAAACCCTTGCCAGCGATATAACCTCTTACTCTACGACTTTAAATTATCGAGAAGTTGATTCAAAATCGTCCCGCAGACCCCCAATCGAAACAAATTTTCGGAAATCTAATTATTTTAAAATTTATAACTGTAACATTCGTGAAAATAAAACGAAAAGTTGGTATAAACTTTCTGGAAAATCCTTTGCGTTACGTTTGAAAAGTTAAACTATTGGAAACCGTTCACTGCGGAGAGATGTAAAAACACAATATTATTGATCGTCAAAAATTCTTTAATGTTTATAAATATAGCAACGTTTTATGGAGTTATTTACAATAAATGTTTTACATGTAAATTATTAGTTTCAAAAGTATATTACGATAATATAATAATTTAACAAAGCACAACGTGTCGACAAATTGAAAGAATTACATAAAAATAATAATCGACAATAAGTAATTCACATTTGTGTAGAGACATAATTTGAAATTTTAAAAGAAAATTACATAATAACAGTTTACCGATACAAAAAGCACGTGAGCGTAACGATGTCGATATCGAACGTAGCAATGCGGCGACTTCCCTTTCGTTGGTGCAAAATCTTCTTTCGACGAATAAATTTGTCGCTACAGTTAGTCAAATCTTGTACACTACCTAACAAAGTACGCATTATTTAATTTAAAAAGGGTCAAAATTTGTAACTTACCTATGCAGCTTTATTCAACGTAATCTTTCAACTTGTCGGTAGCTTTTTTTGTTCGCAACTCGAGGGTTAAATAATTTGCCATTAGAATCGTTCGTCAAAAGTATATTTAAAAATGTTGTCGGCACGTAAGTGGCACGTTTTTGAAAATCGTATGGGTTTAATGAATTTGAAGTATAGTAATAGCAATGTCGTATGATCTTTCTTTGTGTGCATTTCTTTCTCTCGATCACGAACTAATGAAAATAAACCTACCCCTCGTCGTCCATCATAAATTATCTTCCTAGAGTCAAGGCATATGCAATTCGACCAACAATAAAAACTTTCCTTTAATGCCAAGCATTTTAATTAAACGGTTGTCATCGAATCTTGCTCTCGAAATACCAAGACACAACGTAATTGTGCAAGAATCAAAATGTACAACACTATTTTCCTACGTAGATTCATCGAATCGCACCGCCTGTTGGCCACATTAATGTTTTTGTAAATACTGTGAACACACAATTGTTCCTCGTGTCGAGATGCTCCTGGGACATAATAATTTATCAAACCTTCAAATTTCATTAACAGCATCGACGGTATATTAATGTTTAAACTTGACAATTTCACTTCTTATCGATTTACATTGTGACGGCTATGCCTCTCCAATTACACTCACGTAACGAAATCAATTAATCAATAACTATCCTTCAATTCTTCTTAAAAACCCAACGGCTGGCATTGGTATCACATTTATCATAATAATTTATATCCTCGAGCGAAGAACTACACAATTTGCAGCCAAAAATCTCACCGATATGTAAAATTAAGTCATCTCCACATGAAAGACGTCGACTCGTAACACTTGGCTGTCGATCGATTTTGATCGATATCGCTTAAAAATGCAAAACCTAACTTGCACGCTTTCAAAAATAGCTACACACCCGAATTTTCACCTCCACTGCCACCGGTAGGGTCGATCTAAACTTTTGAGCACCTTCGTGACTACCTCGGTTTGTGGTTCGTCTTGGCCAACGTAGAACTTAACTGATGGCAAATTGCGATGAGATGGTGGAAAACGAATGTGCAAATCGTTCGCCGTTGTCGGCATACCACCTACAAATACAAATAATTACACAATGTAGTGGAAAAGATTCGCAAACTTACCGGTGCAATCGACATAACCTAACAAAATACAAAATTCCTCCACGTACAGAACGATTCGTGATTTCAAACTCTGTGCAACGGCATCGACTTGATCCCCCCGCCAAATCCATCACCGAGGGCCCCCTCGCACGGTTATAAAAACCTTTGAAATTTTCAAATCGAATGCCGAAAATCGCTTCGACATTCCAACGACTTTGACAAACTTGGCGATGTCGACGGTAATTGGTGGTGTCTCGAGTAACGCATCCGACTCGACGGCACCCGTTTACAACCGCAACACTCGTACGAAGCCGACCGGGGCCCCCGCGATGCTCGAAAATCGCCCCCCGCGCGATTACGATCCACGAAACCTGCGCCATTTTGTACAACATTGAACGACTTTTGCATTTCTTGCTCTTTTTGTGCAAAATCAAAGTGTAATATTTTTTCGAAACCACGCTTGTGGCACATGCACGGAAGCGCAAGACTTGTACGAAGCCGTTTGTCACCATCGCGAGACTCGACAATCGCCCCCCGCGCGAAGACAATCCACGAAACCTCCGCCATTTTGTACAACATTGAACAACTTTTTACATATCTTGTTCTTGTCGCGCAAAATCGAAGTGTAAAAGTTTTTCGAAAACACGCTTGTGGCACATCGACGGAAGCGCATGACTTGTACGAAGCTGGATATCACCATCGCGAGACTCGACATTCGCCCCCCGCGCCAAGCCTTGCGTTGAAACCCCGGCCGCCATTTTAAAATTTGGCTCGCTTGCCACGCCTCCACCTCTTTGAACGCAAAATTAAGTAACAAAAATTGGTGCGCGCCGGTTGTGCCGGTACCTATAGCTTCGTAAGGTTCCGCTGGTACCGTTCGAAGCCCTAGCGGGGCTTCAAAATCGCTCTCCGCTCCATCGTGAACGGCAATAATTGGGGCTCCTTGAAAAATTTCGACTCGCCACCTACACTTTCACCTCTTTGCACGCAAAATTAAGTGTTAAAATTTCTTCGGCGCCAATCATATCGGGTACCGTCGGACTCGCAAGGCTTCGAGGAAGCTACGGGTTGCCCCTTCGGGGCTCCCCGGTCTCGCTCCGCTCGACCACTTGCGAAATGATAAAATTTCTTCAAACGTCATAAAGTCGAAATAATTAAATTAATTTATGAAATTTTCCGAATCGTACTGCGACTCGCACGGTTTTCTGTCTAACCCGTTTTCCGTGCGCCAGAAAGAGATGCGACATGGTACGATGAAAAAAAGGCACGTTAATTATTAAAAGCGGGCCGGTAATTGAAGAGAGAAAAAGTAGGCGCGACCCCTTTATCGTTTTTTTCGACGGCGCCGTCGCGCGTCGGGACGCCTTAAAAAATAGTCTACCGGTTAGATTTCGTCGGGCTCCTTACTCGCTACGCTCGTCCCGCCGGCTGCGCCGTCAAGTTTGTTAAGAGTTAGAGTTATAAATCTGACGTCTCTTATACAAATAGTATAAGAGTGTAAACTTTTTGCCGTATAAATATTGATTAAACTTACTCAAAGAAAATATTATTGCCAAACCTTCTTTTTCCAATTGACTGTATTTTTCTTCAGCCTTTGACAATGTACGCGACGCGTACGCTACAGGTCTTTCACTACCATCTGCAAAAATATGACTTAACGTCCCGCACAGACCATAATTGCTGGCGTCGGCACTCAATCTTATCGGAAGAGAAGGATTATAATGCACAAGAATAGGTGCTGAGGTCAGCAAACCTTTAATTTTATTAAAAGCCTCCTCACATTTTGGCGTCCAACACCAATTAATGTTGTTTTTAAGTAAATTATTTAGAGGATGTAATATTGATGCTAAATTTGGTACAAATTGACCATAATAATTAATTAAACCTAAAATGGACTTAAGCTGAGTGACATTTTCTGGTTTAGGTGCAAGTACAATTGCTTCCACTTTATCTTTTGCCGTATGCAAACCTTCCTGATTGATTATAAAACCCAAAAAGAAAACCTCTCTCAAAAAAATGCACATTTATTTAAAGACACTTTCATCCCCGCATCTTGTAATCTCCGTAAAACCCTTTCCAACCTAACCAAATGTTCCTCCCGATTCCTACCTGTCACCAAGATATCATCCAAAAATACTACCACTCCCTCTATATCCTGTAATAAAGATTCCATAATTTTCTGAAACTTTGCTGGAATACTAGCAATACCAAAGGGTGCCCTATTAAATTGAAACAACCCTTTATGAGTAGTTATGGTCACCAATTTCTTTGATTCATTATCTAAAAGAATACAAGAATTGAGTGATTCTAAATGAGTAACGAAAGGACACTGAAGCGATGATACTTGATGAAGAATCATGCTCCATATCTTCTGTCGACCATACTCATTTGCCACTCCATAAAATATTGTTTCATTCCTTATGAGGTTAAACATCGCCCTCATCCTACATAAAACCTCAACTGTTTTTGATTCCACCCTAAGCTGTTGAAGCATAGGGACCTTACGTATATAAGGAGTTTTATTGCCGACGCACCTGATAAATGCCATTATGGATTTAGACTTCACAGGTACGCGCAAGCATTCACGATTCTTAACTTCGTTATTAAGACCATTCACTAAATTGGCTGGTAACCTAAGACCTGTATGGAAATTCTTTCTGTTATACTCGTTCATACGAACGATAAAGCGCAGCATGTTCCTTAAGAACATATTAGCTGCTTCTGATAGCGTGTTGTTTTTTCTACCCCACGCCATAATGAACTCTTCCAAATATACTAATATATTCCATTGACCAGCGAAGAAATTCTCATTCTCTAGGAACTGTTCATAATCAGAACAGTCCACGGCGAAAACGGGTCTTTCCTCAATCGGAATCTGGTATATTCCTTCAAAACCATCGGAAAGGCGGAATTGTCTGTTTCCATTCATCCAACCTCTACCTTCCAAATCAGTTCGTAATCCAACTAATACCGGAGCCCTAAGATTCCTTGTCGTATCGACATTATCCAGAGGGTATGCGTTGGGATCTGGATTATTAATCCTGACGAATAATTGATTCTTCATGCCTAGGTCCACGATTCTCTCCTCTACTCGGCGAGCGGATTCGTCAGTTATCGTGTCGAGCGGAGTATTGCTTCGCATGAACACAGCTTTACACATTAAAGCCATATAACCGACCATTTCCTTAGCTTCGGAAGGACAATCGCTCCAATCTATATCTATCTGAACGTATCCTGGCGTTACGAACGCTGCGAATAAAATCGCAAAGCCAGAAGCCATGCTAGGATTATACGTCATGGAAATTATGTCAGTTAAGAAGCCCGATCTGGTGCTACTAGTCTGACCCATTTTAATTATTATCGAATCGCTAATAGGGTCTATAGGAACCTCAGGAGCGACGGCGTTCATGGTCGCCTCAAAAGCTAACCGAACATAATACGGCAAGTTTTCGTAGACCATGCCGCAATAACGAAAATCATATAACGGATTCAGGTGACATGAGATACTATAACGCGGCAGTACATAGGATGCTCTGTCGTTTCCAGACGACAGATCCAACATGTGCTGCATAATATCGCGAATTCCGTGCATGTCCCCCTCACCATACAAAACCAAAGCGGCAGAAGTCCTCAGAATATGAGGATCACCGCATACTGTAATATCCACGAGAACATTATTACGATCTCGCACGTTGATATTAGCGACCAATCCGTCGATAATATCATGCACTCGAGCGTTCTGATTTAATATAAGTTTGACTGGATATCCGAGTTTCTCCGGATTCGGGCTTCTATTAACCCAAACCACTGATCCCGGACATACCAGTACTTTAGCTGATTGATTAAGTCTATCGACGAGTAATTTCCACTGATTAACAATGTACTCGTCGAAATCTTTGAATTTTTCAATTACTGGAAAGTCGGTCATCACCCACGGCCTTTTGTCGTCTCCAGCATTAACAACTTTAAACATAGCTGGTAATTCATCAACTTTACTCAAAACTATCTCACCAGCAGTAACTCCTTCAAAGGGGTAAGCATCGCTAGTAAAACGTATCGAACTTTCCGATTTCAAGATTATTTTAATCTGTCCTATTACATCAAAAAATTGAGACAGAGTGATGCGAGGGATGTCGTTAGCGTCACGCGCCACTCGATCGACCGCAACCTCTGGTACATTATTAGCGGCTGGAACAGGAACTGCATCTCGAATAGGTTCGAGAGGCGCAGGTACTGCAGCTGCTACGTTCGGAGCCTGTAACAAGTTGTTTACAGCAGGTACGTCGCCCATGTAGGTCGCTTTACAATCTATAAACAGGGATGAATCTCGGCAACTTTATTTCTTCTTCAACTTTATTTTTTATTGCAAACGGCAGAGGGCGAGCCTTAAAAAAACGTGGAGTAACATTATCTGATTTCAACTTAATGGATATCACTCCCTTTGTAAAAGTGCCCACTCCAGGAGCGAAAACATAATTAAACTTTTTAAATAATTCTTTTAAATCACCCGATGAATTCAAAAAATTAAGTTGCGAAATGCCAAGCCCAAATTTATTAAAGAAATCGCGTCCCAACAGGGGTGGTCCTGAAGCACCATCAATTATATATAAATTTAAATCCTTTTCCTTACATTGAAATTTTATTTTACAAATTATATATTCCAATGGCACAATTTTACCGCCATTATACAACGTGAACACTTTATCAGTTTTAATTAATGGTTTATCTTTAAAGTTTTCTAAATGAAAACTTTCCGGAATAACTGTTAAGGTGGAGCCAGTATCAAGATTGAATTTAAACCAAACATTTTCAATTTCTATATCCAACAATATTGGATTTGACTTAAATTTTAAATTTAAATGATACAAACAATTATTATCAGACGGTTCCAAATAATTTTGATAATTTACCTTTCGTTTATTCATGCACACTGTTGCCAAATGACCCTTCTTGCCGCATGTATGACAAGTGTAATCTTTAAAAGCGCACTTCTCTGTTGTATGATTTTGCCTTCCACAAACCTTGCATCGACTCCTTGACAAAGGTGTTGATGAAGTACCACGAGCTAGCATCCTCATCTTCTCCACTGCGACACCTGGACGTACGTAGTTTACTTCCGGTGGTTCCTGTTTCACCATACGTAACGACAACTCCATTGGCTTACTTGCTGATTTTGCTAAAGCAATTGATACCACTTTCTCCAACTTTGTTTCGATTTTCTCTTCTAATAACCGATCTTGAACGGACCCTGGATCATAACCAATAATGAATAAATCCCGTAAAAGCATCTGTAATGCTGATGCTTCGAAATCACATGTGGCCGCCAAACTTCTTAATCTAGCAATCCATTCTCTCGCTGATTCATTCTCTTCTTTTTTTGCATTATAAAACTTATATCGATCCGCAAATACCGATACTGCTGGTTTAAAATGTTTATCAATTAAATTAATTAACTCACTGTAACTTTTCTTTTTCGGTTCGATCGGTAAACACAAATTATATACCAATTGATAAGTATCTTCATTCAACAAATTTAATAAAATTGCCCTCATCCGCGTATCGTCTGTTATGTCATTTGCTATAAAATAATTATCCATACGTCTTTTATAAATCGGCCATATTGAATTAATTGCATCAAATTCACTTAAATGTCCTACATTTTCCATTCTTACTGTATCTTTCGGGGTTCCCGGTGTTACCGACATTCTTATTAAATACACACTTTATTATATCTTAATTTACCTTGTCGCCCTGTAATATATTTTGATATTAAACAACACCTCATGAATAACCACTTTATTTTCGCCCATGGCGTACCCTGCTTACCCTGCGCATGTCCGCGCATACATCACACATCTAAATTATCATTATTGGCTAAATGAATGAATCTCTTGATTTCCTGGAACCTATTTCGTGACATAACATTTGGTACCACAGAAACATCGAAATCCTCATCAAGATTCTAATAATTTCTTTCACTTGGTAACTTATGGTATCCAGTCAAAAGAAGTATTCCAACAAATAATTTTATGTCTGCTTTGGAGACATAAAAATCATACCTATTTTTCTGAGAAGAACATAGATTAGTTTGGGAAACAATATGAACATAAATATCATCATCAAATAATTTCTCAAATATTTCAACTGGATTGAGATTTCTACATCGCTTTTTAACATTTCCAAACGATCTGCGCATCCTGTGGTCGATGGCATACTAGTATCTACAAAATTTTTAGTCCACTTAGGTTCTGACAGCTTTTGTTTCTTGGATGGCGGACAATTTGAAGCTGAACGCAAAATATTCTGCCGTACGACTGATAAAGGTACATTGAACTCATCATCGCACTGTCTTCGCTTTCACTGCTACTAACATTCCAAAGTTCGATTTCGCCAGCGACATCTTGAGGCATCAACAACTCATCTGGAATATTATTTTTATAATATATTGAAATGATGTGAAATTTTTAAAAATTGTTTCAAAACAAAAAACAGCCTCACGTTCTGGGTGCCAATTAAAAGTTTAGATGAAATTTTCCAATATAATTCTAATCCATAAAATCCAATTCCAGTTTCAATCCAATGTTAAATAAAATTTTAATTTTACCACAAACCAAAAAAATTACCACGGCTAGCTGGTTCAGTCGTCGTGCAAGTATCGTCAGGGGTGAGTTCACACGTAAGTCTTCATTAATGACGGAAGAAAAATGCCCTTCCAAAAATAACCAGTCCAGAATGCAGAATGTTAAATAAATTTTTATTTTTATTTGAAGGGAACGAAGTTTGCAAATTTAACTTATCTAAAACGTCGCCTTATCAAATAAACCATTTGTTCCTTTAAATGCAATTTTAAATTTTCCAATTCCAAATACAAATCGAATTTATAATTTTAACTTCTCTTTCCAAATTAAGTAAATCAATCAATCAACTTCCATTCAGTAGCAAAATAAAAAAATCTCCAAATCCAATTTCAAATATCAAAATTTTAAAATCACGTAATAATGCGAACGCATCAAAATCATTTATTCAAATCAAGTCAAAATAAAATATTACTCACAATTCTCAAATAACAAAACTCAGCGTAACAAAATCAAATTTCAGCGGGCATGCAAAGTCTCGCACCCGCTGTCCGCCATCGTTGGCCAAAGAAGCCACTAATTTCCTGTGATTGGTCCCCACCCAACAAATTCTACAATGTTACAACTTAATTATTATAGCCAATATTTCACCAAAATGCATAGGGTGAGTCGCAATCATTTTGAAACACCACATCAAACCCCCGATGCTAATTGCTGTTTTGAGCGCAGCTCTAAACAAAATTCGCAAAAATCCGTGCGTGTTTCAAAAATAAATCTAAAAAAAAAGATATTATCTACAACATTACAATATTTAAGCAAAATAAATCCAAGTTCAAAAATCAAATAAAATAAAAAAGGCTTATCTCTTCAAAAATAATTTTTCATTTATCATTATCTACTATCTCCTTCTGTTTTGTTCACTTTTCTTTTATTTTTTCTTTCGAATCTTCCAAAGATTGATCCTGGTTTGGGGCGTCCACTTCACTGGTGTTTTCTTTCTTCTCCTACTCCGACTCATCCAAAACTTCCAAGTTCTCTCATTTTTTTTCATAGCTTTCCGCTTTGTAGCTTCTTGCCTTCCAAATTTTAATTTTTCAGTTTCTACTTTTACCACTTCTAAATTTTCAGCTTCTTGTCTTATAACTTTTTGTTTTAGCGCTTGCAATCTTACAGTTTCCCGTTTTTCTGCTTCCAGCTTTACCATTTCTAGTCTTTTATCTTCTTGTTGTGCCGCTTCTAATTTTTCAATTTCCAGTCTTTTAGCTTCTTGTTTTGTTGCTTCCAGTTTTACAATTACTAATCTTTCAGCTTCTTGTTTTTCCACTTTCAACATTCTTTCCTCTACAGTTTCTCTTTGCAATTTCTCATCAATACATTTTAACAATGCAATAAGTTCACTTGTTCGCTGGTTAAGTGCTTGCATTATATTTGCTTTGGTTACTTTCGGTAGTTGTTCCATTTTTTGTTTGTTATTTTCCAAAATAGATGAAATTGAATCTAATCGAGCCCCACAGTATGGACGACAATTTATCTGTAATGATCAAATTGGTAAATCGAGATGGTTCAAGCCCCACACGTTGCGGCGCCAGTTGAAATGATGTATTTCCAATATAATTCTAATCCAATATAGTCCAACTCCAGTTCCAATCCAACGTAATAAACTGTTGTCCAAAAATAGTTACCAAATATAATTAAAAATACAATTTAAGTTCAATGTAATGCAAATATTAAATAAAATTTTAATTTTCTTTAAAGGAAACGAAGTTTGATTTCCCTTATCCAAATCGACGAGTTATCAATATCCCGCACATTCGCTCGTACAAATATAATTTAATTTTCCACTTTTATGTGCAAAACGAATTTATTATTCGAAATATTGTCTTTCCAAATCACTTTAAATCGATCAAATGACTACTGCTCGCGCTCGGCAGCGACTGATCAAAATATCCAAATTATCAAAATATTAAAATAATCATCCAAAAAAGCGCAATAATGCATTCGCATCAAATCACTTTATATAATCAATCAAATTAAAATATTACTCACAAATATCAAAATTATCAAAACTCAGCGTAACAAAATCAAATTTCAGCAGGCATGCAAAGTCTCGCACCCGCTGTCCGCCATCGTTGGCCAAAGAAGCCTCTAATTTCCTGTCATTGATCCCTACCTAACCAATTCTACAATCCTACAACTTAATTATTACAGCCAATATTTCACCAAAATGCATAGGGTGAGTCGCAATCATTTTGAAACACCACAATATATTATTATTGGAAAACGGTAGCTCTCACCCAATATAGTATACAATAAAGGAGTTTCGGGTTGTACAGGGAGGCAAATCAAACAATATATTTATTCGTCGACGTTTCGGAGGATCTATTCCTCTATTTTCAAGACTATAATGGAAACGTACATAAGATTACATGGGTATACAGGTTGTATCACCATTTTGCTCCCTGTACGCTTTCGCATGGCGTCATTGTAATAACACAGCGTCCCACCAGTTGGTCAATTATAACTACGACATAATGGGTTGCCTACCCGCCGGCTTTATATCTGCACACACGAGATTAAGAAGAGGAAAACACATTTTGTTCCAAGTTTTACATTTTGATTTTAATTACACAGATTTTAGCATAGTTATTTATAGTTATTTATTTGTACATAGTTATTTATAATATTTTTACATTTTATATATTTACAATGCGAAGTCCCTTCATGTTTTGTTATGTTATTTATTGTACATTCAAAAATTTTTGACCTCGTGGAATGTGCTTGCTTTGGGCCCTGGCAGTTGTCGACACATAGGCTTACATCGAACACGTTCCATCCTTTTTGTTCTTCGGTGAGTGATACAACCTGTATACCCATGTAATCTTATGTACGTTTCCATTATAGTCTTGAAAATGGAGGAATAGATCCTCCGAAACGTCGACGAATAAATATATTGTTTGATTTGCCTCCCTGTACAACCCGAAACTCCTTTATTATATATTATTATTATTTATTAACAAGGGGAGGAATTATCACAATGCCGACTTCATTTCTGGTACTCGACGAAGCGAATTCTTCCAAAGCAGATTGCAAATGTTGGTATCTTTTCCCATAAAAATTTTCTGTAGGAATTTCGGGTAAATCCTCAGAATTCTTCGAAAACTAGATAAGAAATACACTGACTTAGCTGGAGTAGTAAAGTAGTATTGAAATATAATAGTAACGCATCAGCCCACTGTACTCATATGAGTACAATGGGATATAATGGGTTAAAGTGAAGCAAAATGTTTATCAATGCCATTTACTCCAAAGTTACTTCTATTTGAGGGCAATAATTCATGGTAATCATAAATTTTTATAAATTCATGTACTTTGGGTGTTTCCGGTACATTCATTTTTCTAGCAATGTTGTGTAAAATTACACATGCGTACACATCTTTTTTCTTTATCTTTTTTTATTTTTAAACCAAAGGGTAAGCAAGGAAATCTTTTTAGAACAAAACGACGTTCAATTACATTACGAGTACTACGTATTTGCGACTCGTTATAAAGACGTTCTGCTCTATTATTACAATTTGCTAACGGTATCATGAAATATCGTTTACCACCGTAGCCCACTACCTCCAAGTATAACACAGTCATCAAGGTCACCTTTCAGATCGTCTTCTAACTTTGCTTTTATTAAAAATAATGTAATCGCGACTTCACCCCGATTAGTTACAAATAACGTCTTGGAAAACTAAATTAGCATCGCACATTGCTTGCACTTTAAAAGAAAAATAATCTTTACTATTCTGATACAATTAAGCTTGCTCTCCACCAGGTGACTGTATTTTACATGTGTGTAATCCAAAGCTGCTATGCACCTGGGAAATTTTGCAATGTTAAAATAACCTCAAATGTTTATTTTCTCGGTTTTCTCGAGTTTCTGGCTTTTAATAAATTGATCGTATAATGAAGCAATGGCAGCAGACGCGAATTTTATTGCCCTACTTACAGTAGATTTATCGAAGCCCAGATTATCTTGCATACATTGTTGTATGCTACCGGTTGCATAAAACCGTGAAGCAATAAGAACCTTCTGCTTCGAAATAACTGCATGGTTCCTATAAAAATAAAATTAGTACAAATGTAATATAATTTTATAAATAATACACCAATCTGTAAAAGATTTAACATCATTTTTATATCATATCTGTCAAAGCTTGCACGACGTTCTTGGGCAATCGATACCTTGCCAAAAATTGTTTTTCCGAATATTTTCGAAAGGATTTGCCCTACTTTGATATATCCAATTTAATTTTTAAGTAAACTATTACTCAAACAATCAAAAAATTATCAATCCAAATTCGTAATTAAAAAATAATATCGCCTACCAAAATAATTTTTATTCAAAAAATAAAGTTTGAAATTCCAAATCACAAATATTCAATCTATCTCCAGCTGCGGCCACATCCGACCAAAATACTTCTATAATAATTCACACAATCAACGCAATTTAAAGACTCTTATTCGCAAAATTAACATTTGCATTAAATTCTCACAAAAATTACGAAAAGTATCTCAAGAGGCAAAACGCGCACAACCCGTTCGTGCGGCCACTTCTGACAAAAGGTCTCGAATTTCTTGTGTTTGGTCCCCACCTAGCCATTTTTACAAAGTTACAACTTAATTATTAATACCAAAATTTTGCTAAATTGTACAGGGTGGGTCCAAGCCATCTTGAAACACTACAGTATAGTATAATTATAAGTTTTAATTATAAACAAATAATTATTTGTTTTGGAGCTTTCTCAGCTAACCAATATCCTAGCATGGACATCATTACAAAATTCTTATTCTGTCCTCCACAACAGTCTGCAAATAATCGTACGATTGTACTACTATAGAGATATTATTTTTCAAAAGATTATGGGTAGCAGAGTCAATCGAGTTTAAATCTTTTGGGGAATTTGTTTCCATTCACAATTATGAAAAAACATTACTTGAAGTCAACTTTTATTTGAAGTTTCCTTTGCCTACTGTTAAATTGTAATAATTTATTTGTTGACTAAAATTAAGCATCTTTGTCCGGCAGCTGTGGTAGACTTGAGTTTTTCTGATTTTTTTAATATTTT
Source organism: Cantharis rustica (assembly GCA_911387805.1). Taxonomy (NCBI): domain Eukaryota; kingdom Metazoa; phylum Arthropoda; class Insecta; order Coleoptera; family Cantharidae; genus Cantharis; species Cantharis rustica. The sequence continues at coordinate 36,009,547 of OU426880.1, forward strand.
TTCAATATCATTAGCAAATTTTGTTAAATCCTATGACACGTACCAAGTGTCCACCGCAAAGCCCAAAAATTCAAAGTGGTCACGTAGACCAGCATACTTTTTAGTTTTCAAATTTTGAGCAGTCACGGCTCAATAAAAGGGTACCAAGGTTTGGAAATTCCATATTCCGGCTTCAAATTTCGATGAAGCTAAAATTCGAGCTCGGTTAATAATACTCTAAAATATTCTTATGTACAATATCCATATTTGAGTTATCCAACTACTCGGTAAATTTGGGGAAGCAGGTAAATCCAAACCTAGATATTATGTCATCCAAGCGTTCAAGGCTTCATCCATAGAGCTGATCTCAAAAACACTGAAGTGACGGAGAAAGAATTTTACTAACGAGATCATACATACATAGTTACTATGAGATGAAGACAGGAATGCGAGCAAAGCTACGCCGAATACCAATTCCTCCAAACTTAATTTTAAGGCTGGCTAATTACCACAATTAAATATCATTTAATTGTGCATTTATAATTTGTTCTATCCCAGATCTAATGCAATTGTCCATTTTAAAGAACAAAGATGTTTTCTTCCAAATAGGACTACACCTTAAAATATATACTAGGCGTGGAATCGGAAAGCAGTGACGTAAAAGATATAATGCTGCGTGTGGTTGAATATTTTGGAGTTGTACAATCAAAAACTTTATTTTATTAATTTTTTCTTCAAAAAGAGGTTTCACTGATTCTTCAAATAAAGGAGCACCCAAAAGAAATTATCATTGGAAACTCCTACAGTAATGAGATTCAACAAAATTAATACTCTCAATGAAAGTTTTAATTCCACGACACGGAAAATCTCAGCAGCGACGTACCAAACTCGACTGATAATCGTGTTTCAAATCGCGCAACTGTCTTTTCCCGTTCGGGGACATCCTTTCTCAACTCCCCTTTTCTGGTCACCACTGCACGACCCGCGAGTCATCCGAGACGGTACAAGACGACACAGACGCGTGCGCTTTTTGACGTTTTGGTGTTCAAATCGCTGATCGCCCACAAAACCCATTTTTTGTTAGTTTTCGACACCCTTTGGCAAACTTCGGTTTAACTTCTTCAAAGTTCAAAATTCAAAATTTTTCAATTCCCCTTGTAAAACTTTTGTTCACCACTCAGATCGACGCGGCCAACTCGCGTCAGCGTATAATTTGATCCAAGATCTCCAACGCCCGTTATCCACGCACCAGAAGAAGAAGATTAAAGCGTCTACGGCGCTAAACGCTTCGCATTGCCAATCCGCTACGCTTGAATTTTTTTTATCAATAATTGTAATTTAATTTCAGGGGCAAATTCTCATTACCAAAGGCGAAATATGTGTAGTTCAAAAATAATTGTCGTTTTAAATTATTAAAATCATTTAATTATTGAACTACGCTCCGTGAGCCTGCAACTTACAACTTTCAAGAATATTACAAGACTAACTTAATTATTATTGCATAAAATTATATCAGCTTATAGTACGAGAGCTAGCAACGTCGGAAAAACAAGAATTTTAAGAAATCTGTTTTTTTAATATATCTTTTCTTATGCTCTCACAAATGGCGTGCGGGTAACCTGGCTGCCGGTAGACGTTGCGTTTACTACTGCGCAACTCACCTGCGCAGAAAAAAATATTAATTTTAAAATAATTTTAAGAAGATTTGTTTTTTTATCACTTACTTTTAAACAGTAAGCAAAACAAAAATTTATTATTGCCAGACATATTTATTGTTGACAACAACGTGCCAGATTTTATTTTTTATAAACAAAAAAAATTAATTTCAAACCATTTTAGTATGGCTGAAATTTTAATATTATTTTATTTAGTTATAAAGAAGTACAAAATTAATTTGCCAGACACTAATTCGGTTGCTAAGTTACTAGCCAGACTGATTAAATGTTGTAAAAATAGTACGTATGTTAGAAGAGTTTATTCAGTTCATCAGTGGTTGTGTGAGAAAAATAAACGGGACGTTAAATATCCCACGATTCCAGACAAAGTGCGCATGCGCTAAATTATTTGTGCAACCTACCGGCGCATGTGCAGTTTTTTTGGGACTTTGTGTTTTTAAAATAACTTAAAAAGTTTTTAGACTTTTTAAGTATTTATGTGGTATTTAAGTAGTATGTGATGTTAAAATAATAAAACCTAACAAAATGTTAAAATAATAAATTTTAACTGTTAAGTAAATAATTACATACTACAAAGAAAACATAATATTTAAAGAAACTAAAATGACAATAATTCACATTGAACATGGTTGAACTTAGAATATCCGAATAAACAAGAAATTAGAAATCTGAAAAAATTACGCTATAGAAATGATAAAAATTACTACAAATTAGAAAAACCTGTAACATATAATATAAAAGCTTTTATTTCACGATTATTTCCGATCATCGGTTATGTATAACAGTAAAAATAAAAAGAAGTAAGAGCAAATATACCAAACAAAATTGAAAAAAATTTAAAAATTAATAAATTAAACAAAATTTAAATGATGCGCTTACCAAATAACCAAACTGAGCCACGCCATGTGTCTAGTTGAAACTTTAGGTTAGTTAAATGAAAATGGATCCGAAATCTCCTTACAAAGGAGGGGTTGAAGCAGAGACATACAATGCCATCATAACTTCGAAAACTAAATTTGAAAGAAAATTTCAAATTTTACCACGTTTTTGCACCTGAAGCACGTTTACTATAAAATAGAAAATAACTTAAAAAAGTTTTTAGACTTTTTAAGGCAGTATTCTAGTCTAGAAGCCCGAATTTCATACATTTTTTGACGGCCGATAAAAAAAAAGCAATTAATATTTTAACTATACATTTTTTTGTCATCGATTTATATATATTTTAGAAATTTCCAAAAAAATTTTCAATAAAAAATATATAAATTTCACAAAGTTACACGCTGTTCAAGTAGAGAGGAAAAAAAAAGAGCGTGTTCATGGTTGACACGATTCCAACCCTTCTAATCGTCTGAAAAAAAAGAAAGATCGTTTCTTAATCAGTACAAAAAAAAACAAATTTTCTTGCGAAAAAGAGACTACTTAGAAAAAAAGTTGACTTTTTCAGTTATTTTTTAACTTTCCGAATTTTTAAGAAATAGTAAACATTGAAAATTATGATTTTTTGTTAGTTCCTACCATAAAGGGATATATAAAAAAATTCATGCTAAATTTCAAGAAAATCGGTCAATTAGAACTTAAGATTTTAAGTCAACCGATTCGAAAAACGTAGTTTCGAGAAAAAATTTAAGTTAAGTTTCATGCAGTTTAACTGATAGAACAATACATATTACTTACATTTCTTCAATCAACTATTTCGGCTCCATATATTAGGCCTTCTTTTACCTCAAATTGTATATTTAAATAAGTAAACTTAAAAAAATACAGAAAAACAATAAAAAGTATTTCTTAATACTTTTCTTAGATTCGTTCCATCTAAACCGGTCGAGTTACCACGACACTAAAATGGCACTAATTTTTAAAATAATTCGAATTTCAAAAAATTCTTTTAAGAAGATATTCTTGAATATCTAAACTATCGAAATATGAAAAATAAATTTTCGATTTTTTCAACTTTCTAGACTAGAATACTGCCTTAAGTATTTATGTGGTATTTAGTAGCATGTGATGTTAAAATAATAAAACCTAACAAAATGTTAAAATAATAAATTTTAACTGTTAAGTAAATAATTACATACTACAAAGAAAACATAATATTAAAAAGAAACCAAAATGACAATAATTCACATTGAACAGAGTTGAACTTAGAATATTTGAATAAACAAGAAATTAGAAATCTGAAAAAATTACGCTATATAGAAATGATAAAAATTACTATTAATATTTGCTCTTACTTCTTTTTATTTTTACTGTTATACATAACTGATGATTGGAAATAATCGCGAAATAAAAGCTTTTATATTATGTTACAGGTTTTTCTAATTTGTAGTAATTTTTATCATTTCTATAGCGTAATTTTTTCAGATTTCTAATTTCTTGTTTATTCAAATATTCTAAGTTCAACCCTGTTCAATGTGAATTATTGTCATTTTGGTTTCTTTAAATATTATGTTTTCAAGCTATAATTTAAACATAATATATAAAAATTAAAATTTGAATACTTTACAAACGTATTTTTTGCCTGTCTCTTTCTTAAAAATATTGCATTCGGCTATTTTTCGCGTGTAATAATCGAAAAGTTCAAGTTAAAGAAACCTTACTTTTAATGTACACTACAACATTAAATCGGTCTGGCTCGTAACTTTGCAACCGAATTAGTGTCTGGCAAATTAATTTTGTACTTCTTTATATCTAAATAAAATAATATTAAAATTTCAGCCATACTAAAATGGTTTGAAATTAATTTTTTTTGTTTATAAAAAATAAAATCTGGCACGTTGTTGTCAACAATAAATATGTCTGGCAATAATAAATTTTTATTTTGCTTACTGTTTAAAAGTAAGTGATTAAAAAACAAATCTTCTTAAAATTACTTTAAAATTAATATTTTTTTCTGCGCAGGTGAGTTGCGCAGTAGTAAACGCAACGTCTACCGACAGCCAGGTGGTCCCCACGCTGCTTGGGAGAGCACAAGAAAAGATATATTAAAGAACCAGCTTTCTTAAAATTCTTAGTCGAAAACGTTGCTAGCTCTTAGACTATTAAGAGTCAGTAGATTGTTCACCTGCATTTCTTATCGGTAACAAGACTTGTCTGTGATACATCCTGTTATAACACCAGATATCATAATTCATAATGCACGGTTTGACCTCTACATATAACTCCTCCGCGCCCAAGAAAAAAAATTATCGTTTGAATAAACTTAATTTTTTAAAGCAACTTCCTCCTCTAAGGGATTATTAATAGGCGGCCGTCTAACATTGATAATTCTTGTTCTTAAACCTGGATAATATTTCTTAATTAAATATAACAATACAACAATAATATTAATAAAACACATACAAATTATTTACTATAAATAAAAAATTTCGTCGAATTCAGCCGGATTACCAAATTATATTACCAAATTATTATATTATATTTCCTAATATAATATAACATAATAATGATGATAATTATATAAAGTAAAATCGTATATAAACTAATATTATAATGAAATGGTTTAATCTTTGTAGATAAAATTTGCTGTTTTAATTGAAGATCTATAGTTTTTAATTCGTCTTAATATCATCTAGTTGAATTGGATTGATATTAACATTTAGATGTTGATTGTTAATGTTACTAGCCATTTCTACATTTGGTATCTTATAATGTTTAATTACTAAATTTGAGTTTTGATATGTTTTAAGTATTATTTTATCAATCATTCATTCACAACTTTTTGAAATGGTTACTAGATAGGTTCCATTTAACCTTATCTTTTCTATATTATTCCAACAATTACTTAAAGCTACAACACTTCCTACGGTTACTACAATCCATTTATTATCTAACACTTTGAATTTTGGTTTTTGTTAATTGACTATCTCGAACTTTACAATTATTGTAGTTTTCACTAGATTGATTAAGTCAACTTCACAGGGATTATTTTTTGTTATTAACTGAGTGATTTGGTCACTACATAGAAAGTCAGACCGATTGATTTCGTAGCACTTCTGGTTGTTTAATCCGTACTGATCATTACCAATCATTAAGTAAGTGGATTTTGGAATAATGAATTTGTACAAGGATTGTTGTAATACAGGTAAGGCATAAAGTTTATAATAATTATACGGAAATAATTCTACCAAAGGAATCTCTAAAACAAATATTACTTGTTCATTGCATATATACCCTTTAATTTTTATTATTGAATAATAATTAGCCATGGTGTTCTCTTCCAATTCATATGGCAATTTTACGTTTGTCAAATGTGCACTTAATTTTGATAATTCTAACTTTAATTCACTATGATTAATTACTGACGGATGTACCGAATTCAATTTAGCAAAGGTTACCGCATTTTCAATGTTGTCTGAAATTTCTACCAATACTTCTACGGCTGAAATTAATTGACTAAAAATATTACTTATCAATACAAAATTGTATACTTCATTAAAGTACGCAGTAGTATTACGCAGCAATTCAGTCATTTCATTTATTCGTTTTTCCAGCAATACTTGATTATTTTGTAACTTGATCATTGATTCATTAAACACACACAAAGCTTTATCGGTTATACTTAGTTGTTGTTCAACTATAGTTTTAATCTGATTTTGATTTTCTCTTATTTGTGAAATAGCCGAATCATATCGATCCGCGTCCGATTGATCCAAATTGCCCGTAATGACCTTAACAAAAGAACCCAAACCATTAACTAAACCGCGCTTGGGACATTCATTTTTTTTTGCTAATGACCATCGTCATTTGATTATATTTATTTTTTACTTGTTCCAACTTATATTCAAAAAGATATCTGAACGTATATGTCTCGCTTGCATAGTTCAATCCGTGAGCGGAATTATTAAACGACCCATTTAACTTATTATAATTACTTACTAATTTATCTAATTCTATTCTTAAGCTAGTTAAATCGTATATCTGTATTAAACTCCAAAAATCCACAACATTTTGAGCTGTGCCTAATCTTAAAGGTAGTAACCCTGGATTATTGGAAATATTCATTACTTCTATATCGTTGGTGAAACATCCTGGGATGTGGAAGGTTGAGGTGAAGACGAAGATGGTTCTGGAACAATTGGTTGCCGTAAGTTTTTCAAATGTACTGTCCTACCTTTATTTCTTTCTGAACCCCCTACTTTTTGGATTATAGCTTTGTTACCTGGTAATAATTTACTTAATATAAACGGTCCGTTAAATTTCTCCCCAGTCTTGTTTCGTTTATATTTGTAACTAGTTTCATAAACCGTTTGCCCTACTTTGAAAGGATTATTTACTTCTATATTTCTTCGGTTTACGATTGCGCTTTTGTTATTGATTAAATTTTGATTGATTTTTGTATAGATTATAGCTAGTTTTTCTTTGTGTTTTTGTATGTAGTTGCTATACATTTGCTTATCATAAAATATGTCGTAAGGATCTCTTAATTTAGTGTGTCCTAAAGTTAACTCGAACGGTGTTAGATTGGTACTAGAATATATAGAATTATTGTAGGCAATGATAGCATATTTCATTAAGGTTATCAATGCATCGGTATGAATAGTTTTTAATAATCTAATGTGTTCCTTCAGTGTGGAATGAAATCTTTCAATTATTCCATCTGATTCCGGATGATGAGCGGTTGTAAAATGAATTTTTATTTTATGGGCTTCTAATAATTCTTCAATTATATGATTATGAAATTCTAGGCCTTGATCGGCACTAATATTTTCGGGAGTTCCATAATAAGCAAAGTAAGTGATTAATGCGTTTAAAATATCTATCGAATTCTTAGATTTTATTTCGATTGCTTGCCCTAATTTTGTAAACGCATCGACTATGGTTAAAAATTTGGTATTTTCTAATGTAAAAACGTCTATATGTAATTTTTCAAACGGACGATGTGGAGTATCTGTTAACATCGTTGCTATTTTGGAAGGATTTCTCTCATATTTACTTCTCTTGCATATTTCACAATTGGCAATGAACTTTGCTACATGTTCTTGCATAAGGGGAAATAATATTTTCTTTGCAACTGTTTAATTGTTTCCGAAATACCTCTATGATTTGTTTTTCCTTCGTGTTGATTCCTGATAGCGGTTTCTATCATATCAAGTTCGCTTAAAATTTCTCTTCGTTCTGTACAGTAAATTAATTCGGGTCCTTTATTATTAAATAATTTTTGTATTACTTTATTGAATTGTTGAAACATATTTTCTGTGTCAAAATGAATATAATATTTTTTTGATTCTGTAGTACATTCCTTTAAAAATTTTATTATACTTTCTTCGTCGTTATTGTTCATTTGGACATGGTAGCGTTTAATTTTCCCAATGGTTTCTATCTTTACCGGTTGCATCTGCGAATGTACTTCGTATATAAAATATTGATTTTGTTTTGCATCAATTATATTCTGGCATATTTTTATAGATGCTATCTCTTTGTTTTGACTAACGGAATGTACCGTGTCTGCGCTATCTAGTGGATCTACAATTTCTACTGATTCTTCTACCGACATATCGGGCCGTATGAATAAAAATGAAGCAAATGCTCGTAAGTAAAAGGTCGAAGTATAAGCAAATGCTAAAGTAAAATATAAAAGTAAAAGTATTTCCTTTGTTTGCCATGAATAATGATTACCTTAAACTTATAAGCAAATGCTTTAAATAACAAGTAAAAGGTACAGAATTAAAAAGTTGAACGTATTTAAATTCGCCGTGATCTGTCCATTTTTCACTTTTAAAAATTGCAAAATTCTAAATTCAATTATTATTAAAAATTGTCTGAGCTAGATTTTGCCTTGCTTCCTGTCCTCGAGCTCGAATGTTAACATCCTCGAAAATGTTTTGAAGATAAAGATTATTTCCGTTATCATAGGGTACTTCATCTTCTTGAAAATCTATATCTCCTAATATTTAAGCAATATTGTGCAAAATGAAACATGCTAACACTATACTTGGAATGTTTTCAAGTTTGACACGGCAAACATACTTTAAGATAGGGAATCGCCGTTTGACTTGCCCAAAACACTGCTCGATTATAAGCCTTTCTTTTTTTAAAAGCTTATTGTAACTTTTTTTAATATCATCATCCGCATTACGAAATGTAGTCATGAGCCATGACTCTATTCCGTAACCATCATCGCCAAGAAGTACAGCGTTATGTGTTCTTCCCATAGTACGTCGTAGTTCGGAATTTTTCCAAATCCTGCTATCGCGTACAGAGCCAGGCCAACTAACGTCAACAGTGTCAAACATAGATTTTGCATCACAAGTAGCTTGTACATTCAATGTAGGTCTACCTTTACGGTTAATATACTTATCTCCGTGGATTTTGAGTTTTCTATTCCTACGTGGGTACAATCAATTACACCAATTGCAGTTGGAAAGTGAAATTTATTTTGCCATAGTTGCTTTGATTGGATAATGGCAACTGGTGTGGTAGAAAATTTTATCCAGTAATTAGCTTGGGTAACTATTTTCTGGACAACATGTTTTACAGTTCGTGAAACCGTTGATTGTTCTACACCAAGTTCCTCTCCTATGCCTTTCTGGAATCCAGGATCGGCTAAATATCTTAAACATATTTTCATTTGTTGCCGATTGGAAACCGCACCGCCTCGCGTTTCAGTAGTGGGGCCTAAGAAAGTATTAGCTAACCATTCTAAATTGATCTCTTCGAATCGAAACAAACTTTTAAAGTCACTAACAAGTGGTGAGGTACGAGGCTTATAATGATTTACTTTGCTAACATGCACTATTTCTGTCATTTTAAATCGATAAAACCAAAATTAAAATTAAATTTTAGTCGATGAGTCTACTAATGATCAAACTCATATATTTTGAAGGATATGCTTATACTTTAAAGGCAAAGCCCTCTTTTATGCATGCGTACTGAAGTAAAACCTTTTGCTTTAAAAGCATTTGCTCGGATTTTTTCGCATACTTATAAGTATAAGGTTTTGCTTTTATTTTTATTCATACTACTTGAAGGATTTGCTTCATATTTTGCAAGTATAAGGTTTTGCTTGCTTTTATTCATACGGCCCATCATCTTGTATTAAATTTTTAATTTCATTTTCATCATAATTATTTATCATTGATTCATTTTCAATCGCGTTTATTGCTATCTGACTGTTTTCCTCACACTTATCACCGTGCAGCTGATAATATATTTGTATATTAAATTTATGTTTAAAGATATAATTAATCATCTGTTTTACTTTTTGGTAATCTAAATTATCTAATCCACAATCTAACTTAGGCATAGCTAAATTTTTGACATTATTTATTAAACAAAATTCTTTTAATTTTACTAGGCATTGAAATAAATCTTCATATTTTGGTTTTCCATAATATTTTTCTTTTGTGATTAAATAAAAAACGTACCTATCATTATCATGTAAATAAACAAATGATTGTATCTTTGGGTTTTGGGACTTTAAATAGGACACCTGTCCATATCGATCTTTAAATTCTAATGCGATTCCAGCCCCCATGTGTAAGTCTTGACTAACACAATGACATAACGAAAAGTTTGCTGGCGATTCAAAAAGATTTCCAATTTTTTCTGTAATAGTGGGCGAAAACGGTATTTGTTTATTGCGAAATTTTAGTTCAAAGTTCTTAAAATCTATGATATGTTCGTCGTCTATTTCGATTCGACTCAACGCATCCGCGTTGCCATTTTGTTGCCTGGTAATCGTATTCTTCTAATTTAATTTTCCACCTTTGCAATTTCGAATTAGGCTCGCAAAGTTTCGATAACCAGACGAGTGGGCCGTGGTCAGAATATATTATAAATTTATGCCCGTACAAATACGGCCTAAAATATTTAACCGCCCAAACTACCGCTAAGAGTTCCTTCTCAATGGTATTGTACTTTCTTTCTGATTCGTTAAGTGTTCTTGATGCGTAGCAAATTGGCTTATCCGAACCAACCGGTCCTTCTGAAATCTGGGTATTGTAGTATCGGATAATTGACTAATATAGTTTTGCATCTATTGAACGCCTCCATGAATTCTTTAGTATGCTCAATTTTTCGCCCCTTTTTTAAACATATTGTTAACGGTTTTGTTATGTTTGCGTAATCTTTAATAAATTTTCTATAGTAGCCGGTTAACCCTAAAAATCCTTTTAATTCTTTTGTTGTTCTAGGAGGTGGAAATTTTATCACTGCATCGATTTTTGCTGGATTGGGTCTTACACCTTCTGGGATAATAATGTGACTTAAAAACTGCGCTTCTTTTCTCAAAAATTCGGATTTATCCATTTGAATTTTAAAGTTAGCTTTTCTTAGGCAATCAAATACTAATTTCAATTTTTCCATATGTTCTTGTAGCGAAGTAGAAAATATTATTATATCATCGAGATAGACCATGCACGCCTCATTCTGAATTCCACGTAGAATGTTATCAATAACGCGTTGGAAAGTTGCGGGGGCGTTTTTAAGACCGAATGGCATTCTTTTATATTCGTAATGCCCTCGCGGTGTTGAAAAAGCCGTTTTTTTTCTATCTGTGGGATCCACCTCAATTTGGTGATAACCCGACGCCAAATCAATAGTTGTAAAGTACGAGCATTTACCTAATTTATCTAATATTTCCGACATATGTGGAATTGGATACCTATCGTCGATGCATTTTTCATTGAGGGATCGATAATCAATAACCATACGAAACTTCTGTACTACCGATGCATCTAACTTTTTTGGGATAACAATTACAGGGTTGCTCCAAGGGCTGTGTGAAGGTTGTATAATATCATTAGCTAACAATTCGTTAACTTGGTTTTCCACCTCGCGTTGTTGTGAATGCGGCATCCGATAAGCTTTTTTAAATACCGGTACGTCATCAGTGGTTTTTATTTCATGCTTCACTATATTTGTAAATGATAAAGGTAATTTGGTACTATGAAAAATGTCTCGGTATTCATAACAAATTTTTTGTATCGCCCTTTTTTCTTCCTCGTTCAAATGATCTAACCTAAGATTCTTCAAATTTTCTTTTAAAATCGTATCCGTTTTATTATTATAACTAAATTGATTTAATTCTACCCTATCTACATCCTCCGTTTCCATAACATTTAAAGGTTCTAAATTGATTTATTTAGCTTCTTCGTTGCTGTTTGTAATGCTAATAATGGCTTCCCTATCTTTAATTGTTACTAAACATTTTTGTAATTGTTTACAAAAATACAAAATTTTGTAATTTTGTAATATTTTGATAATTTGTTGCTGACGCGGTTGTAAATAAAATTGTTTCGGTTTAAGCGGTTCAAAATAAATTGGTATTGGACCATTTTTTGTATACAAAACATTTTTCTTTAGGTCTATATTAGCATCTAAATGTTTGAGTATATCCATACCCAGTAATCCGTCATAATTTGGATTAAAATCGAACATACGAAAGTCAAAATATTCCTTAGTTTTAAAAATTTCGGGTAAGGGAATTCTCGCAACGAATTTGTGATACGTAGTTTTATGCGCCGTCCTAATTTTAAAAGGAGCTTCTCTAACATAATTTCTATAATATCTGTGTACCACTTTAGGATTAATTAAGGTTTTTGATGATCCCGTATCGATCATGAATTTTAAATCATATTGAGGAATTTTTACATAAGGTAATGATGAAATGTTCATATTTGAAATATTTATCACATCATATTGTTGTTGGGGCCTATTACGTGAAAATTTTCGTCATTATTTTCATAATTGACTATTGAATTTGGTTCTAAATTTTCTACAATTTCCTGTTGAAATACTTCGTCTGACATAAAATTATTTTGCGAAACATTTCTGGTATTTCCAGAAGGAGTGTCCATAGGTTCTGGACGGTATTGGCCCGCTCTATTATTATAGGTTGTCTGCCGATTTTGATAATTAGTATGCCCTGATTGAAATGGTTTATAAGAATTATGATTTCTAAAATTATTAGATCTATGAGTATTAAAATTTTGATATCTAAAATTTCCCGAATTCCGATTAGTGTTAAAATTATTGTTATTAAAACGAGGTCGATTTCCATTAAAACTATGCTGTACATGTTGTTCAAATGTTGGTGGTTTAAAATAACGTTGATCATTACTACGACCGTTAAACTGTTGGTTTGCAGAAAATGATGGTTTATTTGAGTTCAAGTTATAATTAGAATGTTGTGATAAACTATTCTTTGCGTACGAAAAATTATCTTCTTCAATATTTAGGCTGATGGCCTTTTCTAAATTTTCGGGTTTTTGTAATCGGATAGCTAAGCTATTATTTAAACCTCTCAAATACGCCTCTAAAGCTTGGCTCTCGTATATTTGTATTTTTGCCCGTCTCGCGTTTTCGTCGGTTTCGGTTAATTGTAATTTCGTTAGTAATAAGCTTAATAAGTCTTGACACCTATTGCCAAATATTATCGCGTTCTCGTTTTTATGTTGCTTAACATGCAATAAATCACCCAACAAACATTTCTCATCGCGCGGATCTGAAAAAAATCTTAACAATAATGCTTTAATCCCATTCCACGTATTTAATTCACACGTAGAAAATAAGATTTCTAAAGCGCGTCCTCTTAATTTGCCAATTATAGCCCTAAGCAAAAATTCGTTTTGCGGATTATTAATATTTACCCTATCAGTGTATGTGATTAATAAATATTCACTAGCTTGAATGAAAACTGCTAATGTACCTTTATCTTCATTGAATTCCGGTATGGAATCGATCTGCATTTTTTCTACCCGTAAAACTGCCATTGTATTATTTTCAATTATATCAATATCACTATTTCACCATATTTGAGCCACTATCGGTTGTGAAGACAGCTTTTTTGTTAAATGGAATGTTCTTAATCATGACACCGAGCACTTCTGCCAAATTTTCTCCGGTGTGATCCTCAGCGACTTCTTTGCAGTTAACGCAGAACGACTTCAATTCCCAATTTAAGAAGAAATGTGTTGTCAAAGATCTTAATTACTTTTTATTAACCGCAGACCATCCGTCAGTTGTAAGAGAAACATATTTTGCATCTTGCAAATCTGAATGTATTGCTTTTACCATCTTGTTAAACAAGTTTGGGATTTTGTTTTCCGTTAGAGTCTTTCGCGACAGTACCTGATAACTTGGTTGTAATGTCTTATGTTTGAAGCCATCCTTTTCAACCAAGCTATATGGCTGCATTTCAACAGCAATAAAATACGCGATCGCATTATCAATCTTCTTCTTTTGTGTATCACTCACCCGATAATGTTCTAGAGTAGGTTGCTTCATTTTCCTTTCAAGCACAGCTCGTGTGCCCCGCGAAGTTGAAGAGCCAAGTGATTCCAGCGAAGTAGACCTCGAGGGTCCTTCTACTGGATCTATCTGAGAACTTTGCGTCGTTACTGACAATCCTCCTGTGTCCTCTTGTAATATGACTTCGGATTCAAGTTGTGAGGAGATATCAAGAAAAGTGGAATCCTCCTCATCCTCACTCTGGACCTCGGCGTCGGTTTCTTGTTTTTCGAGAAATCTGGCAACCATAAAAGCAAAGATGAGAAAACGCAAAATGAGAAGGAATAAAAATATAGAGGGTATTTTGCAATTACGGTTACAGACTTCTAGGGAAGATTCCCCATGAAAAATGGATCAGGAAAAAATATAACTTCGATATCCTAAAATTGAAATAGCTGTTTCTGAGTGGGGACTGCTGAATGTTGAGGCTGAGAGTGCTTCGACACGAAGACGGTGAAAATTTTAGGGCGTTTGTTTTTCAAAAAATATCTAGATTTGGCTAGTAGTAATACATTGCATTTGCATTAGGTACTTTTCAATATTCACACTACAATATTCTGTACTTACATATTTTCAGCAGTGATGAGCCTCTAGTTTTCTATTTATTTTGACCCATTTAATATCTCCCGTAGTTTCGTATCATTAATTAAGTATGATTTTCATAGCATATAGCAGTCAGCACTAAGCAGTCAGCACTATCTAGTTTGAAAAAATAAGAAGAAAGGGAATGTGGATTTCGATATGTTAGTCTCGGTTTAATTTTACGGTAATTATTACATAATACGGTCAATGTTTTTCAAAAAATTAGCTTACCTGTTTTCCTCAAGCAATTTAGTTTTCTTGTTTTGGAACTCGGCATGCACAAGAGGATGGTGGTGTTTCAGATGCGCATGTAGTTTGCTAGTAGTTCCTTTAGACACCACCGTCTTTTTGCACCGGGTGCATTCTATTTCACCGTTAACGTTCTTCTTAAGGGGTCATGCCTAGTTAGACGTGAAAAAAATAGGTGATCTTGGAGAATTTTTTTTAAAGAACCAGAATACTTTTTTAAGGATATGTTGGTATACATAAAAAGCAGCAAGTTTTTACTTAAATAAAATAATTTTTTTAATAAAATATATGGACAAACAAAAAAGTTATAGCCATTATCCCGAAGGTCCTTTTCAAAAACATGTTTTGCGGTGACCATCGCTGCTTGAATCTGGTTCATCTAAAATAAAAAATTCAAAAAAAGTTATACAATATATTAAATTGTCTAGTCCTTGAACGAAGGATTTTTCAAAATATCAATATAGGACAAAATGGCACACGCTCAAAGTAAATTTTCAATTTTTGATGAAAATATTGCTCCTTTATCGCTAATAAAAACAAAACTATACATCGTAAAAAAAATTCCTTCGTTCAAGGACTAGTTTTTTATATCTAAAATAACTGTGCCAAATTTGAAACAAATCGATCTAGTAGTTTTCAATATATCGTGGTCACCGATGGTGAAAATGTCATTTCGAGATAATCGCGTTTAAAGATTTAAGATCGATTTTCTTTAAAATAAAATATTAATTTTGCAACTTACATCGAGTCATCTATTCCAGGCCCATATCGAACATTTCCAGATGAAGTTGTAGCCTCCAAAATGTCGAGTTGATGTTGTCTCCGAGCCATTCTGTCTTCTCGGGTGGCTTGCTGCGTTCGGCGGTTTGCCGTCTGAATGCGGACTGAATCCTCCAATTCTACATATCGGTGAGCGTTTGGTCCATTTTGTATTCCCAAAGCGGTGTACATTTCTAAAATTGCTTGTGAACCTTCGTTAAAAACACAGGCGGCAATGTTGGCAGCAAGTTCAACAGTTTTAAATCCGCTTGGAACAATTTTAGGGCTCATTTTCCATATCACTTGATTATAGCTCTCATTATTATTAGTATATTAAACTATACTGACCATTCATTGAAAACTATTCATTGAAATAATAAACCTATAGGGTAATAAAATTTTTAAAAATAGTTGGTCTCGGAAATTATTGCCAGATGCTGCAAATCCTATGTAATCCGTATTCGGTTTGAACGGTGTGTACTTTGAACTCTCATAATTTCGTCAATTTTATTACTTGGTGCTTAAAATTTTCAGGAAAGATTTTTGAAAGGTTATACTTACAGAAAATAAAATAAAAAAAATCGATTTTTTTCAATTTGCAAGTAGGCCAGACCCCTTAAAATAGTCCCACACAAAACTTTTCGGCATGATCATCGAATTGTACAATACAAAAAATTAATTTCAAATCACACTGCGTTCACACACCAAAAATAAATTACACGCTGCACTTATAAAGAAATGAATTACACTTATGTCATGATACACTTATGTAGCCTGATTGGGGACATTACCTTTATAATATCATGACGTATAATTTTTTGCAACTGCATATTCAACTGATATTATCACTGATCATGTTACCAAGGCAGCAGTCTGTCCGGATTTCAAATTGTCGCAAATAAATGCACTACAGCTATTAATAATTTGCTTCATAGTGAATTTATTATGGTTTATTGTTCAAATTTCAATTGATCGTTATTATTGTTAAAGTTGAACAAATTATATTTATATAATTATAAATTATTATACATAAATAAAAGTATTTAAAAGTTGGAAATTAATTGATATATATTAATGGAAGCGTCATAATTAGTCAAGGCGCGCACTGAAGTGGTGTGGTAGTGGCGTTTAGAGCTGAGCGATATCGAAATACCAATATCGAATATTAATATCAAAAAAGTATCGAAATATCGATATATCAAAATATCGATATATCGAAATATCGATATATCAAAATATCGAAATATCGATTTATCGAAATATCGATATATCGATATCAAAAAATATCAATATTGTTTATCGATATTTCGATATATCGATATCAATATCAATATATTGATATTTTTCCCAGGACTACTCGTCACCCGAGGTACAGTATAGCAGTTGAGATCAGTATTCAAGGCATTAATTCGCGAACAAACGTTTGCTACCGTTTTGTAGGAAAGCGTTTTCGCTTCTACTTGGTTTATAGCGTTTTCCGCAAGTGGATTACGGAAACAGACACCTTAGTTTTCGGTGAATGTAATTTAGCGCACAAACCTTCGGAAATAAAGCTTGACTCGGAACCCGAATCTAGAAGTTCTCGGACTTCTGTAAACGCACCTTTGCTGTCTCTTACCTTAACTATCACGGTAGATAGTATGCAATGAATAGAAAGACCACAGACCGTATGAGAGGTTACTGCTGATTTGTGACTAATTACTGAATCGGGCGCAGGTGTGGATTCAGAAATGTTCGGAACAGCTTGTAGAGGTTGCTTGAATATTATTAATCTCTAAATGAAGCAGAGTATTGTGAGATTTGTGGCATTTTCTACATTTCGCAGATTTGCAACTTCTATTTGAGTTACCTTTCCGGAGGCAATTGATGCAAAGCTGCAGTTCTCGGGCTCGTTTAATTCTTTCCTAAATTGGGAGATCTAAAAATGTGTTGCAGCTACTAATGAAATGATTTGAACTGCAACTAGCACATAAAGTGTTTGAGGTTATAAAATGAGATACGACTTTATCGCGTTTAGAATGTGAACGCGATTCGACCGAGATTTGTTTATTTTGCTGACACTTCTCTAGCATTTTGCACCGTCTTTCTAGAAATTCCATTAATTCTGTCATTGTGGGCAGGTCAATGTTATCTTTGTTTATGCCTTCCCAGTCGCGAAACGTTATAGGATCGAGTTTTTGAGTAGTTATGTGGACTAATAACGTTGACCACTGATCCACCGATTGTTGTAACGCTTTGAGGGCGCTTAAATTCGTTGACGTATCAGTAAGCTGATACGCCATGATAAGCTGATATCGCTGTTTAGGACAAACCTAAGCATTTCTTAATTATTTTAGTCGTAAGAACAGACGTATCATAAAATTTTCTGGTGTTTTTCATCTATTTTCAAGTGTGTTAAATGTAATTATTAGCAGTAAATAAATATCGGCTGATGTTTTAAGGTTAGTAGATAACATTTTGTAACTTATCAAAATGAAATTATGTTAGTCGGGACCTGAATTCAAGAAAAATTTGTATGTTGTATAAATACAACACTTGAACATTTTGGAATTTTGATGGTCACCGACTTGAAAAAAAATGTTTTTGTTATTTTTTATGAATAAAGGGGATAAGTTTATACATTATATATTTTTTTTATTAGTTTAAAAAAATCTTGCATTAAAGGGTTAATAAATGTTGCAGCCCACCGCCTCCCAATTCAAATTTAAGATATTTAAAAACTAAATTTTACACAAAAATTCGACTTGAGGCGCGGTATTGATGTAAGTAAACAGTCGCGCTTAACAAAGTTAGCTCTAATTTGCATCATTCTTCAGTAAATACAATTTAGTATTTTTTGAAGCACTTCATATAAGGAGAACCAAAAAAAATTTGATGTAATATTAACGGATTAAAAAATTACACTTTACCTATATAAGGAAGCTGTGTTTTAAAATGAGGGTATTTTTGAAAATATTTATTAGTACATATTGAGTTATTTATTATTTATTAAAATTCTAAATTTTTTTTTCAGTATTCTGTTAAAGATATCGTAAGTAAAAAATTCGATCACTATTTCATCAACAACGATATTTTGAATTTCAAACTTTTATTTCTGTTATTATTAAAGCTTCAATTTTCACTTTAACTGTAATTAAAGATATTAATAGATGTAATATTTTTTTGTGCGTGGCAAACGGCAAAATAATAATCAATCTCAACGGCCTCCAAGTCGGTTCGCTAAGACTTCTCGGGGTGGGTTCAAGGTGGCTTATTTGAACAATTTCAGGATGCAGGTTATACACAAATAAAATACACCAATTCCTCAGAGTAAATAATTTTATAGGAATTTTGGTTATCAATACTCGATTTGAGAACAATAATTCTCCTATAAGGCTATTTGTGTGTAATATGTGACGGTAATTATCAATCAAATTATATTTAACAAAACGAAAAACTATAATCTTAATTTGATTCGTAATTACACGGTGTGTAAACATGTACAAAATAATCAAATTTATATCCAATGTAAATGTCACAAATAAAGTTTATAAAAAAAAACGAAGATTGTTGTATTTACCAAAGTTTTAATAAGAGCTGATGCGCCACTGATGAAAACTACGTTCGCTGATGGTCGTAATCTTGATAATCGCCGACGGAATTAACGGTAGCAGATCGACTTCGTCACTCCATACGCACATGTGTTGAATTTACAAAGAAAATTGGCATCTGCAAAAAATATCACCTTTTTTAAGAGGAGAATACTTGATTATTCCTCAATTGCATCGGTTAGTGACTCCAGCATTCCACATCTAGTAGGATTTTCAATTGATATTTAGTTTCTTCAACAGATACGTACAAATTTTAATTTTTATAAACTATGCGGTCGTTACAAACTTTTCATCTATTAACATCGATCATCCATCCATACAAATTACGAATCGATTTTTATATTCGCTTATTTCAGGTACTTGCAAGTCCCAAATACTCGATAGTTCTTCAATAATCCTGAAGATTTACGCAATATTCGCAGATATCAAAATTTTCATACGACATTCGAAAACTGAGCCGCCATGCCGCTCTCGTAGTACCACACTTCGCCGCTATTCATCCCCGTCGTCTCCAACTTTACTTATGTGTTCTTGTACACGGTGCACCACAAATTTCAGACACTATGGAAATTTTTATATTGTTGCAAGTAGTTTTTATTGTTACATGTGCCTTTTGTAAGTATCGATAACTCAATTTATTAGAAAAATACAACTGAAAGAACACTCACACGGAATCAGTGCATTTCGTATGAAATAATACAACAATATACTATAAATAAATCTAACACCAACTCCAAAAAAATTAAAAATAAAGTTACCAACAAAGAAAAATTTAAAAAATTAAAAATTTAATAAATATCGCTGCTCCCCCTCCCCCATTAAAATTTTTTTTAATTCGTGTCAAACGTTTGAGCCTCAGTAAACCATTCTCATCCTTTAAGCTTTAATAATAACAGAAATAACAGTTTGAAATTCAAAATATCGTTGTTGATGGAATAGTGATCAAATTTTTTACTTATGTAAAAATTGTATTATGTAAATATTATGGTATGTAAATACTATGTAAATAGTTGGAGATGGTTGAATTCAAAATAGAGATACAAGAGAGAGAAAAGAGAAGAAAAAAACTACTGGTGACAAGACTGAAGATAGAGGAAATGGGAAAATCCACAATGGAGGAAAAAATCGAAGGTTTTTTAAGACAGAAGTTGGATGTGGAAGTAACGATAAGGATGGCATATGAGATAGGAGAAGAGAAATGTGTGATAGAAGTGGAAAGCTGGAAAAAGAAATTGGAGATAATGAGAAATAAATTTAAATTGAACCGATTAATGAGTGAGAGGGTATACATCGACCATGATTTGACCGTTATGGAAAGAGGAATCCAAGCAAAAATTAGAGAGCAGGCGGGAGAGATGAGAAAAAGTGGGTAAAGGTGGGATACCAGAAGTTGATATGCGACAGTAAGTTATTAAAGTGGAAAAGAGAAGATGGGTGCCTGCAGGAGGTACCAAAAAACTGATGAAGCATAGCAATCACGGGAATCTTAAGACGGACCGGCGAGTAAATGGACTAAGGATTGGTGGTGGTAATGAGATATTGATTTTGGAAACATGGAATGTTAGGGGTACTTATGTTGAAGGGGCATTAAAGCAATTAATAAAGATGTTGAAAATGTACAGAATTGATATTCTAGCAATACAAGAAACAAAGCAGAGTAACAATGACATAGTGGACATAGACGGATATACCTTTTTTAAAAGTAGTGGGAAGGACAGAAGATTGGGTCTGGGTTTCATTGTGGCAGAGAAAATGAAACCAAAAGTTATTGGATTTAAACCTATATCGGATCGAATGTGCACCTTGAGACTGAAAGGAGGGCACAGAAAGATAACAATAGTAAATGTACATGCGCCTACAGAAGAAAAGGATCTAGAGATTAAGGAAAGCTATTACGAGATATTAGACAAAATATTTGAGGAGATCCCAAAACATGACTGTCGGACATGCCTGAGGAAGTATATCAGCCCACAATTGGTAAATTTAGCATACATGAGGAAAGCAATGAAAATGGAAGATTTTTGATAGATTTTGCAATGGGAAAAGATATGCGAATAAAAAGTACATGCTACGAACATAAGAACATACACAAGGGGACATGGATGAGCCCAGACGGTCGAAATGTTAACCAGATAGACCACATACTAGTGGGAAGAAGAGACGAATATTACATAAACGACATAAGATCATACCGAGGGGCCGATGTAGACTCTGACCATTTCATGGTTAGAATGAAAATGAAACAGACAAACCTAATAACGGTCGAAAAAAAGAGGCAAAATACCAAAACTAAAAGTAGGAAAATACAACTAGGAAACATACAGAAACAGATAAAATATGAAGAAGAGATGGAAAATACACTTGGATGGAAAAACAGCGGCAAGAACAACCTTTTGTAGAGATAAAAAAAGGTAATTTGGTGGGAGCAAAAGAGAAAATTACTGAAAGATAGGCAGAATACTTCCAAGAACTCCTAAGTAGTACTCGACTAATAAATAGTAAAGATCGAAGTGTGGAGCAAATAAACAGAGAAGAGGATAATTTAAGAAATGAGGTACCAAAGGAGGAAGAGATTGTGGAAGTAATACGAAGTCTGAAAAATAACCGAAGTGCAGGCGAGGATGGAAATCAGGCAGAAATGATTAAATACGGAGGAAAAAAACTGCATCAACTGATAGTAAAACTGATCCAAGAGATTTGGAAAAATGAAGATATGCCCAAGTCATGGAGGGTGGCGTTAATATGTCCGATACACAAGAAGGGTGTAAAAACGGAATGTGGGAACTATCGTGGTATAGCACTACTAAACGTTATGTATAAGATCCTGGCCACTTGCATAAAGAATAAACTTAGAATATATGCCGAAAATATAATAGGTGAATATCAAAGTGGGTTTAGAAAAGACAGATCGGTGACGGACCAGATATTTGTATTGAAGGAAATACAAGCAACAAGCTATGAATATAGATTGAACACATATGCACTGTTCCTGGATTTTAAACAAGCTTATGATACAATAGTAAGAGAAGAACTTTATAAGGCTATGTACGAATTAGAAATACCAGCAAAGCTAATCCGTCTGACAAGAATGACACTAGAGGAAATGCAAAATAAAGTTAGAGTAAATGGAGAAATATCTAGTGGATTTATTGCAGATGTGGGATTGAGACAGGGCGATCCTTTGTCACCAGTCTTGTTCAATCTAGCCCTTGAAAGAGTAATAAGAAGAGCTAACCTAAATAGAGGTAGTGCTATATACAGACGAAGACACCAGTGTTTGGCTTTTGCGGATGATGTAACAGTGTTGACAAGAACAAAAACTGAATTGAGTGAGACATTGCGAAGACTATTGATTAAGGCTAAGAAGATAGGACTCGAGGCGAATGAGAGAAAAACAAAGTACATGATATGGGAGGATAAACTTTTCAGACCAGAACAAACTTTGAATGTCAAATTGAGTGAATTGCAAACTTTACAATTTGAGGAAGTAGAAACTTTTAATTATTTGGGAACTGTTATAACAAGAAAACCGAGCAATGAACAAGAACTAAAAGCTAGAGTGGCAGCTGGAACACGAAGCTCGTACTCAATGAAAACGATGCTGAATAGCAAAATCTTCTAGCGAACCCTGAAACTGAGGCTATATAAGACAATAATAAGACCAACAGTAACATACGGATGTGAGATATGGAACTTGAGAAAACAGGATGGAACAATGCTAGAGGTTTGGGAAAGAAAGATTCTCATGAAGGTTTTTGGAGGAAAGGAAGTAAATGGAGTGTGGATCAGAAGAACAAATGATGAATTGAAAGAACTATATGGTGAACAGAGTATAGTGGGGTACGTCAAGGTGTAGAGATTGAGGTGGTTGGTACACCTGACAAGAATGAGTGAGACAAGAGTGCCGAAGATAATATGGGAAATGGACTTTGGTGGTACTAGAAGAAGGGGGAGACCAAAGAGTAGATGGTGGGAGGAAGTGCAGGAGGATCTCAATAGTATGGGAGTGAGAGATTGGGAGCGGAGAGCAAAAGATAGGAAGCAGTGGAACCACGTGCTCAAACAAGCCATGGGCCTACTAGGCCTCTAGTGCCTTCCACAAAGAAAACCTCAGCCTTCCACAAAGAAATGTCAAATGAAAGTTATTAGCAATCTTTTATTTTTTTTAAGAAAAATCTTGTGAAATTTTAGCTGAACGTTAAGATTTATTATAGTTAAATAAACAATTGAATTACAATTTTAATTTGAGTTTTGTAAATTCGTCAATGCACCATATTATTTTTATTTCAATACGTGTTCCGCGAATATTCCGTTCTCACTTAATAATGTGGATTGTTCAAACCTGTCTTTCTCTTCTTTTAAAATCGATCCTCGATCGTCTCTCTTTTATATTGGTTGTGAATCTTCCTCTTTCTCTCCTGCACGCTAAATGGAGCAGCTTTCATCTACTTCCAAATATTTTCTATGTCACAGTTCCAAATGTTCTTCAAAGTGTTTCTCCAAAATTATATTGTAGATTTATCCAAATTGAATTTGTTATTTGTGGTTCTAAATGATGTTGATTATTTAAATTTTCACTGTGGATCACTCCACTCTCAGAGGACATTTCCACACGACCTTACTGGTCCACCTATTTATTATTCATCCCTTCTTTACACGTTGCCAAGACGATTCATCTATATTTTTTTTCTTCAAATTTTGTTTTTGATAATGTGATTTAATTTTGTTATTTGCTCGCGTATACCCGCACTGTCGACGCATGTTGGTCAATACACTTGAAGTTGTTTAATTTTCGATTGTTTACTTAAGCAATAAATTATTTTATTTTTAAATTAATTTGTTAAGTTTCAAACATTAACTCTTTTTTTGAACTTTCTTACATTTATTTGTTAATGAAATTTATAACTGCTGTGGGCTTTATTGCCTACCTTTATGAACACTGCAATATATAAATATTATGTAAATATGTATTACTTATGTAATAAGCGGGAATTAAAAAAAAATTGTTATTAGATTTTAACATTCCGCTTCAAGAAATCTTTCAAGAAATTCAACTTGGTAAAAATATGTATTACCTCCGGGGAGGAACTAGCTTCTTGCCACCTACGTTCGTAAATAATGTCAAAGCAGTTGGGCATTACATTGGCTATTGCTGGCGCGCGAGTTTGGGGCGGTGGAAACGTTATGATGATCTACAGCTATCATCTAAAACTGTAAGGCAGACTACAAAAGATGTGAACTGTCAATTTCTTGCGTATAGTATATAAAAATCAAAATATCTTCAATTTTTAATATACATATGTATTGTTATGTTGCCTAACCTCTCTTGCGTTGGCGTTAATTGCAAAGTATCGAATGCTCTTAATCGAAATCGCTGCTGATACGCTTATTGAAAGTGACGTTAGGATGCTACTTGAACTTACGTGTATGGTGCAGGGACCTCGTATGTGAGACACTTTATCTGACTTGCGCGTCTTTTACTTACAATTTTACTTTAACCTCACTTTGGTCGTTGTGTAGCAGATAAAACTCTTTACTTACTTTAGTGGTGCTCTGATAAATAATAACGTCAAAGGTAAGTTGAATGAATAATAATTTATTTATAAAGATTATCTTGAATTTGTTTTTAGCAAATTTGAACATGTAAATAGGTCCTTGATCTAACAATTTAAACAATATTAAAAAATAATTGTGTACTCTACAGTACATGAAACCTATGTTTATCAGCTGATAATTAATTGTGGCCACAATACCTTAAATAATAAATCCGTGGGGACATCTGCGAACATTCGCCAGGTACAGGATGGGTAACATAAAGTCTTACACTTAATGATTAATAATAATTGTTAAATAACTTCGAATTGTTCACACTACACAATTTATGATGGTTTCTTTTTTTTTCAGTAGCACTCATCTACAAACGCGTTCTAATTCGGGTCCAAATTACTTCCCTTATTTTCACTCGGTGACTTGACGTTTTATTTAAATTTGGAAAAGTTTGGTTAAGGTCTATACGTCCTTCCAACACCGCTCGTGAAAATGAACTGAAAACAACGATTTACGGCACTGCTATTTATAGGAAAAACTAAAAATTTGCAAAAATCATGACGGCCTTGGAATTTGAAAATTTCAACTTCAACGGATCTTGATGAAATTTTCCAAATATCTTCCTTTTATGTCCATGAATACTTATACCAGATTTGGTCCAATTAGGTCTTACCATTCTTCCACAATATTTAATTTTATAACAAAATTTTTGAACATGTGTAACTTTTAACTTTTTTTTCTTAAATTTTGGTTTTGACAACCAATATTGTCCTCAAAAATTCGGGCTTCTAATTCTCCTTCTTTTGATATATGATAGAACCACATAACATATTTCTTTCTTCCTAAACTTCAAATAAACCTCTCCAAAATCTGACAGCTCGTATTTAAAGTTGTTATTTGCAAATTTTACTTTTAATTCTAACTTTTATGGACTTCCAACCGAATCATTCCTCCTCTGGGTGCCTCCAGCTATCCTTTGCAGCTATTTTCGAATCTCCAAGTGCAAAACTACGACTTAGTGAAATCTCACGTGTTCCAGCTAGATGAGCCTCCCAGCTGATCACAATACTGTCCGAAATTAAGAAATTGCCGTGTATAAAGTTCAATCTCAGTATGTTCCACTATCTAATTACAATTTACATCTTGAACTACACATCTTTAATATTTTCCTTTTGCAGATATCGGAAAATATTGGATTCACCAAATTTTGACGTTATTACCTACCAAAAACCATATTTGACAAAAACAAAAATTAAATAATGATTTACATCATCTACCACATCTTTCTACCAAGTTGAAGTATAATTTTTGTCCAACTTTGTGGATTCCATTAATAAATATATGAAATTTAGCATCCGCTGCCTACTTTCATAACTACGTTTCATGATCTTACATGCCCAATGTGCGGACAATTTAAGTGTGTATTCAAAGTTTCTCCCGAGTGTTGTGGGATTGTAACATTGCAATTCCCCCTAGTTATAATTCTTAACTGCGTGTTAATAACCCAAGCAGCATTTTAATGCTAAAAAACAACTAACTAGTGGCTAAACAGCAATATATGGCAGCATACTCGCTGCGGCAGCCAGATAAATAGCGGTTAAATTGCATCCATATTGCAGCAATATTGCTAAAATGGCCCACTATTTTTAAGCAAATAGCTAGCTGTTAAAAAGCAATTTGCTTGCTGCCAGACAGCTAATAGCGCGCTTTTAACTAGCTAAAATTACGCTATTTAGCTGGCTAAAATTACGCTATTTAGCTGGCTAAAAGCGCGCTATTAGCTGTCTAACAGCAAGCTAAAAGCACGCTATTTAGCTAGCTAAAAGCGCGCTATTAGCTGTCTGGCAGCAAGCAAATTGCTTTTTAACAGCTGGTTATTTGCTTAAAAATAGTGGGCTATTTTAGCAATATTGCTGCAATATAGATGCAATTTAAACGCTATTTAGCTGGCCGCCGCAGCTGAAAAAAAACAAATTTTTGAAATTTAATTGTTTATAAAATAAATTTATAAATAAAAATATATTTTGTTAGTTAGTAATTACCATTACTCAATATTTATTATTGAATTACATATTTATTATAAGCGCTTTTTTATGTCGATGATAGGCAATTTTTAATTTAAATTTTATATATATATAAATTATCAATTCTTTCCTTGTTGGTGGTGGAGGTGTCTTCGGTCCTGTAATAATTTCAATTATTTATTAAATAAATTTTTTTTACTTACCTCATCGACCCAGGCTCGACCACTGACCTTCATATCACGAGTCTATCGTTCAACCCTCTAAGCTATGCCGGTTAACGTATATACGTTAGACAGACATTTACCAACTTATTGTACAACATGTTTTCAAAGCGTTGAATTGGCAGACGGGTTAATATTAAAAGCTGATATTGCAAATAAGTGGATACTAACCAAAAGTAATGATGTTGTAGCGATCAAGTTTATATTTCCTATATTTCAATATTATTATATTACTATATTTCAAAATAGAAAACTTCTTTGAAAACCCCATCATACTTAAATATTTTTGTTTCTTTGTGTGAGGAAGATAAACCAAAGTTGTATCCTATAAGTGAGATAAAATGTAAAATGGTTGCAATCATTTATAACAGCAGAACAGTTTTCATACCATTAATGCACATGTTGGATATCTGTTTAAAATAATTTTATTTAAAATAAAAACAATTATATATATATATAAAGAATTATATTGTAAGTAGTTTATATAATAAATTATAAAAATTAAAAATATTAACATACACATAGCATTAAAATTACTTAATAATAAATTATATTATATTTTAATCAGTATCGTCGTCTTCGTTACGTTTTCATTTACCTTCTGCTTTAGCACTAAAAAAAATAAATACGTAAAATTTATACAAAATTTAATTATTATAATTATCGGTTTGTACTATTTCTAAACAATTTTATTAAAAATTCAACCGCATTATTGTAGGGAAACTCGGAATTTGCTAATCGAACCACTGCGTGGAAAGTCTCGATGACTTTTGGAAAGGAATTAAAGCCGATTATTTTATTTCCTTTATCGTGCGTATTTCCTGATCAATTACATGTAGTAACAAATTTTTTATCGATTAATTTATCAAAAATTATGTAGAAAATTTTGTTTCCCCTTTTTTTGCGGCTCTTGTCACAGAACTTCGATAAAAACTCCACAAAAACACTATTAAAATCCTGTTCATCCAATAGTTTTTCAATATTATTGAGTACATCTAAATTAGCAATAGGTAAGTTGTTTTGAAGCAATCACAAATTCTTCTTTGTCTATTGTACTACTTATTGGTTCTACATTGATATCATCATCCTTACTAATCAAAGATATGAGTTGCTGCATTATCAATTTAGTTTCTACAGCATTTGAATTGATTTTGTCAGTCATTTTTGTTATGTTGTCCAGCTTTTCTTCTAAAATGCCCATTCGGTCTTCCAAACGCTGGATTATATTTTCAAAATCTACATTTACAAGCATCACGTCATTGACAGAATAATTCGGATCACTGTTATTAATATGCGAACTTTCATATATGGTGCTATGGTGATCAACCTGGTCCGATGATTTTGTCGCATTTGAAGTCTATATAAATATAATAAATTACAGCAATTATAAAACTAAACATAAATTCTGAAATATAATTAGTATTACCGTAATATTCAAAATGTCCTTTGCTAAGTGGTTATAATTAGGTTTTGTAGTCCTTATTTTTTCTTTGGTTTTTCGTATAGATAAATAGCCTCTACTGCTACTAAATCGTCTTCAGTGTCCGATTGCATACACATACCTTTTTCTAATTTTAAGCCTTCCTCCAAGGTGGCTATACCGTACCTTTTCATTGCACACTCAAATTTTATCCACGTGTTCTTGTTTGGCTGCGAAAGAGGATCGTGACGTAAACTTATGGCTTCTAAACCGTTATTATTAGGCCAATATAAAATATTGCCTTCTACCCAACTTGAAGGTACTGTAGTCAACACCTTCTTTTCATTTTCGATTGTTTGCACAATTTTATAAACCATGATAATTTTTATAATTTAGCTACCAGCTTAAATAAAGCGGCACCTACTGCACCGACTTACTTTACTAAAATATAAATAAAATTAATTTGTTTTATTAAAATCACCCTCTAGGCATTCTAAAATAGTTTTAGTAATGCTTTTTACAAAAAAAAATATATATAACATACCTGATGATTTTAATAATTATTATACTCCAAAATAAACAATTGAACTTATACTCCACTATTTAAAACTTAAAATAATTTATAAAAACCAAACAACTAGTTTTTATCATGTACTGTAACAAACTGCAATGTGGTGTAAATAAAAATCAAAATATATACTGGACTTTTTAGGAATCTGCTAAAGTGCTAAGGTCAGTTTATTTCTTTATTATACTATGTTACTGTATTTGTACCAGATGCGAAATTTTACTTTTTATGGTCCGTTTTTTCTTTTTCGATGCCGGCTTCAAGTTCAATTTAACAAAAGTCGAAACAGACAGTAAATATACGTTATATTTTAAATAGGCAAACGTGAGAAATATGGCAGACATCTTTTCTTTATCTAGAAACTATAAACTTGACAAACCACGTTATGATAATGAAGAAATTATAAAATAGGGATGTCGTGTACCTACTCAAAATGTTGGCCGTACTAAAAAATATTTAATAAAATCGTTTTAAACTATAAATTTTGCTTGCAAAGTACCAACTTTTGGTAATTTATAAGTTCATAGTGAACCTGGTCGGCAATATCTAAGCAAATTTAAATTATAAAAATACTCCTTTGTTGGATTGGCCTGGAAATTCTCCAGACTTAAATCCAATAGAAAATGTCTGAAATCTTCTAAAATTCATTGTTCGTATGAAGATAGTATAGATATTTTTTTATAAAATAAATTTTTACATGTTACATGAAATTGAAATAAAATTTAATTCATAATTTACATAATATTGTTCAAAAACTATTTAAATAAATGATATAGCTTGCTACATAATATTATGTCATAACTTTATGTTTAGAATTTCGGATTCTGATCAAGCAAACCTGGAAAAATATTAAAATGATTGAGAAGTTATGCGATTAAATTATTATTAAATTAAATATTATCACATGTTAATAACTTTAACCATTTTATAGTCTAGATAATACCACTATAGCCAAATTGACGAAGAACATCTTTAATATATGGCAAAATGACCAAAGGATTAAGGATAATTATGATAACAAATTGTATCCGAATCATGCCGCAAAGAATTACAGAATGCATCACCACTAAGGGTGGCAGCACTAATTATTATTGAATTTGTTTTTTTTTTTATATTTTATGCTACGAATAAATGATTTTTTTTTCTATAGCAGATGTTAAAGGGCGTCTTTAAAGGGACTTCGTCGCTCGTGAATTAACAAATTTCGCTGGTAGATAAAATTCAATTTTATCGTTATGTAATATAGAAAATAACTATTAATGGCCCTAATTTTACTTTTGTCCTGTAAAAATTATCGAGTTCTTTATAATTAACTTAAAATATAGAAGTGTGGCCGATTTTTTGAGTAGGCACTGTATACCATTATTATCTAAATATTTTGTACAAAAAATTTATGAAAAGTCATAATAAAATTACATGAATTTTTACCATGCTGCCAGCCAGCTATTTTTAAGAATTATTTAGTGCGTGATTGCAGCTTGCTGTCAGCAAGCCATCTTTAATAACTATTTAGCCACTTATTAGCCCGTCATTGAAGCTTGCTGTCAGCAAGCTACTATTAAGAGCTATTTAGCGCATCATTGCAGCTTCCTGCCAAAAAGCTACTTACTTTTAAGAGCTATTTAGCGCCTTATTAACGTGTCATTGCAGCTTGCTGTCAGCAAGCTACTTTTTAGAGCTATTTAGCGTCTTATTAGCGCGTCATTGCAGCTTGCTATCAGCAAGCTACTTTTTAGAGCTATTTAGCGTCTTATTAGCGCGTCATTGCAGCTTGCTATCAGCAAGCTACTTTTTAGAGCTATTTAGCGTCTTATTAGCGCGTCATTGCAGCTTGCTGCCAGCAAGCTACTTTTAAGAGCTATTTGGCGCATTATTAGCTCACCATTGCTGCTTGCTGCCAGCAAGCTAATTTTAAGAGCTATTTAGCGACTTATTAGTGCGTTATTAAAGCTTGCTATCAGCAAGCTATTTTTAAGAGCTATTTAGCGATTTATTGGCGAATCATTAAAGCTTGCTGGCAGCAATATATTTTTAAGAGCTATTACATAGCTAATTTGCAGCTATTTTTTAAAATCGATCACCGCTGGCAAAATAGCATTAAATAGCTTGCTGCCAGCAAGCAAATAAACAGCTATTGAAATTTACAGCCGCTTTTTAGCAAGAAAATGCTACTTGGAAATTTTAACTACGTGTAAGTATTTTTATGCTAACTGAACCTGTAACTAATTAATTAACTTAAATCTAATTTCCTAACTAACCTACTTGACTAATCAAATTTATTTTCCCCCTGTATGCCTCGTTCATTTTTAATTTTTCATCAAAATAACCCCCTTGAATAATTTAACCTCCCCAATTTGAATATCTGCTCCGACCATCCGATTTACCGTCACCATCTTCCTATTGTTCGCTGTCACCAGGTTCAAACTTTTTATTGACATAATATTTTTGAATAATTCTGGTTCCTCGAGTACCTTGCGTTTGTTCACCAAGGACACGTCAGCCCCTGTATCCACTAATGCTACTAAACTTAAATTACCTAACCTAATCCTAATTTTCGACAAGACAACCGCCTCCTCCGCAAGAGCCGACTCAGCATTCTCATGTACGATGAATTCCCTTGGGTGTTCGTAAGCATTCACCTGCCTGCGGTTGTGATAGCTTAAAAATTTGGTGTTACACCCGGGTTTGGATGTGCCACCTCGTTCCCTGTGGTATTACTCGTAACCACCTCCACGTTATTCACATTTGCTCGGTTTTCACCTCCATTAAACTGAACGCGACCCCGACCAAGTCCTCTTGTTACATTATTATTATAATAACCTCGACCCCCGTCAAATCTACCCCTGTAATTATTTGATCGTACGTCCTGTCTAGGACCTTCTGTCGGTGGTGGGTTACCCCCGTTCACCTGGTTTTGTGATGGTTCCACATATCGCCTATTTTCCTCTACCCTAAACTCAACCGTTTCGTCGAATCGTTTTAATAGTTCAAGGAACTCCTCTAAATAATCTACTTCTTCCACCCCGATTCTGGATCGTACTTCTCTCTCAAAATGTCTTGCCATTGCCTTTATAAGTTTTTTTTCTGTGTATACAGGTTTTAATTGTTGCGCTTGGTTTATGAGTTTAATCGCATAATTTTCCCTCGATCGTTCAAAACCTTTGTATTTTCCCCAGTTAATTCGTGATTTAACTTTGTCTTGTTCATAGTCCCCCCAATACTTTTTTAGGATCGCGGTTTCAAATTCATCAAAGCTCCTCAATTTATTTTCAATCATGGAGAACCATACTTCAGCATCCCCCTTCATTGTTGTGCGTACGATATTTAACGCCTTATCGTTATCCCTTATTTTTCGCACTACTGATGCCAAACCTTTGAGGAAGATTTTCGGGTTCATCTGCCCGTCCGCAGAAAATTTTTCTAACCGATCTACTTCGGTGTCCCTATAACAGTGACCTCCACTCCACTTAGATTCCTCCTTGGATTAACTGTCCACCTTTTTCTCTATTTCCCTCGCTTGCAACTCTATCTCATCTACCTTTGTTTAAGTCCTGCTTAAGGCTGTTCTCTGAGAACTGCTATTCCAACGTATGAAAAGGAATTCCGTGTTGTGCAAAGACAGCATTGCTTGACGTGTAGAATCTTTATAATGTTTTTAAAGTGTAAATGTGTGTAGAAAAATTAATATGATTGAAGGAGTTTGTCACCTGATATGTTTACTTATGTTGCATGGTGGTTTTACCGAAGATATTTAAATTTATATTATTTTAATCTTTCCTTATGGTACAATAAAATTTTAGGGAACTGTCAGACAACGATCATCACGAATTTCACAATTTCAACTGCACTATAGGAAAGAGGACACTTTTCTAAGCATATTAGAACAAAAATTTTTGCGGAACATGCATTAGTTCTCGAAAAAATTGAATTTGAAAAATTTAAATTTACATGTATTTTAGATACACCTTTTAACACGGCTGCATGATTAGCCGATTTTGTGTAAGGCAAAAAAATTTAAAAATAAAATGACAGAACTCGCCAAGGGTGGAACTCGAAGCCATAGAACTCGTTCGGGTGTCGACCGCAAATGACAGCAACAGTAAGAGTATGTTAAAGCACTCGTACCGTCAACAAAATGAAGAATAGGAACGGAACGTGCAAGTTGACTGTGGCTCGACACGTTGCAACGGGGTGTATCGGTTTACAACTACCTACTTTTAATAACTTTAAAATGCCGTTTTTTCGAAAACAAATGCATGATCCGCAAAAATTTTTGTTGCATTATACTCAGAAAATTGTGCTCTTTCTTATAGTGCAGTTGAAATTGTGAAATTCGTGATGATCGTTGTCTGACAGTAACCAAATTTTATAATTAGGTTCTACTAATTATATGTAAATTAAATGATCTTCGTAATGTTTTTAAAGTTATTTTTTCTTTCCAAATTTCTTTTTGTGATATCAGTGTTCTTTTGTGTGTAAGATATTGAATTCTTTGATCTCAGGTGCATATTTACAGGATTTCGTTCTGGGGAGGGAAGGGATTTATTTGTGTGATTTTACCCATCTTCCAGAAAATTTTTTCTAAACAAAAAAATTTATAAAATATTTTCGTTATCCATGTAATAAATAATTAAATTAAATAATTCTCTGTTTGTCTTAAAAAAATTTGAAATTGGCCATAATAAACTGTTAGGCCGTTAGAGCGTTCGTATTATGTTACATCGTGGTTACATCATAACATAGGTAAACATATTCTTCTGCTAGTAGCTCATAAAGCAATTTTTAATCTTATGCTTGAACATATGAAAAAATTTTATTTTAAAACATCAATACTTTTAAAATACCTAGGAGTTTTTAAAATTTGAAATTTTCATTTTTGAAATTGCATACATACGTAATATGGCAACTTGCCATAATATGGTAATGTAAAATTATTAAAAAAATTTTTTTATTTGTTACCGTCTGTACATACATACTCACCATTTTAGACAAATTAATTTAAACTTACTTTCATAACACCAAACCAATAAACCTTTTAATGAAAATAACTTTTAATTCATACCTACATTTTAAATAATAAAAGTAGAAACGCTGTACATAATTTATTTATAAAATAGTTAAGGTTAATTTATTTATGCAGTATGTAATATTATAGTATGCTTATAATCGCAACACTGGCTCACGATTGTTGATAAGAATTCTAAGAGATGCAAGACATTCTCTCAATTTATTTTCTTTTTCTACACGTCAGTTATAATTACGTGAAGCAATTTGAACTTAGGTTCTTATAATTTCCAAACCAATTAAGATATCAAAATTTTGTCTTAGCCAAAAGTTTCTAAAAATCGAGATTTACAAACGAACGTAAGATCTCAAATTTAATGTTTTTTTACTTTTTTTTGGAAAAACCAAAATATTTATTCAGAAAAGGTTACGTGCAAAGTTTTGTAATAATCTAATACACATTCTGTCAAAATTTCAAGTCGATTGGTCCAGCCGTTTAGAAGTTAAAAAAAGGTACCAAAAGAACAGCCTTAAGATCGATGTACTTTCAGCTATATCCGGTCTCATATTTATTGCTAAATATAACAATGCTCCAATAGCTTTTCTATAATTATCTGAATTTACTAATGTATCATCATTAATTAATTTGTGATATTCTATATCTAATGGAATATTTGACACTTTGGCATATATCATATTGACATTATTTATTAGCTACTCAATATATAGACATGTCCCTAACCTTATAAATTATTAAATTTTCACCCTCCTGTTAAATTATTTGGGGTGCACAGATTATTTGAGAGGATTAGACTCTTGATTTTTATACCTTAATTTCAATAAAATCCAATGATATGTGTCAATGCAAATTTTAATATTTAAAAACATATCACAATTCAAGATTTATTAAATTTAAATGTAGTCGATGTTTTTAGACTTTTTCTTGCATAAGATAAATTAATGATTTACAAATTTGCCGTTAGTTTTAATTTTCTAATATTTAATTCGTAATTATTTCAACATGCTTCTAGAAAATTATCACTGAATGACATAATATCAAAATTTTAACTTTACAGTGTTCGTTGTTAAAATTTTAATAACGTGCTTGCACTATTTTTTCACCATATGTTAAACATTGGTTGTGAACTTCTGGCCACTCGCATCTCGTTCTCCTGCTATTGTCCGTATTTGATCATTGAGCATCTTTTTTATTCATGTAATACACCATCCATTTCAAGTAAGTTGATATCACTTTCATATCACTTTTGATTGCGGTACGTTTTTTTTTATAACCAAATTTTAATTTCTAGGTTATATCAATGTCCAAATTTTGTTGGAACTACAAATACTTAAACGACTTTTTTGTTTGCTCGCACATACCGCAATGTTCTACGAATTCTCCTTTACGCAGTATTGCTGCAAATTTTCCAAATTTGTCCCCTTCTAGAGACGATTTCGCAGCGCGAAGTTCAAATGGTAAACCAACCTAATGTTGTTTGCTGTACCTTTTATTTTCTTCAAACAGTTGTGTCTTCGAATACTTTTAAAATTTTATAACTTTTTACACCCTAATTGATTCATCATTTTCAGCCTTTGCTCGTCATTAACTTTTATGGTCCTCTCATTTGAGGATTCTTTTGTCTAAAAATATCTTTCTTCTAAATAAAATGTAGTGAATTCAATGAATTTTCAGGTAAGTAATTTTTTTTATTTTGAAATATTTTTATAACTAAAATCTGTTTTTTGTTTTAGAAGTAATTATCAAATCAACATATCATTTATTTTAACTAAAATTCTGGACTCTCGCCTTTGCAGGAGCAATTTTACACACTGAGAACTTTTTGTATTTAAAATAAAATAATTTTATAAATTGTTAAATAAAAATTCATGACAATATGTTTTTTGATGTATTTTAAATATTCAATGCTTATCATGTTCTACTTGTATACCCAAATAGTAGTTAATAATTCCTAAGCTATTCATTTGAAATATCTTTTATAATTTATGTAACATTCTTATTACTTTTCATTGCATTAATTTGCTGCTTCCCATTGACTTTTATTCTTTTGGGCTATTGCTTCTTTATAAGATCTTGGTTTTTCAATTTTATTTTCATGTTGTATAATTAATCTACATTCGGTAAAGCTGATTGATGGTATACCTTTATTCTTTCTCTCGTGTCGTATTTCTTCTCGAGGATTTTCAAAATTTTTTTTTAACCTTTTCCTCTTCATGTGATTCATTGACTTTATCTTTCAATAAAACTTCTACATGCGTTACAATTTCCCGTTGTTGTCCTTTTATATACTATACATTACTTTCATGAAAATCTTCCATAAACTGAACATCTGTACTAATAATGATCTTATTGTTAATATTTAACAACCTGTAGGCTTTGCTACCTTCTTCGTATCCAACGAAAATATACCTTTTAGCATTATCGTCTAATTTTCTTCTATTGCGTTTAGGTACTAATGCGTATGCCGGACTTCCAAAGATTCGAATATGATTAAGGTTTGGGTGTATTCCAAACCACAAC
This sequence comes from Cantharis rustica, assembly GCA_911387805.1. Classification (NCBI taxonomy): domain Eukaryota; kingdom Metazoa; phylum Arthropoda; class Insecta; order Coleoptera; family Cantharidae; genus Cantharis; species Cantharis rustica. Next base: position 36,045,933 of record OU426880.1, read on the forward strand.
TTATATGGTATATTTCTATAATTTCGTTTTGTTGGTAGTCGGTTCTGCAAATAGTTTGTTGTAGTTATAGCTTCTCCCCAATACTTATTCTTCAATTTTCCATCAATCAGCATACAACGAGTCATTTCCAATAAATATCTGTTTTTTCTTCTAGCAACCACGTTTTGCTGTGGTGAATAAGGGGCAGTAAGTTGATGTTTTATACCTTCATCTTTTAAAAATTGGATTTATAAAATCCAATATAATAATGTAAATATAACTGTATTTACATAATTTTTTATTTTTCTGAAATCATTGCATTTTTTTCCCATTAAAAATATTTCACTATACCATCTAAAATCATCTATCATAGTTAAAATATATCTTTTATATCCCGAAGTTACTGTTTCCATTGGACCGACCACATCAAAATGTACTAATTCTAAAATTCTCGATGTTTTCGATTCAGATTCTTTTGGAAGCGGTAATCTAGTCATTTTTCCTCTTATACAACAGCTATATACCAGCATCTGTATTCATAAAAAGTTACAACAGGTTTATAAAGCTATTATAAGCAAAATGTAAAAAAAAACATTATTCATAAACGTTCAATAGCGCTAAAACAGTGTTATAAGACTGATATAAGCGGTTTATAACCAATAAGCTGTAATCCATAACCTATAACAGTATTATAACTAAAACATTCTTGAGCGACACTTTAAGAAATTTTTATGAATACGGGTGCAGGTGTGTAAGTATGAAACCAAAATTTTTGTACAGAAAATACACGTTTATTGTAATGATATGATACAAAGTAACTTATTCAAAGTATTGTCCGTCGCTATCTATACATTTTTCCCATCTTTCTGGCAATTTGTGAATTCCGCGCCAAAAGAACTGTTGCTCTTTAGAGGCAAACCAGTCATCGAGCCATTTTTGTACATCTTCGTAAGAAGTAAAGCGCTGCTCTGCAAGTGCGTGTCCAATCGATGCAAACAAGTAGTAATTGGATGGGGCAAGGTCCGGTGAGTAAGGCGCGTGTTGAAGAATCTCCCAACGGAACGACTCTATCGTTTTCTGGACCTGTTTTGTGTGCTGGTGCATTGTCATGCAGTAAAATCACCTTGTTTGTCTTTGTTGGTATTCTGGTCGTTTTTCACGCAAAACTCGATCCAAATCGGTCATTTGTTGTCGCTAGCGTTGAGTATTGACAGTTTCCCCAGGTTTCAGCAGCTCGTAGTAGATTACGCCCTTCTGATCCCACCAAACACACAGCATTGTCTTTCGTCCGTAGCGGTTTGGTCTTGCCGTCGATGTTGATGGTTCACCCGGAGTAACCTATGACTTTTTGCGCTTAGGATTCTCGAAATATATCCACTTTTCATTGCCAGTCACAATTCGATGTAAAAATGACTTTCTTTTGAACCTGGCAAGCAGCATTTCGCATGATGTTTTGCGGTTTTCCTGCTGTCTTTCGTTGAGTTCATGTGGAACCCATTTTCCCACCTTTTGTATCTTTCCCATGGCTTTCAACCGAAGGGAGATGGCTTCTCGGGTCACCTTTAACTGATCCGCCAGTTGTTGTTGTGTTTGAGCGTCGTCTTCGTCCAACAAGGCTTGCAGGTCAGTGTCTTCAAACTTTTTCGGTGGTCTTCCACGTTCTTCGTTCCTCACGTCAAAATCGCCACTTTTGAACCGTTTGAACCACTCGAAACACTGTGTTTTACCGAGAGCATGCTCACCGAACGCCTCCACAAGGCGATGCGATTCGGCTGCGGTTTTCTTCAGATAAAAACAGAAAAGTAGTGCTGTCCGCAAATCGTAATTTGTTGGCACAAAACTCGACATGTTTATCTCTAATAAACTAATGTTACTGAATGAAACTCGTGTTGTAAGTTGGAAATCTTTGTCGGATATCAAAACAATAACAAGGCACCGCTGACGTGATGTGTCGGTAACTGCATCGACATCTAACACCACCTATAGGAAAATTCCGGTTTCATACTTACACACCTGGTATACTGCAACGCCCCTAGCTATTCTAAATGTAAAAAATTTTATTTTATACGTCAGAAAAATCCTCGCTGGGGCGCATTCATCTTTAATTTAGCAAGAAACTCTTTCAATTTTTAGTTCTCGTTCTTCGTTTTTTAGTTCAAATAGTTTTCGTATTGTTTTATCGTAATAAGTTTTTGTTTTAAATTTAAATTTTAAACATGTTTAATTAATTTGTAATAAATTTGTTCGTATTGTTAACAATTTTTGTTATCTTATGGTATCTTTACTTGCACGTGCGTCCTACAGCTGACGGCCTCGTTCAAACAAATTTGCTTGTGAGTATTTTAGAATAATCCAAATTTTCAAAAATTTTTCAAGTTCTTCCAAATCATCACTTCCACTTAATTAATTAAATAACTCTTATGCCAATCAAACTCACTTTTATTCATTAAAATCATCAAAAATCGAATTTTAATCAAAATTTGTGCGAGCGTTGCAAAAGCACGCCTGCTCTTGAAGGCTAACCTCGCATGAAGCGATTCTCCCAGTTACTTACACCGTTACTAACCAAGTAAGAATATTAGGGAAAAATGATTTTGGGTTGTGTGAACTATGTAAATCAAACATACAATTTCCTTTAGCCAACGTTTTGAAAGATTTATTCTATCATCTTCAGGGCTGGAAAACAGAGGCAACATTGGTGGTCTGTTAGAAAAAACATGGTTACGCTCACCAAAACAATACAGATATTATACGTTTGGTTATATGTGCATAGTTGCGGAGGGCAATAGGATACAAGTGCTTGATAGTTCATTAAACTGAGTCAAAATTTTCTTAAAAACACAATACAACACTTAAATGTAAAGATGAAATTATATATTATCCTATTCCAACTTGGACTTTATTGTTAATAAAAAAAAATTGTAATTTAAAAAAAAGAAAATCAAAAGACTTTTAAATTCTTATAATTTTACAATGAATATTCGCCACAAATTTTTAATCCATGAAACAAAATTATGACAATAATTTTTGTTATCAAATGTGCTTTTATTCGCAGATAGCAAAATAACATTTAACCAATTCAAAATAAAACTAGTTCTGCCATTCATAAAAAAAAGGAAAACTCTAATTTATAAAAAAAAACAATCATATACCCTATCTTCCCAAATTTATTTCTACCTTTTCTCAAATTTTTAAGTAAGTTTTCGCCACAGACTACCTCATGCAGAACCGTTTTCTTTAATTCACAACTAAATCCATCGTATATGCTTATTTTCAATTATTTATATTTTTCCTCGTTTAACACTTGTATCTATAGTTTCTCCTCATTTTAAACTCATTTTCTTTATTTCAATAATTCGTGTACCCCTTTACGTTCATATCGTATTTACTTCATCAATTTTCCTCTCTACTACTTTTATTACATCAGGCATTATTCTTCTGACTTTTAATTTCTTTGGACTCACATTGTCCTATTCATATTTATTCCCCATCAGGCATTATTCTTCTGATTTTTAATTTCTTTGGACTCACATTGTCCTATTCATATTATCCCCCCATCTACTACTTTATTTACTTAAAGCGTACACTTGCCATATTCATATTTTTTATTTATTCTCCATTTGGATTTCCTATATTACCTTTCTACTGTTACATTTTATTTGTTATCCAATAAGCACACACGATTTCTTTTTCTTTTATTTATTTAATTTTGATTTTATTTTGTTTTACCCCTGAACGTCTCCCTCAATATCAAAATGATCCCCCCTTGTTCCATTTACATAAGGAAACATTAAATTTATGTGAAATTTACCCCTAAATCCACCATCCATGTGATCCAGGTCGTAAGTGTTATTATAATAAATTCGCGTTACCCTAAACGGTCCCTCATATGGTAGGCTCAACTTAGCACAAACACCCATTGGACGGTTCGACACTCTAAGTCGTTTAACCACCACCAAATCACCTATTTTAAAAATAACTCCTTTTTTAATTCTATTATTAAGTATCTCCTCATATCGTCTGGCGATTAAATTTGCCTTATCTCTCGCTTTTATACAATCTTCTTGATAATTATTTAAATTTATATTAAAAATCCACGGTCTCTCGGGCATCATACCCGTCCTTAAATACCAAGGTGAATAGCTTGTTTTAAAATTTGGACTGATATTTATAAAATGCTTGACCCTAGCTAAGCATTCTACCCATAAATTATGTTGTTCATGTGTTAGTATTCTCAAAAATTTAGTTACTTCCTGTATTATTCTTTCTGAAGGATCACCCTGTGGATGTCTTATGGAGCAAAATATTACCTTAATGTCTTGTTCTCTTAAATGATTTATAAATCTTTCATTATTGAAATAGGTTGCGTTATCCGCCAAAATTTTCTTAGGTTTAATGATATTGTTTTGAAATAGCTTTAAGCATTCTAATGTGGTAGTCGTATTACATTGTTTTGTTGGATATAATTTAGTAAATTTCGAGAAAACATTATATAGGATTAAAATGTGATGGAATCCATCATCCGTTGGTACCAAGTTACTTAAATAGTCAATTTCAATGCCTGTTTATTTGCTTGTTGGCATCCAAGCTATTTAATGCTATTTTGCCAGCGGTGATCGATTTCAAAAGATAGCTGCTAATTAGCTATGTAATAGCTTTTAAAAATAGCTTGCTGACAGCAAGCAGCAACGATTAGCTAATAAGACGCTAAACAGCTCTTAAAAATAACTTGCTGGCAGCAAGCTACAACAACGCTCTAATAAAGCACTAAATAGCTCCTAAAATAGCTTGCTGGTAGCAAGCTGAAATGACGCGCTAATAAGGCGCTAAATAGCTCTTAAAATAGCTTGCTGGCAGCAAGCTGCAATCACGCGCTAAATAACTCTTAAAAATAACTTGCTGGCAGCATGATAAAAATTAATGTAATTTTGTTATGACTTTTCAAAAAAATTTTGTACAAAACATTTAATTAATATTATTTGGAAATATTACGATTACAAAGTATTGGTAAAGAAGAATAAAAAAAAATTGGTGAAATTATTTTTTGAGAACCCCCCTAGAGATACGGCTGCCATAACTCCCGCAATTGAGGTTTAGCTGGAGCACTTTGAAAAGCTTAGGATATTTTTAGTAATTTACTAAAAATACCATTGCAATACATACGCTGTATTTATATTGTGTTAACTTAAAACATTTTAGTTATAAAAAGTGTTTATGCTTTTAATGGTTTTTCTAAAAAATTTGATATGATGAATATCAAGTTACACTACCTAAACCATTTATCTATTGATTTTATTGATTAACTTATTATGAGTTACATAATGAGCCACATTGGCGCATTAGTGCGTAAATTGATTTACTTTTTAACACTAGCGCTGAAAGTTAATTTGCTATATTTTCATTTGTTTTAAATTGTGGAAACTGACATTTGACATTACTTGTCAAAAAATGTAAATCAATAGAATAATAAGCATTTTAGTATTTAAATAGCATGATCAGATTATTTTATTAATTAAATATAATATGGAAAACGCCAATTCAAATAAAAATCTACAATTAAAAAAACAAAAGTGGTATATTGTGTCTTGTTAAAAATAGAGGTATAGGAGACACTTCCATTTATGTTCCACAAACATCCATATTTTGATCATGTGTTGTGATCATGTGTTTTGATTATGAAATTGTGTCAAGTTGCCGGTGTTACAGACTTCATAATGCTTGAAAATTGCAAACTTATTTTTATTAAACATCAACCTCCTCTCAAGTTGTATTTTGTAAGTTGTTTTTGTTAAATCGTCTAGCTTTGAAATAATATAAATGCTTTTTAGGAAATAGGAATTTCTTGATAAAACAGGTTCATTGAACCTTTGATGGAATTTCTTGAAAGTTTGAAGGAAATATCAATTTACAAAAAATAATGGAACGATGAGATGTATTATTCCTATCATAGTGGTATACACTAAGAAATAATTAACATTAATATCGATTGGCATCAATTTTTTAATCGTCCAGCTGTTAAGTACTTTACAAAAAAGTTTTAATTTTTATTGTTCGGAGCTGTAAAAATGTAAAGATTCATGAGTCAGTAGAATAACTGTTTAAATAATACATACTGTGTCCTATACATTTTCGTGATTTTCCAGGTGATGGAGACAATACGTAGTTTTATATAAATTTCAATATTAAATATTTCTTTATTTAAGGTTACGTTTGCCTGTTGGAAAAACATGAAATCGAAGAATTCGATGAAAAATAGAACTGCTGGGAGCTGAGTTTTAGTCAAATCACACATGTACACGAATGGCTTGAGATTTAATTCATCTTTGGCAGCGGTTGGAATTCTATAAGGTTAGAGTTTTTATTTTAAATACATAATGATGTTTAAATTTGATAAACAAATGAAAATTACTAGAAAATTGAGGTGTTGACAATTAATTTTACTGTGATGTATGGTCTTATTTTTAGGTGCGCATACATTGAAACAATATTCTATAATTATTTTTATTAGAGCCAATATTAATTAAAACAATATATTTTGTATGATTGTCTTTTTCGTTTGTCATCCTTATTTTTTAAGGATAATTACGAAATTGTTTTCACTGGGAAGGTTTTGTAGGAAGAATTATTAATAATAATTATTGTATTATAAGGAGTCACTATTACAACTATTACCCATGTTATGTGTTGGTCTTGTTATGGCAAGGATTGTACGAATTTTTATCAATGCTTATGACGTGTATTGTTTACATTTTTATATGAAGTATATACATGTTTAGAACCAACAAAAAAAAAATTGCATTGGAAAATTGTTTTGAAATATTTTTTACCCAATTTTTAGAAAATTAGGAAAATATTGTCCCGTTGCTTTTATAGAGGTTGTTCTACGCGACCCTCTTGTTGAATCTTCTAGGTCCGGGATCTTTGGGTGTTGATTAATACTCGCCAATGTATTTGTATTTGGGTTTATTACACAAAATATTTAGGGTTTTACAATTTACAATTTGGCCCAATCAATGGGACTTACCTTTGCTGCAGGTTGTAAGGGAAAAAGGCACTTCACACAACACCCGCGGATTTCAGTTTTGGCTCGTTTTGAATCTTAATAATCTGAATGAATGAATTTTTGCTCTCGAACATTGATTAATATGTTGTGTGATCCCTCTAATTTTCCCCTACTTTTCCTGGCGGTCGTTTAACTTTTTTTATGGTTCATTATCCTATGTTTAACAACTGTACAAGGTGCATCTAGATTATTTGCAAGCGTTTCCCAATTTTCTTATTTCCTTTGTCGTTTCCTGTTTGGTTCATGCTAATGAACTTGCAGGAATTACTTCGTAGCATTTTCTACGTTTGCATTATTGTTGCCATTGACTTATAAAATTATAGATTGATTTGATTATTTATTTTAGGTTATGCCCAAATGTGACAATATGTTGCATTTTCCTTTATTTTTAAATAGAACTTACCAACCTTCTCCGGCTTGGTCTCAAGGAGAGAATGAAACTTAACCCAGGCCTAATAGGAACTTTGATTTATTTAAGTTTTTGTCGATTAGAGAAATCAAACTTAATTATTTTAAAACAATAATGGCGGGTTTTACCAACCTTTGTTAAATATGCTTTGACGCTGATCAAGTTAATGCTCTGTCAAATTTTAACGCATTGTTAAACTAAAAGTCGTTTCACCAACGTTGATCTTTCGTTAAAAATTTATCGTCAAATTTAACGTTTGTAACCAAGTATTATTTACATTGGCTGCAATGTAATTTCAAATTACTCATTGTAATATGTTGACTCGAAGTTGTGACAGTTATTATAATTATTATAAACTCATATATTATTCTGTGTGTATATACATAATTATAATCTATATTTAAAACAAACACGTTTATCGGCTTGAAATTAATAAGTGAAAATGAGTGGACACAAGCAAAATTGAAGTGTAAATTATAAAGCAGAGGTAAAATATATTTTAGTGGAACTGGTAAAAAAATTTAAGCATATTATCGAAAATAAGAAAACAGATGGAAGAACTATAAAGATTAAGGACAAGACATGGGAATATTTGTGTGACAAATTTAATAGCCACCCCAATGTAACAAAACGCAATAGCAAGCAGTTGAAAATACACTTTCATAAATGAAGTTAAATTAATTATTTTTAAAACTATTAGTATTTTGTGGGATATCCTTTGGCATCTATTACTGCCTGCATACGTTTTGGCATGGATTCGATCAATTTTTGAGTAGTACCATTGACTAATTATTACTATAGTGCATTTATTTAAAAGATGGAGTGCATGTATAATTTAAAACAACGTATTTAAAAATTTTATTAAAAGTTAGTTTAATAAATACTGCTAATAAATAAAAATATGAAAAATAAATAAAAAAATAATGAAAAAGTTCCTATTTCTAAAAATAAAAATAAATTATTCGGACAAGTCTGAACTGCTGTCATTATTTACAGTAAATTGTAATGGTTCAACATTTACTTCTATTATGTTGTCTAACATCCACATTTCTTTTTCAATTTTTAAAACGTGTTGAACGCAATTTTTCCAATTTTCTGGTGTAACTTCTTCTAACGCTTCATTAAAAAATAAATACTTCATATCCACAAATTTAAAAGTTGTATTTTTTCTGGCAACAGAACTTTTCACTTGGGCCCAAATTAATTCTATAGGATTTAATTCGCAGTGGTACGGAGGAAGTCTTAAAATTATTTTGCCTTCATCTTTTGCCAATTCGTCAATTATATATTTATTATACTGATCTTTATATTAACAAGATTTAGCACCTTTTGATAAAAGCCAATTTTGGATTGATTCTTTGTTACTCGACGTATTGGGGATTTTTTCTAATTTTCTCGAGTGATATGAAGCATTATCGAGAACTATCACCGAATTATTTTCCAACTTTGTTTAATGTATTTGAAAACCAATTTTCAAATGATTTACCGTCCATTTCTTCGTGGTAATCTACCGATTTTTTTGACTCAAATGCCCATAAACAAGAAGGCACAAAATATTCGACATATCTACGACTACTCGTGGTATTACAAGTGAATATCTACTAACACCGCTACTAAACTAAATACCTATACTAACAATAACTAAATACTTTAAAAAAATTAAAACAAAGGTTACAATGAAATTTAAAATAATTCTAATCAAACGTCGAAGTTTGATAAATTGTTTATAAAGGATACAATTTTCTTCAAGCGAGTTCCAGATTTTTTGGAACGTGAACCTTGGCCTGGATGAATTTTCAGGAAGTACCGTTGCAGTACTTCCATTGTACAAGAAGCTGTGGTTGGGTACTCTAAATTAAAAATAAAATACAAGGCAAACATTTGCTGTAATGCCTCTTTTACTGTCGCTGTGCCCATATTGATTTTTTGATTCTCCATAACAACAATATAGATTTTAGTGCCATCTAAAAGACGAAATTAAAATTTAGTTAAAGCAATATTACAATATCAAGTTTTTAATGCTAAAACTAAAAACCGACAACCTCAGCTGAATAAACAATTGCGCAACCGAAAATTTGTTTGTGGACCAATATAACAATAAAATTGATTATCTTTCATACTACTTTAAAGCAATAATATTTACCTTGCATTGAAGAAACAACACGAGGAGATATAATATCTATTTCGTTTAATTCTGCATCATTCTGAAAAAAAGAGATTAATTTATTATTAATTTAATTTGACTTTTTCTATAGTATAGGAGGGTTAATATACTGTCGTGTTACCAAACATTTGGACCCACCCTGTACTCTTTTAGTAAAATTTTGTAAATTGTGATTATAATTTGGTGGTTTTAAACGAGTGCAAGGTGGGGTGTCAAGAAGGGGATATAAGGGCTTTTTCGCCAAGATGGCCGACCAAGCTGGTCGATGATTTTGGCTCTGTAATTTATTTTCGATATTTGTGATTTTTTTGAAGTTGTGAGTAATTAATTTTAATTTAAATAAAGTGATTTTATGCGAAAGGAATAATTCGAATAATTAATTACACATATTATCATGTAATTTTAAATTTAGAGGTACATTTTTTAATTGGAAGTGTAAATACACTCCACTCGTATCGTAAAATTTTCTTTGTATAGTTTATTTTAACAAACGCTAAGTGAAAAATAACGTACTTATCAGGTAAAATTAATTTTTTTTATTAAATATACTTATAAAATTTATTTACCGGGTGAAATTAATCTAAAAATCGGGGTAAAAACAAAATTACATAATTTTCAAGGTAAATTAACTCCTATTAATTGGATACATTTTTTACATTTTGAAGGTAAAATTCCCTTCATTTTTTACAGTGTGTTCAAAAATATTAATTTTTGAACAGTAATTGCGTCTATTTGTAGAGAGAGGGATTATCTAACTTTCGGCACACACATATTTTAAAATTTTTAATTTTAACATTGCTTTACATCGTAAATTAAATAAAGAGAAATTTGCGATTTCACAATTTTGCAAACAGAAGTGGGCCACCAAAGTTTTACAGCTAAAATATCTAAAACTATCAAGCACTATGATTTATTACGTTAAATAATTAATTTTTCAAATAAATCGTATTATAGAAACCAATTTTCATATGTTATATTGCTTATTATATTTCCTCAAAAATACACAAAAAAAAAAAAATGTGAAGATAAGGTCAAAAAAATTATTCCTTGTCGGTCCAATCTGGATCAGAGTCACAATTTTGGCACGTGAAATAACTTCTATTTCCCATGTCGACGCACTTCAGGTGAAACGGACGCTTGCATGTGTTGCATTCGATTGAATTGTTCTTTGTCATTCAGTGTAGCATCAATTTAGTGCAAATCAAACAAACGTCACGATTTTTTTTTGAGGATGACGAAGGTTCCGAACGTTTCACCTTCTTTGTAGGACGTTTTTTCAGAGAAGGGGTGTTTGATTTGCGTCGCTTTACAGCTGCCTCGATGGCGCTTTGCATTGCTTTTCGTCCACGATTCGAATTTTTTCTTCGGTGTAACACGACGAAGTGGACCGACTTCATCCAGTGTTGACTGAGACGTGGATGCAACAGCCGAAGATCCAACAGAGCTGATCTTTTCATGCGCAGCCGGCTCTTCATAAAAAACCACACTTTCAGTATCTTCAAAGGTAACTTCATTGCCGTCTTTTGCAGCAACAAAATCTTCTTCTGCAAATATTTCTGGATTGAACGGAAATATTCCGGTTCGTTGAAAACCACTTGCAATGTTACGGGAATTCACGCTATTTTGAATAGAAATGGCAGTGATTTCAGCAATATGTGTAATTTCAAGTGGTAAACCGATATGGTTTTTTGTCCAAGCATCACATTGCACAGCATATGACTTTTTCAGTTGACCAAAAACGCCGACGTCTAATAGCTGCAGCTTATGGCTACAATGCGGCGGCAATATCAAAATGGTAATGCCGTGTTCTATAGCTATATCGATAACTTCGATTGTAACATGAGATCGATGATTATCCATTAACAGTAGAATTGGGTTTTCTTTCGACGCATGTGCAAACTTTATGAAATGCTTCATAAACTTGACAAAGTCGTCCGATACTATAAAAACTTAAAACTTAAAAAATAATACTTAAAAAATTCTAAAACTTTTTTAAGTTATTTTCTATTTTATAGTAAACGTGCTTTAGGTTATGAGGTGCGTGACTAATTTACGTTTTAACTGTTTTTACTAGGTCTAGCTTGCACATGGTAAAATTAAAATTTATTGTCAACATTTAAAGTAAGTCAACCAAATGGTGTCCCTCTACCTAAATTATATACGTAATTCAATATTTTGTTTGTAAAAAACATTTAAAATTAAACTGTAATTAAAAATTATCAGGTGTGCTAAGATTTTTGCACAGTACTGTATATATATCCAGTTGAACAAACACTTTTAAATTGGATATTTAAAAATGAAAATAAAACTCGTACTGCAAATCCAAAAATTTAAAAACCCTAAAACTTCAACGACAAAAATAAACTGCTACAAGGCAATACAAGACAAAATAAAAAAAGAAAACGAGCTAAGAAATAATGTTAAAGGTTAAAAGATTTTAGAGTCGAAATAATAAGTTTAACAAATTTAGAAAAAGATACTATCGGCTGAATAAGCAAATCTCACTTTGTACACTTTCTTAATAACTAATTTATACATCAAATTTAAATTTAGGTTAACATTTTGTTTTTATGTATACATTCCAAAACCCTGTCGTTAGAATCATCTTCCACCAGATTCACATTTTTATATCGTATTTGTCCTTCGTATTAAAACATTTAATGTCAAATAGATTTTTTGCTTGTTGTGTATGTTGCCCAAATAATTGTAAATGTATTTTAAGACATTGAAATCTTTCAAGTGTATTGGTAATTAAATCGATTAATGGTAATAATACGTCACCAAAAAAATCTTTTAGGCTGATAAATTTACGTTTTGAAAAGATACGATAAGTTTGTATTCGACTTTTAAAAGCCGTATTAATTAATTGTATGCAATTAGAATATTTTGATAAACATTTATTTTTATGTTCAGTAGATTGTCGATGATTTGGATTCGTATTAATTATATTGCAAATACTACAATTAGTAGTATCCAATTTAATTCGTTTTGATGTGCTTGAATGTTCTGGTTTCATATCTATAATTATTAAAAAAGAATTTTACTGTGAGTTAAAAACTTACCCACTAATTTATAAATATTTTCTTTACGACTAACAGTGGTATCCAATTAAATATTTTTTGGTCCTCTGGGTTGAATTGAAGTGGATTGTATTGGTTTAGTACTCAAATCTATAATTATAAATAATAATCTAATATCTGACAACATTTTACTGTGATTTAAAAACTTACCGATTATTTGATAAATATTTTTTTTCAAACTGTTATATGTATATGCCTGTTTAACGTATATTTGGTTTTAAATCTGATACTACATTTTTCACATATAAACATTTTTAATTCAAACAAAAGAGATGTATTGGTCTCGATAGTGTATTTATAACTTACTATGGAGAGATAATATTTATTATGCTCATTATATTAGAATATTTACAATATAAATATGCCTTCTTAAGTGTGCAATTCTCATCACACTAATTAATAATAAAAATCATATTAATTATTTATTATATCTTATTTTACACATAATTTTTATCAACATCAAGTAAATTATTTTCCACTACTACATGATATGGTAAAAAATCTCTCATTTCATAGAGTACACTTTTAAATTTCTTATCGATTAATATTCGACACAACATATCTAACGACGATATTGTCTTTTTTAAATACCTATCAAGTATATAATATTTTTCAGCCATCAATTCAGCTTCGTCCATATTTGGATACCACATTTTCATATACACTGTTCCATGGCAAACATCGAAGGCTTGAGCTTCTATATAACACTTCTGTCGCTCTATAACTGAAATTAGATCCACAGCTTTCGGTCAATATTGTTCACTATATGCCATCCACATTCTATAATTTATTCGTATTAGCATTTTTCACGTCAAGTATAACACTAGTCAATAAATCTAAACTTTTTTTTATAACATTAGTACATTTAACTATTTTTATATAAACAATGCCTATTTTTCAAGAAAATGTTAAAAAATTCGTAGCACCCTCAGATTTTTTGTTATTCGACTTCCATGAATTTACAAAAATCGTTGTTACGATTTTACGCATGGAGACCATTTAAAAAATATATAATTACAACTGCATTAGTAGGTATGCGGGCACTCCCACGGGCCGTGGGAACCAAATTGAGTCCACGTCCGGACTAGAATAGGTTCCCTGCCAAATGCTCCCACGCTACTTGTGATGGATAGCGTACTCTGTTTCAAGTAATAAAAATTAAAAAAATTCGGAGGCCCCTTTGATGTTTGCAGCCACCCAACGGTGGAAACTTTAAAATTTGGGGCCCTTTTTGATCTTTGCAGGCGCTACTTATTTCTCTCTCTCTTTCTTACCCTTCAGTACACCATCACTCTATCACTTCCATTTCCAATAGGTGATCTTATAGCAATATCTAGAGATAAAACATCTATCGTTGATACAACTACGAGGGTTTCAAACTCGGATTACCGATGTACCTAAGATGTTTTATTATCCTTCGTAAAAGACCTAGACATCGAACCGTACAAGTCTAATGGTTTAGTAACTTGAAGAGAATTAATAGAAATCGAAGGCCCCGATTAACCATCAGTATACCTGTACTATCACTGCAACAATATCATTATTGTTTATAGTTACAAATTATACTATATGACTATTTCCTTTTCGTTTGTGTTGTAAATTTTTATTGAAATTGCAATTTCAAATTTATGACCATGTAGTATATTGCAATGGAATTTTATAATTATTATTAGATTTATCTGCAACTTACCACGATCTAGCTAATATCAGGAACAACCTCTTTAATCTCAGGAGCCGGTTCTATGATTGTCACACAATCAACTAACTACCAAAATTTTTGTAACTTGTATTAAAATTAAATGATTAATTTGAAAGCAAATAAGACCATTTATTAAAACAAAATAAAATCCTTTGTCCACAATCCGGACATGAACGTAGGTTGTTTTAAAGATTACAAACATAGAAATTAAATTGGCAATTATCTCAGCCTTTTTCAAATATTGTAATCTTTAAGTTACAACTTAAAATTGAAAAGTGTAAAAATTAATGTGTGTAGTTCATAAATTATCAATCGTAGCGCTAAATTTAAATTTTACCACTTTGTTATTATGCAAGATCTCTCACCCAGTAATAGTTCCGTGATATCACCTAATTTTCTTTCTTCTTTTCTTGACTTTCCAACAGCTCAAACACTTAAAACCATGTGAACTCCTGTTCCTACTTTGCCTCCTTTGTGTGAATAATTAATCGACAATGATCGTAATAACCTCATAACTTCAATCTTCAACAAATTCTAATTTGATTCCATATTTTGGTTGCTATCATCATAATCCAAATTCTTAATTATTCGTAAAGAAAATCTGCTTATTATTACAAAAAATACTCCTTTACAATTTTCTTCCAAAATTTCCTTTTTAACCTTCTACTTTTATCACGAATTCTCTATCTTTTTTTTTTATCCGGAAAAATGTTACCAACCACTCTCTTCTAATTTTCTAAATTTCACTTTTAATTTTACAAGGTGCGTTCACATTTGTAGGTCTGTATTTGATACAATTTATTACTTACGTTCTTATTTAATTTCTTATTTTATAAATGGTCTCACAATTTTAAACTATTGACAATTTAACTACTCCAGCTACTGTTCTTATAATGCAGTTGTCCTATTATTTATTTTATTTTTATTTACTTATTTTGTTGTTGTTACGACACATGACAATATATTGTCGTGGTTCAAAATGGTTGCGACCCACCCTGTGCATTTTGATAAAAATTTTGTTTGTAAGTGATTTTAAGTTGCAGGACTGTAGAAATTGGACAGGTGGGGGCGAACCGACGAGGAAATAGGTTTTTTCGCCGATAGCGCGCCGCCGAGTATGTTCAGCTCGGGGCAGTTTTTGAGATTTGATTTTTGAGATAAGTTTAATTTGTGAATAAAATTGTGAGTAATATTTTTGATTTTGGTTGAATAAATGATTTTGATGCGAATGCATTGTTGCGAATTTTTTTGGATGATTGATTTGATATTTGGATGATTAATTTCGATAAATTTGAAATTTGGATATTTTGATGAGTTGCTACCGAGCGGTGGTTGAATGAGTAATTTGGAAAGATTCGATAATTTGATAAATTTGGAAAGAGCAATTATTTTAAATTTAAAATTGGTGTATAATTCGAAGAATTAGAATTTGCATTTGTTCGAGCGAATGGCAAATGCTGATAACAAAGCATTTGGAACGCACACAAGGTTTGCACAAGCGAGCCCATTTCGAATTAGAAATTATTTACGATTAATTTGTTTGCGTTGAAATTAAATTTTCGAATTATTTAAATTTGAGAATTATTATTTTTAAAGAAGATTTGTTTCGTCACCATTGAAAACAGGAATTCACTTCTGAGGTCGAGTGCTCCACCGCAGAGAAAGAGCTAGCCGAGGTATAATTTTTGGTAAGGTAAAGGGTTTGATTACGGAAAACAATCAAATACCACCTCAATATATTGCACTGTTAAAGGAGTGAATCTTTAAAAATGCATACTTACTTTATCAATTATGCAGTAATGCAAACCTCAGCTTCCAGATATTTACATACAATCTCAACACGACCTTACCGGTCCACGTTTAATCATCAACAACCTTTTTTTTTTCTTTATTATCTCCACCTGTTGTCCAGGCGATCCTTTATTATTTTTTTATTCAATTTTTCTTTTTATCGATGTTTTTTTATGATAACGTGATTTGAAATTATTATTTGATTGCATGTACCCGCACTGACGACCATGTTGGTTAACATATCTGACGTTCTTCGACTTTCAATCATTTACTTAACCAATAAATTTTTTGTTTTATTTTAAATTAAATCATTATGTGTTCAAATATCAAGTTTCTTTGAATTATTTTTTTGATTTACTTTATCGATGAAATTTGCAACTGCTTACCTTTATGAACACTGCATTTACCCCCTTTCGATTTTTACTTAATTTGAATTATTTCCAAATTAATGTTAAAGTCGAACATCCGCGGTGTCAAATAAATCTTTGCATTTGTGCGAATAAATTAATAACCTTTTTTTTTTTTTTAAAACTAAACATAATTAAATATAAATTTCTTATCTTTCATCATCTACCAATATTTCTTTCTCTTCTTGGTTGAGCTGTTATTGCTCCGTTTACCCGCGTTTCTATTAACTCCTGGAATTAATTCTTATATTTCGTCATTAGATCTTCATTGTTTTATTTTCCCTTCCCATTTATTTTCTGCCTTTGCAGATTCTTATTATCTCGCTTCATTTCTTACCCCTTCCCATTTATTTTCTGACTTGCAGATTCTTATTACTCCTCTTCATTTCTTACCCCTTCCCATTTATTTTCTGCCTTTGCAGATTCTCATTACTCCTCTTCATTTCTTACCCCTTCCCATTTATTTTCTGACTTTGCAGATTCTCATTACTCCTCTTCATTTCTTACCCCTTCCCATTTATTTTCGCGGATATTACCGTCATGCCCATTAAATATTCTTTAAATTATAATTCCCGTTTCCTTAGCGGGTATTGCCGCCTCGTCAGCTCAACCAAATCGTTCTATTTTGACTTTGATAATCCTTCTTCCCTTTCTTTCCTAACTTAACAACAATCAAGTAACAAACGTTAAATGCCTTTTTTTATCAAATTTCTTTTCTCGTCTGTTTTTTATTTATTATTCCCCAATTTAAATTAATTTAACACACATTCACACACCACCCAAATGAATTTAACTTTTACACCACTTCTTCTACGAAGGGGTACATAAGGTTGATGTGAAATTTTCCTCTAATCCCTGGGTTATCAACATACCTCAGTTCATAAACATTTTCATTTTTCACCTTATTTATCAAGTACGGCCCTTCGTACGGTAACGTTAACTTGGCGCATCGATTCAGCTCTCGGTTTGCCGTTTTCAAACTTTTGATCACCTCAAGAAATTTGTCTACATTATCTACCCCCTCAATCCCTACTCTTTCTTTAATGTCTCTTTCAAAATGCCGTCCTAATACGTTGACTAATTCCGATTCCGAATATTTTGGTTCGAGTTGTTGAGCTTTACTTATTAATCTAATCGCATAATTTTCCCGTGAGTTTCCATATCCCCGGTACTTGCCAAAGTTAATTTCCTCCCGTACCTTACCTTGCTCTATCTCGCCCCAATATTTTTTTAAGAATAAACTTTTGAAATTTTCTAAATTTTTAACTCTATTTTCTACCATTGCAAACCATATTTCGGCTTCCCCTATCATTGACTTCCGGATAATGTTTTTGACACTTTTTAGATCTTTAATTTTCCCGATATTTTGTTCAAGATTTTGTATAAATATCTTTGGGTTCATCTTTTCGTCCCCTAAAAATCTTCCACATTTATCCCCATCATATTCCTTCGTTAAATGTAATTTAAGTACCTCGCCTAGTTCCCCGAGTGACTTTTCGTCTACCTTTTTTTGCAACTTTTGAATTTCCTCTTTCAACTTATTGCCCTCAACTTCAATTCGTTTATCTAACTTTTTATCTATACCTTCCATTCTTTCATTCATACTTGAATCTACCTCCATCTTTGCACCAATTACCTTTTCTTCCACTTGTCGATTTGTCTCTTTCATCTCCGTGCTCACTTTTTCAATTCTTTTTTTATTTACCTGTACCTGTTTTTCCACTTTACCGTTTTCTTCCTTGACTTTGACAATTTCTTGTTCCACCTGCGTACATTTTTGGTTTATCTCATCCATCCTTCCATAGATTCCATCAAATTTTCCTTCCATTTGTTTTTTAAATTCGGACATGTTTTCCTTGATATTTTCTTCCATCTTGGACATTTCCCTAGAATTCTCATTGGGGGCATCCATTAATTACGTGAGCTCTTTTTCGGTCAGTTTAGACTCCCCCCCCCCCTTAGGTGAGATTTAGTGAGATTTGTCTGGACCCCCCCCCCTCCCCTTACGTGAGATTTACGCTAAAAATATTTTAAACTTAATTTACTTTTATTACTCGGGAAAATAATTAATTTTTCAGGTTTATTATACTTAATTTATTTAATTTAATAAAATTCAAAATAAAAACAGATAAAAACAACACTTTTTTAAAATTTTTACTCGATCCATGGAGACTCATGTACTTTTTCGATCGAAATAATTGGACACATGTCATCTGGAATTTCTGGTAGTGCTGGAAGACAGTCCCTGGAAAAGTCTACGTTTTCTTCGTCTATCCACTCCAAACTTTCGTCCACAACGCACAGCAGCTCTTTAGCACGACGCTTGACTACACGCATTGGTTGAATCCTGACAACTGTTTCTCGGCGAACTGCATGAAGAGCTGACCTGTGCTTCTGCAGCTTTACACACGAAGCAAAGTAAATGCCGCATGTCTTACAACATCGATTATCAATAGTTTTATTATTTTCTAAGAGAGATGGACAGTAATAATCATATGGCATCTGCGAATAGCCTTCATGTTTGGGATATACTGTAAGGCATTGACGAAGCAGAAATGACGCAAAAGATTTCCCATCGTGTTCACGAGGCTCTGGCACAATCGGTTCTCCGGCCACTTGAAGAATCGGATAAGGAGGAGACAAAAAACGACCGCGAAGTACAGTACGTAACGCGCTCCTCAATAGTCCGCAGCAGTCACGATTGTCACACTTGACCACCTGTGAAAATAAATTAATTTGAAATTAATACTCATGAAATAAATGTTTTAACATGAAGAATATACTTAATACCTGCAATAAATACTGGCTTTCTCTAACGTGGTCGGCATACCATTGCTCGTCGGTCAAGTCAGTTACAGAAGATTCGTCATCGTTCGGCTGTATGTATTCGGCAACAACTTCGTGTCCATCGATTAATACCGAGCTCCATACTTCAGCTAGAACTTCACCTGCTTTCTGGAAGTTGTCCCGTTCCAAGGAAGAATCGATAGTTTTGCCACTGTCATTTAAGTGTGATCCATATGAATCATGAGGAAGAATCAAACCTGCCAATTCTCGGCTCAAAGGAGCCATTCTTCTTTCTACTTTATTAAAAGCACTTCTTCCTGGGGCGTTGGTCACTAAAAATATAGCATCTAAGTCGTACTTTTTAAAGTGATTCACTGCGTTTGCTATCACTTTAGGATAACGAGGATTTTCATCCGGCCCACCATCGCATGAAATAATAACAATAGGCTTTACTATGCCCTGACTGTCTTTCACAAACTTTTCAAAAGCGTCACAAGAGAAGAGCTTATTCAAGTCATCAGCGTGGGATGTAGCGTTGGACGAAGAATGTTTAGCACTACGAATAGCAATGTACGTCGGCCCACTATAACTAACAGCTTCAGGGCGCCCCATTTCATTTGGTTTAATTTCACAAATCGCGTACACACTTGGAATCAATTTATGTTGAGGAGCAATCACGAAATCGTGATCTGGCAAAGAAACTTTATACTCCACGTGCATGAGCAATGGTGCCTGTTTATTAGCCGCTGTTAGCCCAATGGGGACACGAGCTTTATCGTCCTGAGATAAATAAAAAACTTTATTTGGACCAAGAATTGAAGCAACTGTTTCTAACGACCTTATTGAAGACACACAAAAATTCTGGTCTGGATGTGCTTTGTGGTGATCAGCTTCAGGGCGACTGAGCTTCACGGGAACCGTTACAACATGTCTCTTTGCCTCAGAAGTATTACTTTTTCTAGGAAGTAAGCGAATGTATGCACCACTTCTCGATATATTAAATCCCAGCTCTACGAGCTTCGTGTGTAGATCAGACAAAGTGTGACAGGTGCGAACAACTTCACATCGTCGGCGTTCTTCAGCGGAAGCACCGAACATTGCTAAATTTACAATGGTCTGAAGAAGATCTGATTGCTGCTCTTCCAAACGCGGACGTCCAGGTGTAGGTCTTGGTTTCAATGATGTTGCCGTTTCTGGATTCTGAGAGTAGTATTCTTGCAACTTGCTTTTATGGTATTCCCGGTGCTTTTTTGAATAAGTAGTCTGCTTTTGTTTTCTTTTTAGATTTTTATCACACTGATCAATTTCCTGTCGTAACTTTATAATTGTTTCATGCTCAGTACCGTCAGCAATTAAAGAATCTTTGCGACGTTGGGTGAGATCAAGTTTCGTACGAAGATACGAAATTTTTTTCTTGACTGCATCTTGAGCGGGAGTTTCACGTTTGCGAGCAATTGAAGTCTCCACTTCATTTTCATCATCGCTCATTTGAATTGGAAGAATTTCCTGGTTATTAGTCTCTAAAAATTGAAAATGTGATTAATTAGATGGAAAATTTAAAAAGAAAAACAAGATAACGTTACATAGCGAAACTAAATTAATCATTGATGTACTAATATATTGAAGTAATTTATTGTACTTACTTGAAAGGTCTTTTTCGTTACTATCGTCAATGCGCACAACACTCGTTACTGCGAGTGGTGATTCAATCAGAGCAAGTGATCGTTCATTAACAGAAGAAAGTGATGCGGAAGTCCCTGCATGATCTGTATTCACAGACTTTGGCGTCAAAACTTTTCCCTATAAAATTTGAAAAATTATACTACACTTGCAAAAAGTCTACTTTTTCAATGTATTTAAAATTTATTAACTAAATAAACAGTACTACTTAATTAATCGTTATTATAATTATTTTATTTATTTTCTTCTTAACTCAAATTAAAATGTCATTGAATTTTACCTTGTTGATGAAAGACAACATTGTTTGTGCCTTCTTCTGGACAGTAGCATTTTGTAATTTTTCAATTTCTTTATTAATGTAAGCACTTAAAACTTTTTTATCAGTATACTTTAATTTTGCATCCTTCCACAAACAATTCACTTCTTGCTGGCACGTTTTTTTTTGCCTTTTTGGTATGCCGCTTAACGTATGCATCATAAAAATTCTGATATAAACTCATATTTATATTAAAGACAAAAAAAAATGAATAAAACATTGACTTGCACGGTAACGATATCACGAGTAAGTGACTGAGATGTAACGAGTTTGAACGACTTCGTATTTAGGTTTTCTTTCCGCAGTGGGAAATTCTGCGAATTGACTGGTAATATGAGTAGCGCTCGGCACTTGTCGTAACTCGGAGAATCCGTGCATAGGGAATAATCGATACTTTGCCTATAGTATTGTCTTGTCTTTTAAATACCCGAAGCATTTTTTTCTCTTTTTTTTTTTATATTACTCTCGTACTAAATAATATGAAAAGCCATGAAATTTATTTTAGCAGGTACAATGAACACTCAAAATAATTTTATTTTAATATCTGAAATATTTTATATTTTTTGAAGTTGACGTGAGATTTTCAATAATCCCCCCCTCGGTTTAAATGAGATTTGGTGAGATTTCATTGGACCCCTCCCCCCCTATTCTGAGCTCACGTAATTAATGGATGCCCCCATTCATCTTTGCATTCAAATTAGACATATTTTTTGTTAATTCAAACCTACTTTCCCTAACATTTTCCATTAATTGCATGAACATCATTTGAATGTCAGAATTTTCTGACATTTTATTTTCTATCGCGACAGTTTCCGTGTCACTTGGATTCTCAGACATACCGATTTTACCGCTACGCATTTCCATAGTGATAATAATTTAAAAACTTCAATGTGACAATTTTACTTTTAAAGTTATTAATTTATTTCTTTTTACAAAGATTTGTTTGATAAATTTTATTTTTGTGTAGTGGGTTCTCACGACCAATGTTTCGTGTTCGAGCCCTTTACGTTGGGCGCCAATTAAATATGCACTGTTAAAGGAGTGAATCTTTAAAAATGCATACTTACCTTATCAATTATGCAGTAATGCAAACCTCAGCTTCCAGATATTTAAATATTGAGTTAAAGTTATTTGCGATCTTTTTATTTTCAAAAAAAACTTGTAAAATTATTAAATGAATCTTAAATTTATTTTTAAATTTAGTAAACGATTGAATTACAATTAATTTAGATTTATAATTTTGTCAAATGCGCTCCGTATTATTCGACCACGATTCTTGTTGATTATGCGAACCTGTCTATCTTCCTGTAAGTTCGACCTTCAATGGTCCACTTTAAATTGGGTGTGAATCTCCTCTTATTCGTCACGTTACGTGAAAACAGCTCCCAGCTAATTCCAAATAATTTCTCTTCTCCTTGTCTAAATGTTTCTTCTTGGTTATTCCAAATTGAATTTCTTATTTTTGTTATTAAATATTTGTTTGATTCTCTTTGAGGATTACTCCATTTCCAGAGAACAATCTCAACACGACCTTACCGGTCCACGTTTAATCATCAACAACCTTTTTTTTTTCTTTATTATCTCCACCTGTTGTCCAGGCGATCCTTTATTATTTTTTTATTCAATTTTTCTTTTTATCGATGTTTTTTTATGATAACGTGATTTGAAATTATTATTTGATTGCATGTACCCGCACTGACGACCATGTTGGTTAACATATCTGACGTTCTTCGACTTTCAATCATTTACTTAACCAATAAATTTTTTGTTTTATTTTAAATTAAATCATTATGTGTTCAAATATCAAGTTTCTTTGAATTATTTTTTTGATTTACTTTATCGAAGAAATTTGCAACTGCTTACCTTTATGAACACTGCAATATATAGATATATATATATATATATATATATATATATAATATTTTAATGGTAATAATAATAAAAACACGTAATTAAATTAAATAGAGTGACTAAAAAGCATTAAAATAATTTTTGACTTATTTATTATTTTCTGTGTATTTGGAATGATTAACCTCGAACCACCATCAGTATAACAACGACACTAACACATAAATTTTAACAGTAGTTAAGAGTACCCCTGAATGCGTCTCGATCAGTTGAGTATCTTAATTCTTAAAACAAATAACTGACGTGACGTGACTTGGATGGCAAATGCGGAGCATTTGGCATTGCGCCTTAATCTCCTTCATCTGGCGATTTGATGCAGTGGCATTGAGTTTGAAAAACTTTGTTCATGTCTCGGATCCTAGGATCCGCCTCGCTGTTGTTGAAAATTTTGGAGCACGGTTCGAGTTAACCGTGCCGGTCGTGGCTTGTTTGCGGTCGGGTTGGAGGCGCGAGGGCGTCGCGGCCGTGGTGGATGTCTTTTCACTGAGGCCGAAAAGTTTTAGTGGTGAAAGGAAGAACTCGCGGGCACTATTAAGCGTTTATTTTGGCGGCACAATTTGCACTGGCTGAATTTAAAACTACGTGATTAAATCTTTAAACTAGAAGTATTTAAATGGGTTGGGTAACACTTTGAAAAGTTGTTTTATCGTGCACACATTTCGCGATCTTGAGTCGGAGCGTGTGGGCGGAGGCTATGTGGATGGTTTAACTCGCTGGCCAATGGGCTGCCAGGGATCGGTGGAATGATGACCGGGTGCAAGTAGAAGCCGGGGCTGTCTCTGCTTGGGTTGGAGTGGTGTGTTGCTCCCTGGTGTCGGATCGAAATTTTCCTAAGTCCCCAATATGACTTTTGGTCTTGGATGGAGCCAGAAATGGTCCACATTGTATTTTCCGAGTCCAGCAATGAGTGGGTTGTCCACGTCGTGGGCTCGGTCGTACATTTTCTCTGCCGCTTTCTTGATCTGGTCTTGTATTGGGTCGATTTTCGTATCTGCGTGAAGTTGCCTGTTCGTAATAAATCAAGGGGCGTCCATGGCATTTCGGAGGCAAATGTTTTGAACGGTTTGGATTTTTTTGGTTTTTGTAGTGGTGGTGTAGGCCCACGCTGGGGCAGCATATGTAAGCGTTGGGCGGATGATTGTGTTGTACAGCCTCAATTTGATCTCCGGCGCGAGCTTGCTGCGGCGGCCAACGAGTGGGGCGAGTTGGGCCATGAGGGCCCTCGCTTGTCGGTTGACTTGGGTGGCGTGGGCTCCCCAGTTGAGGTGGTGGTCGAAAGTGATGCCCAGGTATTTGGTGGACTCGAGCCCCGGTATCCTTGCACCAAACATGTCCAGATCGGGAAGAATTTGGTGCTTGGTGCGTTTGTTGCGGAAGAGGATGGCGGCGCTCTTCTCGGAGTTGACTTCTATTTGCCACTTCATATACCATTTCTCGAGTTCATCGAGGGCCTCCTGGGTCTTGCGGGCTCAGCGACATGGTGGCAATTGTTGTGTCGTCCACATATAGAAATAGGGCACTGCTATTGTCCGGTAGTTTTGGCAGGTCGCTGACGAATGTGTTGAACAGGGTCGGTGAAAGAATCGACCCCTGAGGCACGCCAGCCGTGATTGGACGTGGTGATGAGCGGGTGCCCTCAATCTTGATGCGGAAAGTGCCATTTGCCAGGTATAATTGTGTAAGCTTGACCATTCGAGGTGGAACGTTGGCTTGGAGCATCTTAAAAGGAGCCCGTTGTGCCACACCCTGTCAAATGCCTTTGACACGTCCAAGAAGGCGGCACAGCAGTACTGCTTTTTGTTGAAGGCTAATGTGATTGTTTTGACTAATCTTAAGATCTGATGGGTGGTGGAATGTCCACAACTAACTGAAGTAGAGATATTTCTATATTATGATACAGGTAACGCACGCGTCTTAAAAAGGTGAATCGACACTTAAGTTTTTAACTTAAAACTTATCAATATGGTATAATAATCTGAATTATGGAATAAACATTCATATTTATATACTAAGATAGTGTCGTAAAAATCCAAGATTCTGTAACAGTGGTTTGCACAGCTTATAGTTAAAGTGTTAGTTAGAATTAATTACTAGTTAAGTATAAGTTTTCTTTGCACCGGCGCATTAACTATTAGTTTATTCTTTAATTAATAGTTAAATTTAATCCCAACTTGTAGTGCGGATTAAAGTGATAGTTGAACATTGTGTGGTTAAATTAGTTTAGTTAGTTACAAGTGAAGTTGATAAAAGCGTGTTAAAAATGAATCTGTCAATACAATTAAATTATTTGGAATTATTTATTTATTTATTATTTATTTAACGGATATACTTTTTTACATAATAACAGAATGTATAATACATTATAATTAATATTAAAAAACTACAAAGAAATGGGCAGGCAATCGCCTTTCAAGAGGAACGTCTTGAATGTGGCAAGCGATGAGTTCAATAGATTAATCATATCAAATTTTTAGCATAAACTAAAAAATGCACAAAACACTTTTTCGAAAACTAAAATGTTTAAGTTATCACAATATATAAATACACTGTATTATCGCAAACGTTTTCACCATACTATGGCATCATCAGGCGATGAACTGTTGTTTTTGTGTCGATGTTTTGTGCATTTTTTAGTTTATGCTAAAAATTTGATATGATTAATATCGAGTTACACTACTTAAACCACTTATCTATTGATTATTATCAATAGATTAAAACCGGGGAAGTTATTTGCATAATTTGCCAAACGAACCATCCTGGTCACAGGCTCACAGGACTGTTACTTCCATAATTAGTTGAATGGTATTCGACTTCAAATATCCACCTGGATCTGGTTGATCTTGAATTCTTTAAAACAAACTTTTTCCGCAAAGCGACACAGTCGATTCTTCCACTAAACAAACCATGAACGAAGCAAAGATCATTGATTCTACGTCTGGAGACCAGTGACTTAGTGTTGCAGTAGTTTAAGTACGTTTCATCCGAAAAATCTTCATTAACACGTCCAAGTTTATAATGTAGGTATTTAAAAAACTTGTGCTGAACGCGCTCAAGTTGTGTAATATAAATTTTATAATGAGGAGACCAAACAATAGAGGAATATTCTAGTTTGGAACGTACCAACGAAAAGTAGAGCACTTTTACAGTAGTGGTAGAGAAATGAGCAGACAGGCGACGGATGAAGCCCAATGTGCGGAAGGCAGAACTGCAAATATATGAGATGTGGTTTCCAAAAGATAAGCTAGAATCTAATCTAACTCGGAGGTCTTTAATTACAGTAACCCTTTGAAGTGATATGTCATTTAAAGTATAGCTGTACATGGAAGTTGAGCTTTTTTTTGAAAAGGTAATTGTAAAGCATTTATGAATATTCAAATGTAAATTATTTAATTTACATCAATTTGAAAGGTTAACAAGAGCATTTTGTAAAAGTTCACAATCATTTACTGATTCGATGGATTTAAAAATTTTGAGATCATCAGCAAATAATAAGTAAGATGAGTTACGAATAAATTTACCTATATCGTTAACGAAAAGTAAAAATAAAATAGGACCACAGTGGGAACCCTGCGGAACCCCAAACGATACAAGAGTCATCCAATTAGTGGATGACGACGATTTAGAAGTTTTAGAGATATTGTATTATGGAATTCCTAAGCAAATTAATAAAAGAGCAAATTATTTTGATGAAATGGACAGTTCAACGTTTTCAACAAAAAAGAAATCGCGTATTGCCTAAAAAAGTTCGTCGTTGGTGGATACGACTTATTTACCAAAATCGAGAACGGCAAGGGCACTACCATAACTTGGTACAAGAGATGCGGTTAACAGATACCGATAGTTTCTTCCAATTTACAAGAATTAATTATGAACTTTTTGAAGAATTGTGTGCATTAACCCATAATTCTTTACGAAAAAAAAGTATTCATCCTTCGATAGAACCTGCTCAACGTTTAATGATAACTTTGAGGTATGTTACATACATACTCCTACATTATAATTTAAACAAACTTAATTATTTCTATTTTGAAGGTATCTTGCTACTGGAGAAACATACCAAAGTTTGGCGTTTAGTTTTCGGTGTGGAAGATCAACCGTAGCTTCCATGGTGCCTGAAACATGTCGAGTACTGTGGAATACTTTAATGTCTATATATTTAGTGTTACCAAATGAAACTAAATGGAAACTCATTGCCGAAGAATTCAATGAGATTTGGAATTATCCTAACTGCTTAGGAGCCATAGATGGTAAACACGTAACTATTGAATGTCCCAAAAATACAGGTACGTACCTTAATGCTATAAGCAAAGTCTAGATGAGGCAGGCTTAAAGCTACGATTTTAAGAACAACCAGCTATTTTTTTGTTTTTATTTTAAGCAGCCAGTTTTTTAATTACAAGAAGATGTTTAGCAGCATTTTATTGGCAACATGTGATGCTAATTATCAGTTTACCTCAGTGGACATTGGTGCTTGTGGGGTACAGAACGATGGAGGTGTATTTTCTGGTTCTGATTTGGGAAAAAAGTTATCTAATGGTTCTTTAAATATTCCACAACAAATACCGTTACCTGGAGAAGAGGAATCCATACCATTTTGTTTTGTCGGGGACGAAGCATTCCTTTTAAAACCATATTTAATGAGACCTTTCCCTGGTCGTAGAGGAGTTTTACCATTAGATGTAAAAGTTTTCAATTATCGCTTAAGTAGAGCTCGCCGAACTATAGAAAATACCTTCGGAATTTTGGTTGCTCAGTGGAGCAACTTATCTATCACTTATGTTGATAGTGTAGATGAACCAGGGGAGTGGAGAAAAGAAGTAAATATAGACGAATCAGTATTTCGGCCACTTGGTCAAATAGGTTCAAATAATAGAAGTTTTAATGCAACTACAATAAGAAATAAATTTAAAGATTATTTTTCTTCTGAACATGGATCTGTTCCTTGGCAGACGATGAAAGTACTAAGGGGATTCAATCATATGTAAATATAAAAATAGTATATCAAATTTTATTTAATAAAATTATAAACATTATTTTACAAATCATCTTCGATATGTTTGTATTCAAAAATCAATTCGCAAATTTTTGCTTTTACTTTGTCAGCATTGCGAACGTTTTTAAAATTTTTTAATTCGTTCGCAATAAATTCAGCATAGGTGCTTCGGGACTCCTTTCCTGTTTTTTTTGCAAACCTTCTTGCCAACTGCTGATTGCTTGCTGCACAGCAGTTATGCTGTTATCAACAGATTCCGCTCTTTTCCGTTTTGCTCCTGTTGTAATTCTTTCAGATGTTTTTGTTTTTGAAAAATTTGATACCGACGGTTGAAAAGAAGGTTCCCAACTTGTTGACTGCACAGGTGACGACCTACATATGCTCGATTTATTGTCACTAGACGATGTAGAACTATTGCTATGCAACGGAGGTAACACGGATGGTATAGATACCACAGATAATATCTTCGGTGATGAAGTTATGTGGGAAGCTGGTATCATATCTTCCGAGAACCTTTCGTACTGTGAATGGTCAGGGTACACATGCAAAATATCTTCATCCATTTCTCCCATACTATTATTACTAACATTACTAATCGTTCTGAAAAATATTGGATATTTAATAAATTACCATCTGATATACGATTTAATATTACCTTCGACTTGCAACATGATTTTCTAAAAATCTTAATGCTTCGTATAAATGCCATCGTGGTTTATAACCTCCAATGGCTCCACTTCTCGACTCGAGATTTATCGCTGCTTTTTCTCTCGAAAACCTCTGTCGTAAGGTGGTCCAACGACTTTTGACTTCTTCTAAAAACCAACATAATTTTATTAAAAGGGTTTTATAACGTGAGTACTAACTCTATTGTACCAAAAACTAAGTTTTGTGTTATTTACTAGTGAAATTGTAAAATTCAAATTTTAAAAATTATTTAAAAAAAATTCATTTTTTACTTACTTGAAGCGGATAAAGATGAAGCAATAAATTGCCAAATATTTTCCTTTTGATATACATCTCTGTAATCTTTATCGCCTTTATTATACAGACACGGATGCGAATGTATTAAAATTATTAATTGCTCGTCTTCTAATAAATTTCTCGACATTTTAAACTCAAAATAATTAAAATAACCTCAAAATCAATCGTTTATAGTTACACCCACGTTACGTCACAACAGAACAGCTATACAAAATATACACAGAAGTAGGAACGAGTTCAACTTCTATGCTATGCAGCATCAAAGTTAAACAATTTCTTGGTTATGTAAAACATAGCATGGCAACCCGCATGGCAATGTGACCGTTACCATTAAAACCGTATGCTTCTACTTCTGTGTTTTACATTGGCATAGCATAGCACAGGCTATGTGGCGAGGTCTTTATACGTATTGCAGGTGGCGAAGATCCACAAATCTTCAGAAATAGGAAAGGATACTTTTCGATAAATGGACAGTTTATGTATAATGCCGATCTGAAAATTTTAAATGTGGTAGCAAGGTGGCCCGGAAGCAGTCATGACTCGACAATATTTAATAATAGTTATCTGAAACGAGACATGGAAAATGGTAAATATCCTGGAAGTTTATTACTAGGTAAGTAAATATGCAATGTTATGTATTTTTGATCCTTCAGTAAAGAAGTGCAATTCTAGGAGATAACGGATATGCCAACCTGCCCTATTTATTAACACCCTTGTTAAATCCAATTACGAACGCAGAAAAATTGTATAACAAACGTCACATCACAACAAGAAATGCAATCGCGAGATTGTTTGGAGTTTTAAAAAGACGCTTTCCAATATTGGCTTATGGGTGCAGATTACAATTAGACACGTTTTTGACAATTATTGTTGCAACTTCGGTTCTACATAATTTGGCTATTTCAATGGGAGATAAAAACCCTCCACCTGTAACAACCGAATTAGATGAACATGTTCTAAATCAATTAATAGCCAGTGGTTCGATTTCCAGTGTTCAAGTTGGCGGAGATTTACTGGCAACTACAAGATTTGTTTTAATAAATGATTATTTTAGTCATAATATATAAATAATAAAGATTTTAAAATTTGTTATTAATGTTTTATTT
The DNA here is from genome assembly GCA_911387805.1 of Cantharis rustica. Lineage (NCBI taxonomy): Eukaryota > Metazoa > Arthropoda > Insecta > Coleoptera > Cantharidae > Cantharis > Cantharis rustica. The sequence continues at coordinate 36,076,299 of OU426880.1, forward strand.
TTTATTAATAAAACTTAATTGGCACATTTTCTTAAAACTTCCAATTGTGCTTCTTTGATTTCGATATCTAGTTCTAATGATCTTTTCTTTAAATTCCACTCTTCTTTTTTGAAGTTGTACTCTTCCTCTCGACGAACTTCTTCCATCCTTCTTTGATTCTGTTCCCACTCCAACTTCTCTTGAAAGCCTTGTTGACCAGCAACAAAATAATCTCGCTGCAAACCAAAAACTTCCTTTTTAAGTTCTGCAACTTCTTCATATTTTAAAGCGACATTCCCTAATTTAGTTTGTGGTCTACGTTGGTTAATTGATCTTAATCGGGACCTTCTAGGTGGTGGTGGGTGATCATCAATTTCACTTGGTGGTGGATGCTCCTAAAGTAGAATTTATTAGTCTCAAGTCTACAGTAATATTGTTTACTTACATCAACTTCGATGGGTGGTAGTGGATCATCAATATTTCCGGTCGGTGGTAGTGGATCATCAATTTCGATTGGTGGTGGGTAATCCTAAAATAAGACTTATTACTTTAAAGTCTACAGTAATATTGTTTACTTACATCAAGTTCGGTCGGTGTTGGGTAATCATCACTTGTTACATTTTGGAGATCTACGGCATAGGAACATGATGGTACGGAATGTGCCATATCATCCTCAATCCTGAATCCTGTTATTTGGGAATACCTAATCTAAAATAACAACGGATGAGTATAAGAATAAAAGTATACAATTAATTAATAATAAATAACCAACTACATACATTATCATCATCGTGCTTATTATTATTATAAGAATGATTTCAGGGTTGATCAAGTTAGGCTAGTGAAATCACAAAACACTGTTATGAATAGGGGTTTAATTATGTTTAATGAAATGCCTAAAGGCATTAAGGAAGAAACTAGCTTGAGTTCTTTTAAATGTAAGCTATCTAGATATGTTTTCGAAACTTTTTGAAGCTAGTGTGAGAATAGGGTTTTTTGTAGGCTTTCTTATTTTTGGGGTGTACATAAATATCTATTAAACTATTTTGATAATTTGTAAATTGATTGTAAATATTTGTATAAAAGTTTTTCGTAAACTAATAAAAAATAAAATAAAAAAAAAAATTATATAAACCTTGAACCGACTTCTTATTAATAATATCCATTGTCGATAATAAAATTAATCTTTGAAGTGTTTAATTATTCTAGCAATTCAACGTTCAAATTATTGATCGAAATGAATTAATACGTCCCCCCGTAAAATGTAAAAAAATTTTTATTGAACATTTATTATTATTATTCGTTTATTTTAGTAAATAAATTAATTTACAATGTAAATTAATATCAATTAATATATTATAATGTAAAATAAATTATCTTGTTTACACTTCTTAACTTGATAAAAGTAAAAATATTTTTCTAATATTTTCTAAACTTTTTAGTTTTATAATAATGCATAATATTGTTAGGAATTGTGCATACATTGTAATTAAATAAAATATTTTGTTCTTAAACTATTCATTTATTTTTTGATTATATATGTATACATTATCTATATAATTAACTATCAAAAAATCGTCGTGGAGAGGACCATTGTAGCACCAATTGCGCTAGCACGGCCCTATTAGCGTTCGTGGGTGTACTTTACGTAACGGCTAAGTTTGTGTGCCAGGTGTGCTGTGTGCAAGTTGATTTGTAGCATCTTTTTTTCTCTTGGCAACTTGTTTGCTAGGCAGCTGTGGCCTGTGGTGCGGTGGCCCTCCTGTTGGCACGTAAGGCAAAAGGGCTTTTCGTCCTTACAACTATTAGCAAAGTGGCCACTCTTGCCGCACGTTAGGCATTTCTTTGATCTGTTTTCGGCTTTGCAGCTCTCAGTCGTGTGTCCCGTTTGCCAGCATCTTCTTATCGGGACTTGTTGTATTCGGCACGAGTTAATTAGGCCGATTCTCACTTGAGTTAGCTTGTCGTGTCTTCTCTTGCCTCGACTCGGGCAATCTGGGTGCCCTGGTAATATGATCTCAGGTCTTTGAAGATGAGAATTTCCTCCGGGGCTATTTTCTTGATGTCTTTTTTGATTTCCTTCATTGTGGCAAATTCCTGGATGTCCTTAATTGTATAGGTTTTCTTGTATCCTATTACCCTCTCTTCCCGCTCGAGGCTTGTTAGAATTCTTGTGCTCTACGATTGAAGGTTTTTGTGAGTGAATTTTGTGAATTTTAAATGAGTTTGTTTTGTGTTGTATTTGAATTTCTCAGCTTTTAGAATTTCAGAATCTGTTATATTAAAATATTCATTATCATTACAATCTATTTCCCAACACTCGACATTACCATTTGTTAATAAGTTAAAATTCTTTTGAATCATATCAATGTCCTCCACAGTTTAGTTTTTTTCAGTATCTGGTTTGTCCTCTAAAGGAACTGTTTGATACTCTAAAAAATAAAGCAAAAAATTATCGTAATCTAAAATTAAAAACAAGATTTTCACACCATCAAACGTTAAATTGTTTTCTAACAAAACGGTTTTGGCATCGAAATCCACCTTATTACGGTACAATCGGGAATTGTACTACAACCCGATTTCCATGCGTCGAAGCCGACAGCTCAATGGAGATGATGAATTTAATAAAAGAATGGTAAAATAAACATGCTGAATTCGGTTGAATAACATAGGTTTCCGAATGGATCAGAATTACTTTGTAAAAAAATAATAAAGTTATACCAACTAAATGACGCAAAGTAGCAAAATATGATTTGATCTTTTTTAAACAGTTTGGCAGATCGACAACACTTAAAACTAAATACGGAATAATAAATATAATGATTAACAGATAAACATAAAGAATGTAACACACAACGTTAAGTTAAATTCCAAAACGATGTACAGGAACAAACCTGCACGATGACAATTCGCTTGTCTTATCGGCAAACACACAATAAAGTAAATAAACAATACGATACATATGGGTTTAGTACTAAATCTGAATAAATAATATTTATATATACACGGAAAACTATAAACTATATATAAGAACTTAGTCTGAGTGACAATTGAATGACGTCGCTAATACTGGTGATAAAACAAGTAGTAAAATGGTAGTTGGGGTCACTGACCGGCTTAAATAACAAAACTGGTCACTGAATGATTGTATTCTGAATGTAGTATATAAACATTCTGAATGAATGTTTCGTGAAGTGTTGATTTAAAAACATTCAGTTGACAATATTTATATTGTTTCTTTTCAACCGCATTCATATAATCTAAAACATGTAAATCTTTCTTTATTGTATTTTTGATACTTTTCCGTTTTTAATTATATCATTATCATCTAAAATCACGCAATATGATTTAGCCCCCATTCCATAAAATTTTTTTATAATTTGTGTTGGATATTCCAATTTCATTTTTCCTAATATTGATTGATTTTGTGGAATCTCAAAATTATTTGAATCATTAAAATTAAATGTATAAAATTTATCTAAATTTTGTTTAATATCAGAATAGACATTTTTAGGTTTCTTCAATATAGGTATTCCCAATGTGTGAGTAATTTAATATCTTTTCGTTTTTCAACATTTTCCGTTATTTTACCAAAAACAGAATTATTAAGTAATGTAAAAAAGTATTTTTCAAATTCGGAGTTGTTGACTTTGAGGAGTTGTAATTACTCACGTATTGGTAATTTAAAATAACCTTTCGCTTTACAGAGACTCCACCGTGAATTCCCTTTTTAAAAAAATAAAGCAAATCAATGTCTGTTAAAAGGTCCAACTCAATTTTAGTCATCTTGAGCATACTACTCCAAAACAAAGATCGTAATGTAAAAAATTTAGCGACTTCCAACCCATAAGTTGCTAATGTGGAGCGACGAAATTTTTCAAAACAGTCGGTTAAAAGAAGAACATCCGATTTTAGATATATATCTGAGTAGTCTCTCAAAGCTTTGCAATCGAATAATATCCAAACGCTAAACGCGCGTTTATAATCTTTATTTGTTTTGGGTTCATTAATTAATCGATTAAAAAATTTGTCTAAGGAAGGTAATTTATTGTCTCGTCTAATTTTGAAAAACTATCAACATATGAATAAGGAAAAATATCTTATTGACGTATAAAGTTAAATTGATTATCATCGACAAAAATTTCCACAAAATTGGTCTGGGTGAAATAAAATTTTTTTTTCGTCAAATGGTGCCGTTTTTTTCCAATTTTATCCTTTAATCGCTCCAATAATGCTATATAATAGTCGCTGTTGGTTGTTTTACCCTTTTCAAGATAATCGATGAATAATATACCATGCGCATCCCAAAATACCGACACCATAACTTTGCCAGCCGACTGTTGAATTTTTCCTCGCTATCGATTGAGTTTGTCGTATGCAGTCTACTCATCTGACTGCCGATTGGACTCTGAAGTGTGGTGATCGAGCCATGTTTCATCCTTTGTTACATATTGACGCAAAAATTCGGTTTTACTGCGATTGAACAGCTCCAAACGCAGCCCCGAATCATCAACACGTTGTTTTCGATTGAAATTGAGCTCACGCGGCACCAACTTTGCACAGAGCCTTCGCATCCCCAAATATTCATGCACGATACCTGTGGGGGTGTTTGATTCTAATTTTTTTGTTACTGCTTCTAGGTTATTCTGTAGTAATGCTATCATTTGTTGTTGTTGATGAAACAATTTTAACATTTCTGATTCCATGATGATTTGAGGTTAATTTCCCAATGAAACAACAAAAAAAAGATCGTCTACGTGTTTTCTCAAAAAAAAAATAATTTTTTTTACTTACCTACCGTACCTAACTATCGTAAATTTTGATTTTGTGAAATTTTGGAAATTTAATTTGATTTGTATTTTAATTAAATTTGGATATTGCGTGAACGATAAAGCGTCGATTTGGATAAAGGCAATCGCAATTTCGAACCTTGGAAAAGTAAAATTTTTATTTTTGGATTTGCAAACTATAATTTTAATTTTGCAAATAATAAATTTTGGGTTAATAATAATACAAAATTTTTTCAAGAGAATAACTTTAATTGTCGCCGTAACTGCCATAGGAACCGACTCTTGAGTAGAGCTCAATGCTGTCCGACCATTGAAAAGCTGGCCGAGGTAAACTAAAAAAAAGATAGTAAAGGCTTCTTCCTACAATTTTTAGGAGAATACCACTATAATATATACACAATAATACCACTAACTGTTATATTACATAAGATACTTTATTTGCTACCACTGCACAACTAACTTATTTTTACATGTTCCTCCTTATATATTGTTGTATTATTTTATACGAAAGGCACTATTTCCGTGTGAGTGTTCTTTCATTTATTTTTCATAATGATTTGAGTTATCGGTACTTACAAAAAAGGCATGTGTAACAATAAAAACTGCTTGCAACACAATATGAAATTTTAAGAGTGCCTGAATTTTGTGGTGCATCGTGTATAAAAACGTAGAAGGTGTAAAAGTATAAGTGGAGACGACGATACTTGGGTGGCGAAGGTTGGTACTAAAGCGGCATGGTGGCTCAGTTTTCGAATGCCGTAGAAAGGTTTTGATGTCTGCAAATATTGCGTTAATCTTCATGATTTTTGAAGAACTATTGAGAAATTGGAAGTTGGAAGTACCTGAAATGGGTGAATATTAAAATCGATTTGTAGTTTGAATGCATGGATGATCGATGTTAGCAGATGAAGGATTAGTAACGACCGCATGGAAAATAAAAATTTACACTTACCTGTTGAAGAAACTACTTATCAAGAGTAGGTCCAATTAGATGTGGAATAGTGGAACTACTAATAGATGCAATTGAATACCAATATTTTTGTTACCAATTCAACGGCACATGTGCGAATGGAATGACGAAGTCTATCTGCTACCGTTAGCCATCTGTTCGACTGTTATCAAGATCTCGACAATTAGCGAACGTAATTTCCTTTAGTGGCGTACTAACTCTTATTAATTTTGGTAAATTAATAAATAAAAATTTTTCGTTTTAAAAACTTTATTTGTGACATTTGCTTAAGATATAACTTTCATTATTTTGTACATGTTTACACACTGCGTAATTGCTAATCAAATTCAGGTCATAATTTTTAGTTTCATTAAATATAATTTGATTGATAATTCTGTACCTTGGAATGGAAAGGGTGGATGTCACAAATTGTCAAAATGAGATAAACGGCCATGATTGATATTTCTGATGGTGCAACATCTTTGGTGATTCTTAAATACTGATAATAATTGTCGTAGGCTATTAATTTTTTAGTTGTAAACTTAAATCTCATAAAGGAATGAGATACAAATAAAATTTTTCGAAAAAATTTAAAATATCGTTTAAAAGATGGACTTCCGCCTTTTTGTTATTGGGTTTTGCAATATTTTTATTGATGGACATCGGGCTTTTAAAGGTGTAATTAGAAGAAAAACTATGTAAAATGGTAATTTTGATTTAAAAAATATATTTATTGAAATAAGTATTAATAAAAACACAAAACATTAATCCGAATCTTCATTTGTAGTCTGAACGAATGGGAGATTTCTATAAAAATCATGATGCCTGGCATCTACCCATTGCAAGAGATTCATAAGGTTATCATATTTTTGCTTTTTTATTGGCAAAAGACTGTCTATTCGTAAAGGCAATAAATGATCACTGAAGTGCAGATCTTGCCTTTTCTTACGCTTATAGCTAACTTCCTTAAACTCGCTATCAGTGAAAGAAGTTTTATAAAAAAACTCCCCGGATGATCACTGTGGGCTTTAAAGTGGACAACTGTGGAGATTAGAAACGGTTCTCCTAATTTATTTATTTTCCGAACCACTAATGATTGTGATTTTGCAGAATACAAACTGACCCAGTCAATAAAATCTTCTTGAGCCATTTCGTGAACTCTAAAGGGTTTGTTTTTCATTTGGCACGTTGTCACAAACTGTGCTCACTCTCTAGGAGTTTGAATGGACATTCCGGGTAGTCTCTTCTTTTTTGTTTCAATAACTACATGTACGCCATCAACCTCCATATGGGTATGACCAGTAAGGTCATACCCATAATATCATTTCCTTAATATGCTGCAGGTTTTGAACGGCATACAGATACATGAAAAAGAGCATTGAATTTCTATTTTGGCCAGCACAGTTGTCCGACCAAATGGTTATTGTTTTTACATCATCTGGGAGAGTATTCAACCACTTCATAAGAGAAGACGCAACTTGATTTCCACCTCTTCCAGAAATTGATTCATCCCACATCATACAATGATTTTCTGAAACGGTGTGATCATGGATGGTAAAATTGAAGGTCCAAAGCTGTCTGAGGTAAAATGACTTAGCATTCGTCAGAAATGGTGTTGGTAAACACTTTTGCAGGTCGATCATCACAACTCGTTCTGCTGAATGTTCCTGCATTCCTCTATTTTTATCTATTCTTTTTTGCAGATATCTATTTTCTGCATCATCTAAATGAACTTTCTTTTCGTTATCTATCTCCTTCTTCGTTTCTTCATCAATTTCATTTCTTAAACTGCATGAAATTCTATCACAAGTATCACATGTGTCTAAAGAGGGTACCCTGAAACTAAGATTAAACTCAGAGCAAAAAATGAATCTGTACATACTACATTTTACCACCAGATCTTCAGCTATATCTTTTTTGTTGCACCACTCAACATACAGCTTATACATTATCTCAATATTTAATGTTGGGTTCAGATACTTTTTATTAGAGCGAACTCGAGAATAATGGCTCTCCATGATAGGAAACAAATTTATGTGTTCCATTACTAGCTCTTTTTTATCCAGACTTAATTTTCTTAAAGATCCTCCTGGTTTTGGGCTTTCTTGTATCAGTCCTCCTGGTGATTGGTTACTATTTTTCATAGCGGAACGAATAACTTTCTCAGAAATAGAAAAGGTGTTCATAAACATCAATTTACAAATTTCAGTGTCTCTTCCATCTATATTGTCGTGGTTCAAAATGGTTGCGACCCACCCTGTGCATTTTGATAAAAATTTTGTTTGTAAATAATTTTAAGTTGCAAGACTGAAAATTGGACAGGTGGGGGCGAACCGACGAGAAAATTGGCTTTTTTCCGTCTAGCCGCGCGAGAGAGCGAGCGGGCCGATTTATGGCTTGTTAATTTTTGACTCAAGTGATTTATTTTTGAGATTTGTGATATTTTTGAAGTTGTGAGTTATTATTTTTGATTGAATAAATGATTTTGATGCGAATGCATTAATTGCGCAATATTTGGATTGATTTGATATTTTGGATAATTGGATAAATTTTATGAGTGGCTACTGAATTATAATTAATTTTATTTGGAGTGATTTGGAAAGAGAATATTTCGAATAATAAATTCGTTTTACACATAAAAGTGGAAAAATTAAATTATATTTGTACGGGCAAATGTGCGATGGTGATAAGGAGTGGATTTGGATAAGCGTTAAAATTAGGAATGCGAGCCCAGAAAAGTTTCACATTGAATTAAATTTGAATTTGACGATTAGAAAGTTTATTTTTGAAGAATTAATTGTTTGCTTGCATTGAATTGGATTTGGATTATTGGAAATTTTTTGAAAACGCAAGAACCCTTTTGACCCTTGAAATTTGTCAATGGCTCCCGTAATGCTGACTAACCCGAGTAAATAAAGTGTGTGGAAAATTGTTATAGAAAATACCATTACATCTTTTTGGCACCCGAGAGCAGGGACGATTCAAAAGAATTTTACGAAAATAACATTACAATATGTAAAAAGTATTTATAAGTAAAATTTCTTCTTCCAAGCTGGTTACCATTTCTAGGTCTATGCCTTTCAACTGTATTACAAATTATACTTTGTGCCAAAAACTGATATCTTTTCTCCCAAGTAAATGTTTCTTTCCAAAAGGTATTAAATATTTTGTAACGTTCATTTCTGTCCACCTTCTCATGACATTTCTTTCTACAATTACAGTCCTCACCCATCTCTTTGGAAGGTTTGGTTTTATTTTTGTAACCAATATACTCCTCTCCTTTTAATCTTTTTTCCTTTGCTACATTCACTTTCCATGCTTTTACATTACACTTTCTTTTCCTCGTCCTTTTAGGAGTTTCATTCAGTCCTAAACTTTTCCTAGCATTTTTATAATTTTCAGTGTTTTCACCATTGTCTTCTTCTATATAGTCATCATCATCCACAATTTGCATACTTGTGCTGGGTACACTATTAATAGATTCAAAAACTTCAATATTTACATTATTGCTCAAGGACACATTTTCATCTACTTGAGTAATATTATCTAAAATAATATTATGTTTAAGTATATGAAACTAGCATATTAGTAAAAAAAATTAGTAAGCTTAAATTACATACCTATTAATGATCTATCTGGAAGCTTTAAAATGATATTGGGAACCACATCATAATCTACAATAGCAAGTGTTTCATTATTTCCTGACTCACATAATTCGGATTCAAGTGAAGCTTTCTTCGCCAACTGCAGTATTCTGTCTGTTCTGTTCATTTTGAATAAGAAGTAAATATTGAAAACAATAATAATAACAATAATAATCAATTAACTGGTTTACTTACAATATCAACTTGAAAAGGGTTTTATTTATTTATTTTATCCATAAACTTTACAGGCGTCGATTATTTATCGCACCATCTATCTATAGTTAAAATCAGAACTCCTAAAATCGTCATCTTCGGCCACCAAAACCATTTTCATGCGTGAACATCTAATGCATGGCAATGTGTTAAATTTTTGAAACAGCCAGATGTCCATTATATGGCTTTTTCAAATTATTGTAATATAGGACTACAGCCATTTTATTTTTCAAAACTTTCGAAAAAGCCAGATGTCCTTTATAGGGCTTTTCCAAATTATAGTAATACAGGACTACCGCCTATTTTATTTAGCTAACTTTTAAACCAGGCTATATTGCGATTTAATACCAATTTTTTTTTTAAATCAGCGCATTCTCTTACCTAAGAATCAAACCTTACCTCAAAATTGACAAAAATGGACTTCCGCCCTTTCCATTCCAAGGTACAGAATTACTGCAACACATTTCACACAAAAAGCCTTATTGGAGAATTATTGTTCTCAAATCAAGTAACGATAATCAAAAATTTTATAAACTTATTTACTCTGTGGAATTGGTGTATTTTATTTGTGTATAACCTGCATCCCAAAATTGTTCAAGTAAGCCCCCCTAAGAAGTCTTAGCTTTCCGACTTGTAAAGCCGTAGAGATTGGTGATTATTTGTTGTTTGCTACGCATTCAAAAATATGGATGCAACAATTAGCATAAGTTGCTTTATCGGATATTATTCTCATTTCGGTAGCTTTTTCTCATCACATTTACTGCACGTATCAGTTCTAAGGTATCCAAAGGAAATATTAAATTTTGTCATAAAAGGAACTCTGAACTTCTCATAAGATATTCGATTGCTCGAATATTTTTCGGTATTTCATGGTATGTGGTAACTATGACTCTCTTAAGTCATCCTTGAGGAGTCCTCTACCATCATAGGTTGCTCCACCAGTCCGGGATATACCGGACTGATACGTCCGGGATATACCGGACTGATCTAAAGGGAACTACTGGCTAGCACCATACTAGTAGGACCCAGGTCAGTAACATTGCACCCAAAAGCTACTGGCAAGACCGGGCTCGTCACCTTCACGTGGTGGCGCTGTTTCTACTAAGACGAGCCAGATCTAACAGTGGACGGGCAGCTGTAAATGTCTGTGGCGGCATGTCGGTATTGCCGTTCAGAGGGCACTCCCTCAGACCGACTAGCACGCGGACGGCTAACCACCCCCGCGTATGAAAGCCCGGTACGTTAGCTCGAATTTAAACGAAACCTCGGATATTGGATTGCCAGTCAACGACAACAATGACTATGCCTCAGCGGTTGCTAGCGTGTCCGCGGAATATAGAATTCCCTTTGAGAGCGGCCCGTGCAAACTCTGCCATAAAGGATTCACGAAGCCTACCCTCCTGGAGGACCATTATCTGTCTCACCATCCAGATAGCGGCGCTCGTTTCGCGTGCGGAAAATGTGGCAGGGTGTACGAGAAGTACCGACCCGGCCTATGCCATCACGCCAAGTGCATAGGCCCAGCACCATCAACGGCAGATGTTCACTATCCTTTTCCCTGCCAGGCCTGCAGTCAGAAGTTCGCCACTAAAAGCGAACTATCCACGCATGTCCGCTCTGCCCATCCTGCACTGCGGAATGAGCAGAAACTAGCCGAAGCGGCGCCTAAGCCGGCCGCGCATGTTTTTCGTGGGACCTCGGTATGGACCCAGGAGGAAACAGATATTCTGGTCAGGGAATACATTCGGCTCGACGGAGAGACCAACTACTCCAATAAGATCGCCGACCTTATAGAGGGTAAAACGGCAAAACAATGCAGGGATCGCCTCATGGGGCTGAAAAAAAGATCTGGCCTGGTGGAGTACTTGAGGAGAACGGAGGCTGAGCCTGAAACCCCTCCAACTGAGAAGGTTGCACCGAGGACGCTTCGGTCGACTCAACCCAACCTCCTAAATAAGACGAAGGGAGATACGAAGGGACAGTCGAGTAGCGATGTTCCCGACCGCCTCCCCACACCAAAAGAGGCCGGACGTGCTGTCTCCCCACGGACTGTGCGAAAGGAGCCAGCATCTACCGGGCGGAAGACCAATCCCGCCGAGTGCAAAAGCGGTGCCTAGCACCTCGCGGGTGGCTCAACCGACAAGAAGACCATCTTTCTCCAACCGGAGATCGACGAAACTAGCTGTGAATATACCAATACCTACCTTACACCTATCTGAGCGTCCATCATCTCCGGTAGAAGTCCAAAGCAGCGGCGAGGACGATGAAGTCTTACGCCCTCCACTGCTGTTGAGGAGGGGGCATATGACTCTACTAGACATATACCCCCACCCATACTTACCTGTCCACTTACCTGCCCAATGGAACTGGCCGTGAGGGCCCCTGAGGTGATACTTACCGGAACATCTGCTGACGAGCCGCGGGCCGTTGTGTCTGCCGTCCGGGACGGAGCTTTTGTCAGATCAGATTTTGCAAGATTTTGTAATGAACTTTTCTGCCTTTTAATGAACCAATGAATGTGATAGGGTCAATATGTACTATGAGAGTGCGCACTTAGTGGAGTGCACTCTTGTACCCAAATATGTATAAGAGTATGCAGACCTAACGTCTAAGAGTTGTTACGAGGGCCTTACCTGTAAACTTATTACTGCCGACGACTTGCTCAGCGGATCAAAATGATGGGCGTGGTCTACTCTTGGAAGTTTAACACAATCAAAACAACACAAATATTTTAAATGTAATTTAATTTCTCTCTTTGACATTCGTGAAATGAGCAAGCTCATTAAATAATGCAACAATGCAAAATAACATCGATAAACATGTAATCAACACAGCAGTATATTATAGGCAACAATTGCCGTAGTTATTATAACTAAAGATCATGATGACGACAAACATAAATTTATCGAAAAATCAAACATGAAAAATACGTTGATACTGACCTTAAAGGTCCACAGAAAATGTGCTCACAGCAACAAGAAATGTACTAACTAAACAATACCAAAACAACGATACCTTGTTACAAATTAAGTTCCATTGTTAGACGCAGGTGTCCATGGAGATGGTTGTTTGAAGCAGCGTTCGGCATCATGCAGGTCGTAAGCTCCAACCAAGAATTGAGAATAACCGGACGTCCCAATGATGTCTCATTACGCCAACAGCAACATCACTTAGATATACCCAGCGGCATTATTTATTTACCCTTTGATTTGAACTTCATCATAACTCGAAAGTCCGAAACAAATCGCAATATCAGAAATAACATTAATTTTAAATATTTCGGCACTAGACTTTAAAACTTTATTATGATTCGAATGATCGAAACAATCGCAAGCTCACAATTAATTTCAATTTTAAAGATTTCTGCACTAGATTTAAAACTCATTGTAATTTGAAAAGTTCGAAACAAAATCGCACGATAGGAAATAGTTCAAATTATAGATGAATACCAGCAACATGGCTGTCGTATCGCTCACATTCCATGCGCGGAGCGGCAACGTCGGAATACATTCCCGCTCTTACTAAGGTCGAAAGTCGGCCGGCGCGCGTCGCCAATAATAATTATCCTAAATTCTTCAAAATTCGTTCCCCAAAAACTTCCCAAACGATACTCGCGGGCATAGAAATTCCACTAGCAAAACGGAAACTTTCACCATAATTTAGTCAACTAAATGAATATTTCAACTTAAATTAGCCGGTTTTCAACATGACTTCCGACTCGCTCGCTAGCCGCCAGAAAAGTGTTCACCCGTCTCCCCTTCTGCTATCAACTTCCACGCTGTGCGCGGACGATTGCGCGGTAACTAGTGGTCAGAAAACGTCGGCGTAACAGATTACGCACGGATTTTAAAATTTATTTTCATATCCTGTACTCAAAAAAATTCGGAAATCAATATTTTTTTGGAAATATTTCATGAAACTTACTTAAAAAAAATTTAAATAATATAAGTGGTAAAATGAAATAAAAAATGCACTTTATTGGCATTCAAAATAATTTAGTAAATATGCCTTGGGCATATGTGGTACAAGATTTGTGCCACCAGTTGTTGCATTGCAGACACTGAATCGAATCCTTGTTTGGAGGGTGTTCATAATATAGTTCTCTACAATCTGGGCAATGCATTTTTTTGTCTGCAATTTTGTCATTCTTTTCTCTTGTTTTTTCCGGGTCCTTGTTTAGTTTTTTTGTAACTGCTTTTAATCTTTTAACTTTATTTCATGTCGCAAACTTTCTCTTCCTCCAGTCTAGACATCGCATATTTGCGGAAGTATTTACCATAAATTAAATGGCCCCACAAAAATAGTTATTTGGAAGCCAAGTCTGGTGACCGAGCTGGCCAGTTTATTGGTCAATTGCGTCCTATCCAAGAATTGGGATAACATTCATTTAAATAATTAGTTGCATCTTTGGTGTTGTAATATATTATGATATTAAACAACATATCATTTTCCAACAATTTTATTCCATCTTGTCGTACCATGGTTAACCCTGCGCATACATCACAATATCCTCCGCTTCGAAAAACAAACTTAATATAATTTACAAATTATAAATAAGTATCTATATACAATAGTTTACAACTCAACACAATAAAACGCAATTTGCTATTGATAAACAACAAAATTTTTTTAGTTATACTGTAAACGTACTATAAGGTTTAATATTACGTCTAGGACGGTCCACAACGTTAACAATTTGTGCCACTGGGAAAGTTGCCAAATTCACCACCCCACTAATTTGTGTTTTTTTCAGAAATTGTGATTCTCGAAATTGACATTGCTTAATCTGATTTATGTGTCTTTTCCAAATAAGGTTATTCGACGAAATAACTTTAACTAAGTATATGAATTTGGCAATATTCTTAATTATTTCACCTTTAATCTAAGTTGGATTTCAAACATTTCGAAAATCTTTAAAAATAACCACCTCGCTTCCACTTCAAATGGTACAAATCGTTTACCACCGTAATACATTTTTTGTTTTTTTTGGTATCTTAGAACCCGATTTCTCACATCTGTTTGCTTATTGACATTCTGTTTTGCCCCATCCGGTAACAAATTATGAAATCTACTTCTGACTTTTCTATCTCCATACATCACGCTCGCTGGACTGATCCCTGTAGTACAATGGAGAGTGACATGATAATCAAATAAAAATTTCAAAGCACTTTATTTATATCTATCGCGTTGCCTCTATCTAAGACGCTTTTAAGAGCTTCCTTTACCATTTTGACTGCATTTTCAGCCGAACCATTGGATGAAGGTTGAAAGGGAGGAGATGTAGTATGTATTATATAGGTAAATTCGGAACAGATAAGTTCGATTTTTTAAAAAGACTTTATTTAAAATTACAGAGATTGTTACAAGCAACAAGCATAAAGAACAACTAACTTGAAGCTGGGTTTTGATTCAGCTTTTATAATTAAGAATTGTTTACATTTTATGTTACAATGTGCATTTAGATATACGATATCATGGTCGTTAAACTATTAGAATTACAAAGTGCATTTATAAAGTAAATAAAGAGTGGTTGTAAACTTATATTAAATTAAAAAGAATTGATTGTACATTGTATGATTTGAAGGAAGTCATTAATTAGCAAACGATTAGACGGTCGTAATCAATGAATGCTTCTTATATTAAGTGATGATGTAACCATATTATTATTCTCTAGAAATTTTTAAAATTCCAAAGAACAAAACGTTTGAGCATTATCTGTTACAATTTGTTTGGGCAATCCAAACCTTGAATATGTTGACCTCAACACTTCTATTGTGGCATTAGATGTTATGGAGTGAAGAGGAAAAACTTCCAACAACTTGGAATGTGCATCGATCAAAATTAGAAATTGTTTCCCCAAAAGTGGTCCCACACGTTATTTGGAAAGGGCCAATTTTCTAATACTGCTTTATTGGGGTTGCTTTTATTTAACCTACAATTCTCAGATGCTTTGCAAACATTTTCAATATCGCGGTTTAGACCTGGCCTCCAAAAATAATAACATGCCAAACTTTTCATAATTGTTCTAAAATTTAACGGAAAATGTTCCTTCACGAATGAACATTCATTGCAAAATAATTTTTAAATCTATTTCTACATCGAGCAATTTATTTTTTAAATTTTGTATGGGTAACCGTGACAGTCTGTATGATTATGTTGCGACTCCACAAACTCATAATTTGAATCATAATTTATAATCATACTCATAATTTGATAAAATAAGCGCCCATCTACGCAAGCGATTATCCGAAATTTGAGGGAGTTTTGCTGTTAGTTGCTTCGTATTCGTGAGCTAAAGTACGGGTTTTCTTACTTGTTAAACCATACTGAATATTGCAAGCATGTTGAATATATTGAATTTTTCTTCAAAACAAGTTCTTCTTGCGAAGAAACCATTTAATGTTCAATGTTTGGTCCTATCCCAATCCTAATAATATTTATGTCTTTACCTCGAGCTATATCGACGTGTTTTTTTAAAGTAATTCTAGGTATGTTTAAAGTTATAGGAATACTTCTTACCGAAGAACTTTTCCATAAACCTTTTTGTTTTGTCGATATTTTCCACGTCTATTACTCCCAATTGAGCTTCAATATATTTGTTTTCTTTAGTTGGTGTTCTTTCAATTCTTTTGCTACGTTTAAAAATATCACCACTCTTTTCCATCTTTTGTGGTCGTCTTCTTTTAACGCCCGGATTCATAGACAATGGCTTGCTTATACTTAGAACGTTACTTGCCAAAGTTTCCCTTACCACATGCGTAACCGATTTTGCTCGGTGCATTCATAGCTTCGTGAATACTCGGAAAAGTAATACTTGAACAGGGATATTTGGTAACTTTGACTAGTTCATGTAAATTTTATTTGCATTTTCATTTAATCTAAAAGTTTGTGTTACCTTAAAATTTGTGTTAGCTTAAAATTCATATTTAAATCAAAATGGATGATTTTTATGAATACGTGGAAATGGTAGAAGTTGAACTACGTCCAGATCGCCTACCAAAGCGATATATACGTGATGGAAATAACCCCATCGAATATTTTTCCGAAGTTGATTTTCGTGGTTGGTATAGGTTTTCCAAGCAATGCGTTCTATCTGTTATTTTACCTCTGATAGATCAGGATTTAAGAAAAGACAGTAATCGTGGCTTACCTATGAAACCACTATTTCAATTATTGATGTGTTTACGTTTTTATGTAAGTGGAAGTTTGCAAGTAAGCATAATTAAAAATTTAATTTTTTCAATGACTACAATACTAGAAAATTGCAGAAAGTTCATGCCGATGTAAGATGTAAGTCAATCGTCTGTGTGTCGATTTATCCAACGTGTGTCATTTCTTCTTGCTCAACAAAGTAGAAATTTTATTAAGTTTCCAGAAACGCAAACACAGCAAAGAAGAAATATTGAATTATTTTACAATATTCGTGGGTTTCCATCAGTTGCAGGATATGTAGATGGAACTCATATACCTATTGTTAATCCCGGAGGAGAAAATTTTCGAAATCGCAAGAGATATTTTTCCTTATATGTACAGGTTAATTGATTTAGTTTTTTAAAAGCGGCATTCTCTGACTTAAAAATGTTGTAGGTAATTTCTGGTCCAAAATTGGAAATCTTGGATATTGTTGTGAGACATCCTGGTGCTACACACGATAGTGTAATATTTGATAGAAGTGCAGTTCGGGTTCGTTTTGAACAAGATCAGCTTATGGGATTGTTACTGGGAGATAGTGGATATGCATGCAGAGATTATTTATTAACTCCTGTACTGCGACCCAGTAATGCTCAAGAAGTTGCATATAACACCTCCCATATATCAACAAGAAATACTGTCGAAATATTAATTGGTGTTTGGAAGAGACGCTAGTTAAATAAGTCATAGGCTTAGTTAACAAAAAAAAATGCATTTATTTTACAACACTACAATTTGTTGGAGTACATATAATTTTAAATGAACGTTAACGCAATGTAACTACATGGCTAAAAATACAAGACTAAAGAACTAAAGTTAATTTTACAATTATATATAAAGTTATTATACTTATCTAAGCAAGATATTATTATACTTGACCTGTTATCACTTAAGAATTATCACCTTGCAAGAGATGCATAACTGTGCACGTAACTCGCTTTCCTTGCCTTCGGTGGGTTTTATCTACAAAATTGGACACTTCTGTTGCTGTAATATGTGCTACCGCAGTATTGCATAATATAGCAATAAAAGAAAAAGATGATTATGTTGAAGGAGAAGTACAGTGGCGACAATATGAAAAGCGTTATTAAAGTGGAAAAGAGAAGATGGGTGCCTGCAGGAGGTACCAAAAAACTGATGAAGCATAGCAATCACGGGAATCTTAAGACGGACCGGCGAGTAAATGGACTAAGAATTGGTGGTGGTAATGAAGTATTGATTTTGGGAACATGGAATGTTAGGGGTACTTATGTTGAAGGGGCATTAAAGCAATTAATAACGATTTTGAAAATGTACAGAGTTGATATTTTGGCAATACAAGAAACAAAACAGAGTGCCAATGACATAGTGGACATAGACGGATATACCTTTTTCAAAAGTAGTGGGAAGGACAGAAGATTGGGTACGGGTT
Organism: Cantharis rustica; assembly: GCA_911387805.1. Classification (NCBI taxonomy): domain Eukaryota; kingdom Metazoa; phylum Arthropoda; class Insecta; order Coleoptera; family Cantharidae; genus Cantharis; species Cantharis rustica. The sequence goes on from OU426880.1 coordinate 36,094,476, forward strand.
TCATTGTGGCAGAGAAAATGAAACCAAAAGTTATTAGTTTTAAACCTATATCGGATCGAATGTGCACCTTGAGACTGAGAGGAGGACATAGAAAGATAACAATAGTAAATGTACATGCGCCTACAGAAAAAAAAGATCTAGAGATTAAGGAAAGCTATTACGAGATATTAGACAAAATATTTGAGGAAATCCCAAAACATGACTGTACACTAGTAATGGGGGATTGGAATGCTAAAGTGGGGCGGGAGGAGGTATATCAGCTCACAATTGGTAAATTTAGCATACATGAGGAAAGCAATGAAAATGGAAGATTTTTGATAGATTTTGCAATGGGAAAAGATATGCGAATAAAAAGTACATGCTACGAACATAAGAACATACACAAGGGGACATGGATGAGCTCAGACGGTAGAAATGTTAACCAGATAGACCACATACTAGTGGGAAGAAGAGACGAATATTACATAAACGACATAAGATCATATCGAGGGGCCGATGTAGACTCTGACCATTTCATGGTTAGAATGAAAATGAAACAGACAAACCTAATAATGGTCGAAAAAAAGAGGCAAAATACCAAAACTAAAAGTAGGAAAATACAACTGGGAAACATACAGAAACAGATAAAATATGAAGAAGAGATGGAAAATACACTAACAGCGACAAGTACACATCTTGGGGCAGATGCAATATTGACGGCGATACAAGAGAGCATAAACAAAGTAGTAAACAACCAGAGAAAGGAAAGAGGAAAAAGAAGAAAAGAATGGTATGATGAACGGTGTGAGAATGAAATAAAGAAACGTCGAGCAGCAAGAGAGAATATGCTAAGAGAGAATTCCGAAGAAAACAGAAAGAAATATGAAGAACAGCGCAAAAGATGTAAGAAAATAATAAGAGAAAAGAAAAGAGAATATAATATGCAGAAACTAGTAGAAATAGAAGAAAACTACAGAAACAGAGAAATAAGAAATTTTTACCAGGGGGTTAAAAAAGTTAAAAAAGGTCAACCAAGAACAACCTTCTGTAGAGATAAAGAAGGTAATTTGGTGGGAGCAAAAGAGAAAATTACTGAAAGATGGGCAGAATACTTCCAAGAACTCCTAAGTAGTACTCGACTAATAAATAGTAAAGATCGAAGTGTGGAGCAAATAAACAGAGAAGAGGAAAATTTAAGAAATGAGGTACCAAAGGAGGAAGAGATTGTGGAAGTAATACAAAGTCTGAAAAATAACCGAAGTGCAGGCGAGGATGGAAATCAGGCAGAAATGATTAAATACGGAGGAAAAAAACTGCATCAACTGATTGTGAAACTGATCCAAGAGATTTGGAAAAATGAAGATATGTCCAAGTCATGGAGGGTGGCGTTAATATGTCCAATACACAAGAAGGGTGACAAAACGGAATGTGGGAACTATCGTGGTATAGCACTACTAAACGTTATGTATAAGATCCTGGCCACCTGCATAAAGAATAAACTTAGAATATATGCCGAAGATATAATAGGTGAATACCAAAGTGGGTTTAGAAAAGACAGATCGGTGACGGACCAGATATTTGTATTGAAGGAAATACAAGCAACAAGCTATGAATATAGATTGAACACTTATGCACTGTTCCTGGATTTTAGACAAGCTTATGATACAATAGTAAGAGAAGAACTTTATAAGGCTATGTACGAATTAGAAATACCAGCAAAGCTGATCTGTCTGACAAGAATGACACTAGATGAAACGCAAAATAAAGTTAGAGTAAACGGAGAAATATCTAGTGGATTTATTGCAGATGTGGGATTGAGACAGGGCGATCCTTTGTCGCCAGTTTTGTTCAATCTAGCTCTTGAAAGAGTAATAAGAAGAGCTAACCTAAATAGAGGTAGTACTATATACGGACGAAGACACCAGTGTTTGGCTTTTGCGGATGATGTAACAGTGTTGACAAGAACAAAAACTGAATTGAGTGAGACATTGCAAAGACTATTGATTGAGGCTAAGAAGATAGGACTCGAGGCGAATGAGAGAAAAACAAAGTACATGATATGGGAGGATAAACTTTTCAGACCAGAACAAACTTTGAATGTCAAATTGAGTGCATTGCAAACTTTACAATTTGAGGAAGTAGAAACTTTTAATTATTTGGGAACTGTTATAACAAGAAAACCGAGCAATGAACAAGAACTAAAAGCTAGAGTGGCAGCTGGAACACGAAGCTCGTACTCAATGAAAACGATGCTGAATAGCAAAATCTTCTCGCGAACCCTAAAACTGAGGCTATATAAGACAATAATAAGACCAACAGTAACATACGGATGTGAGATATGGAACTTGAGAAAACAGGATGCAACAATGCTGGAGGTTTGGGAAAGAAAGATTCTCAGGAAGGTGTTTGGAGGAAAGGAAGTAAATGGAGTGTGGATTAGAAGAACAAATGATGAATTGAAAGAACTATATGGTGAACAGAGTATAGTGGGGTACGTCAAGGTGCAGAGATTGAAGTGGTTGGGACACCTGACAAGAATGATTGAGACAAGAGTGCCGAAGAAAATATGGGAAATGGACTTTGGAGGTACTAGGAGAAGGGGGAGACCAAAGAGTAGATGGTGGGGAGAAGTGCATGAGGATCTCAATAATATGGGAGTGAGAGATTGGGAGCGGAAAGCAAGAGATAGGAAGCAGTGGAACCACGTGCTCAAACAAGCCATGGGCCTACTAGACCTCTAGTGCTATTTATATATATATAAATTTTCTTCAACTGACAAGTCTCCCTGCATGTTAAAATAATGTTTCACATTATCAGCTGTTTCATTTTTAGTTTCTGGCTAACCATTAAAATGATATTGAATAAGTTGACTTAATACAGGATCATCTAGTGAAGCCTTTTGAAATTCAGCTTTCTTTTTATCCGATATATTAATACTAGTAGTTATCGAGTGAACTTCTTCATCGATCCATTCATCGCTACCATTATTTTCTGGCAAATATGATCTTGACAACAAATCAGCAATATGTAAAAATTTACCTGGCAAATACTGCAAATTAATTTTATATTTATTTATTTAATTATATTTACGTTATGAATCGCGTAAGTTTGCCTTTCAATTTGCCTCTTTCGTTTATCAACACGTTCATTTTGAATATTAACGATATTCAGTAAATGATAAATTAAGGTAATTATTATTAGATAAATTAAATTGCTAAAATTGAAACGTTTGCTTTCGAAATAATAACTCGTTTCGCGAAAAGAAATGCAATGAAAAAACACTGAAAAATGTAATGAATAGAACAACTGTACTCTATTGTTCTTTGTTGAAACCATGAGCGCAGGAAAAGATAGGAAAGGAATGTTTGTCTTACTCTCTTGCTCTGCCTTGCCAGTTTGCTGTCCTTGGTTTGCCGTGCTGACCTTCGCCGTTCCAAGTTGCAGAATTTCGTTTCGTTGTAATAATTAAATCGTCCTTTAATTATTATTTGTTGATGCTAGTACCAAATCCGGTTCGAAGGACTATGATTAATGTTCGGGAGACCTGAATGTTACCTCCCGATTTCGTTGTAGTGGACTGTAGTTTTGGGTTATGGTGGAATGAAAAATTTGTTGGTTAACAAACGTTTATTAACTCCGTTATTCACTCCTTGCAACAATAACAATTGATGCAACATAAAATGATCTCGTAGAGATCGTAGATAGAAAAGCAATAGCTCTCGAATCGAGCATAAAGCAACACATGTAAATTTACAAACAATATAATGTATTTGTTTATAAACGTACTCCAAGCTCTCGAATTGAACTTGAATTACTACTGTAGTAAATACTTTGCAACAATACCAATTGACTACAAAGGAGTAATAGTTCTCGAATTGAGCTCTGTTGAATTACTAATGTTTACATCGCTGTGGACAGTGTTACCAGATTTACTCATTTAAGTTCCCCTAGATATGCAACGCTTGCCGCTAAAAATCCCCTAGATTAAAAAAAAATCCCCTAACTCAAACAAATTTCAAATTATTATTAAATCAAGGATCTAATTATCAATTAATATCACGTTTAATACAAAATAGTATTTTATTATAATTTAAAATACAAAAATACATGAAAATCTTGTTTTTTTTTAAATTTAAATTAAAAAAAAAACATTTTTCAGTTTAAGCGATAGTACCATACATATAAAATATTTTTTAAAGAAAATATATTAATAAATGTAATAATAAAAGCAATAAATTCACCTACAGTGAGAAGATGATACAGATGATGAAGGAAATGATGATGAGGCATTCGTCGATACTTCACTTAGTAAGTAAAAAGAAAATAGTAAATTTATTTTTATAATCGATTTATAAACGACAATAGATCATGACAAATAATTTTTTCCTTTTTAATCTTTGCAATAATTATATGGATTAATCTACTTTTAGTTGCAGACGAAGATGCTGTTTAACAATATACTGTAACATTCAGTTTGGTACGGCCCTGTATATTGTAGTTTATTAGAAACAAATTCCTCTCTTTTCGAATTTAGATAGGAAACGCGGAAATTATGCGTACTCGATTTAACCAGATATTTCACTTTCAAGCCATAATTGATAGAGTTAACATCACAAATGTTGGAAACTTTGTTTAACTCAAATAATTGAATTTCCATAAGAACCGAACAACAGGTAATAATTTAGTTGAATTGTGATAGTTGACCAGGAAGTTATTGTCAATTTTTTTGAATAGGTTCTTCCTTGATCTTCATTTTGGTTTATTTAATTTGCTGGAGGATTCGAATTTGATCTATGAACTTGGAAGTCAAAATTACAAGTTGCTTTTGGGAAGCCTTCCTGTCTGTGAACTATTATATCGCCTTGTCGAATGTCAATATCAAAAAGAGTCAAAGGACAATTAGAAATTCTTGCCGCCTTTCAATAAACAAGAAAGAAAAGAGAAACATATCAGGTCGTATAATAAAATTTTATGTTGCGCCAACGAAGTCAATGTCAACAATCATCCGGAACGATTAAATTATTTTTTTATTTCAACAATATATTTTAAATTTGTGATACAGAAAGTAGTAGAAATTAATTGTAAACCGGCAGGCAAAATAGCTATTCTGCTACGTATTAAATTATTATAAAATTTTCTTGTTCTATCGTCAATTACTGTAGATGCGAATTTATTATGTATTTTGTTCAATATAATGAAACCTGTCTGACTTTGGGTTTTCTTGATACAACAATTATTTTTACAGGTTGCTTAATAAAGTCAGTGGCGCCAATATTTATAAATTTTTAGGCAACCAAAAATATATTCATAATTTCTTTTCTAATATATAAAAGAACCTGCGACTCGCTCTCCCCCTATCCATCAGAGCTACCGGCACCCGTTGTTAACTGGACAGTTCTTTTTTTGAATTAAGAAGGTTATAATACTGACTATTATTTATTTTTTTATGAAGAAGAATGTTTTGTAAAATTAAGCATGTATTCATTGTCATCAATATTACAATAATAAATTATGTATCATTTCTTTTCTAAACTGAAATCTTTCATCATTCTTTATTTTCGATTTAAATTTAAAGGAATTTGTAAATCCCCTAAAAAAATGTTTCCCCTAGATTTTCCACTAGGTCTTCTAAATTCTACTAAATTTAGGGGAAAATCCCCCAACCTGGCAACACTGGCTGTGGACCGCCGACCGTCGATTGAATCTATAAGGAAGGGATGCGTGACAGAAATGCGCTATCATACCTCATAAATTCAAGACGTTCATATGCCGCGCTAGAAATTACAAAATAATAATTGTTAACAATAAAAAATAAATGTAAATAGGGAAACGGTTCTGAACACCAGTCATTGAGAATTATTATTCCTGAAACATGTTCCATCACTTATAAAGCTTTAAAAAATGAATATGTCAAGGTAAGTTATGAATTCAATGATCACTTTTATTCTAAAGAACTAAATATACAAAGTGTTAAAAAAACACATTGGCACAACTAATTAATTTTATTCTATCTTTTTTCAAGACAATATTAAAAATAAAAAATAACAAATTAAATTCATATAGTACACAGGGAAAGTATTTACAAATCACATAATTGCTTTTCCACATCATATTCCGTATTATTGTGGGATCCTACTATGGGTGGGATCACAGTAGCCAAGGGAGTGCTTGCAGTGGAATAAGATAAACTATCCCAAAAAGGTGTTGGTGTTCTGTTTTCATTTTGAATAAAATTACCAAACTGCACAGCTCTTTCTACATTTAGTTGATCCATCTCACCAAAAAATAACGTTTCATTTCAAAAGTTACGAACTCATCATCGGTTTCATTTAGAATAGCATATGCCTTAGCTAATTCTTGACTATTGATGGCATGCTGAGGTTTTCTTTTTTTTTTTCTACCTGGTACCTTATCATTTTCACTTGTGCCTTGCTTTTCAGAAGTTGTTGTATTTCTTGTATCTGCTATTTCCTAAAAAAAAATTTTGCTTTAGTTTCTAAACATTTCAAAAGTTACGAACTCATCATCGGTTTCATTTAGAATAGCATATGCCTTAGCTAATTCTTGACTATTGATGGCATGCTGAGGTTTTCTTTTTTTTTTTCTACCTGGTACCTTATCATTTTCACTTGTGCCTTGCTTTTCAGAAGTTGTTGTATTTCTTGTATCTGCTATTTCCTAAAAAAAAATTTTGCTTTAGTTTCTAAACTGCGAGAGTGATTGGATGCATATTGAAAAAGATTTTCGACAATGTTGGAATTTTCCTAAGTGCCGTGGAGCAATGGACGGAAAACATAAAAATTATTCCGCCCCCTTGTAGCAGCAGCTATTTTTATAATTACAAAGGAACCCATAGCATCGTTTTGATGGCAATAGCGAACGCTAATTATGAATTTATAATGGTGCATGTTGGTACCAATGGAAGTGTTTCAGATGGTGGAGCTATTGAAAATACTGAATTTTACAGAAAACTGAATTGTAACGCAATTTCACTTCCAAGTGAAGTACCACTGCCTGATAGTTCTGATAAAAAACCCATGTCATATATATTTGTGGGTGATGATGCGTTTGCATTATCAAAATACATAATGAAACCTTTTTCAAAAACCGATTTGACTAGAGAGGAACGTATATTTAATTATCGCTTGTCTCGGGCAAGACGAATTATAGAAAATGCTTTTGGCATACTAGCAGCAAGATTCCGTATTTTTAATACTGCAATTAACTTAAGACCTGAAACAGTTGAAAACGTTGTATTCGCTGCTTGCGCTTTACATAACTTTGCGAAGAGGTTCTAGACAAACTTATACTCCACCACAGAGTATTTGGACTACGAGAATACAGAAACAGGAACGACTGCACCAGGTGAATGGCGACGTGAAGATAACTCATTTATACCTCTAGGAATGAATGACAGGCATTATCCAAGAGACGCAAAAGAAATACGTGAATATTTAAAAAATTATTTTAATATTGAAGGGAAAGCCCTATGGCAAGACATGATAGTCTAATCTCAATTTAATACACATTTTTTAATTAATGTAAATTTTGTCTAAATACATACCAGATCAATTACATGGGTGTTTATATTTTCACCTTCTTCCATTGCTTCAGAATCGTCTACCATGTTACTTCTACCATCCCTCGCAATCTCTTGATCGGAAGTAAATAGTAATAAATTAAAGTATCACAAATGTGGCTCATATTGCTCATCGCTTCCAGCTCCAGACGAAGTGGAGGAACGAACTTTCTTGAGCTCCCTTCGAAATCCGGTTCTTAATGAATTAATTTTTTTTTATCACCATCGCTTTATCGGCGTTTGGTTCAACTTCTTTTAATTTTTGGATTAATGTTTCATAAGCACTGGCTCGTAATAATCTATTACTATAATTTTTGCTTTTTATTTGCCATCAACAAGGCAAATCTTTATAAATTTCAATAAATTCTTCTATAAATGTCTTTGAAAAATTTCTTAAATCACTCATGACTGCACGCTACACTTTCAAACTTCGATTAACGCCCGGATTCATAGACAATGAAATACTTATACTAAAAACGCTACTTATGAAAGATTCCCTTACAATCTGTGTAACCGATTTTGATCAGTGCATTTCATAGTCAATACATCGTGAATACTCGGGAAAGTAATACTTGAACAGGGATATTTGGTAACTTTTACTGACATTTATAATTTTCATGTCAGTTTGACAATCCTATTTTTATTTGGCTAATTGTTTCATCAAAAACGATGACTTTTATGAGTACGTGGAAATGGTAGAACAAATTGAACTACGACCAGATCGCCTACCAAAGCGATATATACGTGATGGAAGCAATCCATTGGAATATTTTTCTGAAGTTGACTTTCGTGCTCGCTATAGGTTTTCCAAATACTGTAAAATCTGTTATTTTGCCCTTGATAGATCAGGATTTAAGAAAGGAAAGTAATCGTGGCTTACGTATAGAACCACTTTTCCAATTATTAATGTGCTTGCGTTTTAACGCAAGTGGAAGTTTTCAAGTGAATGCAATTAAAAATATAATTTTTTCAATGACAATAATATAAGAAAATTGTAGAAAGTTCGTGCCGATGTAAGGGGTTTTAGCCAATCGTCTGTGTCTCGATACATCAAGCAAGTATCATTTCTTCTTGCCGCACAAAGTGCAGATTTTATTAAGTTCCCAGAAACATTAGCACAACAAAGAAAAAACATTGTATTATTTTACAACATCCGTGGATTTCCATCAGTAGGAGGATGTGTAGATAGAACTCGTATACAGTAACAATACCCTGACTCACGCTACCCCGTTTTACGCGAATTCGGAGATACGCGGTTTTTCTTTTTGATCACTTTTTGAATTATTGGACAATCTTAGAATGAGATTTCACAAAAAATCTTCGCCGATATCGCGTAACAATTGTCTTAGCCAAACGGTTTCCCGTGTTGCTAAACTTGCACTCACGTATTCGCTCTCTGTGCTAGACAAGGTCACCATCTGCTGTCGTTGACTTGCCCACGGCACCGCGCCGTTATTTACTTTAAAGACGTAGCCCGAGGTCGACCTCCTGGAGTCGATGTCGCCGGCGAACTCCCCGTCTGTAAAACCAATTAGTGTGTTGGTGGCATCACTTTTGCCGTCGTATTCGATTCCGAGGTCGTCGGTGTTTTTTAAGTAGCGTATTATTTGTTTGACCGCGTTACAGTGGTCTTCGTTTGGATTTTCTAAAAATCTACTTGCAACGCCCACTGCATATGCGATATCAGGCCTCGAAACAATCGCTGCAAAGATTAGCGATCCCACGGCTTCGCGATATGGGAATCTGACATTGGTTTTATCTTCAAGGTTGCGCGATAACTTTATGTTGGGATTTGCTGGCACGTTAGCAATTTTTGCATCTTGTTGATTAAACCGATTTACCAATTTATTCACGTAACTTTTTTGATGAATGAAGATTGTTTTGTTTTCACGATTTCTGATCACCTCAAGTCCGACAAAGTATTTTAATTCATTAAATGTTATTTCGAATTCACTTTTAAGTTTGTTTAGCACTTTGTTTACTATTTTCATGTCCTTGCATAAGATCAACCCGTCATCGACAAATATTATTAACACAATTTTTGTTTTGTTAATTTCACCTGTGTAGACACATTTATCGGCTTTTGCTTGAGCGAAGCCGAATTGTTTTAGAAAACTGTCGAATTTGCGATTCCAACATTTTAGAGACTGGCGGAGCCCGTAGAGAGATTTTTTGAGTTTGCACACGAGATTGCTTTTTATGGTTGTACCTGTCGGTGGTTCCATAAAAACTTCTTCCTCCAATTCTCCATATAGAAAGGCCGTCTTTATGTCGAATTGCATAATCTCGAGGTCGTTTTTTGCTGCAACTGATAAGAGAATTCTTATTGAATCGTATCTCGTGGTCGGCGAGAAAGTTTCCTTGTAATCTATACCCGCTCTTTGTGCAAAACCTTTGGCACATAGGCGTGCTTTGTGTCGTTTCTGTCCATCAGGGTTATTTTTTATTTTGAAGACCCATCTGCAACCTATTACGTTTTGGTTCGGTTCTCTCTCCGTCAGTTCCCAAGTCGAATTTTTTTTCAGTCCCATCAATTCTTCTTTCACCGCATCTTGCCATTTTGCTGAGTCTTCTCACGACATTGCCTCTTCGAAGGATTGTGGCTCATCTAAAACAAAATTGGCTTCAAAGTCATCGTACCTGTGTGGTGCTGCGATTTTTTCTCTTGGGCGTAGCTCGTATCTCGGCTGTTCCACTGTTGCTTCGTCCTCTTCGGGTTCTTCTGTTGTTGGAACTTCCGGTGTGGGTTGCGGTTGTTGTTGGCATTCTGCCTGGTCGTCGCGTTCCTCCTCGTGGTCTTCCAGGTCCACTTTTATGGTGTTTATTCTCTTGATTAGTCCTACCAAATCTTCGTGAAAGATAACATCTCTGGAGATGTTATCTCGTATATGCCATCGTAACCCACTAGGATTGTTTTTAAGCTTTTTGACTCAAGTTTCGTACGCTTTTGTTTCGGTACGTGTGCGTACGCCACACTTCCAAATGTCCTTATGTGCGATAAGTTTGCTTTCTTGCCGGTCCATAATTCATAAGGCGTTGCTTCGGTTGTATTTGAATTCGGTGTTCGGTTCAACACATACACCGCTGTGTTGACGGCTTCCCCCCATAATTCCGGTTTTAAGTCTTTTTGGTATAGTAACGCTCGTGCGCTTTCTACTATTGTCCTCATTTCACGTTCTGCGCGCCCGTTCTGTGGAGGCGTGTATGGCGCAGTTCTCTCAATTTCTATACCCCGTTCGTGTAGGAAGTCCTTGAAGTTTTTGTTAATGAATTCTGTCCCATTGTCGACATGTAATGTTTTTATTGAGTGCCCGAATTTGTTGTTGCACAATTTTACGAATGATTTGAAGGATTCTAAGGCGTCACTTTTGTGTCTGAGAAAAGACACAACTCTGTAACCCGTCGATTCGTCTTTAAATAGGAGAAAATAATATGACCCACCGAGGCTCATTTCGGTGAATGGTCCGCATACGTCGCTGAATATTACTTCTCCCGGTTTTACTTGGTGATTTACTCGGCCGAATTTTAATTTATGTTGTTTCGCGTAAATACAACTTTCACATTTTAAGTCTTTTATTTTTGACAGGTTTATACCCTTAATTTCACCTTGGCTGACTAAGCTTTTTAATGTTTTAATGTTCACGTGTCCGAGCCTGTTGTGCCACGTAGTCATTTTTTCCATGTCGGTTTCGGCGTAATTTAATTCGTAATGTCTTACCGTTTTGAATTGCAACGTGTATAAGTTGTTTGACCTTCTTATCCCGACAGCTGCAAGTTCATCGTTCTCAAAGACGTAGGCGAATTTATCTTCTTTAACAATTTTAAATCCGTTTTTTGTTAGTACGCCTTCAGAAAATAAATTTCGTCTTAAATCTGGTACGAAGAGTACGTTTTTGATTATGGCTTCGTGCCATTTCCCATTTATTTTTTTTCTATTTTGATCGTTCCTTTACCGTGCACTTTTAGGGTTTTATCGTTACCTGCTAACTTGATTGTGTTTTCACCATCGAATTTTTCGTAGGTTGAAAAATATTCTTTCATGTAACTCATGTGGGCGCTGGCTCCAGAGTCTATTACCCATTCTTCGTTTTCCACTGTTGTCAGGATTTCATCGGTTTGTTTTTCTTCGTCTGTTACGAATGCTGACAAGTTTCCTTCTTTCGGTGTTGGTCCAGGTTCCCGCCTTGGACGTTCGTCTTGAACACCTGCGCGCTCTTTTCTAGGCGCTCTGCAGTTCCTGGCAAAATGTCCTCTTTTTGACAATTGAAGCAAGTTATTACGGCTTTTGGCTTTTTTGGAAATGTCTTCTTTTTAAATTGAGTTGAGAATGCTTCGTCATTCTGCTACACTGTTGTTAGGTTCGCTTCTTCGTCTAACAATCTTGCCGTTAAGTTACTTAACGCTTGTCTTGATTCGTCGACTGATAGCCATGCTTGTCTGAAACTTCTATACTTTTCTGGTAGTCCTGATAAGATTTTTGTCATTATTGACACGTCACTTATCGTGTCACCAGAATTTTTGACTTTTTTTGCTAAGCTTTCGATTTTTGCAATGTGGATTGCCATAGAATCGTTTTTGTCCATTTTGTCCAGTTTGTCTAGGACTTCTTTTGCTGTCACGCAATTTTCCACTAAAGTGATCAGTGATATCTCTATCGCGGATGTTATCGTAAACATTGCGATGGCGTCTTTCTTGTCCCATACTTCTCTGGCAGAATTGTTTCCTCCGGGTTGTGGGGTCGCTTGTGAAGGTGGTTATGGAGTTGTGTCGTTTTCTATCTCCTTTTGCCCTCAACGCGCACATTATTTGGAATTTCCACTGCTTAAAATTCTTTCCATCGAATTTTGAAATTGTACTTACGTCAATTTTGTCTGCCATTTTCAGTCTTTATGCGCCTTTTCGTTTCACACTTATTGTTTATTTAATCGCGTTTCACTTGCACTGAACCCGGTTCGCGCACTACCTTAAATTACAACGTAGCTGGGTGCCATAACCTGTTGAGAGTATTTTATTTGTGGACTGTAATTTAAGGATTGGTAATAACGATCATTAAGTTTAAGTGTATATTGATTTAATAAAAGAAATTACAACAGCTGCACCACTACTAACATTACGTAGCGTGTACTCTTTAAATTGCTCCAAGCAACTCATGCATGTAACTAACTGCATTCGCCTGCATCTACCGCGTCGTAGGTCGGTCATGCGTTCGATTGATGCGCATTAATAATTCACATATATTTTTACTTCAACAAAAACAAGTCTAATAAAACAACAAACTTGATGGTATGTTTAGGGGCACCTTTATACTTAGTATTAGTAAAAATAAAGATAAAAAATTAAATATAATATTACCGTTTCTTCGACTATTTCGTTCACTTCGGCAGTAATAACTGCAATACTCTATGAATGGTTATCTATGTTGCCCAAACTAGATTCTGATTGATCTGCATTTGTCGATTTATCAAAAAATTTGAATAAAGGAAACCATTAATTTGTCGGTTTATATACATGTACCTCGCTTGCTCCACTTTTCATGCTTCTAACGATCTAAAAACCAAAAACAATATGGTTGTGAAGGAAGGTCTTTTTAATTTTTATAATCGATATACCAAATGTATATACAAAATTTTAGGAAGCGCAGATGAGGTATTCTAGCTAGCTCAAGCATGGACCTCTCGTTCCCAGTAGAACTTGAATTTAAACAAAATTTGTGAAATGGTTTGTCTTGAAGTTCTTCGTGGTCAATAATCTTTGTAAACCCTAAAAACTGAAATGCAAGTCCAACACAAGAAAGTTGAAGTTGAATAACGTAGTCACATAAGATACAAAATTAGTACAGGCGTCGGAATGGCATACCATTCATAAGATATTATATATCTTGATCGACATCTCAAAATTAATAGTCAAGCAAGAATCCATTCATTTGCGTGAGCTTAAAATACTATTTACAAAAGTTATAATAATCCATGAACCTCGAAGAAATTAATGTTGGTGATTAAAATTAAAAAGCAATTGCAAGCTGATAAATCGTTAATCGAAGGTAGTTGCATGCCGCGTATTGATGCACTGTAAGATTTTTACGCTCAATTAATAATTATAAATATATATTAAAAACTTATAAATTAATGATTTTTTCTGGGAAAAAATGAGTGCAAAAACCCAGTGGATTGGTAACTTATATCTGATAACTACAATAGAATATATAAAAGATAACAAATTAATTAACTAACTAGCCTAGCCTAACCTATTTACATATGTACAGCGCATAACATTAGTTATGCTAATCGTCCCGGTGCCGGTCGCGGCGGGCGTGGCCGCGTGAGGAGTGGTTTGATTGGTTATGGAATTTTTAGAGCAGTACGTTATGAATTAACTTGTGACGGATTTTAAACGGCGCGTTTGTTCGCGTGATTCGCGTGATGTTCGCGGTTGTCGGGTTGTTGGGTGACGTTTTTGTGAAGAATTTCACGGCTATGTCGGTGATTTTCGCGCGGATGGTTAACGTTTTCGCGAGTTCGTGAAGCGTGAATTTTTCCGTATTTGTAGGTGACCCGGTGATTAAGCGAAGGAATTTATTTTGGAGGCGGTGTAAATGATCGGAGTTTGATTTCGCGGTTTTGCTCCACACGGGTGACGCGTATAGAAGAATTGGTCGGACCATGCTTTTATAGAGCCGGAGTTTGAGATCGGTGCGGAGTTTATTCTTGTGATGCAAGATGGGGTAGAGCGCGTGATACATGATGTTTGCTTTTCACGTCGTGAGTAAGCAATGCTCCCGGTACGTAAGCCGTTCGTCGAGGGTTACGCCAAGGTATTTGACTGTTGGGGTTCGCGTGATCACGGTGTTGTCAATTTTTAATTCGCGCGTTGTTTTGTCGCGTTTGTGGGAGAACGTGGTAAGTGTTGTTTTTCCTGCATTTATTTGGATTTTCCATTTTTTGTAATAAAGTTCGAGCACGGTGAGGTGACGCTGCAGGTAGTCTATGGATTTGTTCTTTTGAAACGATTCAGAGATTATCGCGGTGTCGTCCGCGAAAAGCGCGATTTTCGTGTCGGAATGAGTTGGGATGTCGTTAATAAAGTACGTAAAGAGGGTCGGGGCTAGTACGGAGCCCTGGGGTACACCGGCTGGAATGGGATGGGGGGCAGAGAGAGAATGGTTGACTTTAACCTGAAAGGTGCGATTTTGTATGAAGCTGGCTACAATTTTGACTAGGTGAGTGGGGATTCCCGCTACGTTGAGTTTGTAGATGAGGCCTTCGTGCCAAATAGTGTCAAACGCTTTTTCAATGTCGAATGTGACGACCGAGGTTGATCGATTGAGGTTGAAGTTGACCGCGATTGAGTTCGTGAGGCGCGCGAGTTGCAGCGTGGTGGAGTGGTTTGCGCGGAAACCGAATTGCTCCGGGATGATGCTAGGGAATTCGAACTCGTGTTGCTGAAGGCGGGAGAGGACAATTTTTTCAAGGATTTTTGAGAGGGTGAGTAGAAGACTGATGGGGCGATAGCTAGTGGGGATGTTTCTGGGTTTTCCAGGCTTTGGGATGGGGATTACTATTGCATTTTTCCAGGCGGATGGGAACTATTGGTTTTTGATACATTGATTGACGATGTAATAGATTTGGAGGATTGGCTTTTTGGGAAGCCGTTTTAGGATTACTGAAGAGATGTTGTCTTGACCGGGAGCTCTATTTTTAAGGGATTTGATGTGGAGTTTGATTTCTTTGGGAGTGCTGAGGGCGTCGGGCGGGGTGGGATGTTGTGTGGATTGAAAGTTTTGGTAGGATCGTTTTACCATGTTTTGGGTGCGTGGGTCGGAAAGGTTCATGGTAAGGTTGTGATTTTGGAGGTACGCATCGGCAATTGCGTTAGATTGATCAAGATTGGTGGATTTAATGCCGGCTGGAGTTTGAAGTGGAGGAATTTGAGTTCGGGATTTTTTATTTTTGAAGGAACGGGCTAGGGACCAAAGTTTTGCGGGGTTTCGTGGGGTAATTTCTGCAAGGGTCTTGTCCCAACTATGAGATTTAATTTTATCGATCGTGTTGTTAATGAGGTTGGTTAGCCGATTTATTTGTTGCTTGAGAGCGGGGTATTTAGTGCGTTGATAAATTCGCCGAAGTTTGTTTTTGTTTTTGATTTTTTTCGAGAAGTTCTGGTGGGAGAATCAGTTTGAGAGTGGGCGTGGTTTCCTTGGAGTTGGCGTTGAACGCGTGTGAGATGTGTTCAGTGAAGTTGCTGATGGCTAGGTCGATATCGTGATTAGATTGGATGTCTGTGATTAGGGGGATTTTGTTTGCGTCGCGGCCGAAATGGATCCAGTCGGTGGTACGCTTGGGTCGCGGGGGGAAAATGGGGAGTTTGAGACTTCCCAGTGAAATTTTGATAGGCAGATGGTCCGAGCTAAGTTTTTGGAGTGTGATGACTTCTCGGATGGCTAAGTTCGCGGAGAGTACTAGGTCGATTGTCGAGGGTTGGTAGTTCGCGGCTACGGGATGGTGCGTATGTTCGGAGGGGTGCGTTAGTAAGACAGGGTTAGCGTTTATGTAGTTGCGGAGAGTGTTGCCGTTGTTATTACCCGTCGCGTTGTTCCAATCGGTGTGTCGCGCGTTGAAGTCGCCCGCAATGACGACTTCGTTACCGAGGCGTAAAAGTGAATCTAGATCGTTGGGGTCGAGAGAGATAGAGGGAGAGTTGTAAAAATTAACGATGGTGAGGTTTTCGATTTGGATTGCTTGTGTTTCGGCGCTCGTGGTGTTAGTTGTCGCGGTAGTCGCGTTTAGCGCGTTCGCGATGTAAATGAGAAGGCCGCCTGCGGTGGTTTTGGGTTGGTTGATGGCGGTGTAGAATGGGATTTTAGGAGGGGCCCGTTTGTTGTGCTTTGTCTCCTGGATGAGGATAACGTCTGGTTTGGATTGGGCGGTGAGGAGATGAAGTTCGTTGAAACGCTTTGAGAGACCGTTTGCGTTCCAAGAGATTAGATTGAGATTGCGTTTAATTGCCGATTTATACGTCGTATTTATCCGCGATTTCCGAAAGAATTTGAATTCGCGATAGCATGTCGGATGCTCCCGCTAGTCTGGTTTTTAATTCGCGTACGATCGCGATCATGTGGCCGATGTTGAATATTGAGTTTAGATCTCTGATTTCGTCAAGAAGCGTTTTTAAATCGTTTGCGTTCGCGGACGCTGGGATGGTATTGCTAGGGGGCGCTTGAGGAGCTTGCCGATTTACGGGAGGAGTTAGGTTTTTCGCGTAGGATGGGGCGCTTGTGATTGGCACCCATTGGTTGACAGTAGGTAGAGGAGCTAACTTGTATGAGAGAGATGGAAAGTTTTGAGCATTTAAGTTGAAAGTTTGGCTATTATGAAAATGTTGAGGATTTTGAGACCCGCGGTTACCAATCGAATGTGTCTTTGCACCTACCTTATTCGCGTACTTTGCATAGGCAGGGCAGTCTTTGAAGTTGGCTGCGTGGTTTCCGCCACAGTTGCAGCATTTGACTTGGTCATCCTTGATCTTCCTAGGGCAGTCGGCGGTGATGTGGCGTTCCGTGCACTTGACGCACCTGGGGGCCATGTTGCAGTTAGACGATCCGTGTCCAAAGTTCTGACATCGGTGGCACTGGGTTCTGGTAGTCCTTTTGGCGTATTCCTGCCATTTGATAATTGCTCCTCGCACTTCCTTCAGCTGTATGATTTGTTGGGCCGGGGTATTGGGTGGAAACTGTAACAAAAAAGATCCTGAGTTACTACCTTGTTTTGTTTTGAGGTTTAGGATTGAGGTTGGGGTGAGGTTGAGCTCAGCTAGGGCTTCACGGATCATCCTATCGTCCAGGTACGGTGATCCCTTAAGTACAATTCTTGTATTTCTTTCGTCTTGGGGGGTGAACGTATACCCGGGCGCTCCTCCTTTGAATAGGTCTTCCTTGAGCTTGTGGAAGTCCTGCGTACTTTTTGCGTATATGTACGTGTGTCCGCGTACTGCCTGGTAGCTTATTGGCTGCTCTGTAATTTTCCCGCATTGCGCCTGGAACGCTATTGGATCTGCAACAGGATGAGTTAGTATTATTGGGGGGGGGGGTCTCTTTGGCTTTCTTGCTGCCGCCGATACAGAGGCTGCAGGTGCCGCGCGTTGCTGCTGTTCCTTGCGTGGGTGGTTTTTCTTTTTGACTGCTGTCCAGCGTCCTTCTTCTTCTGAAATATTGGCTAGTATGCCATATTTGTTGAACACCTCCAAGGTGCTCGATTCGGTGAAGGTCTGGGGGGTGGCGGTGGTCTCCATCGCCATTGGTTTAGGTTGTTGCTGGCTGGTAGTTGCCTGCGCCTGCGTTGGTTGTACCCCTGGGTTTAGCGTGGTCATCGCGTACTCCGTTCCTAGCGGAATGGAGCGGGTTGGCCGGTTTGCTTTTTCTAGTATGGTGTTGAGTCGTTGCTGGAATATCGCGTCCGCTCCTGCGATTTTGTATTTCACCTTTGAAATTTTATTTTGGTTTTTGTCATTGGTACCTTTCGTAGTTGGAATTGTGAAGGCTTTGTATTGGCACTTGGTTTAACAATCACTCGCTTCTAGGTTCTAACTTTTCTCGATGTACTGCCGATGTTAACACTCCGGTGGTTCTAGTGAGGCTGTTGACACAGGACGTCAAATGGGTAGGTACGCAAGGATAGGTTACATTAAAAAGCAAAGCAGGCTTTTGAAAACACTACCGCCACCTCTTGATGATTTATTTACCTTTTTGTTTACCCGCTCTTTCTGTATGACTAATAAGTGTCTGAAAATTTATCTCAACTTTTTTAATTTATATTGCGATACGATTATAAACTATTATAAATAAACAGCAATTATTCATTGCTATACCTTTATTTGTTAACATTATTTTTAATAACTTATTTATTTTAATGTTTCCTTTTAAGTCATTAATTGATTTTAGGTTAAACATTTTGCTTCGTTTCTTTTAAAGAAGCTATGGATTCGTAAGTTCCATATTCGTAAGTAATTCGATTTTGTAACAATAAATTGAATTATGCAAAATAACATTACAATTTTTTTTTTCAGTACCGTATGCTCTTATTGTTTTAAGAAGTTTCATGATAGTTCAACGAAGAATCGACATATAAGAAAAATACATTTTGTAGAAATCGATGTTAAACCTAAAAAATCACATATAATTTGTCCAAAGTGTCCCGATGACAACAACCAAAGCTTTGCATCATCTATTTTATTAATGAATCACATTTTAGATAATCATCAAATAATTATTGAACCGAAAAATATTAAATTTACTAGCAAGGAAGATTTTGAAAATTGGAAGAAATTAGAAAAGCGAAGCGTTAATTATGCAAAACACACTACTGTGCACAATATTACTACAACGACAACTTATTATAATTGTAATCGAAGCAATTCACATGGTAAGTTTTTTTTACAAGGAAAGAGTTAGATTAATATTACAAAGTAATCCTTCATTTTTTAAGGACATGAAAGTACTTGTTCAAAGCGTACTTTGAAACGTGTGGGAAGTTTCAAAATCAATGGTGTTTGTCCTTCACGAATTATTGCACATCATAATAACAATAGTGGTAAATTTGTTTACACTCGATGATCAACTATGGGTAGCTTATTATTGGAATTTTAATTTTTTAGGCTAAGTTGAAGTTAATTTTGTTGAAACACATGTAGGACATGATATGGATTTTAGAAGTCAACGATTAACAATTCCAGAAGAAAATGAAGTGGTTGCAAAATTGAAAGCTATAGTATCGACAGATACTCCAGCTTTAATGAAGGTGAATTAACTCGTTACAATTTATTGAATAAACAGGATTTGACAAACTATCGAATAAAGCATAACATAGCAAATAAAAGAGATTCAAATGATATGGTAGCAGTAGCAATAAAGGTACAAGAATGGAATTAGAATGGAAAAAACTATGCATTTTTATATAAAAAGATTGGTAGGTATAATAATAATATATTTTTTTAATCTTTTTTTATTGCTTAAAAATGAATTACTTTGGGAGTTGTTTTGTGTGGTATATAGTATAATAGTTAGCATATAATAATTATTCTAAGGTTTTTGTGGGTGGCTATGGTGGGTGATGGTGAAAATTGTAATATATTGGGACGGTGGTGGTTTTATTTTAGGTTACCCACATCCCAAATTAGAAACTAAAGATTTTGCTTTGGGATTTATGAATAAAAGTATGGAAACTTAACTTAAAGATTACAGTAGGATTATATGCATGGATAGGACACATGGAACTAATAATAAAAAATTTGATTTAACGATTATGATGGTCAAGGATAATCAAGATATGGGTTTTCCTGTAGCTTTCTTTTTATCCAACAGCTTAAATTAATTTAAAAATCTTTAAAAATGTAAATAACATTTTAAAATTGATAGGCAAGACCGGGCTATTCAAGAAGTTTTTTTGGAAGCATTAAGAGACCGTGTCGGAGACGAAATTAGGCCAGAAGTTTTTATGACGGATGATGACAAAAAATATCACAGTGCATGGACGAAGATTATGGGAAATACTCCGAGAAGATTATTGTGTGCATGTGGCATGTTAGAAAGAATTGGAATTACCAAAAAAGAAAATCAAAAATGAAGATTTAAGAAATACAATGAATGCAGAATTAGAAAAGATTATGGTAGAAACTAATGAAGAAACCTTTAGGAAATTAACAATAAATTATTTTAAAAAGCTTGAAGATGCGAACGAAACAAATTTTATGAATTACTTGCAAAGGTAGATAATTTATTTGATCGGTTACCAATATGTTATGTCATAATCTTATTATTTTGTTAAAATTTTGTTTTTAGATTTTATTTTATAGATAATGAAAGAATTGAAATGTGGGCTTACTGTCATCGACTTTATGCAGGAATAAATACGAATATGGCGTTGGAAAGTTTTAATAATACCCTAAAAGATTTACTTCAAAGGAATGCGCAATCAACAGTGGAGAAATTATTGGATATCATAGATGAACCTGTGGAAGGAAAAATTTGGATCACAATTTGTAATAAATACCGGCCTACATCAAATAATAATAAATCAAGGAAAATATCAAAGGCACACCTAATTGCAGAGGGATGTAACGTTAACGAATTTGTAGAAGTAGAAGAATTTGGTAAGTTCAAAGTAAAGTCTTCGATAAATGAGAAATTTTATTTTGTTTTATATGATAATAGCTGTATTCTTTTTACCTATTTTAAGTGAGATTGTACTGAGATACTCAGTTACTCAGTTGAAAAGTTGTTTTTTTTTACCGTTTTGACATAAGTACTGTGCCGTGCCGAACTGAGTTTTACGTGAAAAAATTAACCTCTTCCTTACCCAAACTGATCTTGCTGTTTTGAAGTGTTACAACTGAAACAAATTGGGAAGTGGCTCGGATTGGTTGATTTGAATTAAACTTGTCACTTATTGCAATTATTTTAATATCTACTGCACCTTAAATTTTTAATTTGTCTTTTTAAAGTTTATATTGACATTATACAATAATACAACAAACAATTTGGTTAGCATCACCAAACTTCAAAATAATTAAATTCAAAAATCACTTAGTAGTAAATTTTCGTTTGTTCTTTTTACCTCATCTTTTCTCGCTTTGACTCAGTTAAACTCAGTTCGTCTCAGCTCACTTCATCTCAGTTGTGCAACTGAGATGGAAATAAAATAGGTAAAAAGAATACAGCTAATGCTGGTGTGTGTAACTGCACTGAGAAAAATAAATTTGTAATGATTATGAAATAACAAAAGTTGTTATCAGCATACAATTACGCCATTATAAAATAGAAGTCGTTGAGTTTAGATGTACCTACCCTACAAGAAAGTTTTAAAAGTGATATCATTGTGTTATTACAATTTTTGTGAATAGATTTGAATTGGAGAAATTTGGTGATTTTATAATGATGGAATTATCCGTTGAAAAGTTATTAACCGAACGGGGTTTACAAAATTTAATTGCTTTGTTTGAAGGTAAGTCGCACATACATATAAATAAGACCATAATTCATAATTATTGAAAACCCATCCAAACTTTCTTAAATAATATGTATATAATATATCAATTCATTAAATAATTATAAAAAATTTAATTCTAAAGAGTAGGCGTAAAGCAAAATCTTGTACTCCTACAGTTACTCGAAAAAGTATTCGAGCGCTCCTATGCTAGCAATGTAAATTGTTGTTTTTGAACACTGTTTTTCATCATATAAAAATCGTTTTTACAGCAATACTTATTATTGCAAATTTCATTATCTTCATTTTTGTTCCTATACATTTTTCTATTTTGTCACCTCGTTTTCGACTAAGCGTGACTTAAAGCAGACTTGGTAAAACTTTTGAATAAAATTAAAAATGCACAATGGAATTTTTCTGAGATTCTCAGGGGATTTCCATAAGACTTTTACCGAGTCTGCTTTAAGTCACGCTCAGTCGAAAACGAGGCGACCCGAATACTTTTTCGAGTAACTGTATGTAAAATTAACTGCTTACAAAGAAGAATTTTGAAAATTTGAACACAAATTCAGCATAATACCTTTATAATACTTATTATTTGTTTGAATTATGTACTTCAACTCATTTCAGAACATGAAATTAATATGGAGGCATTTGATAACTTAACGGAAAAGGAAATAACAGAACTTATTCCTAAAGTGGGTCCTCGAATTTCATTTTTAAAAAAATGCAATATTTACAAAGCACCTTTTTTTTGTCCGACACTGAGACCAACTGCAGCGAAATTTCTTCATTAAGTCTGGCATCTTTCGACGATAATAATAAAGGTTTTAAAATGATTATTAATTAAAAAATTATTATTACAATTTTTTCTTGCAGTTTGTGAGAGAGCCGAATTCCACACTGCTATTGTGAATGTCAGTCAAAATGAACTGACAAATTCACCATTTTTAATTACGTTGAAAGAAAAGCAAAAGAGATCCGCTAAAAAATTAAAATTGAAGGAAATTTTTAACTCGTCAATTAAAGGTAAAGCTATTTTGAATTATCACGAATCTATGCGAGACACTATTGTGGAAATTTTAATTTTAGCCGAACTCAAAGATGATTTAGATAAAAGGTAAAATAATTTCATAATCCTTTTACACAAATAATATTGTTTTACAAAAATTGTAGAATACATACTTCGAGATTCGAAGAATTTGCAAATGGAATAGTAGGGGTATTTCCTAATAAAATTAAAGTAATTATAACTACTTATGTATATAATTTTGTCGTTTGCAAATATATCTGTTGAATATGATTAATTATTCTGTTTGTTTTGTTAGGAAATTTATTTCGCTAGTATTAATAAACGAACTAGTGAAGGCAAAATTAGAACACTAGGTTCTGGTAAATTATTTAGGAAGTTCTATAATACCAGAAGAACTTTAAAGCAAGGAAACCTCCTAGTAAAACAAAAATTTTCAGGTACATTTTTATAAAATACAAATATTTTTTAAACACTTCAATTTTTGTAAACTCTTGTAATGAAAATACAGATGTGCTACAAGATGAAGATGTAATATGGCTACAACATAATTTAGAGCCTTGGACCGATGTCGTTGCAAAATGGAATACCAGTTTTTCCAAAAGAAAACATTTGTGTAATCAAACCACCATCTTGAGCTACTACACAATGTTTCCAGTTTTGAAATTAAAGCTGGGATATACTTTGGTAAATAAGTTTTAAAATTTATTATTCGATACCAATTTACCTATATATTGTCGTGAAACAAAATATTTCGACCCATCCTGTGCTAAATTGTAAAAATTTGTTAATTTGATTTTTAAACGTTTAAATTGGAAAAGTACAGAGTGGGGAGAAAAAGATCGAGATAGAGGCTTCTTGTGCCAACTATGGCCGACAGCGGGTGTCAGATTTTGTATGCCCGCTGAGTTTTGATATTTTTAAAGAATTGTGAGTAATAATTTTGATTTAAATAAATGATTTTTATGCGAATGCATTATTGCGCCTGTTTTGGATGATAATTTTTGATATTTTGGAATTAATTTGGATATTTTCTGATGAGTGGCTGCTGAGCTATAATTCATTTGATTTGATTGATTTGGAAAAGAAGAAGTTCAAATTGTAAATTTGAATTTGCATTGTGAAATTGGAAATTAAAAATTAAAAAGTGCGAGCGTGTGGCCGGATAGATAAGCCGACGTTTTGGATAAGGATAAATTTAAAAGTACGAGCCCAATAAAATTTTACATTACATTAAATTATTAAAAACTTGAATTGAAAATTTATTTTTGGACAATTAATTTTTTTGCATTCGAAAATTTTTTTTTAGTTTATTTTTAAAAACGCAAGAATCCTTTGACTCTTAAAAATTGCCAATTGCTCTCGCAAACCAGGGTTAACCCGAGGTAATAAAGAGATTTTGGATTTTCTGTGAAAATACCATTACAATATATATTTATATTTTAATAAACATTTCAGTTGGAAATCGATTTTTACAATATATGTATATCCTTCCATAGAAGAAGATACATTCACTGATAAATTTAGCAATTTTGCTAAAAAGATCATAGAGTACGCAAAGAAATCCAAAAATACAGAAGTTCGAGATTACTTGCTTCATTTAAGTAAAGCAGGGAATAGACATGCTACTTAGTAGCACGAAAACATGCTACTAGGTAGCAAATGGCTTTTAGTAGCATGTGTATACCGCCTTGCTATTAAAAAGCTTGCTACTAAAAAGCATGCTACTAAATCGCAAGGCATTTGATTTTTATCCTGCTATATCAAGACCGGGTAGGCGGGGGGGTGTGGAAAAAGCATGTGTGAACGCTTACACAGATAGCATGCTAGTACGTAGCATGCTCTCAGCTTTGTCAATGTGTCAAAATGTCTCGATAGAGTGACAGCAAAACTTTAAATATTATAATTGACTACCAACAGTACGAGTGTTTGTGGAACATAGGTTCTTCTTTGTACAAGAATAAACTTGCACGTGAAAATGATTACAAAGAATTATTCGAGTTTATAGGTGACGAAAATATAACTATGAAAATGATAAAAGCCAAAATAAAAAATCTGCGATCGGTGTATCATCACGAATTAAAAAAAAATAAAAGACTCAATCCGTTCTTAAGCTGATGAAGCTCAAATATATAAATCCACAATACCGTGGTTTGAGGAAATGCATTCCTTCTGGGTGACACTGTGGAATATAGAAAAACAATATGCATCTATCTTCATTTCTCATTTCTGTAAGCAAACAGTTTGCCTTCTACTAAGCCAATTTTTCACCCAAATTTTCCGGTTTCTCTTTGTTCCGGGTTTATTACAGTCTAATTACACACTGTGTAGCCAGTAATAATAATACAATATTTATTTGATTTTGTAGTGAAACTTCCATGGTCAGGTTTGTTAGCACGTAGGTACTACAAGACTAAAATTCTAGCTGACAAGTTGTGTGTATTCCTGTCAGACTTGATAGCATGCTATCTGATAGTTTGCTATGAGAAAGCATGCTATTTCATTAGCAAATGTATTTTGCAACAAGCATGCTATTAAATAGCATGCTCTTTAAGCATTATCTTTTAATAGCATGTGTATCTAGACCTTAATAGTGATGAAGATTTGCCTATAGGTTATTAATTAATTTTATTTAAGCTTATATAAAACTTTTATTTTTGTGCACAGAATTAAAATAATTACATATTATTTCATATAAATTAATATTACGTTATTTCACAGATTTGTATTATTTACATTTATTAAATATATTGCCATTACTGGTGAAACCTGTGACAGTCACCATGCAAAAATAAAAAAGGAATCAATTGGAGACCTACAAGAAAAGAAATGGCGGATGGGTTCATTATGCATGTAAAAGTAAATTATTTGAATTTCTTTATTTTAATAAATCTTATATAAATTTATTTTTACAGGACGTTACTGACCTAAAATCTTGCATTGAAAGAAAGAAAAACAAATTGAAGTCATTTGATCTGTCATTTCAACCAACTCCAGTTGTTGTGAGAGAAAATTTAAAAGCCATAACTTCATGCTACATAGCATTTGATGATATTTTATATCAATTACTAACAATTGCTAAAACAATTGATATTTGTTTTAAAATAATACACGTACTCAAAGCAAATTATTCTTACGAGGCTGGCCAATTGTGGCTCATCGTTCAGTGGGGAATATACGGTCTTAAAACTGAGTGGGACCGTAACTTCGTCGGGGTTGAAACAATACTTCGTTCATTTTAAGTAATAATTAATTTTTTAATTTTATTTAATTTTTTTTATTCTGTTTAATTTAATTATAGTAATAATTAGTTCATCCTCCAGTTATTTTTAATTTTATCTCTTCACAAGAGATTTTATCATGCCAGTTTGTTTTATATGCAACAATAATTTTCCATCGCCATCTAGCTTATATTTGCATTTCAAAATTTAACATGAATTGCAAAAAAATTCCACATATCGTTGCAGAGAATTTAATTGCTTTCGAGATTTTACTAATTTTAGATCTTATCAAAACCATTTACGAATAAAACATTTTTATACTGTCACTACTATTAACGGTGATATTACTATTAGTGGAGACGGAACTACCACTAGTAGTAGTGATGCTACTACCAGTAGTAGTGATGCTACTACCAGTAGTAGTGATACTACTACCAGTAATAGTGATGCTACTAGCAACAGTAGTGCTAGTCAAAATAAAAATTTAAATAATATTGAAAATTTTAAAGAAATGCTTCAGAAACACCTTTTATTATTTATGGCTAAGCTGTATGATTCTCCAATATTGCCAAGAAATTGTGTTCAAGATGTAGTAGATAACATTAAAGATCTATTTTTAGGAGGTTTTATTGCTATTTTAAAAAATTCTATTTTATCACAATTAAATCAAAATACCAAGGATCTTCACGATAATATTGTTGACATGTTTGATCAGTTTATAAATTTATTTGACGATCTCGACACAGAATATTTACGATTAAAGAAGTTTGAATCGTTAGGATTTTTAATTCGCCCTACTGAATTTATCGTAGGAAATCGATTAGAAACTCGTGTAGAAAACAACATTACATTGTTAAAACCAATTAATGTTACTGCACAATTCATTTCTTTACGTGTCGTTTTTCAGAAAATTTTTCAAATTCCAGGTTTGTTAGAAAAATTAATTTTGTATATTAATTTTTTGAAAACGGATACTAATAGAGTTTCTAATATTTACCAATCAAAACATTTTCAAAAAATTTTAAAAGAAAGTAATAAATTTGTTTTGCCGTTATGTATATATTCTGAGTCTGGCAATCCACTTTCTTCGCACGCAGGTATACATAAATTAGGAGGTGTATACATTAGTATTGCAACATTTCCTCCTGAATATAGGTCTTTAATAGAAAATATTTTTTTAGCAATATTATTCCATAGCAATGATAGGAAAGAATATGGCAATAAATCAATTTTTAACATATTAATCAAAGAATTACAATTTTTATTTGAAGAAGGTATCAATGTTCAGGGTGCTGATGGTACAAATATTAAAATTTATTTTATTACGGCATTATTGTTGGGTGACAATCTAGGTTTACACTCTTTATTAGGATTTTCGGAATCTTTTAATGTTCGTTACAATTGTAGATTTTGTAAAATAGTAGATAAATATTCGGCCCAAACACAATGTAAAAAAAATCCTACATTACTAAGAACACTAAATATGTCATGGTCCAAAACATGGCCAAGGGGCACACGCGCGAAACCTACCTTTTGTACTACCCTAGCTAGCTCGTGGCGATGGGTCGCGGGGGTGTATCGAAAGGATACCGCGGAAAGATAGGGATAGGAATAGATAGGGGATATAGGATAGGATAGATAGGGGATAGGATAAGGATAGGAAGATAGGGGGGTCGAAATACTTTTTGGGTCGTCACAATCGGGAACAATCAATCTTATGGGCGCCACTCGAACTAAATGAGACTTCCCACCTATAACAAGCTCCGCTATGCTTGTTCGAGAAAGCGTTACGGAACCTTTTTTATGTAGAATCTGCTTGGTGGTCGTGGAGTACAAAAGTTTTATTAACAATAAAAACATTAAATGGATAAACATATAATATATGAATAAACGGTGAATAAACAAATACTTACGCCTAAAGTAGGCAACACATTAAACAATAAAAGTATAACCGAATAGAAGGAATCTTCTCGATTTCAAATATCAATACAAAAAAAAAACAAGTACACGACAATCCTAGTCAAGAAGATTACAAAATGGCCAAATGAGTGAAAAATTAACAGTAACTTCTTGACTTCGGTTGCGGTAAAAAAAAAGGTTAGTAAAATTTAAATAACTACTATAATACAAAATGTTAACATCTAGCTCAATGGCTAAGAAATAAATCATAAACTTTGTGCGGTAAATGTAAACAATAAATAAAATAATTTCGACAATTCTTAAAGGTG
Organism: Cantharis rustica; assembly: GCA_911387805.1. Classification (NCBI taxonomy): domain Eukaryota; kingdom Metazoa; phylum Arthropoda; class Insecta; order Coleoptera; family Cantharidae; genus Cantharis; species Cantharis rustica. The sequence continues at coordinate 36,122,486 of OU426880.1, forward strand.
GTACGTTATAGAAGTTTCGTAACCTATAACGAGATGTTGAATGTTGGAGTCGATTCCAATAATGCAGATAATAAATAGACACAAAATTCACACACAGTTAGTTTAAATAAATAGTACAATTTTACCTTATAGGTGTCCTTGGCCACCAGCAGCATCCAAGAAGGTATTGTAACGAGCTCTCGAACTGCAAGGCCGAATGGGGTACCGTGAACGAGGATGGGCACTCATAAGATTGACCCTCCCAAGGTGGACTTATGGTACTCTGTCGGCTTGACTTCCAATAATAATCTTCTGGTACAATCGACGGTAGTAACAATTACTTATACGGAATAATGGTAGTAATGCGGAATTTTCACAACGGATAGTAGGGCCAAATGATTGCATTAAAAGTTAATCGAACTTCACTAAACTTATGGCGGTAAACAGAGCTTTCGAGGTTGTGTTAATTGACTTGAAGAAATTCTCAATATAAACGGAAGCCGATAAAAGTAATAACAAAAGGAAAACGTACTCTTGAAGTTTCTTCGAGATGTAAAAGAACGTTACGAGTGATCGTGATATCTTGATAAATATGCACATAAGTGCAAATTGCTATAACCAGCAAAAGCAATCGTTAGCAACCCCGAAGTAATAAATTCGCACAATGCGATAAATAACCGAACGGTAACCAAAACTTCAGAAAAAATCGGGTGCTATTAGCTTTAAAAGCGGTAAGATGATCACTAGAGCCCGGATTCTAAGCATTTTGCTTATTGCTCTAAATTATAAGCAGCAGATATTCCTTTTGGATCTTGACGTTTCTTAAAAATTGCAGTGACTTGACCTAATGTTGATAGTGCTTTTTTTGCTTTTTTCTCAAGATTTTGCTTAAGACGCATGTTAGTGCTTATTAGAGCTTTTTTTAATGTTTTTTTTAATGACCAACGAAGTACATGATTAAAGTTAGAACAGAACTCAAAGTATTTTATGAAAATTTAATTTACTGTACATGCCTGGCACATGGGTTATCTCGTGTTGCCGAAACAATTTGTCTTAAATTTTCTTTCGTTAATAATTTATTTAATTTCAAATGAAAAGAATTTTTGTAAAGGTGCCTTTGAGAGTGCAAGCTTTTAAAGAAAATTTTTCTGATTACACCTTTACTTCCCAAACCAGTGCTTAGAAGGTAAAGAACGTGGCTCAATGCTCTCATATATTATGGAAAAAATTTTCTAAGATTATTGTCAGAATTATCGTCGGCAGCAATAAATGAATGTCGAGAAATTTTTAAGAATACATTAATTCGAAAACAATTAAGTTATACTATTAATGCTAACTTTTCATACGTTCCATCATCCACCGAAAATTTGGAAAAAAAGTATTTGCCTTTAGTGGAATCGGTAAAAATTATAAATAATCTCAGAAAGAAAACTTTGGAGGTGCAAGTGAGTGTGGGACATCAAATCTATGTCGAGTTTTACGCGTCTCCTGAATTGCAAATTTTAAAATACCGATTTTTCGAAACTAATGCCTAATCTTACAAAAATTTTGTTGCAATATGCTTAGAAAAGTGTCCTCTTTCCAATAGTGCATAGGAAAAAGTTCAAATCATGAGGTGAATTAACTTACAGTAACCAATGGGTTCCTATTACGTCGGTTGATGTTGAACAAAGTTTTTCGATTTATATGCAGGTGTTAGACGACAATTTTTCATTATGAAAAATTTGGAGAAATATATGACAATTTTTTTTTTATAATTATTTAGCGAATTTCTAATTAATATTTAATACAAATTAAATTTTGATGTTTAACTTTTAGTGCTTTTTTTCTATTTCATAGGACTTTTTTCTTTGTTTTTTGAAACTTTTTAAAGCGCTTATTTTGAAATTATACGTGCTTATAAATCCGGGCTCTAATGATCACTTTCCACATGCCTTTTCAATGGCGGTCAATCAACTTCTACCGTTCCGCTAACCTCCCTCAACGCGCAAGTACGCATCAAACCCGCAAAATTCCTCCACTAGTTCGCGAAAGAGACGCCAGGTGACGCTACGTGACGGTAAACAAATTAAAAAGAAAAATAAAAGTGCGTCTAAACTTAACTACTTTAAAAAATAAGAAAATGTCAAAATGACATCACAAATAATTATGAAAATGATATTGGAATTAATGATTTTTCTAGAACTGGAATAAAAGAAAATTGTATTTTTAATAAACTAACTTATTATCATGTTACAACAAATTTCAGTGTGGACATAATGCATGGCATTTACGAAGGTGTGTGCCATTATGATATAATTGAAATTTTAAAATATTTTATTCTAAATTGTAAATTTTTCTCAATCGATACATTAAATTTCAGAATTGAAGGATTCAATTATGCTTTTAAAGTTTCAAATAAACCACCATCTTTGAATAAAGAATTTCATACAAAACATAAAATTTCACTGACAGCTACAGAAATGTTATGTTTTGTTAGATATTTTGGTGTAATAATAGGTGATCTAGTACCTGAAGATGATAAAGTGTGGAAATTTTACATAATTTTGCGAAAAATAATTTCGATTGTGACTGATACTATAGTAATAGAGGGTTCCATTTGTACACTTGAATTTTTAATATCTGAACATAATAAAGCTTATCAAGAACTGTTTAATCAAACACTTTTTTTTGTGTACGTCGCACATACGTCGATTTAAACGATTTAGGCGGCCAAAAGTCAAACTGTGAAAGTGACTTAAAAAATCCAAAAAAGATCTCAGGGTTCAAGAACAAAGCCAACAACAATAATTTACTATCCTCACCCCCAAACTTATCACCCTTCATATGCGGAGGCATTTCAAACTTAAGCTTCTCAATAAGTGTATGTTTTGTTTTCAACGCTCTCAGTGTATATATTTAAACAAAGTGTATTTGTGAGTTATCCAAGTAACTTCTAAAAGTGATTGTGATGGATTCGAATAATTCAGGTAAGAATCAATATTTCTTTATTTTTGTAATTGATATTTAACGCCTTTTTATACTATTTGTAGAATTTCAAAAATTGACCGTTTTGCAATGAAATTTTATTTAATTTTCATTTTTAAAAGGCATTTTGTTATATTATCGCCCCCTATCGCGCAGTGGCGTTAAGTGTATTGTATACATCACATATCAGGCATTTAAGTAATTTAATTTTTTGTTGTTTTTCGAAAACGAATTATAATGAACAAAATTCTAGCTTAACAAATAAAACAAGAGAAGTTGCGTTGCAATATTTATTGTTGCTTCTTTAATGTTTCAATTATAACTAACTTACATTATAATATTATTAGCTAATCTAACACTTATTCTAAAGAATCGTATTTTAATTACGTCACAAGAGGTGACCAACCTTTATCTATACACATTATATGACAAGGCTAAAAAATGATGTATAATTTATCTGCGGATAGCTGCGGATGACAAAGTTATAAGGTTTTTTTGTTGATAAGGTGACGAAAATTGTGAAATACAAATCGATGCACGCTGCGCTGCTTTGAGCATATCTTCAAGATGACGATGGTCGATGGCAAAGTGTGCAATGCTGCAACGGATACGAAATCGACATGTAGATGTTTTATATGTGGGGCGACATCTAAAGACTTTAATAATCTGAAGCAAAAGTTTAATTCAAGTTCTACTGGTATGGAATTTGAAATATCTGTCTATCTGTTCTACATGCCAGAATTCGAATATTTGAAAGTATTTTACATCTAGCTTATAAATTACAGGTAAAAATATATAGAGAGCAGAGAACTGACGAAGAAATAGAGATAGAAGAGCGTACAAAAAATCAAATTCAGAAAGATTTAGAAAAGAAACAGGATTATTAGTTGACATGCCGAAAGCTATTTTCGGTAATACCAATGATGGGAACACGAGCCGAAGATTCTTTGAAAACCCTCCCATATTTTAGACTCAGATCAAGATTTGTCCATAAATGAATAAAAATTTAAATTTATAGAATAAGTATTAATAATTTGTGATTTTTTAAATTTGTTTTTAATTTTTTATATATATTGTAATGCTATTTTCGTAGAAATATTTACGCTTCGTTACCTCGGGTTACTCTTTGCGGGAGTAGTTGGCAATTTTCAAGGGTCGAAGGTTCCTGCGTTTTCAAAATCAAAATAAAAAATAAAAAGAAATCTTTCCAATGCAAAACAAACAATTTCTTCAAAAATCAAATCCAATTCAGAATAATACTGGCCAATCTAATAAATTTAATAAATTCTCCAAAATAATTCTTCTTCAAAAGTAAATTAATAAATCACAAATCCAATGCAAAATTAAAATAATTTTAATGTAAAACAAAATTTTACTTTCATTCGAAAGGAACACAGTTTGATTTCGTGCCTTATCCAAATCGCCCGCTTATCAATAGCACCATTCGTTTCTACGAATGCAAATTTTAAACTTTCCAATTTTAAACAATTCAGATCCAATCTTTAATTTCAATTGCTCATCCTCTAATTTATCAACCAAATCAATCAAATCTTCTACCTTTCGGTAGCCGCTCATAAAAATTATCCAAATTATCCAAAATATCAAATTAATCATCCAAAAAAGGCGCAATAATGCAGTCGCATAAAATCACTTTATTCAAATCAAAAATAATAACTCACAATTTCAAAAAGAATCACAAATCTTAAAAATAAATCACAGAGCCAAAATCATCGACCAGCTTGGGCGGCCATCTTGGCGAAAAAGCAAAAATTTAACGAGCCAAAAGTCGGCGCTGTCACTCGCGCGGCGACCTGTTGGCAAAAGCTAAAATCCTCGTCGGTTCGCTCCCCACCTGTCCAATTTTTACAGTCTTGCAACTTAAAATTATTTACAAACAAAATTTTCATCAAAATGTACAGGGTAGGTCGCAACCATTTTGAAACACGACAATATATATATTTTTTTTGGCAGGAAATACAAATATTTTGCAAAAAAGCAATAATTTTTATTAAGATATATGATTTAAAGTCAAAATACACTCTAAAATAATTTTGGCCCCCTAATTCCTTCAAATCGACGTATGTGCGTTGGGAGTGGGGAAATCTTTCTCGGACTTAGTAAGTCGTCACAAGACACCAGCGGTGTTGGTGGAAGTGTGGGGTTGGATCCGTCATGTATGACGTTCCGACCCACTAAAACCCCACTCCTGGGAGGCGTGGTATCGCTAGGCATTTCTTCATCGTCTCCCAGGTTTTACGTGTAAGATGTTGTTCGACCTCAATATGTCGCCTGAGTATTGGTCTGGAGCTTTATTGCGCGCTCTTCTTCTTCTTTAGATCTCATAATGTATGTGATCATTTCGGCTACTGCGTTCCAGTTCTCTTCCGATTCCAGCATCATGGGGACGAGGTTGTCCGGGGTGAGCTGTCTGCCTACCGTTCTGACAGTCTTTTCTCTTTGATTGTTCCATTGGCGGCAGCCGAACAAGGTGTGCGCCGCGTTGTCTTCATCCTCGCAGTAGAAACAAGTTTTGGTTGTGAACTTTCCAATCTTGTGGAGGTACTCGCTGAAGCATCCATGTCCGGACAACGCCTGCGTAAGATGAAAGGTCATTTCGCCATGGCTTCTTGTTACCCATGGCTCGATTCTTGGAATTAGTTGTCTTGTCCATGCTCCCGTTTCGGCTGTCGCCCAATTTGCTTGCCATTCACTTATCAAGTTTGCTCTGTTTTGACTTTTTGCTGATTGATCTGTCTTATAGTTCGCGGCCTCTTCTGCCATCAGATGTATTGGGGGTAGGTTGGCCAAAACCAGTACTGCGCTTTCTGATATGGTTTGATATGCGCAGCAGATACGCATTGCTGCCTTCTTTTGAACTTTGGCAATTTTGTTCCTGTATTTTTGTATGCGCATCGCTTCCACCTACACCGGAGCTCCGTACAGCATTATGGACTGCATTACTGACGCTATTACTCTTCGTTTCGTGGTACGGGTACCGCCCACGTTTGGCATAAGCCTGGATAGCGGGGTGCAGCATCTATCGGCTTTATCTGCAACCGCTGCAAAGTGCGGAGAGAAACTCAGTCTGTGGTCTATCACGATCCCCAAAACTTTAACTTCTTTTTTTGGTTCGATAATGTGGGGCCCCATCTTGAAGGTGATTTTTTAATTTTCCGTCTTCCTGTTAGTAGCACGGCTTCTGTCTTCTAGGGAACCATCTCCAGGCCCATCATTCCGGTCCATCCCACAATCAGCTTTATGGCACTGTTAACCGCTTCCACGAGTTTGTCTTCTGTTTTTGCAGCCGCCAGCATGGAGATGTCGTCGGCGAACCCTACCAACTCCACCCCCTTCGGCATGGAAATGTTAAAAACACCGTCGTATAGTATGTTCCACAGGATTGGTCCAAGCACCGATCCCTGTGAAACGCCGCTGGTCATGCTTCTGCGGGCGGTGTACATTTCTTCTGCGATAATAAGTTCTCGATCGCTTAGATAGCTCTGAATGATCTAGATTAAGGCGGGGTCCACCGATCTTTTTTGACTTCTTGTACGATGTGCCTCCAGCTCGCCGAGTTGAAGGCATTTTTAACATCGAAGGTGACTAGAGCCGTTACCTTTCTCGTCCTCCAGGTTCCTGCCTTGGCCTTTGCTGCGCTCTCTACGATTCTTTTAACTGCGTCGATAGTTGATCTTTGCTTGCGGAATCCGTACTGGCGGTCGTTAAGATCTCCCAGTTTCTGCACCTCTTCAGTCAATCTTCGCTGTATCAAGCGCTCGTACAGTTTCCCCATGTTATCTAGGAAACATATCGGTCTGTACGAACTGGGGACGTCCAGTGGTTTGTCGTTTTTTCTCAAGAGCACTAGCACCGCTCGCTTCCAGACACCTGGGAATTCTCCATGAGTTGCGTGCGCGTTTATTACTTTAAGTAGGACATCTGGCTGCTCTTGTGCCATGATCTTAACTATTTCGTTTGGGATGCAGTCCGGTCCGGGTGCCTTCCCGGTGGGTGTCTTTTTTATTGCTATTTCTAGTTCTTCTAGTGTAAAGGGCTGGAGGGGGCTTCGAATTTCTACTTTCTCCCAGGCAGTGCTAGCGTGGACTGGGAACAGGGTATACCCTTAAAAATGCTTTTGGGATTTTTTGAGGATTATAATAAAATAATATTGAATAACTAATTAATAATAATAATAATAATAATAATAATAACTAAAATAATTCTTTTTCAATGTTATATAAAATGTTTGCAAATTTCCAACAAACATATTACGGTAAAGAAAACGAACCGATATTTACACCAGAATATTAAAAAAAAAAACACCCCAATGATAGTAGTAGATTGTAAACGTCAAAAGGATAGTCTTAGTAAAGGACCGATAGAAGTAAGAGTAGAATTTTAAGCCGGTGCAAATATAACAGAAAACACAATCGCTTATTGTTTAATTCTCCACAACCGCGAGTTTAATTATTCGCTACGTGAGTCGGAAAAGAAGGGATACGAATACGGATCGTAGCGCCCATAGTGACAGCTCTGTGAATGAAATATGGAAACGACGAGACAGCTGTCACAAAACGTCAAACTCGAAAGGTTATATTTTTATGGTTATATTTATAGACCGGTTTATATGCAACCAAAATCGTTCATGAAAATTACGATTTTCTAACGTCACAGTCCTTATGCCGAAAAACGTGGATTATATTGATATAAAATCAAGTACTTACATATTTTTCTTATGGACTAGAAAGCAATAACAACCACGCCACTAATAGTGAATTAAGTAACTTATAATAATTTCTATTCTATTAAAATATCCCGTTTATATAGCAAAATTCACATATATACAATAAAATATTTCTAGATTTAGTTTACTCTATCGAACCAACAGGTGACGCTACAAGACATTTTCATAGCGAATAGCCCGCTAACAAAATCTGTGAAGCAAATATGAGTGGAAAGTTTTATGACTTCTCATAGAGTGTTTTCGCCTAAGGAATTAGCTGCTTATAATGGTTTCAAGACAGCTCACTACGTCTTCAAACCACCTTTTCGGTTTGATTGTTTAAAGCAAGCAAACTATTTGATGATTAATCACCACGGGATATTATGGGAAAGTAGGTTTACACCTGTTCATAAATTTGTTGAAATTGTAAAACAATTAACTTCATCTGCTGACGTTGTGAATATCAAAGGAGGTGAAAAAACATTTTTTATCAAAAATATAATTAGTACACCTATAGTGGAGTTGGCTGAGCAACCCAAACTACCAATGGGGAACTCGTATTGTTATTCGCTAACTGATTGCATTTGTGCTCTGACTAATGTATTTTATTTGTATAAAGAATATAATATTATGTGCGAATAATATATATTTTTATTAATATTTTTTTTTATTATTTCTATATAAGCATTTGCAAAGTACAATGGAATGTAGACTAATCTAAGTGATGGTTTGGTATGTTTATTACATATCCAAGCAAGTATTATATGAAGAACATGGGTGTATATGCAGAAGAAGAAAGTCGCCTTTTTTCGTTTAGAGATTTGAAGTACCCCATTTGAGTTGGCAAAAAATTGTGCCCATTTTTTACTACGTTCTCCGGAGTGGCCTTAATATTTAGGGCATTTTTTCTTGTAGGCTATTTTTCTTGTTTTGAAGTTTGTGGTGTTTTGTTTTCTATTCCTGTCTCCATTTGTTTAGAGGCTCTTCTACGGTATGTAGGAGTCGCTTGGCTCCTTACTGCCATTACTGCCGTCACCCATTTAGGGTTCCATTATTTCCCTTTGCGCATTCTCTTCGCGTTCGAGATTGGTTGGATTTTGCACTTTTTTGGTAACGTTTTGTTGTAATATGTCGGCGTTTTTTTACTTTTTAGTGTAATTTCTAGAAAAAGGTTTGTTTAAAATGGCTTTTTTTAATTTATTTTATTTTTAACTTTTTAGTCTTTAAATTTTGATTAGTAAAATATCAATTATGAAATTTTTCTCTAAGTCGGTTAATAAAAGCCTGCAATTTACAAAATAATCTTAAAAAAAATTTATATTATATTTTATGTTGGTAACGATTTTGACGAAAAGTTTTTTTTAGTTTGATTTTTTTTCTTTTATTTCTGAGAAAGAAGCTTTTAACAAATTATTTTCAATATACAGACAAATTTTAATAGACAACAGAGGCTGATTTACACTTGAATATTTGGAAATAATTAGGTATTTATTTTTTAAAAGAATAAAAAAAAATTATGGTTTTCTAAGGCTGCTGTCTCTCTAGTCCAGTGGTTTCCAAACGTTCACATCTGTGTACCCCTTTTAATGAAACAGATGAAAAATTTTGCTACTTGTTACACCAGATGCGGCCAAAACCCGGTGCAACACGTACCCATACTGAACCCTTCCCGTCTCCCAATGGGTATGCGTAGCACACTTTGAAAAACACCAACTATAGTTAACTGTAAATAGAAAATTATGTTACAGGTTTTTTTTTTGTTTTTTGTTTTTAAGTAATTTTTACCACTTCTATAGAGTAATTTTTTCAGAATTCTACTTTCTTGTTTATTTAAATATTCTTAGTTCAACCCTGTTAAATGTGAATCTTTATCATTTTGGTTTCGTTAAATATTATGTTTTCTTTGTAGTATGTATTATTTACTTAATAGTTAAAATTTTATTATTTTAACATTTTAAGTTTGATTATTTTAACATCACATGCAACTAAATACCACAAAAATACTTACAAAATTCTAAACTTTTTTAAGTTATTTTCTATTTACAGAAAACCAGTACTTCAAGTAGCAAGCCAAGATGTAATTGTTGTGGAAAGAAACATAATGGCATATGTAAATATGCAAATTACAAGTGCAACTTATGTGGGAAGAAAGGACATTTACAGACCGCATGTAAACAGGTAAAAACGAAGCAAATAAATGCCGTTACCCAGCAACTTGAAGAAGAAGTAAGTAAACCCATCGAAACCATCTATAAACATTGGTAATAACACTAAACCAATTAAAATTCCAATCAAAATAGGTAACGAAATTTTGTGTATGCAATTAGATTCTGGTTCAACAATATCTGCTATTTCTAAAGAACTACTATATATTAAAAATTTTGAGAAATTTGTAATATTTGGTTCTTCAATTTGAATTAGGTACCGCCTTCTCAAATCAAAGTTACAAACCAAACCAAAGCTGTGATCATCAAACAAACCTCGCACGATGTGATCTCCCCTCGTAATAACACTTACAAGTTTTTTTTAAATGTGCGGATGGCTCTTTGAATGCTAACATAGTTACCTTGCTTACTAACCTCCAACTTAAACTTACATCTGTCCAGTGGCGTAACTACTGCTAGGACACCTAAAGGAATAATTAGTACACACAAATTAAATAAAACACAGGATTCAGTTTAACGATGAATATATTATATTTAACCGAAAGAAAAAGGTAGTCCGACAACCAATTTACCAGCAAAGTTAATCTCCTTGATATCATGTAATTCAGAATACTTTAGTTTGAAATTTGATTTAATAACTGTTTGATAGTTAATCCCTCTGATCGTAATGTTTTCTAATCGATTATTCATATTGAATGACCAACCAGAATCTTTATAGTAATTTGCAAGAAGTTCATGTATATATATATTTCGATGTTCAACTCAATTGGTTTTATTTTTTTTGTAAGATCTTAAATAATAAACCCTTATATTCTAAATTATCCGCTCTTATAATTATTGCCTCGTCAATTTAAAAACTAAGATTGTCATCTTAAATATGTCGTCAGCTTAAAACTAAGATTGTCACTTATTTAATATGTCAACTTAATCTAGTTCGTCCCTCTTATTGCTAATTGGTCATTCAAAAGAACTTTGTTAAAACAGTTCTTTAATATTGTTTTTCAATTGGTATTACCTTATATGTGGTAAATTGTTATTATCTTATATGTATTCGCAAATAATCATAAGGAACATTGTTAAATTTATCAATAACCGTCCTGAAATATCATAATTTTGTAGTACATCATTTAGACATTTGAAAAAAGAAAAGGAGAAACATCACAGCATTTGCTTTGTCACTTCCGGTTCTATAAAAGTTCACCTTTTCAGTGACCAGCCATTACTGGGACATATTTTCAGCGCCATCTTATGATTTTAAGCGTCCACTCAACTTGTTGCGCAATTCATCTAAATTAAATTATCCCACGATAAATATATTTTCCACTTCAAACACCCGCCTTCATTTAAATTATCTTCAACAACTCCTCTTACGTCTTAATTAAAACTAATCACCGCAATAGTACGCCATTGGTAACGCATTATATGAATAATCAATCTCTTCCATTACATAATCCCACTCTCGTTTTAAATGATAATAGTATTAAATCACAATCTCGAACAGTAATTAAATCTTAAAAACTGAAGATGAAGTAAATAAAAACTTAGATTCAAACTCGGTATGTAAAAATTATCTAACCGCGTGGCTGTGAAATTCTTACTTGAAATTTTAACGTAATCTTGTATTAAATTATTTTAGAAAAATAAATCAAATATTTAAACTTACGTAATTTTAAATCTGTTGATAACTAAATATTTTGAAATAATTTTAATTTCAATTATTGAATATTCTTTTCTAAAACTCTGATGCACAAAAACTACAACCGACTCCCACGACGTCCAAAAATGTAAGGGCCTTTGTTCGATCTCTAACGGTAAAAATCCTAACGGAAACTTTTACTTCCAGCGTTTTTAAACCCGTTGTTGCCAAATCTTTGTATTTTAAAGTAACCAACATGAACTAAATTTAAAATTTTGCGCCCATTATATTCAAATTCAAATTTACAATATTACAGAACGCCTCCAAAGGTTTACGAAGAAGAATCCCCAATGCTGATTTGGAAACCTTTTAAGATAAATTTGTATTCGTATGATATCATAGGATCTTAAATTGCCGTTAAATTGTAATCTGGGATCTCTCAGGCTTGCGCAATCAATATAAAAATACTGATTCAGACGACCCAAACCCAGTAAAAAAGTCATCTCCGAGAGTGTGGAACTTCTAAGCAAGTACATTATAAACATTCTAAACATTATAAACAATATCATAAACAAATACTAATTGAACACAAAACAAATAAATAATTTAATGATACAATAATGTTAAACTGTCACTTTTGCAAAACACACAAAATTTATACTTAGACAAGTAACTACTCATAAATCCTATATCGAAATTAAATTACTATTAATTCAAACATTGTCAATCAAACTCAATCTGGAACCTCCCATCACAATGCTGCGCACTCTATGAACTGCAAACAAACAACAAAACCAGTAATTTATTCAATTTTAAATAACTTTCTACTCTACATTTATCTGGTAATATAACTTAAGGTTATTAATATTATAATTCCCCTTCCTTTCATCCGTGTCAAATTCAGCCAAACTATACACATTGGGATGTGGGTTACCTGTTACCTTGTATGGACCTGAATACAAAGGACAAAATTTCGCGACGATACCGTGAGCTGCTTCCGAAATATGGTGTTCTCGTAACAACACCAAGTCGTTAATATGTAACTGATCATTATAGGTCTTAAAATACCTCTTCCTATATTCCCTAGCGCGTAACAACTTTTCCCTGACTTCCAACCTAATCTGCGCTACCGTCTTCAACTTTGGTCGCGGAATGAGAGATGAAATTAAGTTTGATAATGCGTTCGGTGGATTACTGCCTTGTATAATCTCAAGTGGCGAAAACCCCGTAGACAAATGCGGTGTACTGTTAAACAATGTCTCTATATTAAGTAAATGGTGTGCCCACCCTGAATGTGAATTATTACAGTAAGTCCTAAACAATCTCCCCAACTCGCGCATAGCCCTCTCCGTAGGATTCGAACCCGGATGCCTAATGGAGGAATACGTGACGCTGATACCTTCTTGCCCTAACATTAATTTCCATTTCCTGGATATAAATTGTGTTCCGTGATCACTTAAAACTACCTTCAGCTTAATCACCTTTCCGAAATCGTTCACTATTTTCTCAGCCGAAACCTTAGCTTGTGCTCTACGCAATGCGTATAGTTTAACAAATTTCGAAAACGAGTCGATAACTACCAAAATGTACGAAAATCACCCACGTCCTTGCTGCAATGGACCGTAATAATCAACCGTTACCAAATCTCCTGGGTTATCCACAACAATAGGGTTTATCGGACCTATCAAATACCTATTCGGGTGTTTAACTTTCTGTCAAATATCACATGACCTAATAACCTTCCTCACAGGATCAAAAATCTTTCTGAAGTAAAAATTCCTTTTTATAATATGCAACACCTTTGTAATCCCAAAATGCCCATACAATTGTTGAACACCGTTTATAACCATGTCTATCATCCCTTCTGGTAAAGCTATCCTACATGACCCCGTAACACCGTCCCTATATATTAAAATGTCACCAAATAATTCAAATCTAGATAACTTCCCTAACATCTCTCCTGAAAACATTTTGATACACCGGACCTAAATACCCATCATTCTTTTGTGACTCCTGTAACTGACCAAATGATATTTCTAACTCGTCCCAATTTAAAATCTCGAATAGAGCTACAATAGCTTCCGTACCCTGTGCTGCAACAATCGGTTGATTTCGAATCCCTACTAGCTGTGGCGTACTCGACGTCGGATACCGCGACAGTATATCGGCTACTATGTTATCACGCCCCCGAACGTGCTGAATTTCAAAATCAAACTCATTTAAAATCATTGTCCACCTTGTTAATCGATCATTTAATAACCTACATTGTTTCAAAAATTTAAGCGCGGAGTGATCGGTTCTAATAATAACTCTATTCCCCAACAAAATACTCCGAAACTTACGTAACCCAAAAATTATGGCAAGCAACTCTTTTTCCGTGATAGTATAAACTAACTCTGGACCCTGCAATACCCGACTGGCAAACCCGACAACCCCATGTTCTTCACCCCCATCCAATAACTGATAGACCACCACTCCTAAAGCAACATCCGAAGCGTCAGTCTGAAGATAGAAAACCTTCGACATATCTGGAAATCTGAGCATCATCGTACCTAAAAATAAATCCTTAACCCTCTCGAAAGCCTGTCGTTCGTTGTTCCCCCAACTCTATTTATTTCCCTTCTTTAGTAGTCGTGTTAATGGTGTTATCTCGTGACTGTATTTTAAAGTGAATCTACGATAATAGTTACAAAACCCTATGAAACCTCTCAATTGCTTGACCGTCCTTGGTTGTGCAAAGTCCCTAATTGCTTTAACCTTTTCTAAATCTGTCGAACTACCCTGCGTTGATAAGATGTGACCTAAAAATTTTACTTCGCGGAAAAAGAATGTTTTCTCTAAATTCACCGTCGTAATCGGGTTTGCTATTTTACTAAACACTACCCTAAGATGCTCGAGATGTTCCCCTATTGACTTTGAAACTACTAATAAGTCGTCTACGTAATTGACTGTAAATTCGCGAACTTCTGGACCCAACACTAAATCCATTGCTCTTGTAAACGACTCAATTGCTGTCTTTAACCCAAACGGAAGAACTCGATAAGTATATGACTTTCCCTCAAACAAAAAAGCCGTGTATTGCGTGCTACCCCTATCCAAAGGAATTTGCCAAAATGACGCCCGTAAATCTATCGTTGACATATACTTTACATGTTGGAACGAATGAAAAATATCTTCAGGAGCCCGCGGTGACTCGGTATCTGCTATCATCTGCTGATTCAACCACCTAGCATCCAAACAAATCCGCACACCCCCATCTTTCTTCCTAACAACAGTCATAGGACTGGCAAACTGCAATGCTTCGCGTTTGATGACCCCCAAATCTACCATCTGTTGTATAGTCTCGCGAACCTCATTTCTCAAACTATGTGGAATCGGATATGGCCTCCGAACAAAAGGTGTAGTGTCGTGTAACTTGATCGAATGCGTATATTTAGAAGGTTTACCGGGAATCTCACTAAAAATATCTTGAAATATAACCATTAAATGTAATAATCGTGTAATTTTGATTCTATTGCTTTCTGATATAACTCCCTTAACTTAACTGAAATGTCCCCCGAACTACCCTAAACTTTACTTTGTTTTATTACTGGACCCTCCATAGAAAAATTATTTAATTGAAAATTACAACTAGCTACCTCTCCCATCCCCATTACAAACGGCATACTCTGAACCTGATTATCTATCATTATATTAAAACTATTCTGCTTAAAATCTATCTTCCCCTTAACGCTCTCAATCCAATCTACACCTAATATGACTGGTCGAGTTAACCCCTTGACTACGAGTGTGACCTGTAAAAATTTACCCACTATTCCCTCAATCTGAAATTCTAATAATGTTTGCATTCTAATCTTACTACTATGTTGTCCCGTTGCTGTTTTTAATTGAGTGCATGTAACTGACAGAATGGGTAACGACCCCTTATCTCTAATTTCGTTGAAATGGTTCTCATCGATACACGTAACTTCACGTAACTTCTCATTGGTATGACAAACTATTACAGTCAATTTGTTTATAATCTAGCTCAAGTTTTATCGGCGCTATATAAATTATTAAAAAAGGAAGTCAAATTTTATTGGGATGAAGATTGCGAAAAGTCTTTTATCAAAATAAAAAGGTTAATAGCATCAGATCAAGTACTGACATATTTCAATCTAGAATTCCCTATAATTGTAACATGCGACGCATCAGAAAAAGGCATAGCATCTGTGTTATCACACATAATGCCAGCTAAAAAAGAACATGTAGTATCGTGTGTGTCACGAACTTATACACCAGCAGAACAAAATTATTCAACGGTTCATAATGAAAGTTTAGCATACTTCTTTGGCGTTAACAAATTTCAAGACTATCTCTACGGACATAAATTCACTTTAAAAACGGACCATAAGTCGTTAGTCACATTGTTTGGTAAAGAAAAAGAAATAAACCAACTTTACGCCAACCGAATAAAAAGATTCGCTTTGTATCTATCGAATTTTGATTTTTAAATCGAGCACATTAAAGGACAACGCAATAGCAGATTATTTTTCGAGATTACCATTAAAAAACCACGATGCAGTAGACGAGCCTGAACATAGTTACATTTACTTTTCCAATGCGGAAAGACCCGTAGATAATGATAAAGTACAACTAGAATCCAAAAGGAACAAGCTGTTTACTCAAATCAAAACTTATATGAAAACGCAATGGCCGTCTAAAATTAGCAACGATTTAAAGCCCTATTACCAAAGAAAAAACGAACTGGATGATATAATAACTATAATATGATATTTGGTTTTTAATGTTAAATAATTTTTATCATTTTCTAAATATTTCTTTAACAGATTTTTACTTTTAAAGAAAAATTGTTTATTTATATTTTTTATTTTTATATTTTATAATTTTTCGTAATATAAAAATTTACTTTTTTTGTTTGTTTATCTTTTTTAAATATTAATCCTAACCTGTCAAAAAGTAGTAAATCACTACTTCACTTTGCAGGTAAAATTCTAGAATTTTATCCATCGGTTTACTACTGACTTGCATGAATAAATTAGCAAGATTTGCGCTACCATGATTTATGATTTTCGAGTTGGAGCTGTCTTCAGGGATATTTTTACAAAGGGTGTGGACCCAGAGACTTCCTACTTCGAAGATTTAATTACTTTATTCATGTAGCCAGAAAGTAAAGTCGCACCACGTCCCACGTAAATTGGTGCCCGACCCTACCCTCATATCAAAAAAATTGTAAAATCTATATATTGCAGTGAATTTTGCGTGCAAAATGGTAACAAGTTTTCTTTCTTCTCGCGCTGTCACGAACCAATCCAAAAAAGTTTCCGATGCTGTGATATTTTCACCAGCTTCTTCGTTTCCAATATCAAATCTCTCGTTCAAAAAAATAATCTCCAATCTTATTCCAAACCAAAAATCTGGTTAACGAAAATCTAGCGAATCTCAATTTACGTTCGCCACCAATCGAAACTTCAATCTCCAAAAAAAATTCTTCAAAATCCACCGCTTTTCAAAAATCACCTCTGTCTGAACTCGGCGCAGTCTAAAGCGATCTTCTTCTTTCTTCCATTTTCTCTAATTTTCGCGCGAGTTTTCTTGTTCGATTGCTTGGGCCGTATGAATAAAAATGAAGCAAATGCTCGTAAGTAAAAGATCGAAGTATAAGCAAATGCTAAAGTAAAATATAAAAGTAAAAGTATTTCCTTTGTTTGCCATTAATAATGATTACCTTAAACTTATAAGCAAATGCTTTAAATAACAAGTAAAAGGTACAGAATTAAAAAGTTGAACGTATTTAAATTCGCCGTGATCTGTCCATTTTTCACTTTTCAAAATTGCAAAATTCTAAATTCAATTATTATTAAAAATTATCTGAACTAGATTTTGCCTTGCTTCCTGTCCTCGAGCTCGAATGTTAACATCCTCGAAAATGTTTTGAAGATAAAGATTATTTCCGTTATCATAGGGTACTTCATCTTCTTGAAAATCTATATCTCCTAATATTTTAGCAATATTGTGCAAAATGAAACACGCTAACACTATACTTGGAATGTTTTCAAGTTTGACACGGCAAACATACTTTAAGATAGGGAATCGCCGTTTGACTTGCCCGAAACACTGCTCGATTATAAGCCTTTCTTTTTTTAAAAGCTTATTGTAACTTTTTTTAATATCATCATCCGCATTACGAAATGTAGTCATGAGCCATGGCTCTATTCCGTAACCATCATCGCCAAGAAGTACAGTAAGGATATTCATGTCACGTTGTACTTTTGTCGTAAACGTTGTAGATTTGAGTTTCGTAGAATTTTTAATACAAATTTAGTTTACGAAGTCTACGCAGGTAGAAACCGTCGTACTTTTTATAGATGTCGTAGTTTCGTAAATTTAACCTATAAATTATTTGATAATTTAACCTCTAAAATTATTAAATCAAGAATAACCTTTTCAACCAGAAAATTTAATAATTTCTTTTTTTCACTTTTATTTAGCATTTTAAAAGCATAAACAACAAAAATGTCAAATAAATATAACTTCAAATGAATTTAACCTCAAATAAATATAACCTACAAATACAAGTACGAAAGAATTACGAAACATTTAAGGGAGTGTGTTCATGTCACACAATTCTACGAAGTTTACAAAGTACGACATCTACGAACTTACGAAGTGACATGAATACCCTTAGTGTTATGTGTTCCTCCCATAGTACGTCGTAGTTCGTAATTTTTCCAAATCCTGCTATCGCGTACAGAGCCAGGCCAACTAACATCAACAGTGGCGAACATAGATTTTGCATCACAAGTAGCTTGTACATTCAATGCAGGTCTACCTTTACGGTTAATATACTTATCTCCATGGATTTTGGGTTTTTCTATTCCTACGTGGGTACAATCAATTACACCAATTGTAGTTGGAAAGTGAAATTTATTTTGCCATAGTTGCTTTGATTGCATAATAGCAACTGGTGTGGTAGAAAATTTTATCCAGTAATTAGCTTGGGTAACTATTTTCTGGACAACATGTTTTACAGTTCGTGAAACCGTTGATTGTTCTACACCAAGTTCCTCTCCTATGCCTTTCTGGAATCTAGGATCGGCTAAATATCTTAAACATATTTTCATTTGTTGCCGATTGGAAACCGCACCACCTCACGTTTCAGTAGTGGGGCCTAAGAAAGTATTAGCTAACCATTCTAAATTGATCTCTTCGAATCGAAACAAACTTTTAAAGTCACTAACAAGTGGTGACGTACGAGGCTTATAAATGATTTACTTTGCTAACATGCACTATTTCTGTCATTTTAAATCGATAAAACCAAAATTAAAATTAAATTTTAGTCGATGAGTCTACTAATGATCAAACTCATATATTTTGAAGGATATGCTTATACTTTAAAGGCAAAGCCCTCTTTTATGCATGCGTACTGAAGTAAAACCTTTTGCTTTAAAAGCATTTGCTCGGACTTTTTCGCATACTTATAAGTATAAGGTTTTGCTTTTATTTTTATTCATACTACTTGAAGGATTTGCTTCATATTTTGCAAGTATAAGGTTTTGCTTGCTTTTATTCATACGGTCCCTTATCTCGTGTACGCACCAAATTTAAATTTACACTTTTAAATACAATATTGTCTTTTATATTGAAATTTGTATAATTTTGTGTAGGCGTAACAATTTTACTTCTTAAACAAGAAAGGACAATATTAAATTAATGTAAACCGTTTATCAAACCCCAAAATAAAAACAAAAAAATGATTCCTCTTGCATCACATCAGGCTACTGACAACCCAATCACCCAATCTTTCAAACAGAACACGACAATATATAAAATATTTGTGCGTTTGTATGTTTTTACTTTAGTGCTGAACGGCTGGATCGATTTGGACAAATCATTTTTAAAAATATTTGTAATAGTCCGAAAATGGTTTATAAACACAGTAAACTTGGAAAATTTGAAGAAGTTGCACGGAAAATTCGTATGCAAACAATTTCGGTAGCCGACAGATGGCGTTATTTTGAAGGGTGCAAATGGCGTATCTGTGTGGCGTATTATAAGTGTGAAAAACTTTTGCCTGGCCGACAACTGAAAACCACGGATCGCAAGCTCGACCCGCTTCATCGACACCAAGGGACCAAGTTCATCGAATACTAGGGACCCCAATCTACAGATCGCAAACGCACACCGCACCACCTTCCTTCTGGCTCCATAACCACGCGCCCAGGAAAGTTCTTTGAAACACCTAAGATCCCGCAAACCACGGAAAAATTATCCCTATGAATCAAAAAACCCAGCCCGATCAAGCTTAGCGCTTCAACCCCCCTTAAATGTGTGAATGAGCGGTATAAAAAACAAGTTATAAAAACCACTTAAAAAAAACTACTGTGAAAACAATGCACTAAAAATAAAAAATAATTAGGTTATTTAGTTACTTCAACTAGCTGGTATAGGCGGTTAGTTATTGTAATCTTTGCAGTCGGTGCCGGCCAAGCTTTTAAGAAATTTAGTTTTAGTAATTTTGCCAGCTTGGCTGGCTCCGACTCCAAAGATTACAATAATTAACGCCTATGCCATCTAGTTGAAGTAACTAAATAACGTAATTATATTTTACTTTTTACTGCATTTTTTTCACAGTAGTTTTTTTTTTTAAGTAATTTTTTTTTTGATTTTTTATTTTATGCTTTTTAGTGCATGTTGCGTACCGTAACTATTTATCGAAAGCGAATATGGGTAATTTTTAAAATCCGCTCATAGTTGATATCTACCGCTCATGGAAGTTCGGACACCTAATAAAAATTTATTAATAACAATAAAATTTCGTAAGCATTTGTTAAACCCATTGTTAAACCAGAAAAATATTTACTCATAACAGGAAATAAGTAATATTTTAAAATTCTTAGAAGTTTTATAGTATTAGTTTTGTTTCTTTTAACACTTGGAACCATAAATTTAAGCCGCACTAATCCTTTTAACATTTTATTGCTATTCTTTCACTTACCGAACTACCGATTTTTTTTAAATTTTAGGTAAACTGCCGACAATTTATTGTTGTGGCAATATAATTTTAAATACAATTACTTCATATTTTTACACATTTTGAAAATAGGGCGTTGCATTTATCAGTCTCTAAGTAAACGAGCTTGCGGTTGCATTTTTGTTGTGTTAAAATAAAAAGTGTAGAAAAATTATTTTGAAAATGCCACGTGGAAAGCCCACTGCATTAGAAAAACGTGCAAGTGTTATCACACTGTTAGAAGAAGGCTATTCGATTCGTCAAATTTCAAAAAAAAACAATTTGAAAAAGTGGACCGTGAATGATATTATTCACCGATGTCGAACAACTGCCACTTTGGAAGATCGAAATCGACCAGGACCATCCCGACAAACGACACCTGCTGAAGATTTAAGAATTGTGTTACTAAGCCAGCGAAATCGAAGACTGACAGCACCAGAAATCACTTCGGAAGTGAATCGCGGACGGAAAAAGCAAATTTCTATTAGCACAGTGAAACGTCGACTTCAAGAAGCCGACCTTCACGGGCGCGTTGCCGTTCGAAAACCACTTCTACGTCGGGGTAATAAAGCAAAACGACTTCAGTGGGCTAGAGAACATTTAAATTGGTCGATGGAAGACTGGAAGCAAGTGCTCTGGAGTGATGAATCGAAATTTGAAGTCTTTGGACAAACTAGACGCGTGTTTGTTCGAAGATCAAAACGAGAAAAAATGATTCCGGAGTGCATTGTGCCTACTGTTAAGCAAGGAAAGAGTTCGGTACTTGTTTGGGGAAGCTTTTCTTTTGCAGGAACGGGGGATTTACGCCGCATTGAAGAAATAATGAGGAAAGAGCATTATTTAAAAATTTTGCAGGAAAATGCTTTACCATCGGGGTTGCGATTAATCGGCCCCAATTTTACTTTCATGCAAGACAATGACCCTAAGCATACAGCGGTAGTATGCAAAAATTATTTAAACGAACAAGTGCAAAAAAAAGTATTGAAAATTATGAAGTGGCCTCCCCAGAGCCCTGACTTAAATCCGATCGAGTTGTTGTGGGATGAGTTGGACAGGAGAGTTCGGAAAGTGTGTCCAACATCTAAAAATCACCTTTTGGACATTTTAAAAAGTGAGTGGACAAATATTCCGCATTCAGTATTAGAAAAACTTATTGAAAGAATGCCTAGAATAGTGCGTGCAGTTATCACCGCGAAAGGTGGTTTCTTTGACGAGAAGAAAATTTAATGTTTTAGAAGTTAAAATTAAACAAAAATTTTGTAATTAGGGTTATTTTTAATTCTATTTATTGTATATTTAATAAAATTTTAATTTTCTTTAGTTTTGTTTGATTTTTTTACCGTTTTTATACATATCATTAAGTGTCCGAACTTCCATGAGCGGTAGTTAAATGTATTTACTATTTACCTTATACTTAAAATACTACTTAACAGATTAATAAAAGTAGGATACTTAAAAAAGATTCTGACCCACCGGGCAGGTACAGGTAATAAATAAACAGGTACAGGTACGCAGTCCTTAATGCGTTATTAAGCCAATTTTTAGGAGAGTTGAGGAGAAGTTTGAGGGTTTCTCCGGTTTATCTTTGAAGTTCAAGGTTCAAAACTTTAAACTATACTTAATTCAACGCCGAAAGAATTTTGAAAATCGGTTCATAAATGACGGAGATCTCAGGTAACAAACATAAAAAAAAAATACAACCGAATTGATAACCTCCTCCTTTTTTGAAGTCGGTTAAAAATAAATAGCCATATTATTTATAACACTAATGAGAAAACTCCACTTTTCGGTGCTAACTGACTTACTGACTTTTGCAAAGTTACATAATAAAGCAAGTTAATGGACGAAGCAGACCTTTGAAATTTTTAGTGCTTTACAAAAAAACCTGGGGGGGGGGCGTCGGGTGTAGTATCTCCTTCCTTACACCCCACCTACATTACGTAGCAGTTTCAAATTAATTTGACAGTTCCACCTAACCACCCTGTATGATTATAACAACCAATTATATTGCATTATTTTTCAAAATGGATTTACGGTGGTTGGTAATAATTTAGAAAATATAGTATTTAAGGTGTGCAAATTCGAATTGTGTGTATACTTAGTTTTGTATACGCACTTGTATGGTGAATATCGGTCATTGTTAATTTTCGCGTTGTTCTAGTCAATATATTTGTATTACAATTCTTATCGACGGCGACGTAAGTTTTACACGCAGCGATAATAAATAACTATATATTTATAATACGTGGAAATTCACTTGCTAGAATATATCGGCAGCAAACGGTCGTTTATTATAGATCAACAACTTTTACATTATAATTAATTTAGTTCAAAAAAATGGGCGATCCAACAACCGAACAGTCCGTAGTGGTTGAAGATCTACCAAAAATGAGTGACAAAATTGTCGAAGAAGGTGGAATAATAAGTGATGGTAGTGTTTCTATCGTACGTGAGGAAGGTAATGGACAAGAAAGTGCACCATCTAAAAAGGTTGACGACAAAGAGGATAAGAAAAATCCACAATATATATCCAAAAGGGGTAGTTTTTATGACCACGACGATAGAACTTTAGATGACGAGTAAGTAGAAAATTGAGATTTTATCAACATACTTTTTTAAAAAATGTAATGTGGTTATTTGTACATCCAACGTATAATAACTAATTATGTGGTCATGTTAAAAAGCGTCATTCTTATTTTCTAGAATATGATAGGTTAATTTTATATTATATTTACTTGGCCGATTAAGTTAATTGATACATAAATGCTTTCTACTTTTAACCGACTTCAAAAAGGGAGGAGGTTATTAATTCAGTTGTGTTTTTCTTTATTTATTTTTTTTTATGTTTGTTACCTCAGAACTCCGTCATTCATTAACCGATTTTCAACATTCTTTTTGCGTTGAATCAAGTATAGTTCCAGGTTGGTACCATTATAATTTCATTCGTATTGGGTCTTGAACTTCGAAGATAAACCGGAAAAACTCTCAAACTTCACATCAGCTTCTCATCAAAATCGGCTTAATTACGGATTAAGCCAACATGCACTAAAAAGTATGAAATAAATAGATTTTAAAAAAGGACTTATTTTAAATTATTCTTTTTTTCAAATTCGCATTAAAAGTACACTTTTTTCGTTGTGGAGCCATTTTATGAATTCCTGCCCAAGTGACACTTTAAGTTTAAATTTCTATTTAAAGTTAAAAAGTTATAATCTAGGTTGGTTTAGTATTTTTCTTACTATTATAATGTTATTATTATATTAAGATTAGTTACTATTACCAACCCATTTTATTTGTCCATTCAAATTTAAATTATTAGAACTGGACCGTCTTCTGCATAAGGAAATTGTATATTTTTTATTATTTATTAAAAAGCATTACGACTATTATAAGTTTTAGGAAACTTCCAAAAATTTCTAAAAAGCTTAGCTGGCACCGACTCCAAAGGTTACAATAACTGGCAGTCTGTGCCAGCTAGTTGAAGTATATAAATGAAGTAATTATTTTTTACTCTTTAGTGCATTTTTTTCACACTAGTTTTTATTTATTTTTTTTATTTTTTTAATCATGGATGGCTTAGCTAACTTATCATTAACAAAAGTAATATTTTAATAGACTCGATATTGTTTTATAATAATTCTAATGCTAAACTTTCAATGACTTCTCACTCTAACTCTCACTGTTCTCTTAGAACAGCAATACGAAAACTACAGAAATAGTCCAGGCGGTGGGAATTTTTGAATATCAAAATGTTGAGAATTTTTAATTTTAATAGCTTTGGTGGGAAGTTGGGAAAATATCAAAAATATAATTACCTACGAGATCGGCAACCACCTTTAATTTTGTAAATTGTGTTTCAAAATAATTTCATAAAAATCGATTAAATATTAACCGTTTTGTCAGTCAGTGACGAGACTCACTCTTGTGACGGTTGTACACCAGCGGTGACCATACTCACTCATGTCAAAAATATTTGCTACTATACACGGGTGTGGTCATAAGAGGTGAGCCATGCCCTCCTAGAATCAGATGTTTTATTACAGCTATTAATTACAATTACATACATATTTAATTATATGCGTTATTATATATATGATCTTCATTCGTCAATAGTTGAATAAATTTACCATCGACCTACTGCCCTTGCTTTAACAATTCCGATTGTGATATCGTTTTGGTATTTAGATATTTTTTTAAATCAATTTTTTTTTTAGAAACGAAGTTGAGGAATCAATTGAAGAAGCAGAAAAACAAAATAAGAAAAATGTCTGGATGGAAATGAAAGAGAAATGGAGTCACGATCGTTACAACGATAAGCAGCAAGCTTCTAAATCAAGGGCCGAATTGGTTTCTATGTATGGTTACAATATTCGTAATGAAGATGGCCCTCAAAAAGCAAGAAGACCTTCTAATCAACCAACCGATCAGTCAAATAGACAATCACATGAAAAACCAGGTACTAGTCGTGTTAACAACAAACCTAGAACAGAGTTTAAAAATGAAATCAGAGAATCTGATTATATGGGAATGACGAGAACACGGCAGTACAGAAATCCTAAATTAGAACAAAAAGTTTTGCCTAGAGGTTGCAATAAAAATACAAGAGATAGTCCTCCAGCTCAAAACAATTTTGTGCAAAGTTTGGAGCAAGAAAAACCAGGTACTGGTCGTGTTAACGACAAACCTAGAACAGAGTTTAAAACTGAAATCAGAGAATCTGATTATATGGGAATGACGAGAACACGGCAGTACAGAAATCCTAAATTTGAACAAAAAGTTTTGCCTAGAGGTTGCAATAAAAATACAAGAGGTAGTCCTCCAGCTCAAACCAATTCTGTGCAAAGTTTGGAGCAAGAAAAACCAGGTACTGGTCGTGTTAACGACAAACCTAGAACATAGTTTAAAACTGAAATCAGAGAATCTGATTATATGGGAATGACGAGAACACGGCAGTACAGAAATTCTAAATTTGAACAAAAAGTTTTGCCTAGAGGTTACAATAGAATTACAAAAGATAGTCGTCCAGCTCAAAACAATTCTGTTCAAATTTTGGAAGAAGATTTGAGTAAATTTAACATTCAGGATACCAACGCTACAAAAAACTTTAATACTCAAGCATCTAATTACTACAATAATGGTAAGCAATTTTTTTTATTAAAGTTTGAAACAAAATGTATTTTAAAATTTTCAGATTACTATCAAGGAAGCCAACCACCTCAACAGCAGCAACAAGGCATACTACCTCAATCTCCTCAAACTGAAACAATCCAAGTATACCAAGTAGCTCCACCTCAATTATCACCTCCCATACAGCAACAAACATCAGTTGGTACTGCAGCAATTTTGCAAGCACCACTTCAATATGGTACTCTTTTTCCTCCAGCACCACCTGCTTACTTACAACCTGCAGTAGGACCAACTCCCTATATTTCGCCTCTACCCATTATGTTCAACTATGTTCAAGAACAACCGACATTTCCACAACCAGCTCCGTTTCAAAATTATCACCAATAATAATGCTGGGGCATGTTCCTATCGAAACATATATATATAATCCTTGTACTTATTATTATTACTAATAAACTATTTATTATTATTTATTATTATAATTTTTAAACTAACAGACTTGTTAGTTTGTTTAATTACTTGTGCGAGTGATGCGGTTAACAGTTTTGTGAAGATTTACTGTTTCTAAAGGTTTATTGAAATCATTTAAGGAGATTAAAGTTTTTTGCAGTCATCAATATTTGAATCAAACTCCTAAATATTTATTAAAAGAAATTTTCAAAATTTTTTCCAAAAATAGAAAACGTTTGAAGTCTAAGGGCCAATTTCATAATAAAATCGTTAACGTTCCGTTAACTAAAAGATCCTTTTAGCTAACGAGACACTTAAATGCTCTGTTAACATATTGCATTTCATAATGATTTTAAAACTATAGTTAACTAATGGAGCACTTAAATTTCAATGTACTAGTAGAACTAAAAAAATGGTGTATTTGAACTTAAAAATATAACCTTAATTTATGCACCAGTGTCGTATTGGTTAGCAGTAAGATTACTTTGAAATTTTATTATTTTATTGCTATTATAATTTTAAATATTTAATAACAATAAAAAGTGAAGTTAAAGACACCGATGTCTAAGAAATTAACGAGATGTGCTGTTGAAAATCCAACAAAAGAGGAATATTATGAAAAAAAAAACGATTGTATATGTATATGGAAGAAGAAACAAAAAGAAGTATTCTCCAACAGCAAGAAATTGCAATAAAAATGCAAGCTGAAGAGAGAAAAATTGTTTTATTAGATTTAGATTTTAGATTTAAAAGAAAAAGAATTGTTAAAATAAAAATGTAAAACCTAATAATAAACCTTATCATTTACAATCTACCAAAATGATCATTAATAATGTTCCGTCTAGACAATTGACTTAAAGGTTCTATAATATGGGTTCCTTCCTCTATTTCGTTCACATTTTCCTTTTCTTATGGCACTTGGCATTCCTCTATAATTTTTTTTCTCTGGTTTTAGAGCTAAACCCTTTTGCAATACTGGAAAGCGATGTTTCCAAACTCTACACTGCCTTTCGACAATATTTCTTGTTCTGACGTTTCGATACTAACAGCTTTGTCATTAATTAAGATTTTAATTGATTCCCACTATCATCTACTAGTAAATATTTTCCGAAGTGTTTTATTGCAAAAAATATTTTTAAACTGGAATTGTTAAATATAGTCTGATCATGGTTAGAGCCAGGCCACCTTACAAAAATATTTCTAATGTACAGTTTAGTATCAGAGATAGTTTAGATATTTATCCCAAAAAAATTCTTCCTTCTCCTGAATATTTCCACATCGTTTCCTCCAGGTGACAAAATTTATATCAATGTGCAATCTATTGCATCTATTACTCTTGGGAATCAAGAAATGTGATAAAACTCTTCATCAGTTTTTGCCATTTTCTCTTGGGTTTCGGGCATTTTTATGTAGAGCGGAGCTAGCATAGCAATAGAATCAAACACTGTAATAGATCTGCAATAGATGCAGAAGATGTAGTTATCTTATAAAAGTCTGCTACTGATTTTTTGCATACATCCTGTTGCAAAGGATGTAAAAAATAATAATTAATTTACAAAATTAATAGTTTTTTATGAATAAGTATTTGATTGAATACGCGCGGTAGTATGTTTAAGTTTAAACTTATTTTTTGAGTTACCTTCTTTTCAAAATTTACTAATACGAATTACAAATAAAGTTTCTTTCATTAAATGAAACCGTTCAAAAAATTCTACATCGTCCAAAATTTTAACATAATTTTGTCTTCTACTGTACCATTTTTTACGCCTAACATATAATTCTTTTTCTGAAGAAGAACTACATCTACTATTTACTAAAATGTTCATTTTAATTTGACTTGTCAATATGTCAACTAAATATTTGTAGGTTACATTTAACATAACTTTTAAGTATTTAACAAGCTAAAATCGACTACTTAAGTTAAGGTTTCGTTAAATATTAACAGGTCGTTAAAACTGATTATGAAATTCATTTTTGTTTTAAGTCTTCTTTTAAATTTTAATGCCATGTTAACTTTTGTTATGAAATTGGCCCTAAGAGTTTTGGGTATTTTATAACTCAAAATCATTTTGTTGCGACCGATGTTATACAGAAATTAATCATTTTGAAAAAGCACTAAATAATAAGAATAGACTTTTTGTAATAATTTTTTTTTTCATTATAATTAATGTGATTGAAATATAATTTTTTTTAATAAACGAAAGACCTTTATTTGATGGAAATTAACCTTTCTTTTTAATAAATAAAGACCATTATTTGATTGAAATATAATTTACGTGGAATGGAGGAGTACAGGTTTTAGTTGCCGCCATCATCAATGCCAATGACTGGTCATATTTGTTCATATTTTCTGTCAAATGAAATGTAACCAAGCGTAACTTGCTCGGATTACTCTAAAATTTGAAATGCTCATAACTTTGTAAAAACTTTTGTTCAACATAGATTGAGGTAATAGTTCAATAAATAAAGTCGTTTTTAACGGAGTTTTTATTAGTTTATTTTACATAATTAAAAAAATTTTTAATTTAAAAAGTAATGACCATCTGATTCTATAACTTTTTGCTACCTGTCAGTTAACTTTTGAGTCCCATTGTGATAGAAGCTCGCTGGTTTAGAATTGATAAAGTTATTAATGTCATTTTTTATACTTATATATATATGTCGATAACTTACATATTCTCTCTGTTTAAAAAATGCTGAAGGGACCGAAAGAGATAGAAATCACTAGAGTTAATGTCTGTTGAGTATGGAGGATGTTGCAAAATTTCCCAATCTAAGCCAGTAATTTTTTGGACGGTTATTGCTGCTGTGTGTGGTCTTACATTGTCGTGTTGCAGTATTGCAGACTTCTTATTGACGAGAGCTGGTCTTTTTTTTTATCAATTTTTGGCGAAGACGTTCCATCTGCTTATAATAAACGTTTACTGTTATAGTATGTCCTTCATTTAAAAGTTCGTAGTGAATAACTCTACGAATATCCCACCAAATGCACAGTAAGACTTCAAACACTGTCAAATGAAATGAAACCAAGTATAACTTGCTCGGAGTACTCTAAAATTTAAAATGCTCATAATTTTGTAAAAACTTCGGTTTAAGGTGCCAGATCAATAGGCGCTGAGCTTGTATTAAGTTCAATTCAAAAACCAATAATCGTAGAGAGTTGAAATTTTCAGAATATACGTAAAACATGATTTTACATAACGTAAACTAATTTTTATTTAAAAAAAAATAATATAACATTTTTTTTCAGTTTTTAATAAAATACACTTTTGCTCTAAATATAAAATAGCTTATGTTAAGTAAACCCATATGTTACGTATATTCTGAAAATTTCGACTTTTTACGATTACTCGATTTTGAATTGAACTTTACACTGGAATTGAGGAAAATTACATAAAATTTCAAATTGGTGGCATGGCTTAACCAATCAGAAGTTAACGTGTAGTTCAAGCATTTTCAAAAAGATGTCGGCACTCAAACATATTATCTACTATTTTAGTGGCAGGTACCTATTGGTAAAATATGAAGGGGTAATTTTTAAGCTACCGAAAATTAGAAACTGTTTTCTATCTGGTTCTAATGTTTTATTAATTTTTGTATTTTTAACACTGTAAATTACATCGGTGCAAAGGTGCAAAAAATTTATAATAATTTGCATATAAATTCTAAATTTGACAAGATTAAAAAAAATTTATGTTATTCATTCTATCATTATATTTTTTATCTTATATATAAAAATGAATGTTTGTTTGTTCGTATGTTATGCACTCCCGTTCCGTTTATCCGATTGCGATAAAACTTGTTCAACTTATTGCTTGCACTTGCTGGAAGGTTATAGGCATAGTATAGCATGCACTTTTGCGTAAAAAAGCTACCGGGAAGGTGGCCACCAATGACGTCATCCGATTATTTTATACAGGGTCGTTAATCTATTTGTTAAGCCGACATCACGTTATTAAATTTTAATAAGTACGTATAATCGCCATAATTATATATATTGCAATGTATAGGGGACTTCTAATAATTTCTTAATTTTTTCTTCCGCTAATAAATTGCAACCACCCTTTACTTACGATAGCGCATGAGACTCCTTCTTTCTTATCTTTGCTATATTACCATAAAATCTTGCAAATCAATCTCACTTTTCAATTAAACCACCGAATTCAAAAAAATTTTATTTTATATTCCACTTTGTTAAAAATGCAACTTAACAAAATATCGCTTAAACTAACTAAATCAAAATCAAGCATCCATTCTCCTAGCCATCTTGGCTCTTACTGCCAACCTTTTCAAAGCAAAATCTTTTTATTTCCTTTCAATTTAAATTTCAAACAAAAATCATCAAATCAAATTTTATTACATAATGAATATTAGATTATGGGAAAATACAGGTCAATATATAAAATGAAAATTTATTTTAGTAAATCATCAAAGAGTATATAAAAGAGTGTTTTACATTAATAATTCGCAATTCATGCGATATTGAAATTGTAAAGGCCACTGTTACGGAAAAAGTACGTAGCTGGAAAATGTATACATTTATCAGTAAATGTGTACATATTCCACGTAAGTTGGTAGAAATGCCAGTAATTTAAAAAACATTTGGCGGTTTGCACCACTTCTACTTAAAATTTAAGCATTAGTTATGTTAGTGGATTTAACAATAATTTAGTTTTTATAACGAAACTTTTTATTCTGATAAATAATATAAATCAACGTGAACAAGAAATAATAATTATATACAGAATTAAATTTTTATATAATATAACTGTTAGGCGGAATATTTTTAATTGCGTTGGAACTGCTAATCGTAATACCACTTGACAACGCTCCGCATTTTTGTTATTAACCGAAAACATTATCCTTAAGTTCCTGGATTTTCAAATTAATTTCCAATGGACAAGTAATGCCATGGAATGTAGCTGCAGTGACATTAACCTGCATGCGTGTGCATGCATGACTGTGCTACCACATTACTTCCTCTTCTAGAGAGAAGAGTAAGAAGGAAACAGGAAAGGAAAGGGTATAAAACAAAAAAATGATTCATGAACGGTTTACTCCAACAAGTGAGCAGGATTTAATCTGTCTAGTGACACTGTTTTCTCATTGTTACGAATTTTAATTGTAAAATATTTTTTATTTCGAGAAACTACTAAAAAGGGTCCTAAGTAAGCAGGCTTAAGAGATTTTTTTAATGTGTCGTCTTGCATGAAAACGTGGGAGCATAATTTTAACTCTTTAAAAATAAAAATTGGGCAATTTGCATGGTTTTGTGGTGGTACAGGGCGAACGTCGTAAAAAAATGTTTCCAACGTTTAAAGAAACTCGTGTGTTGTGACGGTGTTTTTACATTCCGTAAAAAAATCACCTGGTACGCGTAAGGTAGTTCCGTATACTAATTGCGATACCGTGCAATTCAGGTCATTCCTAAATGAGGTTCTAAAACCTAATAAAATTAAAGGCAGCACCGAAACCCAATTTCTACTCTGGTAGCAGTTTATAGCAGCTTTTAACGATCTGTGTAATCTTTTGATTATGCCGTTACATTCGGGGTGAAAAGAGGTGGTTCGAGTGTGTTTTATACCTAATAGTAATGAAAATCGGTTAAAAAGCGAAGATTCAAATTGACGGCCTTGATCAGTAGTAATCTTTAAAGGGACGCCAAACCTTGCAATCGAATTAGCTAAAAAATGTGTCGCAACTGTCTCGGCAGTAGCATCTGGAATTGGAATGCATTCCATCCATCGTGTATAACGGTCTATACAAGTTAATAAATAATTAAAATTTTGACAGGTTGGAAGTAGGCCAACTAAGTCAATATGAACATGTTCAAATCTATCTGAAGAAAGAGAAAAATTTTAAAGAGGAGAATGAACGTGTCTGGTAATTTTAGATTTTTGGCAAACAAGGCAACATTTAGTCCAAACGGCACA
The DNA here is from genome assembly GCA_911387805.1 of Cantharis rustica. Lineage (NCBI taxonomy): Eukaryota > Metazoa > Arthropoda > Insecta > Coleoptera > Cantharidae > Cantharis > Cantharis rustica. The sequence continues at coordinate 36,154,479 of OU426880.1, forward strand.
ATCTTTATTTATTGCTGGCCAGATGTAGCGTTTGTTTACTAACTTAATTGAAGCTTTGATACCGGGGTGTGACAAATTATGTAAATTGTCAAAAATCTTCTTACGCCATGACAGTGACAAGAAAGGTCTAGCGACATTTGTGGAAGTATCACAGTATATTAATTTAATTGAACCAACAATTGGTAATAATTTTAAATTAATACTTGGGAGTGATTGAAAAACTTCTAAGTCTGGATCGGAAAGATGATCTGTTGCTAAAGATTCAAAATCGAAAGAGGCGGGAAAGGAAATCGTGCTGATACGTGAAAATGTATCTGCAACGACATTTTTGTTACCTAGGATAAACTTAATATCAGTACTAAATTGACTGATGTAATCTAGATGCCTTATTTGTCTTGGTGACATGTTGTTTGACTTTTTGGTAAAATCATAAATAAGTGGCTTATGGTCGGTCAGTATTGTAAAAGGTTTGCCTTCTAAGAGATGTCTCAAATGACGTATAGGGGTCATTCTCATGAAACTCTGTATTTTTACGTACAATATTTTTTTATCTTTTATTAAATAAAATGAAATAAATTTACCTCTTCATAACCAAAGTACACACATTTTTATATGTGGAACACATAATGATTTTAATTTTATTTTTTTATAAACATTTTTTCTGAATTAACAACATATAAAATCTCACGCTTCGTTAATGTCGCACCATCAACTTCTCACTTAACAAACCTTTCTTAGAAGAGTACAATTGGAGGTTAGTAAGCTTTCAATAATTGATTTTCTGACTAAAATACTCAACGAATGCAGCAATTCTTGCAGGAGGCAAAATATTTATTTTCTTGAACTTCCTATTATCCATTTTATTGTTGTCATATAAAAATATCTCACTTTCGTTAATATCAAGTTATTTCGTTTAAAATGTCAGTAAATGGTACACTTGCTAATATTTATCTGTTGGGTTTTGTTTGTCAGCTTTATTTGTTGGGCTTCGTAAGCATGGTGTACATGTGTTTTTATTTAATTACAAGATTTTGTCAACTTGGTACAAAAAATCAAGTGTGGTCGATCTAAAATTCTCACTTTTGTTAAGAACAATAAGCAGGTAAAAAAATTGTTTATTAATCTAATTACTACCAGCTGATATTTAAGTAGTGTTTAAGTTTATCCTTGAGGTTTAAAATGTGGTACGTTACTAATTTTATTAACGCAAGTGAAAAAAATTAACAAAAGTGAAATCTTTTGTATGTTAACCCTGTTAAATTTGTAACACAGGTAAGCTTTGATTAATTAAATAATCGCGGCCGTCGTGTATTAAGGGATAAAACCATAGTAAATTTTTCAGAAAATCAAAATTTTTTTTATTGGCTTAAAAGATACTTTGAACCTTCTGGAAGGTTCTGAAAAAAATTTGTTTAGTAAAATTTCTAGCTTCTACCCCAAGTGTGTCGGATTGCTGCGTAAGAACTACCTGCTACAAATTAATCCCTACTGGAAAGTAACCCCAATGGGATACTTTTTGTTTTTTTTTAGTGTAGTGTCAGTATATGTGCTAGAAGAATATAATTTTTATGTTTTAAACCTACATTTACACTTTGTTAAACGGATTTTTGATTTCGTCGCAAATATACAATTTTTTTTATTTTGAAATCACGGAATTTGAGTGTAGTGCTGATTTTTAACAGTGGATTTCTAATTTCAAAGTATTTTTAAGTTACAATGAGTGACTCAAAGGTATACCGGGGCAAGAAAGGAAAGAAATCATACAGTTTGTGTCTAGAAGCCGATGCTAATCTGAACAAACCCACCAAGCAGTCTTTGACAGATGCAACAAAACACGCACGTTCTAGCATAAAAACTTCGATAAAAAAGAACAAGGAAGAATATTTTAATGAGGAAGAGCTCCTTTATGGTCCTGGAATACCAGATTAAAGGTAAACAATTTCAAACAGTAAAATTTTTAATTTTTTTTATGTCTATAACACATTTCAATATTAAACACGATTTTTCTCGAAACACGATTTTTCAAAACGGCACGCAGCATAACTCCAACAATTTTTGTTCTTTTCGTTCGAATTTTTGATAATATCTTTATAATAATATTTTGAAGAGAAATACGTAGGGGATTTTCAATAAGTTGATTTATACATTATTTATTAACAAATGATTACCGATTTTTGTGTCAAAAATTGAAAGTTTTCATTCAAATAGCCGTCAATCACACAAAAATCAATATTTTTAAAATCCCCTACGTATTTCTCTAGCTATGAACATGTAGATTAAGTGAATTTTTTTGTTTTATTTTAGATTCAAATTTGGACAAGCTGCACTGCGTGCCGCAGAGCGCCTCAAATTCAATAACCCTCACGAGAATGGCCGCAGTGTCGCCATTTCTTAATATTTCTAGATGATAATTTTTTGTTTAATACTTAAATATATACTGAATACCTACCTCGAATATTATTATTCTACTACCTTTCCTTCTATGCAAAAAAAATTGTCAAAAAAACGCTATTTTTACAGCTGTTACAGTGGTTTTACCCCTTAACTGAAGGTAAATCGCTGCCACCAGAAATTGATTGAAGCCAATTTCAAACTTATAAATTGAAGATTGGAGACGCAGGATTATTAACAATTTAAACGCTTTGCGGTAGCAAGAAAAGAATAAAATCATATAAATCTATATCTGTTTAATCAACATAAGGCAAAAATTGTACACCAGAAATTCGTAAACAAAAATATATAAAAGAAAGAAATTAACAATTTGAAATTAACAACTAATATTTAATAGAAACAATTTTAGTTATGTTGCGACATATATCTGAAAAGAACAATTTTCAATACATAGATTGTTTATATATTACCTTTTTGTTGAAAATAATCGAACGAGGAAGCACATACTCACGAGTTTTAATAGAATAAAATGAAACTTCACTTGAATGAAAAAAAAAGAATTTAAATTTTTGCGTTGGCAAAAAAAAAGATTATTAAAATTTAACTAAACACTTGCAGTTTATTTAACTGAAAAAAATTAAATGAATAGACTAACCGTCACTGCAAAAATTGAAGATGGAATGAGCGATGACCGTTACTGACAAAATTGAAAAGTAGAATGTGTAAGATGCGACTTCTAAATTTGAATTTAGCGCCAACACCTACTCATCGATGACAAGGAAAAATAGCCATGAACCACCACGTTGTGTAATTACCTACCGCACGCCATCTAGTAACCCGTTCTTTCTTCCGTTGTACAAAACAAAATTGTTAACATAGCTGAAACAATACAGATGACCGCTCCAAAAACAAGAGACGATCATAAACGCACAACACAAATAAAACTACATATATTTGGGTTATGTCAAATCTTTTATTTCCTGTTTAAATTTAGGTTCGAGGATCAAGTCTGAAGCAATGATAAAATCATAATTAATTTCCAAACACCCTGTATTTTAACAACTCTGAATAATTACTTAATTTGGTGATCACGGTACTTATTTTTATATCGGAATCCTGTGTAACTTCAGTAATGTAAAATTGCATTCTTAGGGGTCAAAAGTTTATATTTTATATAATTTAATTGTGCACGGTTGGGTCAAGATTATACTTTGTATATAATTACATTATTGTTGGTCGAAACTATAAGTCCATTTCTTTAGTTAAAATTACACCTGCAAATGTGACTCAATTAAACCAAGCAAAGATCGTAATTTAGATTTGAAGTTTCAGGGGGGGGTTTTAAAGATGTATTGACTGAAAGTTTGTTGACTCTCGTCTAGGTGGGATTTGGGCATTCTTCTAGATTTTTCTTCTAGACAATCTACTCTAATATTTCAAGGAGGGTCGGAGGGATTTGTGAATTTTCTTCTAGAGTTCTTCGAGAGTAAAAGACAAATCGTTCAAATATAAATTACAATCATGTTCAATTCAACTAAGCATAATTATTAATATGCATCTCAATTGTCATGGGCTTTAAAATCATTTTCAACTTGTGATCGTTAGAATAACTAGAAAAACCATTGCAATCAATTTACATACAAATAAAAGTCACCTGCAAAGTAATCACCCTGTATATGGCATTTCTTCAGTTGTTAAAAATTATATTAAAAATGCAACATTTGATACTTTAGAAAACACGGTTCCTTTGTATAGTTTTAAAGTAATAAAATATTAAATTCCAGTTCGAATGTGGGTTTGTGAAACAAAAATGCAGCTGTTTACCAACCCCCTAATCGGTGTCGATTTCACTTGTTAACACAAAGGACAATCTCAAGAAACCGCCTACGGTAACCTTGAAACGCTCGTAAAATGAACACGCACCCTAAACTCAATTATTTAAAATAATTTAACGGTCACAAAAAAAATACCACTAGTAAAATATTGTTTCAACCATCATCCAAAATTCCCACTAACAATGAATATGTTTAAATTATTATCAACCAAAATTACCCAATTACACCTATTTTAATTATACTGCAATCAACTTTTAATAATGTTAATAATATAAAATTACTTCAATCTTTACCGAAATATAACCCATCTAATTATTAAAACATTTTACTTCAATTGTTTAAATATAATCAACTCAACCCTTGATAACATAATATGCAATAGTGTCCCTGTTTTAAACAATTGAAACTAAAGAATAAAGTTAATTACCAAAATTCACCTAATTTAGATATGACATGTACACAAATATAATTAATATCAATATTATGTTTAATTGGAAAATTCTTACCTAAATTTGTTTTAAAACTTAACTGACTTTACAACCTTTTTGTTTTGGGTTCTCAAACCGTTCTACCTTTCAAACTTAACAAAGCGTCCCTTCCTAACTTAGTTTTTAGACCCTCGACGGATCGAGTCGAAATAGTCCGAAACCATGGTACGAAACAAAATTAATATATAGGCAACCCAACAAGCTTACTATCTGAGATATTGTAATCTTACAAATGATATGAGTGAGTCCTTTTTATGTAAAATCTTCAGGGTTGCCGATAAGGGCTAAAATCGCTTAACCGATATCATTTTATTCTCGAAAACTGAATAAATCAAGAAAACTCAAAAGTGACAATTTTGTTATGTTGTTTATGAATAAAGAGATGTGTATTCTAAATTTAATTCAAATCCAGCAAATTGATCATGAAACGATGTAATAAAACCAGTGCGTATCAAAAGTTGATTCAAAACTCATATTTCAACACGCGATTTTAAAGATAGTTTGGGTTCCCTGCTTTAGCCAAGCGCAGTTATAGCCGTAGTTTGGTCATTGAAAGATTTATGACACTTGGACCCTTAACTTTAAACTATATCGGTGGGAATTTTCCTTAAAATTCGTTTCTTAATCTTTTTATGGTTTCCAGATGTTTGAGTAAAATTTCGTAATTTGGTAATTACTTGTCTAAATTGCAAATCCGCTAGTTGAATTATATATGCTCGCGATTGCAATTTCATTAGCTCCAAGCTCATATAAATTTCAAATCTATAATTCCGCGGGTTTCGCGTTTACTGGCAATTAGTGCGTAAATCGTTTAATGTAGCCTGTAATAAAAGTCGAAAAATTATCTACTTTATGGGCTTTGGTAACAAAAAAAGGTTTGACCCGCCGTAACCGATTTCAACATGTGCTCGTGTAGTGTGTATTTCCAGAATATTAACTTTAATTAAATTTAACTGTTAAGTAAAGAATACATACTACACAGAAACATAATATTTAAAAAACACTAAAATGACAATAATTCACATTTAATAGGGTTGAACTTAGAATATTTGAATCAACAAGAAATTGAATTCTGAAAAATTACGCTATGGAAATGATAAAAATTACTTTTATCCACGACCACTATATTAGGAAGGTTTAATACGTCCGTTTTCCGTGGATTAGAGGCCTTTTAATACACTAGTAGATTAGAATAATTCATAACACACTAGTGGATTAGTTTTCAGCTCAAAATCAGTACGTATTGGTCAAAATCAATTTGTCAAATCTGGCGTTTCTCAAAACCAAAATTTTTACTTGTGGTTTTGGCCATGGTCGTGGATAAAACGTTGAATTACATTCGGGAATTAACAAGCTTATAATCCTCTCGAAAAAATGTGACTCTCGGCTGCGCCTCGAGTGCCTATTAATCCCCTTATATAATTAATAACTATAAAATAAATAAAACCTCTGTAATACGATATAAAGGCCAATATTTCACACTCATTTATGCTCATCGGCTCATGCTTATCCTATAGTATAGGAAAAAGGATTCATTTTTATTTACTTAAACTAAAATTTTATTTAGACACGTGACGTCGTTTAGTTTGGTTATTTGGTAAGCATAACATTTATTTTAAAGTTTGGTAATTTCTTGATTTTTAAAATTTTTTATTTTTTTAAATTTTTTCATTTTTGTTTGGTAGATTTTCCCTCACTGTTATATACGACTGATGAGCATAAATGAGTGTGAAAGGATTTTTTTATATTGTATCGTATTACAGAGTTTTTATTTATTTTAAAGTATAATTTTTATTATTTCCATAGCGTAATTTTTCAGAATTCAATATCTTGTTTATTCAAATATAATATTCTAAGTTCAACCCTGTTAAATGTGAATTATTGTCATTTTAGTGTTTTTTAAATATTATGTTTCTGTGTAGTATGTATTCTTTACTTAACAGTTAAAATTTATTATTTTAACATTTGTTAGGTTTGATTACTTTAACATCACATACTACTAAATATCACAAATTACTTAAAAATTCATTTTTTAAGTTATTTTCTATAAATCTACTACACTACGCGCACTAAAAACCCTCGCACCTGTATTTTTTTAGGTTTAAGATATTTTAAGCTATTAAAATAGAATATTTTAAACTATTAAAATAGAATAAAATAGCCATACAGTCATCAGACTGTCTGTACATAATACAGTTAACCCCTTCATCGTGATAATTTTAAAGTGCACCCTTAATTATCTAATAATTACCTATATGCTGGTTTTAGTACAGGTAATAAACTTAAGTGATAAAAAATTTTAAAAAAAATTGTTATTAATGAAAACCATAGGAAACAGGTAAAAATATTGTAAAATTGCATAAATGAACTGATAAATAAAAATAAAAATAAATATTAAATAAATAAAAATTTGAAATCAAAATTTTTTGTTACAGGGAGGGTCAACGATATAAATACACTATTAAACAAACACTATTCTTCAATATTTTATAGCACCCCTTTTTGAGCGTATTATTACAGCAATCCTGTTGAGCAAAACTAAAATACAAACTAAAATTATCTTAAAAACCTAAGCTATTACCAAAAGGGCCATAAACAATGTTCCTTAGGTGTAAAAGATTAAACTTTTCAGGTAGCAGGTAAAAGTTCAAGTGCGAGAGTTTTAAGTGCGCGTAGTGTATTAGCATAGGCGCCTGCATAAGTACACATTTACCGGTTATACGTACTTTTTCCGTAACCACCGAAGATCCAAATTTCCAACAATCTGTAATCAATACAGGCGCGGTATGTGGTACTTTACCCACAGGGTGCACATTTGGTCATTTAGAGGAATTATTAAATTGTATGAACATTCCCTGCTTAAATAAGTACACCTACTCGGTGAAAGAAAAATCTCTGCAAAAATTATGGCTTGAAGAACTTGAAACAGAAATGTCCAAAGCTGGTAAAGACGAATAATATGATGAAGCCTTACGTAAAAACAACATTGATAAGGATGGAGTACCTTTCATTATGGTATATCTGGATGGTGGATGGTCAAAACGATCGAGTTATGGACCGGCTGCCAGCATTGATGGCATCTCTTTGCCAGCGGTTCTTCTTGTATGCGGCAAGCGTTGATCATGTCGATTCTTATTTTGTCAAGCTTGTTTATTTTATTTGTGCCGAAAATTCTGGAGTCACCTTTTTTACTTTTGGCAAAGTTCCAAAACGTTTTTAAATCAGTACATATATTATTTTCAATTTAAAGAGGCCCAACTCTCGAAGGCTTGAATTATGTTACCCAATAAGTTATATGTAAAGTGTACCAGGGGACACACTGAATATAACAAGACATCCCGATAACCTGATTTACAAAAATGACCGCTGGATAATGGATAAGCAAAAAACAAAATATTCAACGAGATCTACAAGTACCTACTGCAAGGGAAGAAGTTAAAAACTACAGTAAAAGATATTACACAAGATTGTGCAGTTTTATCGCACATCGCTAGGTTTATCATTTTCTTATCGCACGCAGAATATTTATGAAATAAAAATTATTTAATATGTATTTCTTATGCTTTAAAATAAAAAATAATATTTCTTTTATTAAATATAAAATTCTTACGATAAGGTGTGCCAAAGCCGTGGACACAATGCCACGAGCCGCCATTGATTTAAAAGGTGCATTCAGCGAAAGTAAGTTTACTAATTTTATGTATTTTTGGAAAAACAACATTTAATGGAACAAATACCTAGCTCAAATACCAACAATTAAATATTTTGGCGGCGATAGATTTTTTGAAATTTAATAAGTTACAACAAAAAATTTTTTGATATTGATTGAGAAATAAGATCTAATGGCCCCCTTTTCCTTTTCGAATACGGTGAAAACGTTTTAAAGCACGGGAAAGAAAATTTTTGTAAGAAAATTTACAGTTCGCAGACTTTAATCGAGTAGCTTAGTGTCAGCACTAAAACTAAATTTTTTAAATACTAATAGAATAAACTAATTAACTTAAATAACCAAAATTGAATTGAAACCAATGATTGCTAACGTTACAAAAAAAAACAAATTCATGTAATCAGTTTTATTATGGATTGTTTTACAATATCCAGCATTTCTACCTGCACCCTAGCCCAGCTTTTCGGAATTCTTATCTAAAACTAAATTATTTTAACACCCCTATTTACTAATTCAGTAAAAACTGACCAACTTGGCAAATATAGGTGTTAATCGTTTAAAATTACAGCTACTGTAAATAAATTACATCCGCAAAGATATCAGGTTTAACACCTACAATAATCATATAAATGCTGTTAACACCACGATCTAGTTATTTACATATTTGGATAAAATAAATAAAATAGCTATTCATATAAATACTTCTAGTTAAAATTTTCACATCAAGTTTTCGCTAATATGTGTTCTTCGATGCTTTTCCAAGCTTCCTTTCTGCGAATATTTCGAGTTACAGATCTCGCACACAAACGGTGTCACTCCCGTATGAGTCCTCACGTGCCTCGTCAAATCACCCTTTCGTAAAAACTTAAACTCACAAACGTCACAGGAAAACCTCTTTTCGCCCGTGTGGATTCTAAAATGTTCGGTTAAATGACTTTTGCGTGAAAACTTGCAATTACAAATTTCACAGTAAAACGGCTTTTCGCTCGTATGAGATATTACATGAGATTTCAGAAGAACTTTTCGAGAACATTTGTAATCGCAAATTTCGCATGCAAAGCTGTTTTCGCGGTTATGAGTCTTTCTGTGCTTTTCCAAACTACTTTTGTACGAATATTTGTAGTCACAAATGTCACATACGAACGGAGTCACCCCTGTGTGTGTGGTCAAATGTCGCGTCAAATCTCCTTTTCGCAAAAATTTGATGTCACAAACTTTGCAAGTGAACCGCTTTTCGCCAGTATGAATTCTTAAATGCTCAGTTAAATGACTTTTTCGTGAAAATTGACAACAGCAAATTTCGCAATAAAAAGGTTTTTCGCTAGAGTGTGAAACCAGATGTGATTTCAGAAGAACCTTACGAGAACACTTATAATCACAAATTTGACAAGCAAACGGTTTTTCACCAGTGTGAGTTTTTAAATGCTGGTTCAAATTACTTTTGTGTGAACATTTATATTCGCAAAGATGACACGAAAACTGTTTCTCGCACTTATGGATACTTAAATGCACTTTTAAACTCCCCGACTGTGAACATTTATATTCACACATACTACAAGAATAGGGTTTTTCGCCCGTGTGGATTCTGGAGTGTTCGGTCAAACGACTTTTGCGAGCGCACTTGTAGTCACAAATTAGACAGGAAAATGGTTTTTCGCCAGTGTTAGCTTGAACTTCTGATTTACATACAAATTCATTGATATCACATACAAATTCTGGAAATATTTTTTGTACGTCTACTTCCTTCTCTACTTTTGGTTCCAATGCCGCAACCTCTTCCTTAATGTCAATCGAACAATGCAAATCTTCTACCTTAATATTGATCTCTTCCATTTCTTCCGTTTTAACTTCATAATCGCAAATTGAGATACCGACAGTTTGTGAAGCATCACAGGTTTGTTGAAAAGCTTCTAATTCTTCGGGTATTATCACTTGATCCATACTAAAAGTCAAAGAGTTATCAGTTGTCCCTTGTATCGACAACAACTTTTTCTTACTTTTTTGAACTGCTAATCATACTGAAGGGGAAATATTTGATGGCATCTATAAGCTGCCGCACAAAATACTCTAAATACGGCAAAACTTAACGATTACCGTGAATAATTAAAGCAAGGAAGTAAACAGTGACATCTTATGACAACATGGCGTCTACTTATCAGTCATACCAATATAAACAGTGCAACTTTAAGTTTTACCAAATATATAGGCTGTTGCAGTAAGAACGGTCTAAATAATTTTATTTGTTTCATAAAATATATAACTTTTTTTTTTAAATTAATTTTTACATGTTACATGAAATTGAAATAAAATTTAATTCATAGCTTACATAATATTGTTCAAAAACTATTTAAATAAGTGATATAGCTTGCTACATAATATTATAATTTTATGTTTCGATTTTTGGAATCTCATCAGGCAAACCTGGAAAAATTATTAAAATGATTGAGAAGTTATGCCAGGCCCGGACTGGGACCTAAAACCGGCCCAGGAATTTTAGAGACTGTCGGCCTCCTACTCACAAAAACGCTACATGTACTCGTATACATACGTACGTATATACTGTCGTGTATTTCCCTACAATTTGGTATTTTGGAGTGTGAAATGATTTTTTTATATGGTTTATGTTTGACTTTTGAATATTTGTTAAAACGAAATTAACAATATAAATGATATTTTTGTCAAAAAAGTCTGTTGATTTTTTAAAAAATTTGTAATTTGAATATGAAAAGTAATTTTTTTTTTCTATAAGAAGTTATTTTGTTTGAAATTAAAAAAGAATGAGAAGATGAGGTGTAGAGTGAATGTAATGATTTTGATGGTTGTTTTGGAACGGCAGCTCTAATTAATATTTTGGAAGATTAGAAAAATTAGATAACAGCAGAACCGTATTTACGGGGGGGGGGGGGGTTAGAAACCCCCCAAAATTATTTATCAAGTACTGGAAGTTTACCTGCAATTGTGCACCTCAATTATTGAGGTAGTACTAGTAGTATTATACATAATATACACATAATTATAATGTATATTATACTACGTATACATCAATGTGGACTGATAGACCAGCAGTATGATGTAAGGCTTAAATCGACGCGCTACAGAGCGGGACACCACAGTTCGATGATTGGTCGCGTCAAGTGCGCTGTTGTGATTTAAAGCCCGAGTTTGATCTAAGAGCTATGCATCTGGCAAGGTTAGCACCCCACCAGAATATATGCAAATACTCAAAGAACCGCGAATGCCAAATGTAAATTTGGTTAAAAAACAGGACGTAGTCCTAGATTAAGAATTTGGGTGAATATTGGATTGGGTGTGATCACAGGACCGAAATGTTCATAAATTCGAATGTTCACGTTATCCAACTTCTACTATTAAGAACTTGTATTTGAACGATTTTTGTTATTTATAAATTTATTGTGCTAAATTTTTAAGTTTTATTAACCATTCTTGATACTTTCGCAATGTAATCAGCCAGCGCTGCTGGTTAGACGGCCCTTTGACTGCACCGGCCCATTAGGCATTGGCCCGATCTGCTCTGTGGCCAGTCCGGGCCTGAGTTTTGCTATTAAATTTAAACTTGATTAAAAGTCAAATTTATTTGACTTTTGTAAAAACAAAAATTATACCTACTTGAAGCCAAAATGAATAAATAAACTTGTTTTGAAAAATTTTAAACCGGAAAACTAAACAAACCCAAATAAAAATGTCAAGTGCGAAGACTGAAGCGGTTTAGACCGTTTGATTTGGTTTTGAGATTCAAACCCTCAAGTGCTTAAAGCGGATAGAAGTTACCTTAATCAAGGATTTACTCCCACATGTTAATTGTTCAATGTTCAATATGCTTAATGTGTGTATTTGACAGATTGTAAATATTAATGGAAGCCAATAAAAAAAAAGATTTAATTCTAATAAAAACGGCTTAAAGATTAGTTTTATTTTATTTGTGTTCATATAAGGAAAAAATCTTTTAAGCAAAACATATCTGACGATATCGCACGGATGAGAAACCATATACACCCCTAACAGGAATCAAATGAAAGTAGACTGCGTACAGTGGCGGCTTGTTTTAAAGGGCACAGGGGCACGAGCCCTCTCATCCCGAAACCAAAAACAAGGCTTAGCTTAAAATTATTTATTTATTTTTTAATTAATTTTTATTTATTTTCTAAATAAATTTTATATTACATTATTTTGTAGTTTATGCCAACAAACATTATAATAGAGTCATGTAAATTGCCACCCAAACGCCAGCTAACAATAGTGGGCGACAGACAAGCTTGTATATACTAAAAATACATTTGTCAAGTCGACCGACAGGTTGAAAACGGGTCACACTCTAAGAAACCCTTATCGGTTAACAATTGAGTTCATAACACCAGTAGTGTATGACATGTTTATTTATGATTTGTGCTTAGTTTACAAGTTGTGTTATGTTTTTACGTTTAAAATGTATCAAGTATTTAATATACATTTTGAGCAATACATAATATTATACATATAATAATGATAATAATAATACTTTATTGATGGATAAAACCTTTTTACAACAAACAATTAACTAACATAAAGTCTACAAATTACAACAACCTAATGTGTGCAGTACCCGTCGATGTAAATTTTGCCAGAGTTAGACTGAACAAATCCATTGAACCATCTTCATTGAAGCTGTTGGCGAACCGGGACATCCTAGTAACTGGGCTGAATAAGCCGTAATTGGTTGAATGGGGCTTCACTACAAAAATTTTTTTGGATCTAGTGAATCTTACTGGCTCCTTAATTTTAAAAAGCCCAAACAATTCTATGCAGTCGATTTTCCCGCAGAACAGCCCATGTAGAAAGCAAAGGTCAGCAACAATTCTTCTAGCCTCAAGGGATTTTGTATTGCAGTATGCAAGGCAACATTCATCTGAAAAGACATCTAGAGACAGACCGCGTTTATAGTGCAGATATTTAAAAAACTTGTGTTGAACTCTTTCAACTCGATTAATATGAACTTGATAATACGGAGACCAGACAAAGGAACCATATTCGAGATGAGATCGTACAAGAGCGAAGTACAGTATCTTTACCGTAGATGCCGAGAAATGAATGGACTGACGACGAATAAAGCCGAGCTTTTGAAGAGCTTTATTACAAACATTTAAAATTTGATTTTTAAATGTGAGAGGAACATCTAACCGAACGCCCAGATCATCAATTTCAGTGACGCGATTTAATAGCTTACCATTAATATTGTAACTAAATGGAGTACAATGACCTCTTGTATAGGAGATCACCGAACACTATTCAAAATTTAGCTCGAGATTGTTCAATTTACACCACTTGTATAAATTGTCAAGATCATCTTGCAAAAGAGAACAGTCAGTTATGGAACCGATGGACCTGAAAATTCTCAAGTGGTCAGCAAACAACAAGAAAAGAGAATACAGCAAATATTTCCCAATATCGTTGATGAACAATAAAAATAGGATTGAACTGCAATGAGAACCTTGCGGACCACCAGAAGAAACTTGGATAGTCGATGATAAAAAGTTTTCGATACGGACCTTTTGTGTTCTACCGATCAAGAAGCTACTAAACCATTTAAGGATAATTGAGTTGAATCCAAGAGAAGAGAGTTTGGCCAAAAGCGCCACATGGGAAACACGATCGAAAGCTTTGGCAAAATCGGTATAAACGGTGTCAACTTGTTTGTGCGTTTCAAATGAATCCAGAGTATATAAAACAAATGATACTAAGTTGGTCGTTGTAGAACGACCTGGACAAAAACCATGTTGTTGCTTCACAATAAGATGCTTGCAAGCTTCTCTTAATTGATCGGAAACCAATTTGTCCAGCATTTTCGGAATCGTTGATTGAATCGAAATACCTCTGTAATTAGAGATATTGCTTCTATCACCTTTTTTAAAAATTGGATTAATGAAACTTTCTTTCCAAACTTCAGAGAAGTACCCACTCTCCAGAGACCACTTAAATAAGTTATAGATGGGTTTACAGAGAGAAAATAGACAATTTTTATTAAAATGAGACGGAATGCCATGAGGTACAGATTTGAAGCTATCGGGCAACTTGCAAATAGCTTCATAAACTATTTTGTTTTTATTGTTAGTTGTTAAAAAAGAAAAAAATTCCGTAGGTTACTAGCGGTGAAGTTATTTAATCATATAAATGCAGAAATTGCTTATAATGTGTTAGGGATTATCGATATTCGATTATATTATATATTATCGATTATCGTATTTATTTGGGTTTAATCGATTTTGCTGCTGAATTCGATTTCGTTCTTGGCATTGTAATATTTAGTTTTTCAATTTGAATTACCTCCTTTTCAAATCAAAGTTACAAACCAAATCAAAGCTGTGATCGTCAAATAAACCTCGCACGTTGTGATCTTTCCTCGTAGTAACACTTACAAGTCCTTTTAAATTTGCGGATGGCTCTTTGAATGCTAACGTAGTTACCTTGCTTACTAACTTCAAACTTAAACACATATGTCCAGTGGCGTAACCACTGGTAGTACACCTGAAGGAATAATTAGTACACACGAATTAAATAAAACACAGGATTCGGTTTAACGATGAATATATATTTAACCGAAAAGAAAAAGGTAGTCCGACAACCAATTTACCAGCAAAGTTAATCTCCTTGATATCATTTAATTCAGAATACTTTAGTTTGAAATTTGATTTAATAACTGTTCGATAGTTAATCCCTCTGATCGTAATGTTTTCTAATCGATTATTCATATTTAATGACCAACCACAACCTATAGTAATTTGTAAGAAGTTCATGTATGCATTTCGATGTTCAACTCAATTGTTTTTTTTTTTTTTTATATTATGTAAGATCTTAAATAATAACCCTTATATTCTAAATTATCCGCTCTTATAATTATTACCTCGTTAACTTAAGCTAATATTGTCACCTTATTGATATATCGTCATCTTAAACTAAGATTGCCACCCTTATTGCTAGTTGGTCATTCCCTTTAAATGTAAATAAATCGTTTGTACTTAACTAAATAAATTCCTTATACTTAAACTAGCAAATAATCATAGCCGCAAATAATAATCATGAAGAACTTTGTTAAAACAATTCTTTAATATTGTTTTTCAATTGGTATTACCTTTTATTTAGTTAATTGTTATTACCTTATATGTATTCAATTTTCATTATTATTTTATAAGTGGTCGCAAATAATCATAAGGAACATTGTTAAAATTTATCAATAGCCGTCCTGAAATATCATAATTTTGTAGTACATCACTTAGATATTTGAAAAAAGAAAAATCAAGCAACATGTTCGCCGAAAATGGCTGA
The DNA here is from genome assembly GCA_911387805.1 of Cantharis rustica. Taxonomy (NCBI): domain Eukaryota; kingdom Metazoa; phylum Arthropoda; class Insecta; order Coleoptera; family Cantharidae; genus Cantharis; species Cantharis rustica. The sequence continues at coordinate 36,170,177 of OU426880.1, forward strand.
CGATTTCTGGTCCCTTTGCGGTTATCCTTGTCAATGATCACCCATTACTACGACATATTGCTATCGCCATCTTATGATTTTAAGTGTCCACTCAACCTGTTGCGCAATTTATCTTCAACAACTCCTCTTACGTCTTAACCAAACCTACCACCGCAATGGTACGCCATTGGTAACACATTATATGAATAATCAATCTCTTCCATTACATAATCCCACTCCCGTTTTAAATGATAATAGTATTAAATCACAATCTCGAACAGTAATTAAATCTTATAACTGAAGATAAATTAATAAAAACTTAGATTCAAATTCGTATGTAAAAATTACCTAACCGCGTGGTTGTGAGATTATTACTTGAAATTTTAACGTAATCCTGTATTAAATTCTTTTAGAAAAATAAATCAAATATTTTAACTTACGTATTTTTAATTCTGTTGATAACTAAATAATTTGAAATAATTTTAATTTCAACTATTGAATATTCTTTTCTTACAACTTAGACACAAAAAATATAACCGACTTTAATGACGTCCAAAAATGTAAGGCTTTTGTTCGATCTCTAACGGTCAAATCTAACGGAAACCCCACTACTTGCGTTTTACAACCTCCCCTGTTGCCAAATCGTTGTATTTTAAAGTAACCAAAATGAACTAAATTTACAATTTCGCGCCCATTATATTCAAATTCAAATTTACAATATTACAGCGTACATAATATAAAAGAAGCAAAATTATTTAAAGGAACTTCAAAAACGATACAAAACGACCTGCTGGACGCAATATTTGCAGTTTATGAAAGTGAAATCATCACTCAAATCAACTCAGCAAATTTTTTAGCTATAGAAGCGGACGAAACTACAGATTATTTATTTCAATTTTATGTAACATGTAAAAATTAATTTTATAAAAAACGGGTTATTCAAATCAACAAAGGTTAGTTGTAATATTTCGTCACGAAATATTGTGAACGATTCTAGTCTTTTATTAAGAGGATTGTACACCTAACTTTTAACGAATACTCATGTAGCTTTTTTACTAATGCAGAGAATTTAATGCCGTTTAAAGTAAATGATTCAAAAAAAAATCTAGTTTTATAGAAAATTATTAACAACTTTTTAAAAAAAGATTTTCATTTTTATTTTTTTAATTAACATTCAAATAACCTGCAAATGACTTTTCATGTATATACAAACTATAAAAATTAAAAATTTTTTAAAATATCTCTATATATTAAGAAACAAGCCTATCTAGTGTGACAGAATTGCAAACCAAATTAAATATTGCACCCGATAAATTGATTTCTTAAAGCTATTAAATTAAATGCATATTAAATGCTCTGGCAGTGCTGTTTATTGAAAAACCTTTGTTCGAGAAATACCAGATTATGATGATAAAGTAATTAAACATTTTTCTAACAATAAGGATAGAAGGATAGAGATTTTCATTATAAATAGATATTTTAAAAAGTTTTTTTTTTAATTTTGTGCCCTCCCACTGGAAAATGACACGAGCCGCCACTGACTGCGTGAAACACATGAAGAAGGAAAGGAGTGAGGGAGGAAGTCGGATCAATATTCTATGTATCCTATGAAACTAGCAGAAAGCGAATTTCGAGATATTTAGAAAAAGTAAGTTGAACACAAAAAAGATCACCGATTACATCGAAATGCACATCAGAAAGTGGGAGAGAAGAAAGCAGCAGCGAAAAACTAAATTCACCGAGAATAAGAATGGGAAATGGGAATTTACCAAGGAAATTAAGACCAGTGAATAAGATACTATCATATTATCAACAGAAGAAGAATATATGCGGAACATGATGAAACGGCTTGAGGTAGAAAGCATGACATATGGGCTGGAAATAAATAGGGCAAAAACAAAAATCATGATAATAAACAGAGCCAATAATAATCAACCTCTGATACAAAGAGTGGCGGGGTTTGAGGTAGCCGACAGTTTCCAGTATCTGGACTCGACAATAGATATAATAATGGTAGATGTAAACTAGAAATTCGAAAACGACTGGCGATGGCCAGAGCATCACTGACAAAGCTAAAAAAAATTTGGAAAGATCAAGCCACGGATGTATAATATAAGAGGTAAGCTTACAACGCAAATTTCATGGCCTACGAACGTCCCCGTCAATGCTAGACAGAGACAGACAATGTGTTCGAGTTAATACTATAGTAGTCTTATGGAGTAATATCGGAAATATTATTTTAGAGACCCACAAGAAATAAATAAACAACTTAATAACAAATTATTTATTTAATTATTGTGTTAGACACAATTATAAACAATATTAGGTATATATTTTGAACTAACAAGTTAATAAGTGTACAATAAAAAGATATGAAATGTACTAATTTTATTAAATTCAGAATAACTAAATTAGTAGCATATTATAATCATATAAGAATTATTAGTTTCAAGATTTAATGTAATTTTGAGAAATAAAAAACGAGAAACAAATTATTAAAAAGCTGAAATTATTAAAACAAAATTAGAAAATGACAATCATAATTACGACTTATGCAATTTTGATTTTTTTTTATCGACCGCTGAATGTTTTTTAAATTTTCCTTGTTCTTGTCATGTCGTACAACAATATTTCTTTTTTTTACTGTCTTTTTAGACAAATATTTAGGACAATTAGGCCAAATTGATGGTTTGGCATCTTCACGTAAACGTGGAATTTTGAGAGGGTACTACAAGTTAACAAATATGATTTTTAGTAATCCACAACAGATTAATTAAAATCTACCAATTAAAATCTTAAAGTATTACAACTTATTATAATATTATTAACTTGATAAAATTTCATCGAGTTATATTGAAATTTAACTAAAAATTTTAGGTATAACTTACCGAATAAGTTTCTGTGACTACTTCACGTATCACATCTTCTTTAAAAAAATGTTTTTCGCACAAAACGTCATTTATTTCTAATTTTTTGTCCGCACGTGGAATCAAAGCACTCCACTCTTTTAATTTGTTTTTAGGCACTTTAAACAGGGAAGCTTTTTCTTTATTACTACGATACCCGCTGTTACAAACATCCCCAGGGACCAATAACCCAGCCAGATCAAGCCTAGTGCTTTAAAAAAGAGGAAAGATACCTCAATAAACTCCAACGCCCGCTGCTCACATGAGTTGAAGGAGATAAACGGTAACACGTGGTACCTCCATATAGCCAATAAGTTCATCGTTCATCGTTCATCGCTGTTACAATTAGGTGCAAAACAATCTCTTCGAGGCATTGCCAAAATTTAAATGTTAACTAATTAAACTTTTAGTTTAAAACGTGTGTTTTAATTATGCATCGCTTATGCACTGTGCAATATCGTGGCCAATCGTGGTACTATTTGTCTATCCCTGTCGCTGGCTCTCCCTCGCACACTGAGGAAGGTCGAGACCCACTACTATGTGATAGACGCATAGGCCGTCAGATCACATTAATAATTATACATCCGTGGATCGAGCTATAACAATAAGAACTAAACTAAAAATAATACAAACACTTAAATTCTCAATCCAACTAACGTCGCGGAAACATAGACGATTAAAGCTACCGACGAACGAAGAATAGTTCGAAATGTGGTGCTATAGGAGACTGCTGCGCATCCCATGGACGGCGCGTCGAACTAATGTCTCCATTATAGAGGAACTCCACATCAACAAAAGATTGGTCGAAATAGTCATCCAGAGATATCTAGGATATGCGGGACATGTAGCAAGAAGAACTGACAGTATGGAAAGAATAATTGTGGAAGAAAAAGTAAAAGGAAAGCGCCCGCGAGAAAGATCGTCGACGCGCTGGATCGATCGAACTAAAAAACTAATCGAGTCTATCGTAGCAGCGCAAAATCGCAACAACTGGCGACGAATAGTCGCAAACACTGCAAATTGATAATTCACCGAATTAGAAAATATTGTATTATAAAATATTTATATAAAAATATATTTTTAATAATAAACTAATGTCAGAAAGCACATTAACTTTAAAAAGAGCCTACGATTTGGTTGTAGTAGGAGAGATGGCGCGAAGAAATATGAATAGACTCAACAGAAGCTGTTTTCAATGTGATGGAAAACATAATGCCAACTGTGCAGATTTAAGAATGTAGATTGCCGTTTTTGCAAAGTGAAAGGTCATATATCCGCATCATGCATGAAAAAGAAGCATGAAGAAAATAAACGTACGAATGGAGAGCGGACTAACGGAAACAAGAAATGCAATAACATGCAGGATCAAGAAAAAGAGAACGAAGAAGGCATACACACCCTGAATGCAATGCACGAAGTGCGGAAAAAGAACTCTGTTACTCCAACAGTACGACTAAATAACAAGATCGTGACGATGCTTGTAGATTCGGGAGCATCGTGTTTAATTGTAAGCGAAAAAACATGGGCACAAATAAAGGAATCATCAGAGCTGAAGATCGAAAACACAGTATTACGAACATGGTTGAAAGAACGATTGGAAGTACAAGGAATAGCGATAGTAAATGTTCAGACAGACCGAGTAACCTGCAATTTGCCGATTACCGTAGTAACAGGAAAATGGTGCGATTTAATGAGACGTAATTGGTTTGACAAATTGGACACACGGTGTAAATGTTGTTGAGCTTAATAAAGAAATATGTTGTAATGTAAATAAACTTATTGATCAATATCCAACTGTTTTTAGTAATGAACTTGGAGCACATACAGGTGAAAAGGTGCAAATACAGCTAAAAGACGACGCAAGATCCCAATTTAAAAAATTTAGAAATGTACCTTTCGCATTGTCAAGGAATTTGACAACATAACATAACATAACATAACATAAGTCAAGGAATTTATAAACTAGCCGAATATTCGGAATGGACAACACTATTGGTAGCTGTGCGGAAGAAGGATGGAACGTATCGATTGTGTGGCGATTACAAAAGTACAGTGAACAGCATGATTAACAAGAATACGTATCTATTGCCAACGTCAAACGAAATTTTCGCGAAAGTGGGAGAAGATGCGACAGTATTTTCGCGGTTAAATTTGTCGCAAGCTTATCAACAATTAGTGGTCGATGAAGAAACATCCAAAGTATTGACAATAAATACACACAAAGTACTATTTAACGTAACCCGGTTACTTTTTGGGGTGTAATTTGGTCCCCGATTTCACCTATGACAATTAGATCTCTTGGTAAATTGGTTTTCGGTAATTGTCCAGTTTTGCTAAATAAATAACATAAACTAACACAAACCTTTTAACCGATCTATGTTTTCTACCTTTTACTTACAGTTTTGCTAAACAAATAACATAAACTAACACTAACCTACAGTTTATATTATCGGGGGCAAAATTTCAGGAGATAAAATTACCATGGGATCTAATTAGCGGGGATTAAATTACCAAGGGACCAATTTACCGGAGCCAAATTACTGGGGATCAAATTACCGTATACGCAAGTTGCAGCCTGTTAAATTTTTCATCCAAAGTTCTTCTTATAATTTGTATTGTTTAAAAGATATAGGGATCGCAAGAATAAAAAAGTTGAAATTTTTAATTATTTCTTCTAATTTAATTCATAACTTAAAATCCGTTGATTGTAGACAATAAAGAATTATTATTTAGTTTATAAATAAGTAAATGCTCTTTAAAAAATCAGTAGTTTCGGTGCTATGACTGTTTAAAGACACAAATTTGAAAAAATAGTTTTAAAGAGTAAAAAAGTTTCTGCTTTATTTTAGAATAAGTTAAAATTATACGGAATTATGCAGTCGCAATGCGGAATTCCGGATTATAAGCGTGACTTGAGGAAGTGTCAATTTGCACAAAATATATTAATAAATACATAAACTTGTCCCTGAACCTAGTTGGTACTGGTAGTTGGAAGTGCAAAGGAATAAAACTTCCCATTACTTCAATTTTTTGCTATTTGTACCAATTGTTGCTAATAATATGTTGCTAATATTGCTAATATATATGCTGTTGTGTAATATGTTGCTATGTAAAAATTCGCCTGTGATATTTATGACAAAAAAATATCAAGATTCGGTTCCAAAAAACTTTACGGTTTTAAATAATTTTTCAACTTTATAAAAAATTTATTTTTGCTCGTCTTCTAAATTCCACCTATCAATGCAAATGCGATATTAGCAGCGCCATACGTTCGTTCTCTTAAATGTATTAATTTTATATTTCCAATCTTTAAATTAATTTTTAATTCAAAATCAAAATTATATCCAAAAAAAACGTCGCTCATCAAAAAAAATAATCTTCTTGATTAATCAAACACATAATAATCCAATAACTTACAAAATTAATCGTTTCAAACGTTTCCTGGTCACGTTCGACTATAAAATACTTCCAAACAATTTAAAAATAAATCACAATTTCAAAACTAAAATTCAAAAAGCTTCACGGAGCAAAAATTAATTAAACCGCTCCGGCCGCCATGTTTGACAAAAAAGCCTTGAATTGTCGTTGATTTGCCCCCACTTAGCAAATTCTTTAACGTTACAGCTTAATAATTAATATCAAAATTTTACTAAAATGCATAGGGTGGGTCCAAATCATTTTGAAACACCACAATGTATTGTCGTGTTTTGAAACGTTAAATCCTTTTTTTATTTATTTTGTAAATTATTTATTTGTATACAATATTATGTTGGTAACAAGATGAAAAGAAAAAGAGAAACAGACTGCAACCTGTGAGGTCAGACGCCGCTGTGCTTGGAGATCGGTGAGAGTGTTTATTCCCCGATATAATAATTTTGATTTTGGATGATTTTAATAATAAAATTTAATTAATTGATTAAAATGTTGTTTTTATTAAGTGGAAGTGATAATTAATGAAATTTTTGAAGAAATTTGATGTTTTTGGTGAATTGTAAATTATTTCAGTGTAATTTTGTGATCAGGTAGTCAGCTATTGACAATATCTGAAAATAAAATTAAAACTGAAATTTAAATTAAAACAAAAATTTTAAACGATAAAAATGAAAAAATTAATTTTTAACTTGTGATATATAATTAAATTCAATAATATTTTAGTGAACATAAAACATTGTATTAAAATAATATTTTGATGAAACCGTTAACCTACGTTAAAAGCTCAATAATAAAAACATTATTAAATATTGTTTAATAAACTTGTTCAATAAAAGATTATTGAATATTTAATTTAATAATAAAAATTAAACCATACGAAAATTTACATTTGAAATATTAAGAAAAGTCTCATGCTCACAAATATTTGCATCCCCTCCGCTCGAACTCACGAAAATTAATAAATTGTAATCATTTTGTATAAAATTTTTTTTTTAGAAAATTATACGGGGGGCATCGCAGTATATTATTAATATGGTTAAGGTTATTAACACTTGAAGTAATGTTTATGAATTAAATTTTATTTCAATTTCATGTAACATGTAAAAATTAATTTTATAAAAAAAAGTAAGAAGTATATTATTGCCTACTGGTAATTTCACACTTATTTTATAATTTTCTTATTAAGACATCTGACTATGTATCATGCGTTAACGTCAGCGTTTCAAACTAAGTTTCATATATCACTATATTTTGTTGTTGCTTAATCTGTCTATACGAGTGTCACATGCAGGGTGTCCCCGTGAGCGTGGAGAACCTTTGAGGTGATGATAAAGGACACTTTTCTAAGACAAATTTTCAAATAAAATTTTTGTTCACGTTCAAGACTCTTGGGGGAGTTCTAAAGCAATCCCCCTTTAAAGCAATTTTTTGAATTCTGATTTTAAACGACCGATATTATTGATTTTTTAGGCTTAATGGATTAGAACTTTTTTAAAGATCATTCGCTTATCTACAAATTAGGTTATAACCCCTTATCGTCTGGTATCAACAGATTTCGAGTTATGATTTTGGTCATATACATTTTTTTGGCAAACCAACCGTTTTCACAGAAATTCTGAAAATAATGAACAAGGTGAAGGTAAAAAAATAAATAATAAATTAATTAACAATATTAGAAATAAGGGGTTTGCAAGAAAAATAAAACTTGAATTTTTTTAACATTTTTTTCCTTAATTTAATTTATAACTCGAAATCCGCTGATTCTAGACGATAAGAGGTTCTAACCTAATTTGTAGATAAGCGAATGATCTTTAAAAAAGTTCTAATCTATTAAGCCTAAAAAATCAATAATATTGGAGCTGCTATGGCCGTTTGAAACCTAAAATTTATTTGAAAATTTGTCTTAGAAAAGTGTCCTTTATCACCACCTCAATCTTTCGACTTCAATACTGATTGCCTAATTTGTGAATTTTTAAATGCACCTTCATATTTCCCTTTTGGGAACTTTTATAGTCGCAAATATAGCAGGTAAACGATTTTTCGCCGGTATGAATTTTTAAGTGCTGCTTTAAACTAAACTTTTGAGAGCATCTATATCCACAAAATTCACACCCAAATGGTTTTTCTCCCCTATGCATTTGCAAATGCTTCTGCAAGTTACTTTTCCGTGAAAACTTACACTCGCAGATTTTACACGCAAATGGTTTTTCGCCAGAGTGAGTTATTGAATGCTGATTCAAAGCACTTTTTTGTGAAAATTTATAACCGCAAACTTCGCATGAAAATGGTTTTTCCCCTGTATGAGCTCGAACGTGCCGAGTTAAACGATACTTCATCGAACATTTGTAATCACAAATATAACAAGAAAACGGTTTTTCACCAGAATGTTTTCGTAAGTGTTCGGTTAAAGTATCCCTGAGCGCACATTTATAATCACAAAATTTGCACACAAATGGTTTTTCTCCGGTGTGTATTCTTAAATGTCTGGTTAAATCTCTCTTATGTGAACACTTGTAATTGCAAATTTCACAATAAAAAGGTTTTACACCCGTATGAATTCTTAAATGTTTAGATAAATCTCCCTTTCGAACACACTTATACTCACAAGCGTCACACGAAAACGGTTTCTCCCCCGTGTGAGTCCTTAAATGCACCCGTAGAGTTCCCTTCTCTGAACATTTATAGTTACAAAATTCACACACATATGGCAACTCTCCTGTATGGATTTTTAAATGCAGAGTCAGGCGATTCCTGCGTGAACTTCTATAGTCACAAATATTACACACGTAAGGCTTTTCCCCTGTATGAATTCTTAAATGAACCTTCAATGTTCCTTTTTGAGAACATCTATAGTCGCAAATTGAACATGCCAACATTTTCCCACATTGAAATTTCGAATGTTTTTGTAATTGTGATTCGCAAATAAATTTTTTGTTACAAATATTGCAAACAAAGTTCTCAAATTTCACATTCGGTTGAAATTCTTTAATCGTAACCTCCTCTTTAATGTCAATCGAATGGTGCAGTTCTTCTACCTTGATTTCTATGTTTTCCATTTTAATTTGATAATTACAAATATTGGAATAATCTATAATTGTTGGTCCAGTAAAAGTTAGTCCTAAATTTTTCAAATCTTCTCTTGCTAACTCTTGATCCATATCAAAAACTTCCTTTTTGGGGTTAACAGACGAACAAAACCAAAAATTTGTTTGAATCTAAATTATCTGTAGGCGTAACATCATAAACATTGAATGTCAATTTATTCTGAAATTGCAATGTTGCACATTTAACCACCACTACCAACATAAGTGGCCGTTCGTGCCGTTGTGCCCCTCCGTCATGGCACTGACAAGAAGAATTCAGTTTTGAGAGTTTTTATTTGTACGTAAAACAAAAATCACTGCAGACTCTCTATGTGTGGTAGGTCTAATAATTGAGTATCTGTTGAAATGTAAATGTAAAAAATGGTTCTATGACAGGTGACCATATGACAAGCGAACCCGCAACAAGTGAACGCACGACAACCGAACACATGGCGAGTGACCACGCTGACAAGTAACCATACTGACAAGTGAACACACGGATAAGTGACCACCCTGGCAAGTAAACACATATACAACTGAACCCACGGTCAACTGAACACACGCAATAAAATAAAATAGAACATAAAACTTAACCTATAACCTAATTTCGACTGTTCTTACTTATTTCGATAAAATTTAAGTATTATTAAAAATACATAATAAACTCATTAATAATTAATAAATTAATTTTGTAACTTGTGAAATATAATTAAATAATCTTGGAATAAACAAGTTAATTAAACGATTTTTAATAATGTTTTTATTAAGCTTTGTTAAAATATTCTGATGAAGACGTTCACCAACGTTAAAAGCTTAATAAAAACATTATTAAAAATCGTTTAATTAACTTGTTTATTCCAAGATTATTTAATTAAACTCATTAATAAACTATATTCTGTATTATAACTAAATAAACATTAAAAAAATATTTTTATTGCAGATTTGTCATTCGGAACAAGTATAATAAAATAAACAAATAAAATAATTAAGGTTATTATTTTGGCACCTCCATATTGCCAAGAAGTTCATCGTGTTATGGAAAATTGGGACTTTGCGGGTTTTAAATTTAAATATTGCGCGCGCGGGTTTAGTAAGTTGAAGAGATTATCGGTAGAGGTCGCTAGTAGGGAGCAGCAGTTGGTAACGATGGGGAAAAATAAAACGAGCATAAACGGGAGTATAAAAGGGAGCAGAGAGAGATGTAAAGCGTCAGTTCCAATAGTGCAAGCGAGGAAGAACAAGTCAAGGAGTAATGGTTAGGTAACGAAGCAACTTATTATAGTAGAAAATATTGTGTATCATATAGTGAATTTAGTAAATTGTAAATATTTGGAAAGCGTGTTGTTATTTATTCTCAGTATTTAAACGCATAAATAAGCTTGACCGCCACTGTGCTAACATCGCGGAATAACACATCGTTCAATTTGTTAGCACAGCAATATTTTTTACTTTTCTCATTACACAAAACAAACTGATATTCACACAAATAAAAATTTCACTAAGATTTACTGATGTCAAATATCGAAAAACTGTCAACACGTGCTAAATGATAAATGGGCTCAGTATGTATCGGGACCCTTAAATGTTAAATGTAAATAATAAATGTTAAATGTTAAATGTTGAGCATAAATCGACCATAAGACAATAATTATTAACTTAAGAATCACCAAAGATGTTACGCAAAAAGAAATCCATAATGTCCGTTTATCTCATACAGTACAGAGTTGACTCTATTCTTCTAAAGCAGACTTCGAAGCACGGCACCTGCTAGAAAGAATATCCCTGACCCGGGATTCGAATTCAATATTCTATTTTCTATTCAATATATCCAAAGTTCACACCCGGCAAAACAAACCAACTGACGTTGCTCAGTTAACTACGTATATTTATAGACTTTCACCACGTGGTTCAATTAATCTGTAAAAGCCCAATGTTAAAGTATCACAAATTATTATAAGAAAAAAATATATATCGGCGTGTAGTAGAAGAATAAATTCTAAGAAATGTAGCGTTTTTTGATGCTGGAGATAATGGCGAATTTAACCTAAAAAAATCCTAAATGTGAAAAAACGCATTTTTCGATACTAAAAATTTGATTCCATTATTAATTAATTTTGTAGTACAACTCATGAAGAAAACAATAAGCTATCGATTGTTACTCTAGGATCGTCCCTCGGGCAAGAGAAATTGATTTTCAAAACATTTCATTATTTCGAAAAAAGGAATATTTTCAGAATTTGTAAAAAAAATTTTTTTGGCTTGCTTTGGTCTACACTTTCAGCGATTAGCAAGCATCTAAATGTAATTTGTAAAAGATATCATGAAAAAAATAAGAAAAACTAGATTTTTAACGGTTTTTATCGAAAACTAACAAACTGATTTAAAAAATTATTCTGGTCGCATTCGTTCGATATTTTTAAAACCTAAAACTTTCCTATTTAACTATTTCCAATTAGAGTTGTAGTTTTTTCAATTTACAAAAAATCTTTTCATTTACGTTTAGGATTCTTTTAGGTTAGTTCACTATTACATTTCTACGAACAAAAACGCTATTTTTCATAGAATTTCTTGCTCTACACGCCCATATTTTTTGTATTAATAATAATTTGTAATTATTGCTGACAAATGGGCGGAGTTAACCATATGGAAACAACCAATGCAATATCTCTACACCAAAAGTTGATTGAAATGTAACTAGGTGACTACTACCCCCCTACTGACCATTGAAATCCACATTTTATTAAAATTTAAAAAATATACTTAAATTCTTATCAAAATATATTTATTTTGTACCGCAATATCCCCCAGTAAGAATACATTATTTCTCTTTTATTTGTTTTTATTTCTTTTATTTATAAAGTGTACCATAAAAAATTAAAATGGTTAAGGTTATTAACATGTGATAATATTGTGTAAAAATTAATTTTATTAAAAAATTAAAACAAAATAAAACATATTCATTTAAAGGGACTTCAGAAAAATCATCAATGCTTAGAAATGTTGTCTCTAGTTTTAGCAGAATTAGAATCATTATTACTGTTCTCTATTTGTTTCATATTATTTGCTTTGTTGTTGCACTTTTTGCTTTTGTTTTTCTTCTTTTTCTTTTTCATTAAATTTGCGTATTTTTTCTGTATAATTAATTTGGAAACACGTCTTTTCTTTAATAATTGTTTTGCTGCAATTTTTAACTGATCTATTGTATCAAGCTGGCACTTATTCACTTTCTCATTTTTGTTTGATTTATTTTTAATCGTTTCTGGTAGATTACTATTATTTCTTTTACTTGCTTTCTTTTTCTTTGTTTTTACTGATGAATTCTTTGCAGATATATTTATAGAATGGTCAAGTTCTTCAAGCTGAACTAATTTATTTATGCCATCTGTAGTGGGATCAGAACTATCGGGACACCTTTTTTTTATTTTTGTTATTTTGCTTACTAAAGCTTCACTCTCATTTGCCCGACGCTTTTTGCTTACGGTCTTGACTACACTTTCACCTTCTTTCCCTTCGATTTCAATGCTTGTTACATTTATGTTAATATTCACCAACGCATATTTAGATTCACTACTACCTGCATTTATAAGACATCGAATTGCTTCAATTATTGAATTTGATAATTTGCCATGATCTGGAACTTCCTTTTTACTCACAATTTTCTTAATACACAAAGTCGACTCACAAAGTGACTTTGCAGACATTTTTCTGTTATATTATTTATATTTTAAATCAGTAATTTAGATTTATTTCTCACCACCATCAGCCATCATGTTAAAAATTTTTATCTTATCTTATGGCAGTGTTGCCAATACTTCAGTATTAGACAGTATTAGCACAGTATAGACTTGGAGCAGAATTACAGGTGGCGCCGCAGTGTCGAAAAATAAAATAACTTGTATAGAATTGTAAGTGTTTGTATACAGATATACAAGATTTATATTTATTTATGCTTTTAAAAACAACGAACAAGATATTTTTGTATTGGGAAGTTTAAATATATATACAGGATGTCCAATATCAACGCCAAACATAGAGAATTAACATTGATTTTAATTGTTTTGTGGATTCCTGCTCGTCCGAAAATTTTTTTCGTATGTATGGAACGAGAAAATTATTGAGGATCTTATGATACCAAAATTAATTTTTTTTCATCGATATTATTTAATATAAAATTTTAATTTAAAAATTTAATGTTTTTAAAAACAAGTTACCATGTTTTCAAAAAAGTTGATTAAAGTTACATTTTTTAATAAATATCGATGAAAAATATTAATTTTAGTATCACAGGATGCACAATAATTTTCTCGTTCCATAGATAGCAAAAAAATTGGCGGAGGTCGAATTAGCGAGCAGAAATCTACAAAACAATTAAAATTAATGTTAATTCCTTATGTTCGACGTTGATAGTAAACACAATGTATATGTAAAAAAATTAACTCATCAAATGAGTCAATAAACTTAGAAAATCGAGAAAAAAATAAAAAGAACTTAAAAAACTTTGAGTATGGTTTGACAGACAGCGATTGCTAAAAATAAAGACATTTTTGGTGTTAAGGTTTATCGCATTTGGCCTTTGTTCCTATATTCTAACCGTGGCTAGCAGCTTCTATTAGGGATAACAGCCTTGGGACGAAGCAAATTTCAGGAGCTTCATAAGAGAAATTTTTGAATATTAATTTCCCGAAGCCATAGGCTGAGAGAGATTTGATAAATAATATTTCCCGAACGGCAAAAGCTCCGTGAAAATTAGTTTGCGATTATGTTTTCAATGTTGTAAAATGTTGTAAAATTTTTGACCAAACTGAATTTTCTGTTGAAAAAAGTAAGCACGGCCAACAAAACAATTTTTCTAATTTATTAGAACCTGTTAACCATTCAGTATTAAATTCCCTTTTTTTTTCTTTTATCCATGTATTTTAATATTAGTGAATTTGGACGAGGTTTCATTCCAGTATTTACAATATAAACTTTGTTATCATAGCTTAAAGAACTAAAATTATTTAAAAGTAGCCATGTTATAATATCATCGCAGCGTTTAATTTCTCCTAGTTGATCCATAATAACTAATAAAAGTATTTAAAAGTCACAACGATAAAAAGATAAAATTAGAAAAAACTAAACTAATACAGGTATAAGGGTGATAGGCTAGCCACTAGATATAATATTATGGGGAAATTTATTTCAAGCGTAAATGAAGTTCTTAAGCAAATTTTATTATTAAATAAATTTTGTTATATAAAAATTGGAAAAATACTAATTTAAAACTAAATAGCAAATCTAACAATTTGAGAGGAGGCTTATTAACCTCCGTTGCCTCCATTGACCGTTACTGTTTTAAACCGAAATAAGTATGAGGTACTGAAAGTATCATATTTTTTAATATAATTTCTGTGATTCATGTAGGTATTCCACAAATATATCTGTTAAGTCTTGACAAATGTATGATGTCATCAACAGCAATCCTTAAACCTGAATCTGAAGAAATAAATCTGGAAAACATGGATGGGATGGGCAGGGCCGTATTTAGACTAGATTTTCGGGGGGGGTTTTAAAAAAATTAAAAAATAAATTGCTAATTTATTAAAATACAAAGGATAAAAAATATTCAAAACAAAAAATAAAAAATATTTAAAAAATAAAAAAAACTACAATAAAAAACAAACATAAAATATAAAATTAAAAATAGAAGGAACTCAATAAATACGTAAATACCTAAATAAAAAAGTTTAAGTCTCAACTTAAACCGTCAGTCATGCTAAAATCGGCAAAATAAATGCAATTTAAAATTTAAAATCATCTTGCACTATGAAAATTTATCCTAAAACCAGGTCACTGGGGATTGGCATAGTTCTATGACTGGACATAAGAATAAGAGCTAGTCTTGTTAGCCTTTCTTATCCAGTAGAATTTCTTAAATAGCTTTTCCCTTTTTTGAGTGAAAAGAAACTTCTTCCCGGGGTGGCTGTTGTCACTAGCAGGGTACACAGTATTTGTAGAAGCTTATATATTGCCGTGTTACGAAAGGAGGATTTGAACGCCTCAGTCCCTCAGTTGTAATTTTTGAATTGATTTGAAACCTTTGGGCTCAATTGTTCAGTTGTAAGTTAAACCAACAGATTTGGATTAATCAATAAAATATTACGTTGAAAAGCTGTTTTTTAAAAAATATTATTAGTTAATCTAAATTTTTTGGTTTAGCCTGCAACTGAACAACCGAACCTTGGTGATTTTTTTAAATTTAAATTTTGTTATATTAATTTTTGAAATGTAATATTTGCAAAAAGGTGAGTAGAAAGAGATTTTTTTGCCAAGATGACGGAAACGACAAAAGCCTAGATTTTGCTCCGCCGATTTTTTGAGTATAATTTTGTGCAAGTAGTATTTTTGAAATTAAGATTTTATTTTTGAGTATGGTTATTGAAAAATTTTGTTTGAATGCTTTCAAACTTTTGGTCGAAAGTGACCGCAAGAAAGTTTAAATTTTGTGAGAAGATTATTTAATTAAAGTGATTATATTTTTTGAGCAATTTTTTTTTATTTGAGTTTGATATTCAGAGAAAATTTTGATTTTTGTGAACTTTATTGAAAGGGTGAAAATAATTTGTCGAGGGAGCGACAAATTTTGATTACAGATTGACTTTTGGGCGTTATCGCGGATAAAATTTTGTTTGTGCCATTTTAAAAGTTTTGTTTACCACGATATTTTTAATAACTTTAACCTTATTCATATTTTTATTTTAAACTCTCTTGTAAAAAACCGTTGTAGAAAACGAACCCCAAAATATAAAATAATTTATGGGTTTACTAATTTATTGCGGAAGTCTTATTTTAAGCTATGCTGCCCATGATGGTTATAAAATTTGTTTGCTTTAAAATTTTTGGTTCAAACAATTTATAGCAATTTAAAATTTTTACCATAATAGTAAGAATTAAGATAAAATACCTGATTTAATTTATTAGAAATATCTCTTTAGTTTTAATTTTTATTTAAACACTTCAAGTTTAATGTTTTTTTTATAGTTTTAAAGATTTTTTTTTCTGATTTTGTTACGATTTCAGTCGGACTTCTAGTACTTTATTTATTGATAAATAATTTCGGGAGGGGTTGTAACCCCTAACCCCCCCCCCCGTAAATACGGCCCTGGGGATGGGCTCAAAAGTTTTACAATATATTTCATGACCATAAAAATTGGTCTTGAACATCATAATGGTAACATCCAATAACATTCTATTTCATAATTTATATTTTACGTTAAGGCCTAGATACACATGCTATTAAAAGAGCATGCTATTTAATAGCATGCTTGTTGCAAAATACATTTGCTAATGAAATAGCATGCTTTCTCATAGCAGACTATCAGATAGCATGCTATCAAGTCTGACAGGAATACACACAACTTGGTCTCACTCTCGTGATTTGGTGTCCGAAGTTGGAACTCGCGCAGTCCTATATGCGCACCCAATATGGATCCGTTCTCACAGCTGTTTAATATTTACTTTTAATTTTAAATTAAAATCTTATATTATTATTTGATCTTCTTAAATTTTCACACGTATATATTTAGTATACTTTAGTTTGTTATTTTTTGCCGACAGTTGTAATGCTCTATAAACTTTATTGCTTAGTTCCTAATGGGCTTTAAAACGGCAGCCAGATTCCAGCCCGATCAAGCTTAGCGCTTCAAATGAGGAATCACACCTCAGTAAATCACAACGCCCGCCGCCCACATCAGATGAAGGAGATATACGGATCACCGTGGAACTCCATATCGCCAAGAAGTTCATCGTTCATCATCGCCAACCAGATTCTACCCCGCTTAAACTTTTAAATTTTCACCTACATATTTAAAATTTTTAAAAGTAATAGATGCACTTTAGTTTGTTATTTTACAAAAATAAAAATCGGGATTTGTATGGAAATTTCAAAATGCCACCTACAGCGTTTTACTCCTGTATAAAAAATTTTGATGTTACGTTTTGTGATCTGTTTCCCAAATTAGCAGTTCAAGCCGAAGTTGCACACAAAATAAAGGTAGAGCTTGAGAAAATCCCTTTTACTCCACTATGCAGTGAGACTTCTACAAATTACTTATTAAATTTATTTATTCGTGTCAGAATATTTTACACATTAAAATTTTTAAATAGGAATTTTAGAAATCAGCCACGTAAACATACAAAAATTATTAATGTGACGCATATGTAATTATTAATTTAATTTATTAAATTATTTTATTTCATAAATTATATTTATTAAATTAACTCGATGGTAGATGCCATTGCTTCTGTAAAGTGGTTTACTGCTTTTACTCCAAAAACATACACCGTTAAAGCAAATTGCTAGTATAATTCAGGATATCGTAAACCCTTTCCTTCAGATTTAGCTAACCATGCTTTCTCCTAAATTTAGTTTTCAGAAATCGATAAATTTCTCTTCCATTATTTCCAACTCCCTCTCTGGAGCCTGTCTAAGTCTTAACTTTTTTCTTTTCAAATTCTTAATATCGGCTTCCCGACTAATCTTCCTTGAAGTGGAAGATGATAAACTTGGAGTTCATCAACTGTTTGAATTATTTCTAAAACAAGTGAAATAACAGTTAACGAGTTGTAAATAAATTTGTAAATAAAATATACTTACAACTAGTGGTTTCTTTCAACAAATGTCCTTCGTCTTGTAGATCTTCATTCTCACGTGGCAAGTCTATCGATACACTTGGTACATTATTTTCTTTGTTGCACAACCAACCAATGCATCGTAACCCATAATAAGCCCTAAAAAATTGTTAGTCAGTTATAATTTGCTTTTTCAAACAAATAAAACTACTCACTTACTCGTACTCCACTAATGTTTTACTGTTCACACATCGATAATTAGATAAATCCATTAAACTACTCTCCATTCGCCTAAATTACTTGCAGTGTCTGAACGAGCCTTTATGATAATTAATAACTGTTAAAATTTCAAATAACTTTTATCAAAGTTATTTCAAAAATTTATAAACGAAATTTTAATAAGTTGAGAAAAGTATAAAAAGTTAGGTTACCGACAAGGTCATATTTTTATTAACCCTACATTGCCGTACATGTGAAATTTAAACATAATTATGTTATCTATAAGAGCGTAAAATATGGTTCACGTGCAGGGTTAATACTTGCGCATATAGGTATGCGCGAGTTCACTTTGCGGACACCAACTTCAAAGGTGCCGACACGAAGTGAAACTACTTATTCTAGTATATATAGTTATTATACTATGGTGAAACTACTTATTCTAGTATATATAGTTATTATACTATGGTTAGGCTTGTAGTACCTACGCGCTAACAAACCTAACCATGGAAGTTTCACTACAAAATCAAATAAATATTGTATTATTATTACTGGCTACACAGTGTGTAATTAGACTGCAATAAACCTGAAGAAAGAGAAACAGGAAAATTTGGGTGAAAAATTGGCTTAGTAGAAGGCAAACTGTTTGCTTACAGAAATGAAAAATGAAGATAGATGCATTTTGTTTTTCTATATTCCACAGTGTCACCCAGAAGGAATGCATTTCCTCAAACCACGGTATTGTGGGTTTATATATTTGAGCTTCATCAGCTTAAGAACGGATTGAGTCTTTTATTTTTTTTTAATTCGTGATGATACACCAATCGCAGATCTTTTATTTTGGCTTTTATTATTTTCATAGTTATATTTTCGTCACCTATAAACACGAATAATTCTTTGTAATCATTTTCACGTGCAAGTTTATTCTTGTACAAAGAAGAACCTATGTTCCACAAACACTCGTACTGTCGGTAGTCAATTATAATATTTAAAGTTTTGCTGTCACCCTATCGAGACATTTTGACACATTGACAAAGTTGATAGTATGCTACGTACTAGCATGCTATCTATGTAAGCGTTCACACATGCTTTTTCCACATCTCCCCGCCACCCCGGTCTTGATATAGCAGGATAAAAATCAAATTCCTTGCGATTTAGTAGCATACTTTTTAGTAGCAAGCTTTTTAATAGCAAGGCTGTATACACATGCTACTAAAAGCCATTTGCTACCTAGTAGCATGCTTTCATGCTACTAAGTAGCATGTCTATTCCCTGCTTTACCGAACTGACTAGACAAGATAGAAGAGGCAGAAGCAGACTGCAGTTGAAAACGTACGAAATAGTTTCGACCAATCTGCGCTTGAATGTGCCAAAGTGACTGGTCACAGCTTATTCCTTAGTAGTTATTACTAATTCAAAAATTTGTTAACCTTTGACCCAAAATTCTTACAAAATAAAGCTGTTATTCACATAATAAGATTAGTCAGAAAAATTCTAAAGTTACATATCATCATGAATAAAAACTATAGAATTTAAAATGCATTTAAAAACAATCTGCCTAGTTAAAATTAAATTTTCTGACATTAATAATACTAATATAAGTAAATCATTTATTAAAGGTAAATATATATTACTTTTGTTTACAATTAGACAGGTAATAGGTGAAAACATTGCAATAATTATACAGTAATCTTCAGAATAATACTTAGATTTACTATGGAAAATCTACTAAACGTTGTGATTTGTTTATACTTAATTCGTTATCAAAATTCAGAATTATAACAATAATTTAAAAAAATGTACTTAAATACTTAATAATAAATAATTATTGAATGCAAATTTATTAAAAGTGTCATATTCGTACAAATTTATTACCTACTGAATTTCAGCTATTTCTCTGTTAATTAAAACATTTTTCCAATCTGAAGATAAATCATCCAAGTGGTTATCAAAATCTATTAATCCTTTGTAGGATTTTTGCTCCAGCAATGAAGTGCAAACATCGAGTGTGTGGATTGGATTCAAAACAATTCGACTGCTATCAATCACTTTATATTTACCATCATTATATTGGGCTACCTTGAGCGCAATATTGTCCATCGACGAGTTTAGTTTTTGATTATCCACCTTAAAATTAAAAGTTTAATATTTCAATTGGCTAACGAGATTATTGACATCTTACCATAACAATGCAGGAAGGATTAAAATTTTCTGCTATTTTTTCTGGAATCCGATGATTAAATTTGTCCAACGAAACATCTCTTAAATTTTCGTTAGCCGTATAATAACCAGAAATTATTAAATCTTGAGATGATGCAATTTGATCGATCTGCAATGAAAGCAATTATAATAACTATTGCAAAACTTTCTTTTATTTTACCTGTGTTAACGCAATTTCTGCCATGGGTGTCAAGTTCAGCCCGGCATGAAACAGCGGAATAGCATCCACAAATTCGATACTTTTACTGCTGGCCGACGAATTAGCCTTAGACAGCAAAACTCCATTTATTGCACAATGGGGATATTTAGCAGCGTGTAAAATTATTTTACAATATGCCCTACACGAAAAAATTACTTCCGACATTTTATAAATTATATCAGTTATACGTAAAGTTAAATATATGTTACAATATAATATGGAACTCGAACCACAGATAAAATACAGTAAAAACTTATAACTAAAATTGTCTACACTTTAACTTTTGCTTCTTAAAACTTACAAAATGCGAATTGAAATGTTTTCGATGTCAAATTTTTAATGTCAAGTTGTTACATACGTCAAAACCAAACATGTGATCTAATTTTAGGTGTGTTCTACAATTATAGGATGCGTTCTTTTGTTCATTTCGGTTGCTCTAATGAAAAATAAATAATTAGTAATTTCCATGAAGTTGAACGCTACAGGACATAATTAACATAACCTTACAAATATTTATTATAAGTTCTAAAATTATGAAGGAAGAAGTTGCAAGCTGTCAAGATATTTAAAGAGGAAACGAAAAACGTGGAATGCAAGCTGGAAAATATGCTCGATTCAAATAAATTTAAAGCAGAGAATATAATTCTAGAAGAATTACCGGTAAGTAAACCTAATTTGTTGGACAACTCCATCGGATATAGAATTATTTGTATGTGTTGTTTTCAGTTTGAAATTTTTCAGTAACTCGCAATTGAAATTACATGCAAGAAACCGTAAACTGATACAAAGTTATAGGCGTGAAGCTTATGATGTGAATTATTCTAAGATGTGGAAGTTTCATGTAAAACTTCATAGCGATGATAAATAATCATTTGGGTGTACAATTTGTGATAAGTATTTTAAGTGATTATAAGTCCTTCTATCTGAGAACGCACACTGGTGAAAGACCATTTCAATGTGATATTTGCAATTAGCTTATAAAATTGCTAGGAAAGATAAGTTAAAACATCATTTAAAGACCCATACAGGCGATAAACCATTTACGTAAAACTAAATGAACTTTCAAAAATCATTTAAAAATACATTCCGATAGCAATGAAGAAGCTGGTTGTACGATAAGACGTTTTCGAGTATAAATGAACAGTAAATAAATAAATTTTTGCTCTGGTCGATGAAGAGAGTCTAGAAGGAAATGCCGAGTTCCCACTTTTTAACTTTATGACTGTCTTTGGACTAATCAGGAGGTGGAGGTAATATACTCAAAGTTACAGGACCCAGTAAGTAGAGTTTTTTCCTAAAAACCCAAAAGTTTTTGCTCATTACTTGACCGTTTGTTTACAAAAAAAATTTTTTAGAAAGAAGTTGATGAGCATTAATTTCTTTTAAAATAAAGATATTCAATATTTTATCTTAAATTAAACAAAAATTAGAGCAATTTTAAAATTTCAAAATATACTCGTACATTTTTTCATTAAATCATGGGTATTATACTTAAGGGGTTTTTTTATTGTCACCAACCTCAAAACAGTGTGAACTCAGAATTAATTTCTGGAAAACTACATAATATGCGATTTTATTTATTTTTAGGTACTTATTAATATATATGTAAGTTGGATATGATTGATTATGAAGAGCAGACAATCAAGAAGACTGGAAAAATTTAGGGGAGGCTTATATCTGACGATGGATGTTTTACTAGATGACAATGATTAATATAAGTCTTCATAAATATAAAATACTAGCTGACCCGACAGACGTTGTCCTGTCTTAGACCTGGAATAAATAATTTAAAAAAATATATTGAAATCAAATTATTTATTGTAATGCTTTTTGATACACAACATTGTTAGTTTTGTTTTCTGGTGCTTAAATAAATAATGATGATGGTTTTCCGACATGGGACCAGACCACATACAATTGGCCATGTGAAAAATATGGATTTTTAAGATTGATGCCACAAACACTTAAAAACACGCACAATATAAAACACTATGTGATGGCCTTAAAACATTTTCAAAATTTTGCATAGTTTACGCGCTAGCGCCGCAACCAAGTCAAAATTTTCAATATTTTTCTATCGGTCGAAGCGGACTCATTTACCATCCGATTCTTAATTTCAAAATGGCATTGCAAGTGTATTGCGATTCTCTACAAAATCGATGTGATAAACTTTTTTCTCATCTTCAACCGCAAAATGCAAAACAAAATTTAAAAAACTTTCAAGGGTGTATTTTTTTCAAAAAAAAAAAAAATTGGAAAATATAGGAAATTTTATTACGGAATCGCATGCCCTTCCAACTTTCAAGTATTTTCGAGCAAAATTTTTTTATAAATTTACGCCTCCTTCGATTAAAAATTTTACTTCAAAGAATTGATTTTTCACAAAACGCACGCTTAAGCTGTCGTGTCTCGTCGTCCAACTGTAGTGAAAAAGGTAAATAGAAAAATTTTCACTCACAACTCTTACCAAGGATCTGCCATCCTCGTTCCAATCGTCCCTGCCGAATTTTCCAATTTTCTGCGAAATGTTCTGAAGTTTTCTTTTAAATTAAAAATTAATGCGCCCCTTTTTAAAAAAAACACACAAATACAAAATAGAAACGGTCAATTATATTACTATTCCCCCAAACTAAAACAAAATTCATACAAAAATTAAAAATATATGCAGTCTCCCCGGATACACTTGACATAACATAACTTAACAATTTCTGCTGATAAAGGACACTTTTCTAAGAAACATTTTTAACAAAATTTTTTTTCTAAATTCAAGCCTTCGAGAGTTAGGCCTCTTAAAGAATTTCTTTAATTTCCACTTTCACGTGGACATCGCCTGGAAAATATTGATTTTTGAATAAAAATAGATTAGTGCATTTTTAAAAATGTTTTAGTAAAAATGGATTAGTGCTTTTTTAAAGAGCGTGAAATAATCTACAAACTAGATTCAACCATTTTTTGTCTAAAATCAACGGCTTTCGAGTTATGAATAAAAGTAGGTAAAAAAATTTTGAAAAATTTGAGCTTTTTTATTTTGTTTTTTTTTTCAAAACTCTGTATCTCTTAAACGAAACATTTTACAAAAATTTTGACACACCATTCCGGATAGAAATTTTAACGGACTACAGCTTGTGTCTAGTAAAAATTTTTGAAAAACCAATCCATTTTACACAACATCAGAAAATAAAAAACAAGGTAGCTATAAAACAAAAAATTCAATTCACAAAATTTTTATTTTTATTAAAAAATTATTTTATTAATTAAGCTATTACATTATTTAAGTAAATCTTCAAAATAGCTACCCTCATTTTCAATACACAATCGTGATATTGCTTTAAAAAATGTATTAATTAATAACATAATTTTTCAATAAAATTAATTGATTTAATTTTTTGTTTTGTAGCTGCCTTGTTTACTATTTTCTGATTCTGACTAAAAGGGATTGGTTTTTAAAAAATATTACTAGACAGAAATTGTAGTCCGTTAAATTTCCTATCCGGAATAGGACGTCAGAATTTTTGTAATATAAAAAGTTTCATTTAAAAGATCCAAGAGTTTTGAAAAAAACCAAAATAAAAAAATCTCGAATTTTTCGAGATAATTTCGAAAAAAACTCGATAGCTGTTAATTTTAGACAAAAGATTTAAATTTAGTTTGTAGGATTATTTCACGCTCTTTGAAAAAGTACTGATCCATTTTTACTCAAAAATCAATATTTTCTAGGCTATGGCCACATGAAGATGGAAATAAAAAAAATGCTTTAAAGAAGTTTATAACTCTCGAAGGCTTAAATTTCTAAAAACAAAATTGTTAAAAATGATTCTTCGAAAACAGGGACACCCTGTATAAACAGAAAGAAACTTTAGAGTAAACAAAAAACAAAAGTAATTTATATATTTATTTTCCTATTACTTTTTCTTTAACAAATTGATTAATATAATATCGTTCGTATTTAAGTTGTTAAATAAGTCATTTTCTATATATAAAATACTGATATAATTTAATTTGCTCTATCCCAAAAAAGATCAAAATAAAAATTGCCGCCCCCAAAAGACTTGCTCTCCGGGGTTACAGCCCATTTAGCCCTGTGGTTAGGGTCGCCCCGATGAAATAGGTCAAGTCGTTCTCAAGTTATGGCGTGACCAAGGGAAATAGGTATTTATTTTTATATATTGTGGTGTTTCAAAGTAATTCGGACCCACCCTATGCATTTTATTAAAATTATTGTATTGATGGTTATAAATGGAGTATATTAATTTTTGAAGGAAAGTTGAATGATTTTGAAATATAATTTGAACGGAAGCTATCGATGATAATTGTAATAAGATAAAGCAGATAATAGAGCAAGAAGAAAGAAGAAAACAATAATTAAAAATATAAGTAAATTAAAAATTTTATATTAATAAGTTGAAAATTGGTTATAGGAACTTTAAAATTTGGATTGATAAGCGGACGACTGCGATAGTGGTATCGTAAATTTTTAACTTTACCATTTTAAAATTTTATTGTAACGAAATTAAAATTTAAAGTAATACCTTACAAATTTCTTACCTCTAATTTAGTTCGGTTGAAGAACATGCATTTTATTAGAGGATGAGACTCAATTACTTTAGTTATCTTAATTTTTAATAAAAACGAATGATTATGTGTTATGTGTCAATAGGCCGCCTGTGCCAGCTAGTTGAAGTAACTTAATTATTTTTTACTTTTTAATGCATTTTTTTCACAGTAGTTTTTTTTTGAAGTCGGTTTTATTTATTTTTTTAAATTTTTTATTTCATGCTTTTTAGTGCATGTTGCGTTCCGTAACTATTTATCGAAAGCGAGTATGGGTAGAATTTTATTTATTGTTGTTTATTTGATGTCCAATAAAACAATAAAGTCGAACAACGGAGTGTATTGAATATGGTTCAATCTTGAATCATATAGAACAACAGACTTAAGCTAGTTTTAACATGAGCTTTTATAATAAGTTACAACTGTTGACAATGTGCATTTTGGTAGTGAAATTATACAAATGTATTTAAATATTAAGATTATACAAATGCAGTTAGATATTAAAGACGATATATTTGTAATTAATAGATAAGTGGTTTAAGTAGTGTAACTCGATATTAATCATATCAAATTTATTAGCATAAACCAAAAAATGCACAAACACTTTTTCGAAACTAAAATGTTTAAGATATCTTAATATATTATGTGATTATATATTGTGATAACTTAAACATTTTAGTTTCGAAAAAGTGTTTGTGCATTTTTTGGTTTATGCTAAAAAATTTGACATGATCGATATATTTTTTGTGCAATAAAATTGTAATTCTAAATTAAAGTTTTTTTTGTAAAATGATGGAAGGGGCCCGTGTGGTCTGATTGTACCAGGGTCCGGTTTTGACTTGCTACTTTCCTGAGCAATCGTGACGAGTAGGTTTATGATTAATCAATTACAATTTTTTCCATTGAATTTTGAGTTTTTATACACATTTTCAAGTACCACTTGAAGTCTTTGATAGTAATTTTTATCTTGTGATAGAACATTTAGGCGCACTTTATTATTATTGCGTTAGCAAATGTCAGTTAATACTACTAATAATAGCAATAATTAGAAAATAGCAATTCAATTCAATTTATTAAATCAAATTGCATACATACCTACTTATAAATAGATAAGTCAAAAGATATAACTCAGAAAGAGAACTGTAAAGCCCAAAACTAAAACTTAAGTCAAAATTTTATTTTGAAATTTACTTTACTAAAAACATTTTTTAAGTTGATATATCATCACCTGCAAGTTTTAAGCCGGTGACCTGTTACGTCACTCAATTGGTCGCTCCATCTCTTTTTGGAGTGGCCCACACTTCTACTGCCTCTCGGTATGTACTGGAGCATTTGCTTTGGTAAACGAGTCTGGTCCATTATGTCTACCTATATGTCCTTTCCGTTCTGCTCTATAATCTTTTATATTCTTGTTGATACTGCAAATGTTCAATTTCTTTCTTGTGTCCGTATTTATTTTTTGGTCTACTTTTTGGCATTCCACCACTAAACGCAAAAAACTTATATCGGTACTCTGGATTCGTCTTTCATTTTCCTTAATACTAAGATTTAAAAAAAACTTCACAGACAGACTTTTATATTGTAGTGCTTACCTACTCTTTATTAACTCTATCTCTTTTATGAGTCAAGGCGTTCTTCAAAAGCAAATGGTTATAAGTAAGACAATAAAACAATTGACGATATAAAAATGGTATTTATTTTTCAACCTGGGTAAATAAACAATAAATAGCAAACAGAATCCGCGCAACTTGTAGGCCAGCACGGATTCGATTAACTAAAAACTTTTTCTTGTTCGGGATCTCTTCTTCACTTATCTCTAATGATCGTATGCACCTGCTTTTTGGTAATGATTATGTTCAGCTTTCGTACTTATGTAGACTCGCCGGCTTCTCACATTGATAAACGCGTGGCGGAGATGATTTCCAAACTTGGAAATATCGAACCTCTAAACCACACTAATTTATTATTTCATAAAATTTTTATATTTTATTTATTTTATAATTTATTATTGTTGGGCTTTATTCTCAAACAATCCAAACACATTAACAAAATTCCCGACACGCGTTTAATTTAAATAAATTAACTCGACTTGCGCAGACGACTCTCTAAGAATATTAACTGTCGATGCTGGCCGTTATTAATTTCTACATCCCCACCATTTCTGATGTATTATCCCTTTTCATTGGTTCTTTCACGATTCTTTTATTTCGAATTTGATCTAAATTTATATTTGCATTAATTTTCTAAATCAATGTTAGTGCATGTTGGCTGTGCTTGTTTTTTGAAGTCGGTTTTATTTAAAAAAAAAAAAAAACTTTTTAATATAGCTGCGCGCCCAGTAACGGATAATTTTTGAAGCTTGGTCAGTAATATACTATTGTTGCCCACTTTGCTACCTTTTTGTTGTCCTGGACAACAAATGGCTACTTTAGACTCGCAAATCAGGGTCTAAATTGAGTATTTTATCCCCGCTATTGCAACAAATATTTTTTAGATACGAAAGCCTTTTTTTGTTTGGTTTCTCAATTTAAATGGTAGTGTTCGAAAATCGTATATAAACTGGTACAAACTCAATAACTGTAGCAAATTGACCGCTTTTAGAATAATTATATTATTGTTATAATACTTAATGCAATTCCTTTATATTTTTTTAACCTTTTTTTATCCAAGGAAGGAGGAAACCTTCAAAAGACACCACCCCAATTTGAGGTGATAGTGTGAGATTTACTCACTAAAACCTCCCCCGTGCCTTGATGACAGCGGGAACCACCTTCCGGTATTACTTCTGCTGTCATAATATTTTTTTAACCTAACCAATCTAACCTGACCCAATATTTTATTTGATATCTCAAATTACCGATTTTGTTTGAATTTTATTTGCTTGGTCCTATTACATTGTATTCATAATTTTTTTTGAGTCATTTTGAGTTAACATGTTTTCAAGAGTCATAGAAAGAAGTTGTTTAGTAGCAGAAAGAGTTAGTAAAATTATTCATGTTTTTGCGAACCTCTGTATTGCAGTAGTATTTTTTTTATTTATTCGCAAAATTAAAAAGAACCCTTTACTACATTTTAAAAAATTTACCTCGACTAGCTCTGGCATGCGGGAGCAAGAAAACTCTTTTCGGGGGTAGGTTCTGTGTTCCTTAAAAATTTAATGTCACTACCAGAATTCGATTTTAAATTATTTCTAATCGAATTATTTGAAACTTCAAAAATTTTTATACTTGGTCGAGGGTGGAACTTAAATGTAGTTTTATAATATTAAATTTTTCAAATAACATAAAATCAATTCTAAAATTGTAATTTCATTCAAATAAAATTGTTCATACAAAAAATAAATCACTTTTTAATAATCAAAAATTTCCAACTTACAAAAAACAATTCAAATCATAATATTCAAATTCAAATCACGGTTTTATAACTATTTTTTTCAAATCATTTTCAAAATTTACAGAGCCAAAAATTTACTCAACCGCTCCGGCGATCATTTTTGGCAAAAAATCCCCCACTCTTCCAAAAAAACTTCCGCCAACCATACATTTACAAAATTTACTCAGCAAATACAAATTTAAAATTACAAACAAATTTACAATTAATAACGGGGGGGGGGTCAAAAAAGGGTTTACCTGGGAGTACAAATCAAACGAGACTATAATAGAGATGAGGAGTTAAGAAGAAGAGTGCAATTAGATAACAGGACATACTATGCTAAGTAGGTGATGTTAAAGGATAAAAACTGACTATTGCAACAAAATAAAAATTTAAAGACGATGATAAGGCCGGTAATCACTTACGCAGCGGAAACACTCTGTTTGTCGCAATACGATGCGGAATTATTAAGAAAACTGGAGAGAAAAATATTGAGACCAATTTTGGGACCAATGATGGAAGATGGAGAAAAGAAAAAATTGAGAGATCTTGCAAGAATATGATGGAAAGGACATAGTGAAATTTATGAAGTCCCAGAGAGTGAGATGGCTGGGTCATGTCATGCGAGGTGATGGGGAAGCAGTTAAGAGAATTACACTATGGAGTCTCACATAGGACAGAACGAGAGGCAGGCCAAGAGTGAGATGGTGGGATCAGGTAACCAGCTACCTGGAAATGATGAAGGGTAATATTGTAGGGCGAAGTGTGGTGATAAACAGGGATGGAGAGTGATTGAGGGTGAAGCGTCGAGTTATCTCATATTATAGATTAGATAATACATATAATTAAAAAGACTGGAATTTATATATATAATGTACATAAATGGGGCCTAATCCTCTACGTTAAACGAATTTGTGAATTGCAGAGAGAGATATTAATATATATTAATATTAATATATTATATTATATTAATATATTCACAATAAATGTAAAACTTTAAATAATAACAATAATAGTTGTAATTCTTAGCATTCTAATAAATAAATTTAAGATTAAATTTAAGAATATTTTAAAAAGATTACATAGTGGAAAATAATTTCCATATTAACTTTGCTTCTTATTCTTCGGTATTCTTTGTCCATTCTTTTAGAGAAAAATTTTTAGTATTTAGACTCCATAGCTGGTCATACCGAATTGGAATATCATGCCGATATTAAATTTAAATTAAATATAATTTAAAATTGAATTTTTGATTCTAACTCGCACCTACTTCCAAAATTAACCTCCTATAAGAAACATATTCTGGCAACAAAACGATGTTCTTCATGAAACTTATTTTTCAAATGTACGATAATGTTGCTAAAATACCTAGCGTCAAAATTTTAAGAGTTTTGACTTCGACAAATAAAAAAAAATTCTAAGATCTCGTTAATAATAAATATCTCCAAATATACTTCTGATTTCAAATTAAAATGTTTACAGTTCAGTACCCATGCTACCCTTTCCTACAAGATCGAGCATATTTCAAAACAGTTGTTTATTGAATTTTATTACTTTTTATTGTCGTTGATTGTAAGGTATTTTGAACTCACAATTCAAGTGTATGAAAAGGTAATTTATAAAGATAAAAATTATCAATCAATTTAATTGATTAAAATATTATATATTATAAAGACTATTTTTTTGTTATTAAATAATTATAAATCGACAAACATGAAAGTACTTATCACTATTGTTGTTGTGTTGGCAACTATTTCCATCGTATATGGAGTTGGAAGTAAGATTTTATTAAACTATATTTATATTAAGATACTTTTCTTCGGATTGTGGATAAAATATGTTATTTATAACTTTTATAATGTTTTTATTTGCTGTAGGTCTCGACGAACCGTGCAGGGGATTCTTAGGACTTCCAGTTTTCACATCAGTGTGCAAAACAAGTTGTGGAATTGTTGGAAACATCCCCACTTTAAGCTGTGACGTCGGTTTAATTTGCTGCTTTCTTGGAAGAAACCAACCAGAAGCAGTGCAAATGTAATTTTTGTTAGAATAATAATTATATTCAATTTAATAAATGTACATACTTGTTGAATAAATCTTTTCTAATCATTATAAATTATTAGTAATTTCTGTTACTATTCACTATTATGTTCTTTTACAAATATGTATTGCTCTGTCCTCCCCTATTACTTATTGTTCCTTGTTGTCGGACTCAATCACAGAGGATGTTTATGGGGAACACAATTTTTTTATTAACAAAAAGTATAAATGAACAAAACGAAATCAACTTACACAAATTAACAAATTAACATGTTGGTATAATGTTCGTGGTCGTGCGTGTACTTAATTCTAGTGAACAGTAACACAACAATTAAACAATAAAAAAAAACACAACAAAGGATAAAAAAATGAAAATGGTAGAGTCTGGGTTTAATATAATTTATAAATTTTGGGTACGACCTTATTTTTTTCTTCAACCCTCGTGGTACGTGGTTGCACTATTTTGGGACGAGCGCGGTCTAACAGTGTGAGCTTCCACCCACACGAATCTCTCTCGGTGGTTTAGAGAACACACTGGTTCTTCTTGTACAGTAGCACAACTAGCTTGGTTACTTCTCGGATTTCCGAAATTGTGTCACCTTATTGCAGTTCTTTCTTTCTTTAAGAGCCTTTAGTAATCCAGTGTTGAACAAAGGTCTCCCCTTTCTGTCTCCATCTCTTACGGTCCGTAGTTAGTCTCATTCAGGAGAACCCGGCAACCCTCTTTAAGTCATCTGACCATTGCATCTGTGGACGTTCTCTTTCTCTTTTATCTGTCCATGGTCTCCATTGTTGAACTTCTCAGTTCTAACCCCCGTCCGTCGTTCTCATTACATGTTCAGCCCACTTCCATTTCACCGATGCAGTAATGTTCTATTACATCTATTAATTTTGTTTTTACTCTAATGTGTTCATTTCGTATTTTGTTTCGTAGCTTTATGTGTAGCATTTGTCTTTCCATAGCCCGTCGTGTCTTGACTAACTTGTCGACGATATTCTGTGTAAGGGTCCAGGTCTGGGCGCCGTATGTTAGAATAGGTAGCATGCATTGATTGTATACATTTCGTTGTAAGATCAAAGATATCTTGCTGTTTTTTAGTATTTGGTTTTGTTTCCCGCATTTTATCATTTGATCCAAATATATGTATTCTTTCACGTTTTCTAGTTCATTGTTGTTTACGACTATCTTTCGGTTGTCATCTTGGTTGGTCATTATCTTTGTCTTATGTAAGTTCATATTTAAACCTACTTTTTGTGAGTGAGTATCCAAATCGTGTATCATCTCCTGTATCTCGTCAAAGCTGCCGGCTATTAGTACCACATCGTCTGCGTATCTCAGGTGACTCAGCCTTTTCCCATTTATATTGATTCCTTTCTGTTCCCAGCTTACTTTTTTGAACACATCTTCTAGTGTTGTTATAAACAATCTAGGACTCATGCTGTCTCTCTGTCTCACCCCTCGTCTAATTTGAACGGGTTGGGTGTTTTCATCTAGCTGGATTGCCATTCGGGCGTTGTCATATATGTACTGAACTATCTGTGCATATCTGTGGTCTACATATATTCTGCTATTTTAAAGTGCCTTTAATTCTGCCCACAGTTCAATACTATCAAAGACCTTGCGGAAGTCTATGAAGGCTAGATATATTAAGAATCTGTATTTTGTTGATTTTTCTATTAATGTCCTGATTGTGAGTAGATGATCGCATGTACTAAAACCCTTTCGGAACCCATGCTTGTTCTACGGATTGATAAAATTCAAGTTTGTTTTTAAGCCTATTTATTATGATTTTTTTCAATGTTTTATATAGGGAAATGTTGTCAGGGTTAGCCCGTCGTCTAGGTCGGCCCACTGCGATTTTTCAGTGTAGATCACTGAAACCACCTATGTGCGAGTGTGGCACAAAACATCCTTCAATGACAACGAACTTTTCGTGCCATTACTGATTTTGGAGTGTAATGTTGAAACGTGTTGTGCACTCATTCACTGAACCAAGACAAAAAAAGTTTTCCAGCAGCTACAAATAGAGCATAAAAACTTGGAAGAAAAACATTAATTCGTTAAGATAAGCATCTAAAATGTGTTATGTGAGGGAAACATTCAATTTCGCTACTTGTTTGGATGTAGTGTGACGCGATGTGGTGATGGAACTTGTTGTCAAGGTTGGACCGTTGCAAAAAAAACCACGTTGGTAATTGCAACATCAGCTTGGAAGCGAATGCTTTGTCGCCTGAACTCTATTGCATGCATTAAATGCAAAAAAAACGCATTTGAAAAGTGCCAAAACGGCAAGGAGTTAATTTATTTGCAAAAACGGTGATTCGGAATTATGTGTCATGTAAATCGGTTCTCTGTGATATTATATTGTAAAGTTTCAACCAATCGAATAAAAATAAAATGAATTTAGTTTATTATTTCATCCAGTTAATTTTTTTGCATGAATTTGGCAATTTTCAACGGTGGGCCAACCTAGACAGCAAGGGCCAACTTTGACAGCATTTTTTTTTAATTCTTGCATAAGTTCTCTATTTTTTACCCAATCAATTTGCGATTGCCTCGAAAGTAGCTTTATTCCTAGATCTTTCTGATCATGTGCTTAAATTAACAAAATTCTTTCTTACACGGAAGTTATGGGCAAAAGTTAAAAGAGTGGCAAATCCTGACGACATTCCCCTAGTTGTGATAATAGTGATATTATTAGTTATATAATTAGTTATATAATTATTATAGATATTATAGTTAGTGAGATTATTGCACTTACGTCCGATTTATTTATCGCCGAAAAATATGTCGACCGTTCCGCTCATACGGATGTTTACGACTTGTCCTTCCGTCCATTATTATTTTTCCTCATCCCCCTTGGAGATCCATTTTAGCCTGCTCTTTTTTTTCAATTTATAAAAATTTTTTAAAAGCTTGATCCTATCTAGATCATTATTTCATTTTGATTGTACCAATAAAATATAAACCCGGACAAATTTGGAGTCCTTAAAACTTAAAATTAGGAACATGATAACTTAAATTATTTACACAAGATTTAAAATTAAGTCAACGATGACAATTTGTTGCTTGATCGCCAGTATCCTATGAACAGTTGTAGGATCATAGAAATTTCTCTCACCAAGAATTCTCTTTTTTGACCGCGGTAGACATCGCAGTATATATTGCCATGTTTGTTTTATTTTGAGTAATTAATGTAACAAAATATTTAATACAATAACATTAATAACAGTAACAGAAATCAGAAATATAAATTATTACATAGTAACTACAGTGCCGTATTAAGAGAGCGGCAAGGGGACTATAGCCCTGGGCTACCGCATTTTAGGGGTCTCAAAAAATTAAAGCAATAAAATTTAAATCATCAAAGTTGTAGCTCAGATTAAATAAATTAATTAAAATTAATTGTAAGTTATGTAAAAAAATCGACAAAACTGATTCTAACCATAATAGTGGTTGGAGGTAGTAAAATTCGTTAGGTTTTAAAATTCAGGTAATTGTTTTTCTATTTAACAGGTATATAATACTTCCATAAAGTAGGAATTTCCAAAACGTAGGAAATTCTAAAATTAAAAATGTTTTATTTGAATTCTAATGCCTTAGATGCCTAGGGAGCTTATTTTATAGATAAATTTAATTATCCCGAAAAACTTTCCTTTTTTTTTTATTTAACTCTATGATATACAGCAATTTGCCCGTAGGCATTAGGCGTCTATTTTGACAATAACAATAACATGTGTAGAAAATCATTCCAATGAATAACATCTATAACAACCAAAAAGTATTTATGTTTATTTAAAATTTCAATGTTTAGTCATAGTGTAGTTACTGAAATCTTTGGATTAGGTCATTGGGTTGGTATCTTTTTAGTCTTCTCACTTCACTTGTACTCACGAGTAGTTTATTTGCATATGTGTTAGGATGGTGTTCCAGTCTCTCTTTGTATTTAACACTGTATGTTTGGATTACTTCGCGAACAGTTGGTAGTGGTATATCTCCTTGTATGAGTTCGTTGGTCACATATCTCGGTGCGTCAACCATCACTCTTAGTATCTTATTCTGGAATCTTTGAAGAATCTCTAGGTTTGAATTGGATGCTGAACCCCATAGCTGAATTCCATAGGTCCAGATTGGTTTGATGATTGCCTTGTATAATAACAGCTTGTTCTCTAAGGTGAGCTTTGACTTTCTGCCTATTAACCAATACATTTGACTGAACTTTATGCCGAGCTGTTTTCGTTTTGTTATTATATGTTTCTTCCATGTTAGTCGTCTGTCCAGGTGAATTCCAAGATATTTGACCTCTTCGGTCTGTGGAATTTGTTGATTATTCAATTCAACCGGTGGGCAAGTTGTTTTGTTCATAGTGAAGGTAATATGGAAGGATTTGGCTTCATTGACTTTTATACGCCAGTTTTTTAACCATTTTTGAATTTTGTTCAGGTTTGTTTGTAGATTTTTTGATGCTCTTGTCGGATCTATGTGGGATGCCATTATAGCGGTGTCGTCTGCAAATGTAGCTACCGTTGTGAGACGAGTAGTTGGAAGATCGGATGTGTAGATCAGGTAGAGTACTGGCCCAAGCACGCTACCTTGTGGCACTCCTGATGAGATGGGGTAGAGTTTTGTGTGACAGTGTTGTTGTTTCACCAAAAAGTGTCGATCTTTCAAGTATGATTGTAGGATTTGCAAATGATGGTAAGGTAAGCACTTTTTAATTTTGTAGTGTAGTCCCTCGTGCCAGACTTTATCAAATGCTTGACTAACATCTAGGAAAACTGCTGAGCAGAATCTTTTTTTCTCAAGGTCATTATTTATCACATTCACAATTCTATGTATCTGTTCGATGGTTCCATGTTTGTCTCTGAAGCCAAACTGGTGGTTTGGAATGATGTTCTGCTCCTGTAATAATGGTTTTAGTCTTTTTAAGTAAATTTTTTCGAATACCTTTGAGAGCACTGGCAGTAAGCTTATGGGCCTATATGACTTGGCATCTTCAGGTTTTTTGCCAGGTTTGAGGATCATTATTATTTGAGCTACCTTCCACGAGTTTGGAAAGTGATATGTTCGTAGTATAGCATTAAAGATGTATGTTACCAGTTTTAGGCATTTTTCTGGTAGTTCTTGTAAAATTTTTCTAGTAATTAAGTCAAAACCTGGAGATTTTTTTTATATTTATTTCTTTTTGTATGGTATTTTTGACTTCTTGAATTTTGATCTTCTCAATAGGTAAACTAAGTTGAAATGGGGCTTCGAGGTAGCTCAATATTTTTTCTTCTTCTTCCGTTGTTGACATTAGTGGGAATGGTTGGAAAACTTTTTCTAAATGTTTAGCGAATATTACAGCCTTTTCTTCGTCGTTTCTTGCCCATTTATTACTTTCATCCTTGATTGGAGGGTTATGTGCTTGGGGTGTATTCAGTTTTCTTGTTGCCTTCCAAAGGGAATAATCTGTAGCATTTGTTGGGGTTAGGCTCGCTAGATAATCTTGGATGCCTTGATTTTTAATTTCCAATAACATGTTTTTTAGCTCTCTGGTGGATTTGTTTAGTTTTGCTTTATTTTCGGTCGTTCTCATTTCCTGCCAATGTTTTTTGTGTTTTCTCTTTTCGGCAATTTTTTGTTGGATTGTACAAGAAACAGATTCTGTTTTATTAGTTGCGTGGATGTTCGGAGTGGCAGCCCAGCTTGCTTTTTGTATATTTTTGGTCAGTTCTTCGACTGCTTTATCAATGTCATACTTTGTTTTTAGCGGTATATTCAGTGTGATTAGGTTGTTCAAGTTTTCTCTAAAAAAGTCCCAATCGGTTTTCTTGCTATACAATGAGGGTTGTTTTTCTTTATTTACTATTTGACTGTAGATTGTTATTATTACTGGGGAGTGGTCAGATGACAAGTCCAGACATGATTCCGCTGTGATTTTTTTAGTATCGATACCTTTTGTTATGCAGAAGTCGATGACGTCCGGTATCTTCTTCATGTCTGATGGCCAGTAGGTCGGCTGTCCGGTCGAGATATGTTGAAGGTTATTTGCTTTTACTGCTTTCACCAGCTCTCTTCCTTTTGGCGTAGTTAATCTGGATCCCCATAAGGAGTGTTTCGCGTTGTAGTCTCCGCCAGCAATGAATTTGTTTCCCAATGTATGGTAGAATTCTTCAAAGTGTTCTTTTTTATTGTTATGTTTAGGAGGGCAATATATTGCTGAGATAGTCATTGGGCCTAGTTTATCCTCCAGAGTAATGCTAGTGGCCTGAAGATGTTCCTTAGGGTATTTTTCTCTTTCGTGGTGTTTGATGGTATTACGTACAATTATTGCAGTTCCTCCGTGCGCTTTGTTATCAGGATGTTTTGTATCATAGGTTTGGTAATAAGGTATTTTAAAATGATGTTGTTTTGTAAGGTGAGTCTCTGAAATCATCATAATGTCAATATTGTGAGTCTGTATAAATGTTTTAATTTCCTGTGCGTGTTGACATAAGCCATTAGCGTTCCAAATCGCTAACTTATACTTTGGGTGAGCTGCCATTAAGCCAATTTGTTGACGAGCGTTGTTAGCAAATTTAACATTGTGCTCATTTGTGTCATAAGTTGCCCCATCATGTGTTCGAGTTTGCTTATGTTAAAAGGTTGTTGATTAAGTGTGTGATTGTTGCTTGTTGTTTGGTCACCTTGCCAAGCCGATCTTTGTTCATTGATGTTATTTGGTATGTTTGTAAGTATCATCCTGTTTTGTGTTGGTAGTGTAGGGTAGGCTGCATTATAATTACTTGGTGTTACATAACTTGTACTTGTTGGTTGTGGTTGTTGGTTTGTAATCTTTGTCTTCGGCTGTTCTGCTACTTTGTTTCTAAGGGTAGGGTAGAAGCGTTGTTGAAGTTGTTTATGTACTGCACATCCACGGTAGTTTGCTGGATGGTTGCCATCACAGTTGACGCACTTGACGTTATTATCCCTTTCTTTACGAGGACAATTTTTAGTGGTATGTTTTCCTGCACATTTGACGCATTGTGCAGTTTTGTAGCAAAAGTTTTTTGTGTGCCCGTAGCACTGACAGTTTGTGCACTGTGGAATAGTTCGTTTCACGTGGGGTGGTTCAAAGCGAACTTCGTTTGATCCTATAATTTTTAATTTAAATATATCTTTATTATTTTCCTTATGCTTAAGGTCGACGTAGTGTAATGGTAGGGGATCTTTTGTTACCCTGTGCTTAATATTCCAGATATTATTTGCTTCATGTCCATGCTCTAGTAGACTTTGTTTAAGAGATTCATTTTCTGTAGTTGGATGTATACCTCTCATCACTACCCTGTAGCTTCTTTCTTGCTTTGGTTTATAGGTATGGAATAAGGTTTTCTTTTCCTTTAGTGCTTCTATGACCGTGTTAAATAACTCATGTTTATGAATTTGTAATTTTATTTCTTCAGGTCCTACCGTTTTAATTGTATATTGTTTTGGTGCGATTTCTTTCCTTAGGAAAACTTTCCTAAAGTTATGTTTAAATTTAGCAACTTATTATTATAGTAGTACATACACAGTAAAAAGTATAGGGTAAATTTTTTACACTAAAAAAAACTAGCTTGTGCTCATGGAGGTCCACCCAATTTAGTGTAAATTTTACACTAACAGGTTAAACGAAGTGTATACATTTTGTTAAAATTTTAACCTTATTTCGAGTGTTAATCTAAAAGAAGTTAGCGCCGGGCCTCACATATTCTTAATCCGGCCCTGAGTAACTAGTTAGTAAAATGGAAAAACGTTGTTTCTACCATTAAAGAGGAATTTCCTGGTTGAATATAAAAATTGTTTTGTTATAGTCGACTTATACTCAACATTTAACATTTAACACTTAACATTTATCACAGTGGTGGCTCGTGGGGAAAAATTTTGGGTAGGCCAGCAATATTTTATAAATAGATAAAATCTGCGGAAGATGTGAATATTTTCTTGAGTTATAATAATATGCTCTATTAAGTCATTTTATTTAAATAATAGAATTACTTACAGTTACTCGAAAAAGTATTCGGACGCTCCTATATTAGCAATGTAAATTGTACTTTTTGAAAACTCTTTTTAGCATATAAAAATCGCTTTTACAAAAATACTTTTCAGACATTTTTTATAGATAATTTCATTTCCTTAATTTTTGTTTTCAAACATGTCGTCGCCTCGTTTTCGATCGAGAGTGACTTAAAGCAGTATCGGTCAAAATTCCATAAGAATCCCTCGAGAAAACTATTGTGCATTTTTAATTTTATGAAAAAGTTTTACCGAGTCTGCTTTAAGTCACTCAGTCGACAACGAGGCGACAAAATAAAAAACTATATAGAAACAAAAATGAAAACAATGAAATTTGCGACAAAAAATGTCTAATAAGTATTGCTGTAAAAACAATTTTTATGTAATAAAAACAATGTCCAAAAAGAGCAATTTACATTGCTAACACAGGAACGTCCGAATACTTTTTCGAGTAACTGTACATTATGTTATAGTATTTATAAACAATGATTGATTATTTATAAATTATTTTGCTCTTCGCAAATCTGTCTATGACATTGTCGTGAAATGTGTTCGTTTTTAATAATTCATCAAGAATGTCTTTTTGTAATGATAATAGTGCAAGTGAAGATAGGCGACAATACCTACCGCTTAAACTATTTTGCAATAATAAAAATACACTACAAAGTGCAAAATACCGCTTAATTTCTTTTTTTGTTATTTAATTAATTTATTTAATTTGAGATAAATATTCTTTTTATCATCTAAACAGCTTTGAAATGCCGCTCGCATGTGTCCGATAAGAAAACCTGTTTATGACGAGGTATCATATAACTGCAAGTATCTGGCGTTATGGTCCTACTATTACATTGCGCTATATGGACCAAGCCAGGCCAGTGCCTACACTATAACACTTTGGAGCAGATACAAATAAAAATATAAAACACGCTAATTTTTGCAGCTGTTATTGCAATTTTAAGTGCAAATAATGAAAAATAACAAATATTAATTGTTCATAATATTAAAATATTAATTATATTGTACATAAAGAAAATGTTATTTGCGTACATTAAATTTTGGGTAGGCCGGGCCTACCTACCTTGCCTGTTCTTTAAAACCGCCACTGATTT
The DNA here is from genome assembly GCA_911387805.1 of Cantharis rustica. NCBI lineage: Eukaryota > Metazoa > Arthropoda > Insecta > Coleoptera > Cantharidae > Cantharis > Cantharis rustica. The sequence continues at coordinate 36,209,911 of OU426880.1, forward strand.
ATCATTTACATTTAACATTTAAGGGTCCCAATACATACTGAGCCCATTTAACATTTAACATTTAGCACGTGTTGACAGTTTTTTGATATTTGACATCAGTAAATCTTAGTGAAATTTTTATTTGTGTGAATATCAGTTTGTTTTGTGTAATGAGAAAAGTAAAATCTAAAAAATTTAGACTTAGACTTGCGCAGTGTGAACAAAATTTCTTAAATGTTAAATGATAGATGAAAGTTGGCTATCTCTTAAATGATAAGTGATAAATGTTAAATGTTAAATGAGGAGTATAAATGTTTATACACAATTCTTATTGTTTATCTTCTTAAATGTTAAATGTTGAGCATAAATCGACTATTAGTTTGTAGCAAATACTTGCACAAATTAGGAATATATTAAGCTATAAGAAGCCAGCCGTAAAAATTAAATCTAGCAACTTAAAGTAACAGCCTCTGGTGTCAAACAATTAATTTAAGCTAATATAAGCAATATACACAATTTTTATCTAATTACTCTTCTACTTTTACTTTAAATTTAGTTTTAACTAACAGCAGGCAGTTGATTTTGTTTTAACTAAAGAGGTTAACTAGAATTAAGGTTAATTAATGAGGTTAATCACCCTTTATCAGTGGCGCAGCCAGGATTTTGTTATGGGGAGGGGGGGGGGGGAAAGCTAAAGAATGCGAGAGAATCAGCTGTGCCAAAGGCAAGCGCCGCAGGCGAAAATTTTTTGGAAAAAGTGGCGTGGTCATCTTATTTTCGAGTATAATTATTGTGTTACCACTGTTACCTACCTTAAATTGAAGTGAGAATTAAAGAACGACATTTCCGAATTAACTCAGGACGAAAGATTTATCATTGGTTTTTTGTTGCCAATCTTCTTATTATAATACACCTTCACTTATTTTCAATAAATAGCAGTCATATTAAGATGAAGAATTGAAACTATTTGCTAATTATCCATAGTGAAGTTATTTTGTATTTGAAATTTTAGTAAACACTAAAAATCCGTTGACCACGCCCCTACCTGCGCCCCCCCTCTGCGCCAAACCTCCTCTGTTAGCGCTTAAGTATAACAGGAGCGGCATCTCCAAGTAGTGTCCATAGGCGATAATTTGGTAAATTCACCTAGGGGCCCGAGAATGTCAGACCTAAATTAACTGGTTTGGCTGATTAGCTACCAAAAGCGACAAGTACCTACATTAAAAACAGTACCTAACTACACTCATATCGAATAGTCGAACACAATAATCTTTTTGTTTTAAAAAATTTTTCGTTGCACCGGTAAAAAAGCGACTATGGTCATAAAAAAAAGAAAGAGTGTCTGGGGGAGCTATAGCCCCCTAGCCCCTCCCTTGGCTGCGCTACTGCCCTTTAGAGTGATGTTGCTACTCGATTTTTGCTTCTTTATTAACTGGTAAAACAATTTGGCATTACTGAATCTGTTGCTTGTTTCTATTTCTTGCAGTTTGTCCATTATCCATGTGTTCTTTTCTATCTTGTATAATTTCTCTGCGTTCTTTGACAATCCTTTACAATTTTCATGCTCTTCTCTTGGTCCAGTTCTTTGCCATTCTAAACTACTTTCTGCTTTTTTCTTGCTGTACTTACTCCATGCATTCTTCGTCAAACAATACTTTGTTATTTTTGAGTTTTCATTGAAGATAGTACTAGGTGGGACAATGTACTAAGACTGAACGAATAACTTTTTCTTAATCGCCAACTTTTTGCAAATTATTATGTCATTAAACGAAAACGTATTTGTATGTATCTTTAGAGAAGAAAATTTGAAAAGCCCTTAAAAGCCTTTCTACAGTTTCTAATAACACCTGTATTCCAAAAATATATGTTTTAACGCAACCAATCCAGGAATTTGTTTATAATAATTAACAAAATCTAAATTAAAATAAATTAATATTAGCAGCTAGTTGCACACCTTAATCAAATGACGCTTTTTACGTTGGTTACACGCACCGTTAATAAAATAACCGCTCACTTCTAGCAATTCTCTGTTTTTATGTAGAAAATCTAAAATTTAATATCGATTATTTCCTGAATTAATTAAGACCTTACGTACGTCCAGAAATTTAAAAAAAATGATATTTTTAAACAAATTGTTGTTCTCTATAGTTTTAAACTTATTTCTGTAAAATCGATTTTATAAATTTCCCATAGATCGAAAGTTATGGTAGAAAATGTGACCGCCTGACGAGTTTGGTGCTCGCAAGTAGCTGTCCTTGTTTGAGACGGCTGACCGTTACTTTCAGCGTGGCTCCAGTCTGTCAGTTCTTTGTTATTCGAAAATAAACCCTAAATAAATAAAAGTAAAAATAATAAAAAATAAACAAACTAAACAAAATGTTAAAATAATGAATTTTAACTGTTAAGTAAAGAATACATACTTACATAGAAAAATAATATTTAAAAATACAATAAAAACAATAAATTAACATTTAACAGGTTTGGACTAAGAATATTTGAATAAACAAGAAATGAATTTTGAACAAATTACGATATAAAAATGATGAAAATATAAAATAAAAACTTTGTAATACGATATAAAGGCTCCTATTTCACAAGTATTATTGATCATCGGTCGTATTTAACATGAAAAACCAAGAAATTAAAAAAAAAATTACTTAAAATGAATGTGATTTACCAAAAATAGAACCAAACAATGTCACGTATCACAATGAAATTTTTAAGGTTACTTGAATACAATAATTATTATCACGGTACAACCGGATTTGAAGTGGAGAACGCACAGCGCCATCGTGTCACTTCTACAAATTAAATTTGAAAAAGAATTTTCAAATTTTACGACGTAAAATTTAAAATTACATACTACTAACAACTACACTATCGACTTAAAAATGAATTTTTTAGGTTAATTTTCTATTATATTAAATAAATAAATGTGTATCTACGCATGATATTCCTGCTGTGAACACACTTTGCTCATCTCCTGTATGTTGATATGATAATATGTTGATTACCCTCTAAACGTGTTTTTAATATTTTCTGACAGTCTTTCGATTGAGGATAACACGTTAATCCCTCTATAATTGTTGCAATTTGCAACTTCAAACTCCGTCGACAATATTTCAAAGTCGATTTTCTCGAAAATTTTTGGCCATCTGGCCCTACTGCTTTGAGGAGTTCTTTTCGGAGGGCTAAACTTTCAGTACAATAAGTGGCAAAAATTACAAAAATGCGGAGGTTATATAATTCCTTTGTAAGTTCTTCAAACACTTCGTTTTGCTTAGTGTTTATTCCCTGTATGTTCCATGTTCCTATATGCAATGTGCGTTTTCTCTACCTTTTCCATATGTCCAGTTTTTTCTGAAGCTGCTCTTAGAATTTCTAGCGCTTAATATTTGCATTTAATTTAACAAGGAGCTAGAGCATTGCATAAACCCTAATCTGAAGAACCAGGGGTAGTTTATTTTCAGGATTTTCTTTCTTTAGCTTTTACCCTAATCAACGTCTTTCTTCAAGGCAGCAGTGCAAGATTTTTAAAAATTCAGCGATTTAGTCCCGTTTAATGTGTTTTATGGTTGTATCGCCAATACGCCACTAAAGCCTCGTTAGTAATCCAGCAGGGTGTACCACGTACATATGAGGTCGACATTTGAGCGTCTTTGATGTTTATTGATGATTTTTGACGCTCTTTACTGCTGAACTTCGGTTTAATTAATTTATTAACTAAAAATTTTTGAAAGCCAAAGTTGGATACCTCGCTTATTACGGGATGGTTTTGTTAAAATGTTAGATTGTCAAGCTAAATTGGAAAGTGTGAAATCGCGCTAAAGGCTTCAATTTGATTTGTGCACAATTCGATTGATGTAGTAACAATTTAATCGAAGTTTTCCTAATTTTTTGAGAACAAACGTATAGTTTTTCCTATCGGCAAGATTAAGTTATAGTTTAGTGCAGGAGACTAGGAGCGTATAGCGAACAAACACACAAATTTTGCCTTTTACACACAGGGTGTCCCAAAATACACTTTACAACTCAGGTGGTGCTAGAAGACGCGTTTTCAAGAAAAATATTCAAAAATTTGTTTTTTATGCAAACCCCAAAGAGTTAGACCCCTTTGAAACATTTTTTTTTTAATTTCCACCTTCGCATGGCCATAGCCCCGGCCCCTTTTTCAAATTGCGTTCAATAATCTCCAAACTGCAACTACACATACTACTACAAATCTACAAATCTTTTATTGTATAAAAAAAAATCAACGGCTTCCGTAAATTAAAAAAATTTTAAAAATTTGGACTTTTTTGTGTTTTTTTTCCGAAACTTTGTATCTTTTAAAATCTGACGCTTCATTCCGAATTTCGTCTAGTAAATATGTTTGAAAAACCAATCAATTTTGCAGAAAATCAGAAAATATTAAACAAGGCAGCTTAAACAATGCATTTTTTTATTGAAAAATTATTTTCTTAATAATTAAGGTTAAACTATCATTAGTTATTACTTTATAAGTTACTATAATTAAATGTTCAAAATGACCATTCTCATTTTCAACACACAGTCGTGATCGTTTTAAAAGATGTTGTATAAGGAAGTATTGCGATGTTCACCGCGGTCAAAGAAGCGATTTCTTGGTGAGAGGGAATTCCATTATCCTACAACTGTTCATAGGATACTGGGGATCGAGTAACAAATTACCATCGTTGACTTAATTTTAAATCCTGTGTAAATAATTTAAGTTACCATGTTCTTAATTTTAAGTTTTAACGATTCCAAATTTTATATTTTATTGGTATGGAAAAATGATCTAGATAATATCAAGCTTTTGATAATTTTTTATAAATTGAAAAAAAAGAGCGGGCTAAATTGAATCTCCAAAGGGGATAAGGGAAAATAATGACAGGTCGTAAACATCTGCATGAGCGGTTGATAAATTTTTCGGCGATAAATAAATCGTTCCTGACTGAAATAAAGTGACACAATTCCGGAAATCGGAGAAGTCATCAAGCTAGTTGTGCTGCGGTACAAGAAGAGAAACCAGTGTTCTCCAAGCCACCGAGAGAGATTCGTGTCATTTTTATCATTTTTGATTGGACCGCGCTCGTGCCCAAAATAGTACAACCACGCGCTACAAGTTAAAAAGAAGAAAATAAGGTTGTACCCAAAAATTTATAAATTTTATTAAACCCATACTACCATTTTCATTTTTTTATCTTTCGTTGTGTTTTTATTTGTTTAATTGTTGTGTGTTATTGTTACTAGAATTAAGTGACCACGAACCACGACCACGAATATTACACCAACACGTTAAATTTAAGTAAGTTGATTTCGTTTTGTTCATTTATATTTTTTTTGTTAATAAAAAAAAATTGTGTTCTCCATAAACACCTTCTTTGATTAAGTCCGACAAGGAGGAACAATAAGTAATAGGGGAGGACAGAGCAGTTTATTTCTTATAACATTTTCTCTTAGGTTGAAAACCACTATAGCATTCGCTACTCTCTCCAGTCATTCTACTCTGATGTCGGGCTTTCTTCTGGTGCTGTACACCAACCTTTTAACAGCACCACATAAAAAATAATCAAGAAGAATTAAATCTGATGTGTTGAAGTTCTATCGCTAGGTGCGTGACTTGCCATCTCTTCCTAAGTTCCCATTTTTACGTATTTTATTTTAGATGTATCTATTTTTTAGTTTTGATATTCTGGAGTTGTTTCCAGTCTTCTTCTTGGATATTTTAAATTAGGTTTTACACTAATTTATCTAACTCGTATTTTCTATACAAACCAGCCAACGGCTGAAATTGTAATTTGTCTACCGATTTCTTTGTTCCTTTGTCGGAGGGAAGACCCTCTCGAGAATGCATGTCCTTTATGTAGCACATCGTTTGGATCTTACCTGCGGATGCGTCAGCACCTCCATCTCTTGCATTTATGCAAGTGATGAGGAGCTCATCCGGATGGTCAGAGCGGAAGGTCAAGACAATATGATACAGTCGAACAAATCCACCTTACTTCGTGTCGACTAGACATTTAAAACAAGAATCAAATAACAAACTATTCAAAAGAAGTGTATTAGGACTATAATAAAGTTTTTATTTTAAAGGGACAACAAAAACAAAATTTATTGGAACAAACCATCAGAATTGGTTTAAAAGCTTTTTGAAGCAATATTATTCGTTATAACTTGAGCTTAAATTTTAAATCAAATTTGTCTTGTTCTTTCCTGGTTCAATCACAACGCAAAATGTTCTACCGATTGATAGTATTTTTAAACATTATTAAAAAGAAAAGTTAAATAATTCACAATTAATTCGATTTTCCTTAAAAGTTATTATTTCTTATTTTCGATGGGAAATTTTTTGTTTTAGCTTTAACGCAATTGCAAATTCTACCAAATATGACCAGTGTGTGTTATGTTTTTTTAAGTATATCTCTATCCTAATAAATTGATAGAAGGTATAGAGGCGAGAAGACGGACACGGACTGATGCTTATGTGCGTTAACTGCAAAGCCGAGATCCTGAGCAAAGTTAAAACTTTATTCTAATCATCTACCCTCGGTAGGGTAGGCAATAGCAAACCACCAAGGTATCTGCCAAGAGAACCCTTCTAAAATAAGAAGTGGTCACAAAGCTCTCATCAAGGAAAAAGGACCGAGGAATAGGATAGAGGCGATAGAGAATACTATAAATGGTACGGAACGAGAATGCAATCCGTACACTTATGATCGCAGTTATTTTATCTTTTTATCAATTTATGCTTACCTTGTGAGCTATCGTCGAGCAATGTCATAGTGAACTATTCAATAATAACATTTTTTAATCGATCTATTGTTTGGACGAATAGCAACTTATTAGATTTTCTGTCGTAATTTAAGGTTTATTTAATTTTTACTAGATAGGCGGGCGAGTTTACTATTCAAATGTAAAATGATAGGGTTTGTACCCTGTACACTGTAAAAACTAGTAGATTTGTTCCAATATCGCCATGGTTTGAAAACATCACAAAGATGAATTATTATTTGAGTAGAACGAACTCATACCGGCTTAAATAAAATGTAATAAAAATTTTTAATTTATTTTATTTAGGAAAACAACTTTTCGAATACTGCAATAAATAATGAGTGTTTTTTAATATTTACAATTTAAATACATTGAATAACACATATGGGAAATAATTTATTATTATGTGATATGTATTAATAAAACATCTAAGTATGTAAAAATTTCACGTGGAAATATGTATAATGATAAAGATTTCGATTATTATTATTATTTAATAATTGAAATTTAAAAAGTTTATTTCGAATATTAATTTTTCAAAATTTGAAATAAAAAAATTTTGTAAGGCTTTTTTTAAATGAGCATAACAAAAAAACATGCACACAAAAATTTTCTGTTTTTAGCTATCGAGTGCTAACTTTAGAAAATTTGCACTTGATTGTCACGTGCCCATTTTTTAAACAGTTTAAACAGGCTCTCTTAAATTTCCACTTACGTTTTCTTTTATTAATTTACTTATAGAAAATACTAATTCTATAAATCTAACTATGCTTAAGACAAGGTTTTTATATCTAAAATAATCGTGCTGTATACTTATTTGGTACGTCGAGTTTTATTTTACAACCTCTTAAAATTATTAACTTAGAATAGTTTTTTTTATTGCAGTATAAACAAAAATGCTAAAATTTATACAGGAAAAATCGTAACATATTAGATCCACCCTGTATATGCAATGCACACCACTTGCATTTTTGTACCTCTCAAATCTTCGTTCCTTACCCTTTTTTTTTCAAACGAGCTAAACCAAAAATGCTAAGTTGTGTACCAAATATGTTTCTTAAGAGGCTTCCTGTCTATTCGTAAGCTCAGGCTTGACACTTTTTATTGTAATACAATCACCAAAGAATCGTTAACAGATGTACCTCGTAAAAGTTTTATAAAATTATTTTTGCCAACAGAAAGTTTTTTTTACATTATTTTAAAATAAATGTGCTTGCGTTGCGTTGGAACAATTACTTACCTTGGCAATGGTATTATTGTAAAAAGTGTAAGGTTTAAAGCCTCTTAACAAAAGTTACACTAAAAGGTCATCTGAAATCAGTAGCGCACGTTTTTGTTTCAAAAAGGTCGTAATTGTGCAATTGCAAGGCAGTTCAGATATAGGAAACAGGGAAAATTTTAATATTGAGTACAGAATTTTTCAGAAATTTTTATTTTTTCTTGGCCTGGTCCCTCCCATGGTTTTAAAACTAAAAGAAAATTTTTGAATTTAAACAAAAACGAGTCACCACTGACACAAAAATTATATATTACAAGGTACGTTCACAATTAATTTATGTACAATGAATCGTTTTTTTGTAGTAATAACAACTTTGCAACTACGTTTAATCACAGACAAACAAAATATCACTCTTACTTTTTGAAAACGTCTGTTATTAAAAAATAGTTCAAATTTGTTAGTAACAAAAACTTTTGAGTATTTTGAAAGTACGTGGTAAGTTTCGTGGTCATAACAAATATTTACATCAAAATTATAATTATTAAAAATTAAATAAAAAACACTTTACATTTAAGAATACGGATCACAAATTACTTTTCGGCAGTAATATTAAGTACAGGTAATACATTCATCTTGAAATGGTTCAAAAAGTAAACCGTTACTTTTTGAACGTCCCTCGTATCAGGTTGCAGTAAGTATATTATTAATTTAAAGCAAAATGGTATGAACATACTTATGTCTGAAAATAAACAATTAGCTATTTAATTTGCGTTTTAAGTTTGCAGACTGTTAATCAAACAAATGGTAATAACTTCTACGAAAAGTAACTGTCGTTTCCAATTTTTTTGAAAACCATCGGCGCGGCGCGGGCTAAGTATGTAATTTTGTATTTTTTTTAATGTAAATTCTATTATTGATTATAGCATTTTTAAAACGTGAACATTTTAACCTTTAGCTGTCCGGCTGTGGACCTCATGCCACGATATTATAACTTTTTTAGTTTTAAACAAAACTTGAAAAAATTTGAATCGTTGAAGGTCAAAGAAAATAAAATTAGTCATAGTTGGAATTCTGCATTGTGGGTGCGAAATTCCACAAAAGTTTAATATATAATATATTATATTATAATAATACATATAATAAATTACATCCAAAATGCGGAATTCTTGATCCTGAACTAGGACAAAATATTCATTCGACATATTAAATATCGATATTAAATTTAAAAATTTCAGAATAATATTGTAATATTGGTATAATGGATTCATTTAGGGAAATAATAAGAATTTAATATGTGCATACATATACAATATGCATAACATATGGGGTATAGGGAGTCATAATATACAGTTAAAAATTATCAAGAATAAAAATCTACATAGTTAGCTATTTAGCTTTTTCAAATAATTAGTAAAATGGTATGTAAAATAAATATTACATATATACAATACTATAGTATTTACCATGTATTATACATAATATATCATATACCGCGTCATAATATATAAAGTATAATATAAAATTAATAGTATAATATAGGTAGTATAAATATTATATTTTATAGTTTACTATAATATAGTAATACTATGTACCTATATAATATTATTTTAGTATGTATACCAAAGAAATAAATTTTTGTAGCCAATAACTTATATATGAAACATTCATAATAACTATAAAATTTTTAAATCCATTAATCCATTGATTAAATAAATATTTTGATAGCATTATATTCCAGTTCTTGGTATAGTGTAGTACATTATAGTATAATATATTGTAGTACATACCATCGGCGATTCGTAGTTTGCTATAATAGGGGGCCAACGGTTTTAAATGTGGAGTCCAAGTTCCACCTATACTTAAAAGATCTTATGTAGAGTTAGCAATAATAATAATAATAATAATAATATATTTAAAAGTTCTGCTTAAGGCTGGTGGCGCTGAAAGCAATATTTTAACATAAAATGTTATTAAATGGATTTCTAATTGTTTTGATGTGAATGATGTAGATTTAGAATCGAGTCTAAATTTTTAAATCTTAAAACTTCCTACTCTCCGCTCCTCACCCTTCGATATCGTGGATTCTATGGTGTTGCGCATATTATTTTGTCAAAATAGGTTTATATTATGATTAAAATTGTAATTTTAAATGTCCACATTTAAAAAATATTTATTCCTTATCCCCCAAACCCCCCAATGAAACACAGAATATGTACACGTGTGTAGATAATCGTCACGAATTGATTTTTGTAGAACTTCCGTCATAAGCTATGGGGATATTGATAAATTACAAACAAACCTTAAATATACACCGAAATATGAGTACCGTGGTCAGATTTTTCTTAAAAACAGCACATTTCTATTGTTTACTTGCAACTGACCCGCCTAAGTAGATTAACAAGATTAATCTTTTAGAGCAGAATAGAGAGTCATCAACATTATACATATACGAATATACTAATAATTGGAGGCTATAAATATATACCGATTTAATACTTAATATTTATTATTGACAGCTCCGAATAATATTCTTTACACATTGTAGTCGTTGCCCATTTATTATGAATAGCAAACTATGCACCAAAGATCGTTTTTTCAATCAATAAATCTATTTTAGAAACTTTTATAAATACAACAAACAAATTCATAAATATAATAAACCATTTATAAACTGAGTTATTCTTTTTATTAATGCACAGTAAGTCTTTGTTCGTTGATTCAATGAATATTTCATTGTATTTTATCTGAGAGTTTTTGTCGTATATGCCGGAAATGAATTTTCGTTTAATAGAATTTTTTTTTTAATTTATTCAATAATATTATAAAAAAATATATAATAAAATACAATGCTAGTTGCTTACAACAGCGAAACGATTAGTTTTCCATATAAGCTATACAGCGGCGGCTTGTGTTTGCTAGATCTTTTGACGTTGAATTTAAGATTATATATGATGTATTTATTAGAGAGCATGTATGCGAACCTGGCGTCTTTGAAACTGGGGGGTCGGGTTATGAAATACTCTCTTTATTACAGTGTAATAAAGTAGAAGCAAAATACTATGTATAGCGTTTATGACAAAATCATGTTTTTTTAAATTGAATATTTTAAAAATAAACAAACTAAATAAAATGTTACAATAATAAATATTAACCGTAAAGTAAAGAAGAATAAGATAAATTTATCAATTTTCATATAGTGATTTTTATTTTTGTCTAAACCTGTTAAATGTAAATTAATGTCTTTTTATTTTTTTTTCTAATATGATTTATCTACGTACGTAGTTATTCTTTATTTTACGGTTAAAATTCATTATTTTAACATTTTGTTTAGTTTGTTTATTTTTAACATTACATACTACGGATTACCACAAAAATCCACTTAAAAAATTAAAAAAAAAATTTTTTTTTATGAATATTTTAAGTTTATGTACCAATTATTATTTTATTTTGTAGTAAACATATGTGCAGATATTTTATACCTGATTATTTTTACTTTTATTAATTTTTGCCGTTAAATAATATTAAACGGGGAGGGGGGGTAGGAAATAAGCGATTTCGGATGGTTTAAATTCCTTATACACCACTGACAGTTGAGCAACTTGTACATAACATATTTGATACATTGATATTAAATTATAATAAATTAATACATTATATTTATATTGCTTGCTTGTTTACGAGGAAATTGGTCACCCATTCAAGTGTTAGCCACTGATTGCCATTTATTGCGCTACGTTCTGCATCTCTGCATTCAGAAAAATTAAAATTAGTTAACAGTTATATATAGAAGTCATTAACATTTGAGCGATTTCAGAAGTCAGCAATTTCTAAAGCTTACTGCGACCTTTCGTACCTTGTGACGAATTTATGCCAAATTTATCATCAAAGATGTAATTATTTCTCCTAACCTACAAATTTTTATGACTAGAACTATCCGGATGCGGAATTGAATATGATAATATTTGTTTTATACACAGGGCCCATCAAAATATTATTTTCAAGAATATGTTATGAAGCGAGCATACAAATTATAATTTTCTTCATTTTGAAGAACCCTGTATATAGAAGTAAACTGAAACAATAGATAAGTTATTACAAACCCTGTACACAAAATGTTAATTAGCCTTACAATAAAATATCCATTGATTAATGGAAATACAGAGGAAGCACATAATAAGAGGGTACATGCACATGTCTGTCGTGAAAACATTTTTTTTTCAACACATAAAGATATGATTTTATTTAAATAGGTGCATGTGTGATATCACAATAGGTTTACATTAATTAAGTAACGCAGAGAATTCCAACTTTTTCGCCACACCAAATTTCGTGCAAAATAACAAACACTTGGTCGGAAACTCTGGTTTAATGTAACAAAAACTACAGCAATCACAACAAATTTGGATAGGTTTGTGGGTCAATATAACATTTAAAAAAATATAGCTACCATTCAGACTCAAACCCACTCAGCAAAGAAGTTTAAAAACGAGGTAAAAATAGTGGCGTGCACGAAAAACAAAAAATTGTCGCGATTGCTGTAATCTACACAGCAAATTTATTTTCGAGCTACACCTAAAATTTGAAGTCTTTGAGAATTAAGTTTATCTTAACATTTTTTTATTTAAAATTCAGTCCAATTTATGTACATTAAAGTTTTCTTCACATTTACACTCGAAAAATTGTTAAACGTTCAAAAATTATTTAAAAGGGTAAAATGTTTGTTCACATAATGGCGCGTAACTATCGTTAAGCTTGCGTGTGTCCGGGCATGTAGCCCAAGTTTTTGCGTTGTAAAAATAAATGTATTTCGGCAAATCGCGGACGATCCGACGCGTTTCGTTTCCAACATTCGCCCATTAGGTCGTAGATTTCTCTCGGACACATGGGCGGTCTGGGTAGGTACCTCTGGCATCCGTCGTTTTGATACCAATGGTTACTATTTTCTACTACTTGCTCACTAGTCAGTTCGGCGTAAGGTTGTTGCGTACACAACATTATTATTTCCCACAATGTGATGGCGAATGCCCAAACGTCACTTTTCGTCGTTTGTTTTCCCTGAAAGCAATATCCAAGTTAGAAAAACAAATGTCGTATGGGCAAAACCGTTTTGATAGTTTCAAACCGCTGCAGAAACACAAATACTCACTAGTAACAAACTTTCCCAAGACATCCATCTGATGGGTAATTTTGCTTTGGTATCACTAATGTAGTAATCCTGTTCGTATCTACTGCAGTACATCGCGTGGTCTGATATTTTAACGGTGAACGCTTTATCGATAACGCAATTTCTGAAATCAAAATTGTTATCCGTGGGTTACACCATTTTCGAGACTTACCTTGCTGCTAAATCTCTGTGAACTAAATCTAACGATTCCAAATACTTCATGCCCGACGAAATTTGAGTCGCAATGTATATCAAACATCCGTAACTGAAATAAAAACAAAAGTTAGTGGTAAATATTTTATGACTAAGCCGGATCCGGCTCAAAGGACCAAAAATGTTTTTTTAACAAGCGATATTGATTTAAATTTTTAAAAAATAAAATTGTCGCGTCGAAAAAAGAAAAATTGATGCTGGGTGCTAGACGAGGCTTAAATGCGCGTACTCTCTGATAGATATTAAATTGAAATCTCTCTTATAACGCACACTTCAAAAAACATTTTCCTTTGAAATAAACATGAAAGAGACGCGCAATTTTTGTGCATCAAACGTCACGCAGTTTGGAAGCTCAATTTAGTTCTTTTTGCAAATATGACGGTGGAATTGTTAAAAAGTACATTTTCTATTCGCAGTTTGCGAGCTAATTCGACTACTTATTGTTAGTGAATAATAACGACGTTGCTAGAGTTTCATGTTTTATTACTGATAACGTCGAACGTATTTATAGGATCACGTTTGTTAATTTCCGCAGGGTTAAATACCTTTATAATGGTATTATTGAGTCAAGTAACGATTAATGACGCGATTGTGGGTGGATGTTATTACAAAATTGGATTAGATTAAATAACAGGAGAACATTTTTGTATTCCAAACTGGGGCGTCGACGACGCCGAACTTTTCTGGGAAGCTGCAAATATGCTTGCAAATGATATTGTTTCACTAATTAACAAATTACAGATGGAAACCTTTGAATCGAAATTGGAAAAATATTCGTTCGCATTGGAAACTAAACTATTTTTGTTGTCAATATGCTGGCTGCCTCTATGTGAAAGTTCCGTTTTCAGTTGAAGAGGAAATTATAGTGACTGAAATCGATTAAAGTCGAAGCAAAACATGCATCACCATTTCGACGTTTCTCATCTCGGGAAATAACCACAGATTGCGGGTACATAAACTTTATTTGGAACATAGAGCGAAGCGAATTTTCACAGTAAAGGGTGAAACTCGTAAATATTATACGTACGAATTTTAATTTTTTATTGTTTTAAGCGCACATTATTTAATTTGCTAAATTTACATTTTTGTTTTATTGGTTTTTTGTTTTGGATATCAAAATATAAAATACATAATTAATTGTACAAGAGTTATTTGTTTTTCGCTTACAAAAACATATTTCATAATTAATGCTAAAAAAATAAAAACCGTTATTAAATTTATAATTACGAATGCATGAAAATGTAAATTAGACAGTTCTAGACAAAACTAATTTTAAGTTAATTACACTGACAAATTTTGGAACGGGTCGTGGAAATATACACAGCTAGGAAAACTATAATAGCTATAAAAATAACGAAAAGAATATAAACTGTACTTGCCGCTTGCATAGAATTCGTTGCCAGTCGACTTAATACTTTTAATTTTGTTATTGCTGGTGGTGAATAATTAGAAACCACCGTAATTCAATCCCCGTTAATTTTCTGTTATCCATCTGGAAATCAAACGCTTCCAACTGAAGGAATTATGATAATCAGTCACAAATATCCTGCTGTCTGTGCCAAAAATTTACAAAGTATTAAGTCAAGTCTGATACATTCCGATTGTCGGCCTGATTGAAGAGCAAATCTGTTTATCGAGTATATTATTTTTAAGAATGGGTATACGTTTACGTTCTACTCTTTATGTTAAAATTTTACGGTTTATGCGTAAAATAACAAAAAGGAAAAGAATTGAGAGTACCTATGATATTAAAAGTTTATTTTTAATATTCAGAGCAAGGTTCCCTAAGTCAACATTTAAATTTTTGGCATTTTTGAAACTTGGAATTTTATTCGGTTTATCCACTGATAGTTTTATAACTAGCTCCCTCTGTTAGAACGCCGTGAAGTGTACTGCTGGCGTTTGTGACAAACTTTGAGATCTAAGGTCAGTTAGATCAATGTGTGTACTCTTTATTTCAATAATTCATCGTTCGTATCGGTTTTTGCCTCTTTTGTAAAACATCGTTAGAACTTCTACCCTAAAATTAAACAAAATAACTCGATTTATTAAAAATTGCTTATCAAAGCAGCATTTAGTAATTGAGTTTCTAGGTTTTTTAATTGTAGTTTATTAAACTTGTTCATCTTTAAACAAACTTGTGTAAACTCGTGTTAAACTGTAAAACCTGGGAAATCAGTGCCTTGACTTCACTTGAACAAAATCCTTCGTTTGTTTTAAACGGTCGCCTAAACCTAAACAGTAAAATATTCCATGTCCGTTTCTAACCATGTTTTCTGCAGTATAATAATATTTTGTTTATTTCAATGAGCAATCGTTCCAATTATAAAATTAAAACAGTTTTAATTACTTCTGATTGATATCTGTGTCGTGTGATTCTGCATCAACTGTGAAGGAAATATTTTCGTAAATCACTTTTATTTACTAGTATTGTCTTCTTAATTTTGCCGCCTTCCACTACATCTCTACCCCAGGATTTCCGCGGTAATCCTTATATATTTTTTATTGCGTTGAGTTGGAAATGGATTACTCAAATTTGAATGAGTAAGCGATCAGAAATATTACACATTAGTTTAAAATCTGAATTAAAATTTAATTCAATTTCTGTATCTTCAGAATTTCACCATTTTAAAAATATAACCGATTAATCGAAAGGTGACAATTTATGCTTGTTTTATATATACGCACTTATACACTTATACCCGGTACAAATGAGGCTAGTTTTTCAAACTAGAATATCAAGCTAGGAATTTCCGACGCCCTAATCTGGCTTACTCTTCTGGCTGGGCTCAAGCAGAGCAATCTCTGTTGTGACTACCTAATTTTCTTATGAACTACTACTAGTACTAGCTTCACCCCCACTAGTTAAATTTGATAGTGGGGAGAGATGGCAAAATTGAGCTATTATCTCAAAAGTAAAACTCCTTTCTATTAAGCGTCATTCACATCCATGTAACCTAAGTAGCGGACATACAAGACATAACGTACAAAACATATCAAATGACTTACCATTCACATCAACATAGAAAACATAGAAACGTGAAGAACGCGCACGCGTATTTTCTCCCGATTGGTTGATCACGGTATTGGTTTCTCTAAGATCGTAGAGGAACCGATACGAATGTATCAGATCTATAAATTTTTCGTCAACCATAATTAACCAAATATCAATAAAAAAACACACGCACAAAAAACACACGACACGCTGTAATTTAACCTAAAAGTTTAAAAGTCGGAAGTGTAAACTTCACCTTATAATTTAGAATTTTAAAAGAAAGGTGTTGCTTTGTAAAATGAACGCATCTCATTGGTCAAACATAGAAAACATAACGTAGAAGTTGAAGTTGACCGAGCTCTTTGTTACGCTACTTCATGTCGGCCATGTTTTGTACGAATGTCACTGGTAGCGTTTGAAACCATACATTTCAACTACTCGCAGCTAGGACAATATCAACCAGGCCACAATCTAGGACACAGCCGGCCAAATGACATCCTCATCCGCCCGTCAACCAGGGTGTAAGTAACCTTAATCTTTACATGTTTGTTTTAGGTTTCCACCAAGCACCGGGTTCATCAAACACCCGGTTGCTAAGAAACCATGCAAAGACACCCGGAATTACACCAAATCGCTCGCACCGCCCCATCGACACCAAGGGATCAAGTTCATCAAATGCTAGGGACCCCAAACCACGGATCGCAAGCTCAACCCGCCCCAGTGACATCAAGGGACCAAGTTCATTGAATACTAGGGACCCCAATCCACGGATCGCAGACACACACCGCACCGCCACCCTTCTGACCCTATAATCACGCCTCCAGGAAAGTTCTTCGTAACACTTAGGATCCCGCAAATCACGGAAAATTATCCCCATGGACCACAACCCAGCCCGATCAAGCTTAGCGCTTTAAATGAGGAATCACACCTCAATAAATTCCAACGCCCGCCGCCCACATCAGTTGAAGGAGATAAACGGTTTCCCCGTGGCACCTCCATATTGCCAAGAAGTTCATCGCATATCAACTTTCTTCGCGTTATATCTTGTATGTCCGCTACGTACGTTACTTGGATGTGAATGACGCTTTAAGCTAGACTGGCTTCAAACGCTAGCTTACTAGCTTTTAACTAGCTTGCTAACCTAGCTTGAAACACTAGCCTCGTGTGGAGCGGGCATTACACTTAGCGTGTAAGCGCGTCAACTGCTAAGCCAAAATGCTTAGTTCAATTCAGGGCGAAGTACAATTATTAATCAATCTGATCATCTTCTCTTGAAAGCCAATTGCAAACACTCGAGGTAATTTACTAAAAATAGCTTTAAAAAGTCAGGACGCTTCTGTTAAGGGGTTCATATGCTAAGAAAATGAAAAATACTTTAAATAAACCAATCGGAAGTATCGTATATTACAAATGAACAGACATTCGCTGAACTTGTTGCATTTTTGCACATTTGAAAATTCAATAAAAATTTTATTGCATCAATAAAATTTGATAAACTAAAATTTAAAAAATTCATAGCATTATTAATAAAAAAAATTCATTGCATTTGTGTATAGTTGATTGAATTTATGAAAATTTATTAATAAGTTCATTGGTTGAAAATTATTTTCAATGTAGCTCATAAAAAACAAAACGTTTTTGATTTCTCCTCTTCCGCGTGTTAATTGCTTTAACCAACCTAAATATTATTTTTGAACATAAACAATTCAATAACAAAGTCTCCACTCATAAAAAGTGAATACAATGGAATTCGATTGGTGTACAGCTTGATTAATGTGCACTTTGATTGGTGTGCACATCGACCGGTGCTACTCCGTATTTATTTCTTTTCAGTCTTTAGCTCTACATAAGATCACAGTGACCACTTCCTCTTCAGAAGGGTCTCTTGGCAGATACCTCGGTAGTTTGCATTGCTTTTTGAGGGAAGACGGTCAGAATAAAGCTTTTACTCCTCTCGGGATTGAACCGAAGACCTTGGCTTAGCAGTCGACGCATATAAGCATCAGCCCGTGACCGTCTTCATTTGTTTAAGTTGGTGAAAAAAATTGATTAAACAGAACTTTTTAAATTCTTTTGTCACATGCTACATATCAACATATTTTTTGCTAACATAAACAATGAAATAATAATGAATAATTAATTAAATATCCAAGAAGCCAAAAATAATTAGATAGACGAATTAACGAATTAAATCTATAAAGAAAATGATTCTTTATTAAAATTAACATAGTATTTGCTATATGTGAGGTTTACATAAAAACATAAATACTTGCTCTTTTAGATCCAGGTCTTAAGACATCGATTGTACAATACGGATGTTTTTTTTTGTAGAATTGATTCCGAGTTTTACTTTAAAACTTTCGTTAGGATGTTCAGGGCTGCTTTTTTACTATCTGCGCACTTCTACCACCTCGTTATCGCTGCATACGTAACGAAAGTTTAAGCCGATTTTTGAGCAATCGATTATTCTATCAAAATTAAAATATTTTCTTGCATTTCATAGTTGTATTTTGTATTATTATTGCCTTCAGCCATAAGGTAGTGTTACTTGCTTATTTTGTTTTGTGCTTTGTCTCGAGTAAATAATTAAAAATATATTAATCCAGCTGTATTTCTACCTGTGTTATTAAAATTAAAAAATTCTTTCGGTTCTTCTCAGCTTAATTTTAATAAACTGGTACTTTTTTAAGATTTTTTTTAATTTGCTGAGTAAAATTTAGAAAAGCTTATAAACATTATTTTACAAAACACGTACGCTTGAAGAACTGTTTTTAATAACAAAGCTAACTAACGCGTGTAACCTCAAACGTGGGCTATGATTTTAAAGCTATCGTGTCTATTAACTTAAGATTCTTAGTTTAAAACATCGTAAGAGCTTATTGGAGTAGGAAATTTTTGACATCTTTATATCCTTACTATATAAACATGTCGTTATCCTCAAAATATCATAGCAATATAAAGACCACTCAATGTTTAATTCCAGTCTGGATTGAAGTAATAATCCTAGGATTCATCGATAAGTACAAAATCACCGAAAAAGTATTTGGGATTTAGCCAAAGAAGGCTAAATTGGCTATAATAAAAAGATTTGTACGACCTTTCAACAAAATCACTGTTAATATGTTGAATTTGATAATAAAGCTAAACTGTTTACTAGAGATAATACCTACAATTCAAAGCCTTCATAAATACTAAACACAATAAGTATTGAAAATCTCTGATGCGGACGCGCAGGAATGAATTAACGAAATGTTTATATTCTCGCTACAAATAGGTGCCTTTATGCTATAGGAAACTTACTGTTTTGATATATTAACAGTCAATGTACTTAATAGCAAAGTTATTACTCTTTCTGTCTCTTAAACATCTTTTAGGTTGCAGGCTTTTGCTGAAAACAAAATCAACAAAAATCAACAAACAAACCGCAGGTACTTTGTTGATAAACATCAAAGATAAATAATGCCTTGCGAGTCAATTTTATGATAAAAGGTTGCATTATTGAATACCTAAATGATTCAAATTTTCTGGTACCCGCGAGCTAACTTTTTACAATATCTTCGAGTTTCGTATTTTAATGCGATGGTTTTTTGTCAGCTTCCAATGTCTTTGTAGCATGATTTCAAGTAACTCAGTCCGACTCTGCCGATTCTATGTACAATGCCTACCCAATTAGCGGATTAAATTGTTTTCGGGTCAAAAGTTTTCTTTTACAAATGCTATGTAAATTGTTAATTGAAATTGTTAAAATTTCGTTTCTCTTTTAATTAAATAAATAATAAAAAGGTTCCGTTATTTCGTGTGTATTCGTATCAACAGAATTTCTTTTAAACAATTTATAAAGTTCTTATGTTGAGTATACAACAACAGACAAAAATTCTATTATGATTTTAGACTGGGATTTTATCCAGTTATAAAAATTTCATATTGTGCTTGAGGGAGGTTTTCATACAGCTTTTCAACGACCAACGAATAAACCGCGTTAGTAATAAAGACCGCATCCATAACGATAAAATACGACCCATTCCATAATATAATATAAACCATTTTATGTACTTTTAGTTATAATATAAAATAACGTAAGCATAAATATGAAATTTAAATCATTTTAGAAGGTTTTCTCATAACTTTCCATCAACCTGCTAATAGTTTACCTTTTCGCTTCATACGAAACTTTTGGGGTTTCTCGTTTCTTACTTTTAATTAACAACATTTTTAATAAGCTGTCGTATAACTCGAAAGTAAATAATTGAAAAATAATATTTGAATCTCCGATACTCAGACCTTGTTCATAACCTCCTGTATGCATATTACGTTTACGAAATATCCTTTAATTACGTAAATGGCACCGTAATGTGTCTAAAACCTTTTCTAAATTAATGAAAATTTAATTAAACAGTCTTCATACGATGATGACATTTGGATAATGTAACAGAATAAGTACGACTGTTGGTAAAAACTTCCAAATGATACAACAGGCCAACATTAGAGGTTTTTAGAGCACATTAAAGCATAAACGTGAAATTAAAAACAATTAGATAATTTTTTAAATTAGCAAAAATAATGGAAACTTTGGCTGTCTTAGTGATCAGTATTGATTTGCTAATAAAAAAAAAACAATTTCGTCTAATTAAATTGGGACACAATTTATGATATCAAATGACGGTTTAAGTCATACATTACAATTTAAATTGAGATGAACGAGCAATAATTGCGTTATTACGTGATCGAAATTTTTTTTGTTCGTCTTATTAGCGTCGAATGTTATCACGCTTTTTCGAATTAAAATACATTTTTGAATAATTTATCAAGTGAAAGCTTTAGTATAATTTTCTTGTAAATTAAAATGATTAATTGTCACGCTGTTTGTGTAAAATGTCCTTTAGTAATGACATATTGTGTCTTACGTCCTTACGTGTAAAATTAATATGCTAGTCTGTGCAAGTTTTGGTATGCAGAATTTATCTTCACATTAAAGTAGAGTGGTTTATAATACACTTCCGGATGGATGTATCATTGCACCAATCGTTTTGAGTTTTAAAATCCTATAAATTGCAGTACATCAACAATTGTAACCACACAGCAATAATGTAGTTGAGGTCTGTTAAGCTTTCAACTACTTACGTGGTTTTTAAAATTACACTACCACAAAGAAGGATTACAGAATGCATCGACATTATTAATTCTCGATTTACTTATTCAACTGAATTATGTAGTTACAGGCCCTAACTAGTAGTAAATATATCTTGCTGCTATTCTTTCAAACCTTTATCTAACGAAAGTGCTTGCTTGCTCGTTCTTGACTGCGTTACAATTAATTATTATCTATCTATAAATCGGTTTTAGAACGTCTTACGGCGTAGTTCCATAGCTAGATTATTTCTAGCCTTTTGTAGTAAATATGTATTGTCGTGTTTCAAAATGATATTCCGCTTCTGTGATTATTATGTTGTTATTTTGTTTGAAAATTTGTTATTATTTTGTATTTTAATTTGTATGACTCTGTATGAGTTAGTAAAAACATTTTGAATGTTGGCAATTGAGGAAGTATGATAAAGGCCTTTTGCCAAAAATGGCCGACGTAGTGGACGTTTAATTTGTGACTCCAAGAAATTTAATTAAATAAGTTTGTAATTTTGGAAAATATAAGTAATGTTTTGAACGAAGAGTATTTTATTAAGATTTATAATATTGGATTTATTGATTTTGAAAAACGGTTTAATAATTTTTGGAAATAAAATTCAAACGGAAGCCATGCATAAATAATAATTGAATAAGATAAAGAAAAGAGCAAGAAGTAAGAA
The DNA here is from genome assembly GCA_911387805.1 of Cantharis rustica. Lineage (NCBI taxonomy): Eukaryota > Metazoa > Arthropoda > Insecta > Coleoptera > Cantharidae > Cantharis > Cantharis rustica. The sequence continues at coordinate 36,232,056 of OU426880.1, forward strand.
GAAAAATAATAATAAAAAATTTAAGTAAATGATAAAAATTTTATATTTTTATATTAAATGAAAAATTTATTAAAGGAACAACAAATTGTGGCGATAAGACGACAGATGGTTACGATACGAATATCATGTGAAATTTTACGTTACCATTTTATAATTTTATTCAAACAAAAATTAAAGTAAAATTAAGGAAATATATTGAATTGAATAATTTTTGATTGGAAACAAATTTGAAAATTAATTTGATTTACAAAATTTACATATCAATCTTTTGGCGCTGCAACGTGAGGCTTTTAATATAGCAACTTACTTTTAACCCTGAGATATTTGATATTGGATATTTAATAGAGATTTAAGAAAACATAAAACATGAGTAAAAAAAAGATAGATAGAATAACGGAGGTTTGGATGATGGCAGATATGATAAAAGCTTATTTAAAAGAAGAATTCAATGAAATAAAAGGTATTTTAAGGTATTAATAACAAACGGTAACAAGAAAACAAATTCATAAAGATAAAGAAGAACCACATCAATACAAAAAAGAAATTATGGAAAAAATCAATGGCAAAGAAAAAGAAAAGGATAGCCGGGATGTTAAAAATAAAATAATACGGGATATCAGGAGCATAGGAAAAGAAAAAATAACAAGATTGGACTCAATGATGAACAGTGGAAAAAATGTAGATAATAAAAATGTCATCAAAAAGAAAAATAAGGGTGTAAAACTAAAAAATAATAAAGTGATTGTAGCGAAAACAAAAATATTTGGATTTATTAAGTTATTTTACTCCACAAAAATTATTGAAGATGACAGACTGTATTAAGAATGGAAATCATAGCAAATAAATAAAAAAAAAAAATTTGGACATTAACAGAAAATTAAAAATTGGACAGGTAGAAAAGAAAAATTTTAAGATGGGGCCACTAAAAATTATAGAAATTAAAAGAAATAATAAAAAAGTAAACTCAACATCGAGGACAACAAACATGAATGATGGAACGGAGAGGAATTTGACAATATGGAAAAGTAGGGGGTGGCAGAGATTGGTGCCGGAGCTGTGGACTCCCAAGAAGAAGATTTATCGGTGGAAGTACGGGAGAAGAAGATTGAAAAAAAAACAGAAATTCGAATGAAAGAAATGGGAAAAAGGTGAACGATTTAATATAAAAAAAAAACTTTATTTGAAATGATTTGATTTGTGAAATATTTGATTATTTAACTTGATTTGAAAGTTTTGATTTGGAATTTAATTTTAAAAACAATTTTATTTAGGGAAGAAAGAAAGATTTTATTTTGATTTATTGATTCATTAATTTAGAATTTAAAAATTTAAAAATTTTATTTGTAAACTACGACAACTGTATAAATTTTAATCATGAACTTGCTGGTGCACTCATAAAATTATAGGGGGTGAAGATGTCGTGTTTCAAAATGATATTATCGCCTTTGTGATTAGTGTAAAAATTCCCGCCCGTGTGACGACACGGGAATTTTCCTATTGTTTTTGCAACCGTGGAAAATCTCTGAGGTGGTGATAAGACACTTGCACAAAATAAGTTTTTAATAAAAATTTTGGTCCAACTCGAAATCTTTTGTGGCAGTTCTTTTTAAAATAATTATTTAAATTTCCAACTTGAAAGTGGTTTTTTAAAGAGTATTCGCTTATCTACAAACTAGATTATAACCATGTATCATTTAGAATCAACGGATTTCTTGTTATAAGTAAATATAAAAGAAGAAATGCTAAAAAATTCATATTATTTTTTTTGCTTTTCTTGCACACTGTATTTTTTATACAAAACGTCTTATAAAATAAATTAACGATCTAATTTTAAAAATAAACTTAACTGGCTACAACTGGCCAACCAATTTCAAAGAAAAAAAAGTACGAAAGAAGAACACAATTGTAAAATATCGTTTATAAAGAGCATGTGCGTTAGTTAAAAATAAGGGCGGTCATTTGAAAATTAACTAAAATAAATTTTGTGAATTTATTATTTTTGTATTATTTTAAGTATAAAGTGATCCAGTTTCAGCATAGCCATATTACTTAAATTAACCATTATGTAAGGTGGGATAGACGGATTGGAAATATTTAAAGAGATTATAATAAACGGCTAGGAAATGTTACAGAGTTTTTTTGTGGAAAACAAAACAAAATACGGTGATTAAAAATATACATAATTATTGTGAACAAAATTTTTAACATTAAATATATTATAAAACCCCGGGAGGAGGGGGGGGGGGGGAAGCGATATCGATATCGCACCAGATTTCCATTTAAGATGTTTTCTCAGATTTTCCGAGATTTCTTAGGGTATTTCTTCATTTTTAAATCGGATTTTTGTCAAGAAGATGAAAAATAAAGTGGTAATAGTATACAAGTAAAAAAAGTTTATCTGAATTTATTTAATTATGGGATTGTAGATTGTATAAGTTAAAAATAGTAAAGTGTAGGGGGAAATCGAAAAGAGAAACTGGTTGAATTTTGGTAATTTTTAATTTAATCAATCGGATTTCTTAGATTTTTATTTACTTATATATTGAATTTCCTCAAAAATTTTATTTTTGCACAAGCTTAATTAAGCAATATAGCAATAAAAAAAAACAAAATTAAGATAATTAAAAAAATTAAGTACACCCCAAATTAAGGAATACAACACTGCAATATATACATAGTCAATATTTGGCTATAATATTAATATAAAATACAAAAAAATTTTTCACATTTGTAGACCGATTATCTTCATTGGAAATATTCCTTCATATTAGTCTTTAGTATTTTTAAAAAATAAATTTCTTATTTTATTTATTTTATAAAATGTGTTATATTACTCTATCAATATCATATTTTGTTATATTTAATTATAATATAAGATTTTCTGATTTTATAATCTTCTTTTGTTTTGCTAATTATGTTCAATAAATAGTTTAATATCAAAATTCATTATCAATAATTTATCAATATGCAATTTTCATTTAATAAATTTAAATGTATGTAGTTATAAAAATAAAAAATGAAACTTCGAACTTGTTCAAAAAAATTTCCCCTTGAATGTCCTTAAGATTTTGTTTCCAAAAGTAAAAAAAAATCATTTATGGTATTCCTAAGATTTTCTAATATCCTAAGATTTTCTCTTAAAATTTCCTAATTTTCTTCTATTCGCTAAGATTTTCTGTTAAATTCATTTAAAATTTCTATTCGAGAAATAGAAGAAGCAAAAAAAAACACCCAATTTTATTTATTCTTTATTTCTGAATTTCCTAAAATCGTCATTTTTTTGGATTTCCTGAGATTCTCTTCATTTGTATAGTAGTTTTTCCCTGCCATTCACTTTTCATAATTTATTTTTAAAGCTTAAAAAGCATAATTTATTAATTATACATAGAAAATGTTTTTAAAAAAAGTAAAAATGTAATAATAATATTTCAATACAATTTATTTACTTATATTTTATTGTTTTCCAAGAAAAATTTATTTACGATTTTATACCTCCTCTTGTGCTGTAAAAATATTTTGAATCCAGTCCTGTGACAGGATTGTCATTACATTATTTTAAGTGGATTTGTCCTATTGTGTGTAATTTTATTACATTTGAAAGATTTTGTTTTAGGTGATTAGTAACTTCTGACGTAGAAGTCATTAGTTAAAAAAATAAAATCTATGATTGCACATAATAAAACCTGAAAAGCGAAGAAGTTAAATTATAAATATTATTTTGGAAGATAGAAAATATTTTATAAAAGCTAATTTTAGAATGAAATGAGGTTTTTGGATAAATACCAAAAATTGAAGTAATTTAATTTTCTGCTTTCAAAAAATGAGCGTAGAATTTTCTGAAAACGTGAAAAAAAAAAGATGTGGTACACCGACGAGAACTGAATGGTTGAAACACGTGCCTTCTGTTGATTTTCTTTGAAAACATTAGAATTTCTGAGTGAATATCTGAATAATTCATACCGAAGAGGTTAAATGAAATAATTCGACTCTAACTTTATTCATTAAAAATCAAGAAACGTTTAAACAAATTATGTCCTTTTAAGTTTCTTTAAGTATTATGAATATTAAGGCACTAATGACGTCATAAATTAAAGATTCTTTTAAGAATTTAACCCGATGAACCGTGTAACGTTAATGAGGAACATTGTCTTTTTTCCTCCCTTCGCTCACTAAATTTTCTCCCTTTTGTTGCTTTCATTAAAATTGTAACCGTAAGCAATAGCATATTTTGCATTTAGTTAAATACGACGTATCCGTTTACCCTCTTGTTTATTATTCTACCTACCAATTGCAGACGATAATTCTATATAGGGCATTTACACCAAAATGACTTCGATTTAAAGGATTATTGTTTACCTACAATTTATGACCGGCTTAATATTCACGTAACAATTTAAGCATGGGATTTTATAACATCTGCTTATGTCGATCGATAGGCAACACAAATTTTTGTGGTATTAAATTTTACAATAATAATAATAATAATAATAATGATAATAACTTACCTAATCGTGGGACTTTGTGAATCATCGTCGGAAACTCGTTGTGCAAGAAAGCGAGGAAGTTCTCCAGGTTCGGAGTGTTCTAAAAGGGCACACATGGGTTCATCTTGACTGCATAGTCCTACCACCCTCGCTAAATTAGGATCCCTAAGTCCCGCTAGCCAGCTGGTCTCCCGCAGGAACTCGTGCCTGCAACACGCATTTGAATCATACAACAGCTGATACCACAAGGGGCTCGTTCTGATTGGTATTTATATATGGAGATCAAGAACTTGAAGGATGCTTATTGTGATGTATGTGGATGGTAACCGAATAACTAGGATAAGAGGATTTCCCGACATGTTCTTAACTCAAGCAGACATTTGATTCAATTTGATGCGCCCCGTGACTCACCCCCATCGATATGCTTTCATCAATACCTTTTTGTGTCGCCACATCCTCTCCAAAGACTCTTAACAATAACGAGTTGCTTCTTATGGAACGAAGAACCACCATTAAAATCCGGTAATCCTTCCGCTTCGCAAAGATGAACCTAAATTGAAATAAATCTCATTAGTCCTAGAAACAGCTTTGTTTGAAAACTGATGAAAATTTTAAGTCGATTGTATCGACTTGGGTCACATTGAACTAGTGCAAAGTCTGATTGCACCGATCCTTTGTGTAACGTGCTTTGAACTCGAACTCGGGAGAAAATATTTAACAGTTAAACTCGTAAGCTCCATTACGTGTCCTATTTTAAAGAAACTTTAAAATCGAGTTAATCCTTTTTGTGAAACTAAACGTGAAACAGTCGTCCAACCACATAACCTCAAATATTAAATATAATATTTTAACGACTCGTTCATAATAACGATCTCGGTGGTTAACGAGTTCCAGTTTCCAGCTCTTAAGTATTATGTATATTACATTACGGATATCTAAAAATGCAAATCCCGATGCACATTTTACGACGCTATAGGTAAAAATTTAATTTTAAAAATTAAAGTATCCAATTTAAATGTTAAGTTTGTATATCAAATTTGATCAGGTTGCAACATAAAAGAATAAAATCTAATTTTTTTTCAATACAGTTCCGAAAAAAACCTCCCTTCAGTCAACATTGACAGAACCGAACAAAAAGACAGCATTGAAGCTTATTGAACCCTTGGGGGTGTCTTGGGGAAACCGATACGACCTACAAGCAAGTTTTCTTTGTCGTTTAGTTTTCTTAAAATGTCTAAGAATTGTTTTTTTCTTGTTTCGTGTAAACAATTTGCTACTAAGAACTAGTAGATACATTTCTTCGCAAAAATTTTTAATTTAAACTTAAAATATGCTCACCATTCCGAAATCGCCCTCGCCGAGCTTTTCTAGAAGTCGAAGTCTGTGACGAGGAAAATCTAATAGTTGTGCTACCCCTTCCAGGGGCGGCCCTTCGGGCAATTTAATAGGAGTGAAACGACCAGGCGTAAAATGTTGTTCTCTTCTCTCGTTCTATAACAGGAAAACGTTTTATTTTAAATTGTTAGATATTAAGGAAGTGTGAAATGCAAAAAAATGTTAAAAACTGCTGTCAAATTTTATCGTATGGAAAGCTTTTGATGCTTTTAAATAATCAATATTGCGTGCATGTATTGGAAATACATAAAAAAGAAAACAAATGGAACATGACAAGCATCATCCGAAAGAACCATTTAGGTTACATCAAAATTTTGCCTTTCAACTTAAGATGTTCGTTCTTACAGTACTTTCATTTTTATTCTTGATTATCTCAATCTATTGCAAGGGGTTAGTTTTAAGGGCGACGTAATATTTTCTTGCCTGTGCCATTTCGAACCTGTACCATTTTGCATCCGCAAACCAAAAATTCGAGCACACCCTAAAACCACATTATAAGTATAATATAATGATGCGGCGCCCCTTCGTGCTAATAACAACACATAAATTGTAAATTATGTGGCAAGTACATCAGAAAGAACTAAAATTTTCCAAACGATGATGCATGAACTTATCCAGTACGCGAGGGTTTCTAATGTGAATTAATTTTATGACGAAAAAAAAGGAGAATAACATTGTGGGGTCATTTATCTTTTATCCACTCATTGTCTTTTACGACGAGTTAGACTTGTTGCTCGTCCAATCTGAGCGACTATCTATTATCTCACTACCACCATTTCAAAACGGAACAGATGACATTATCTGTTTTATTAATGGTGCTTTTTGGGTTTACATTGTAAATTACAATTACGAATTGCCGTTTCTACATGAATTTGCTTCATGCCGCATTGCTGACACAAAATTGTACTTTGGTTTTTATCAACGTTCATTATTCGAACCTTCCAGCAAAATAATTTCTTAAAAAAATTTTAATTTTCCAACGCTGCCCTTGAGGTGGCTAATACGGTCATACTAAGCTTCATTTCGCGTTCGCTAAAAAAATTATTTCCCTCTGTGTGAATTTTACGTTTATTCCTACGTTTAACCCATAATTTTTATAACAGTTCTATATTGGAAATTAAAACTAGATTCTAGAATAATCAAATAGTGTTGATATCGAAAAAATAAAATAAAAAGTTAATATATTATCCCTAAAGTACAGTTTCATAATCTTATTACCTCATAAATTTCCAGACGCCAGGGAAGTTTACAGCTAGGATTAACCAAAAATAAGCCACCTTATAATCTAAATTAGTATATAAAGCGCAGTATACAAAACTCCACTTATATGGTGGTTTAGTCCGATTAGAGAACTTTTGGAGACCCAGCATTCATGGTTATTGAACATCATGTGTGCAATATATGCAAATTATAGGTTATTGCATGTGCATATGAGAATGAGGAGCCTTTATTCCTTTCAAGAAAAGATAGTGGTTTGGCCGAGAAATAATCTCTCGCCCAACTATGTGATGACTATCAAGTCAGGGGGCCTGTCTTAGTGTTTGAATAGTACATTAAAAATTGGTTTAATATATTGTCGTGTTTCGAAATCATAAAAATCATAATTCATTTATTTTGTAAATTATTTTAAAGTTTAATTTTGTTTTATTATTTATTTATTTATCATATTGTGTATAAAAATGTTTGTTAAATTATTTGCTATGTAAATAAGGTGGGGAAAGTAAAAGTTAAAAAAAGAGAGGCTTGAATAGAGATACTTGGGCTGAGGCCTTTGCGTCGAGTAGACTAACGGACGAACATTATTCCCGCAATTGATAATATTGATTTTGTAAATGATAAAAAATTAAAAAGTGAAATTTAATTTTAATGAAAGTTTTTTTTTTTTACTTTTTAATTTATTTAAGTGCTTTAATTACAGGATCATAGCACTGATGGGTAGTAAGAAAGTATTTAAAATTTAAATTTGTTTGATTATGCCGGTTTGGTATAGGAAGCCGTAGAGATTTTCTACATTTTCTTGAAGATTAGGAAGTATTTCTCTTCTAGTTTTGCCAAGATTATAGTTTTTCCTTGCTTCTTCGTGTAGGTTACATTCAGTTAAGATATGATTTACTGATAGGTCTTCGTTGCACCAGGGGCATTGTGGCTGAAGAGTTTTTTTGAGGATGTGTTCATGTGTGAGTTTTGTGTGGCCTATTCGCAATCTGGCCAGAGCTACCTCAAACCTGCGATTAGGCTGATGCGTTGTTGACCAGATGCAATAAACATCCTTTATATCTCGAAGTTTGTTGCATTGTTTTCGCTTCCATTGGTTTTCAATTTTTTGATATTGTATTACTTTATGATATTTTTCTATATCTTTATGGTTAATTAGGTTGTTGTTGGTTCCTGAATTGTTAGCTTCTTTTGCTGAGTGGTCTGCTAAAGTGTTTCCTGGAATATCGCAGTGGCCTGGGATCCACATGAAGGAAATTTTTATATTATTGTCTTCGCTTGCCTTTCTAGCTTCGTTAAATATGATTTGAATGATTGGTATGGCAGTATCATTGGCATGCTCTAGAGATGTTAAAGTTGAGCGTGAATCAGTAGCTATTACTATACCTTCGTTGGTTTATAATTTTTACTGCTTCAAGTATCGCTATTGCTTCTGCAGTGTAGTTCGAGTTGATAGTGTTTAATTTAAATTTATGTATTCTGTTGGGCGTTATTACCGCTGCAGCGCATGATATTTTGGTGTTCGATCCATCAGTATAGTAGAATTCACATTGGTTAATGAAAGTTGTTTTTGTTTGTTTTATATAAAAGTGAAGTGCTGACAAATAATAAAATTGAAAAAGTTGGAAGTTTTTGGTCGATGCGTAAAATTACGTCGCAGCAAATTTGTTTCACCAGGCGTCCAGGTGAACAGCTGGCGGAGCAAGACCACATTGCAAGGTAAAAGTTGCACATTTGAAAATAAACATTTACGCCACAAAAATTTTTAATTAAATTAAAATTAAGTAATTGAAGAACAGTTCATAGCTATAAAATAATGGATGTACACCCAGCTAGAATAATTTTTGGATTGAGCAAATTTTTATAGATTTGTATAGCTCGGGTTATCTCAATATAAATTATTAACATTTTATAAATTATGATGAAAGCGATAATCTTTGTTGAAAGCTCAATAATATTAAACGTTATTAATTCTTTCTTCTTTATTAGCCTCTTCAGTCCTTTGATGAACCATCAGCCTCTTTCTCAGTCAAGAATGGTTTAAGTATTTCGACCCAACGATATACAGTATAGATTTATGTATGAAATTTCATATCGGGTAAATGACCTTCGCGGTTTTCTTAACACACATACACTTCTTTGTCAAAAGTTTCCGTGACTGCTTTGCATAAATGCGGCGGAATTTCGTTGATACAGCGCTTAATTTTCTTCTTCAAGATGTGGGTGGTCATCAACTTGTTGGCATAAATCTTAGACTTCAAAAAACCCAAAGAAAAAAGTTCATCGGCGATAAATCTGAGCGGCCAATTCCGATCACCAAAACAGGAAATTACACTACCAGAAAATGACTCATGCAGTAATTGAATTGCTTCTTCAGCTGTATAGCATATGGCAATGTCTTACTGAAACATATCTTACAATCTAGGCGTAAAAACTTGGATTATCATATCAAGATAGCGATCACTATTAACTGTTATTGCCTGATCAGGCGCATTTTTTAAGAAGATTTTTGGCTCCAACTCAAAATCCACACCAAATAGTGACACGTTGTAGATGCATTTGTTCTCAACAATCACTCATAAATTTTCTGAACCCCAAATAATGCGACAATTTTGTTCAAGCCATCAAGATTAAAATGAGACGTACCGCTGAAAATGATTTTGTTCGAAGAATCGACATCCACTGATTTTTCATTGCTCAACAACGAAAACGCGTTCTTGGACTGTCACGCTGTTTTTTTTCGTTGACAACACTTTACAAATTCAAATCTTGCGTGAATTTTGGAACACCCTTTATAGATATTATTCAGAGTTGGTAACAATAAAATAATAATAATAATAATGTATTAAAAATTTAATATTTTGTTTTGAAAATGCGCCCCATTATCCACCCTGTTCCAGCCGTCATTGTAAGTACATTGATTATTATATCTGTTCTTCTTCTTTATCAGCCTTTTCAGTCCACTGCTGAACTATCAGCCTCTTTCTCTGCTAAGAAAAGTTTCAGCATTTAGACCCCACGGCTGCTTAGACTGAATTGGAGATACCTGTAACCCTGTTTTTAATAGTTGATGGTGGCAATCATCAACTCAGGGGGGCCGCCGGCTTTACGTGCTCCCCGAAGCACGAAGACAATCATAAGAAAGTTTAGAATTTCACCAGATTTGAACCAGGTACTTTAGGGTCAGCAGTTATTCGGCGAATATACTAGCCTAATGATCACCTCGTAAACTTGTACTCGTACTCTTAACTGTAAACTTGGTTATTTAAAAGGAAAAACATTAATTTAGGAAACAATTTGAAGTTTTGAATTAACTTTTATACTTAATGAGCCAATTATTGGCTTAATAAACGATTCGAACAACTGCTGACACTAAGGTACTTGCTTCGGTTCCAGGGAGAATCTAAACTTACTTATGACCGATTTTCTGCTTCGGAGGGCTGTAAAACCAGTGGTCTCTTTGAGTTGACGATTTGTCTTTACCAACAATAAAAAACAAAGTTTACAGACATATCTTAGCAAGTTTTACTTAATTTTACAAGCAAGTAAAGGATATTTTCCTCCCCACTCTATCGACTTGAATCACTTTTAGCGCTCTTTCGTGTCCAATTCTTCCAAATTTTACGACGTAACTCTGGGGTTCAGCTACCTTTATCAACTGCACCTGATGATTTTGTTCATTCGTTCATCATTCTCTCGGAGTTGTGCAGCGCAGCAACCAATTTAATTTTTGAAAGTTCTTATGACAGATTACTTCGGTGGTTTACCATTGCTTACCGAGAAAGATGATGTGAATAAAGGTATTACTTTGCAGAAGTTTAAACCAGTGACTTCTAGTTCAGCGTAAATTAGCCCTAAATGTAAAGTTATCGGCTTTGAATTTGATTTGATTTATACTTAAATTATTATTTAAACTTAAAGACACTTTAAGATATTTTGTAACAAATGTTTTTCAAAATTATGTTAATACGTACTCTAGGTTAACTCCATCGCTGTTACTATGTTATTATGGAATAATAAGTCAATTGCATTGTGATATGGGAAAATAACATGATTATGCAGCAGAAGCAGGGATTTTTATAGATTAGTTGTACCGTAAAGTGGTCTAATTTTAGTTCTAATAAATTAAAATTTAAGAAGACTCATTAAGATATTGTAATGGTATTTTCGTAGAAAATTTCCACACACTTATTCTTACTCGGGCAACCCTGGTGTGCGGGAGCAGTTGGGAATTTTCAAGGGTCGAGAGTTCCTAGTTTCCAAATCAATCGTAAAAACAAATTTCCAATCCAAAAAATAAATAGTATTCCAAAAATAAATTAATCCATTCAAATTTAAATTTAATAATTAATGTAAAATATTATTGGGCTCGTACTTTCGATTTTACGCTTATCCAAATCAACGTGTTATCTCTTGAACCATTCGTTCGAACAAATATAATTTTAATTCTTCCAATTTTTAATACAAATCAATTTATAATTTCAAATGCTTCTTTTTCAAAATATTCAACCAAATTAACTCACAATCTTCGCTCGGTAGCAACTCATCAAAAAAATATTCAAACCAAATTAATTCCAAATATCAAAATAATACTTCAAAAAAAAAGGCGCAATAATGCATTCGCATCAAATCACTTTATTTAAATCAAATCAAAATACTACTCACAATTTCAAAATGACAAAATCTCGTATCAAAAATCAAACTCAGCGGGCATACAAAATCTCGCATCCGCTGTCGGCCATAGTTGGCCAAAGAAGCCCTTATCTCTATCTTTTCTCCCCACTCTGTACTTTTCCAATTTAAACATTGGAAACTCTCCCTCTCTCTTTATTCAACTTTTTCTAATCACTAAAGGATAATCGGCCTCTTTCTCTGAGAGAATGAATTCAGCATTTAGACCCGACGGCTGATAAAACCGAATTAAAAAATGTGTTTAACCTTGTTTTTAATAGTTGATGGTGGCAATCAACCCAGTGGGACCGCCGACTTAACATGCCCTCCGAAGCACGGAGACCGTCTCTCTCTCTCTCCGGATTTGAACCAAACACCTTAGCGTCACAAATTGTTTGGCTAACTTATTAAGCTTATGGCTGTCTAAGCTTACTAAGTTAATCGCTCGAAAGAAACAGATGTATCAAGCTTGTTCGCAAAAAAACTCAAACAACCCAGTACTTTCTGTGAAAATGACGTTTCGAGAAAAATACGTTGTAAGTTTTCAAATTGTTTTGAAAAACTCCGACACTCACTGTAATTTGCCCTTGCAGGGTTAGGAAAAGACCTTCTTTGTGACAGAAGTTATTCTTCTTTGAGTATTATACACTATGCAGTGCGTAGACGATCAACTTGGCAGAAGCCAAGGTGACATAGCAGGAAATTACTAATGGAGTGATTTCTCGTTGCCTTTTCTATAGCTCACACATCGATATTGGGCTTTAGATCACAAGCATCGAACCGCGATCTTCCGCGTCTCAGCATGTCAATTTAAGCCTTACACCACGCTGCTGGTCCTGAGGTTATTAAGCATCTTATTTGTTTCTCTGTGAGCTATATTTTTACGGCTTTGGCAGTGTCGGATCATCGACATGCTTATTGTCTGTAAGGTCTTCTATAAGGTTAAAAATTCACTTTATTACACATTTCTGGGTGTGCATGAACTACTCGGTTATCGATTACTATTAGGGTATTCACACTCTCTGGTATATTTAACACGTGGTAAATTTGTCACACATTTATACCATATCTGTGAACACACCTCGTGGTATTGAGTCTTGGTGTTTTAACTTTAACCCTACTTTCGGCACAATCAGCTGTTATTATTTTTGTAAGTAGTAGTTACTTTAAATCAGCTGTGTGCACTTCGCCATATTAGAAGTAAAAATACAACAACGCAGAAAAGCGGCGCACTGATTTATTTTTACCATACTAGAAATACACGGTCGAGGGCTACTTACGAATATCACGAGGTATGGTATTTGCTCTTATGGGAGATTACTACACAGTCAAATAACACCCTGGTAAACGTGGTATATTTACCACGGAGTAAATTTACCACGGGATATACCAGAGAGTGTGAATACCCTTTATATTCTTCTGTTAATCTTTAAAAGTTTAAAAGAAGTTTTTGAGTTCACCTGGAGTTCAAAAAAACTAATATATATATTTGTAGTAATCTAAACGATAAACATGAATTAATTAATAAACTGGGAGTTCTCACGCTATCGTCGCCTGAAATAAAAGCTAGCTGTCCTTAACAATTTTTATTAAGGTGGTTAAGTTTACGTTAATAACTGTCGAAACCGTCAATGGGGATGTGTAGACTTTCAGAGTCTGTAGGGATTTTTAATTTACCAATAAACTCGTAAATTTTATAATGAGTTTTTTTAAAATAAGGGAGTTTTGATAGGAAAACAGAGAAGCTACCATAAATTATTAGTTAAATGTTGTTTGGCTAATAAAAAGTTATGACAATTTTTGAATTGGAGACTACCAGAAAACGTTAGTGTGGGGATCAATTTGATAGACAATACATATTTAATTAACCTTAGAGTTATCCCGAAGTTACTAAAAATTAAATAAACAATGTTCGGATAGCATGACGGAAAAAACCACTTTTCAAGAATTGTAATGTTCAACTCAAATTTTATTAACTTATGTAGACTATTGTGGCGCCCTAATCTTTCTTTTTTTGTTTTTGTTCCTGATTTGTTCAAGTACATAAGTAACCAAATAATACCATTTTCACACCAATCTAAAATACTAAAAAAACTCTTTTCATAATTTTTTAAGAAGATATTCCGCGACTACCTCTTTTCCACACTGCACTTTTAAGTATAAAATGTTGGCAGCAGTAAAAGGAAATGAGAAATTTAGAACATGAATTGCATGAAAAATAAATTTTAATCAAAAATTAAATTTAATAATACCTTAACAATATCAGTAGCGGCGTAATAATTTTCAGTCGGAATAGTTCCATTGGGTGTCTTAGTAGGTGTTTGAAAATTCTGAACGTCGTATGTAGGGGGACGTGATGCCGGCGGAGGTGGCGGTGTCAAATTATAGAATGAAGGCGACGTAAATTTCAGTTCCTCTTGAAAACTATTGACGCTGGTAAAGTCTGAAACAAAGTGACGAAGTTATATTAAGAAAATAATCTCGGAAACTTTAAAGATTTACGCGAACGTTAAGTTTTATTCTTTCGATAAATTTAAAAAATTGCATAAGACGTGGAAGAAAAATCGTCGATTTTAACCGGTTCGTCCTAAACAAACGAACGTATGAGAGTAAACAAAAACGAGCGACACGTTTGAGGTATTTGCATTTTGCAAAATTGGTTTTCACGCGATACCTCCTTATCACATTCGAAGTTCGCTCCTAAACGTCTGACATTTCTCACATCTCACTTAACGCGCTTCCTAAGAAGCGCAAAACATGCGAATCTCTTGAAAGACACAAATTCCTGAAGGTTTATAAATTGTTTTGCTCCAAATAAATAGAGCCATATCTTTTGACTTTTACATGTTTCTGCATCGTTTGTTCTACATCACCCATATAAACAATATTTTCTATACAAAAAACCAGATAAGACGACCGGATGCTCTTTCACGGCTTCCTAAATACTTTTTAATGCTCAATAAAATTCTGCTGATAAACCCGACCCATTTTAATTTGTTCCCGTTAATTACTCTTACTTTCCGCATCGTCCGCGTAGATGCCCAATACGGATGCACACTCCAATTTTGACATAACAAACGTCCCGACTCGTAAAAATTTAAGGCGCAATTACTTCCAAAATTCTCCTGGTACATATTTTATAACTTTTAATTAACAGAGAACTTTAATGCTTAGCCCTTAGAGTTACAAATAGCATTTTCAAGTATGAAGTGGATGAATTACTATTCGTAGATGAATATTGAGATACTTGATATGTATAAACAGTCGAAAAGCAGTTTCAAGTTATAATTTGCATTCTTGAGACGTTATAAATTTTAATTACCGAGCAAATTAGAGTTTGCACAATTTTTTTGCTCCTATCTTACCTACGTAGATTCGTACGTAGGTAGCTACCTATTTAATAATCTGTAGTGGATGTTGAATATTTATACAACACTCAAATATATTTTCGACAGTCAAAACTGAGTTCTCCTCTCTCTATTTTATTTAAGTACCATTTCGAGTGTCGGAAAATCTACAGGTTCTCTAAATTCAGCAAATTTACATTAACAATCGTCGACAGTTCATAATCCTCTGTCATACAATTAAAAGCGTTTGCCATTTCTTGCATACGTCAAGCGCTGTTTACGTTTATTGCTTGACGTACAAATTTAATTAATGTTTTGGTTTACTTAAGAGCAGTCAGATACTGAAAATTAATAAACCTAGCAAAACTTAGTTGAATAGTTTAATTTTATGTGTCGCTTTGTTTTCCATTTAATGATATCGTTAAATATATTTTGACGTTAAATATTATTTCGCCAAGGCAAGCAAATTCCAAATTTAGGTCAGACCCGACAGATTTAGTTTGCTCCGCACGAGCGTCGAACTGTCAAAAACAAAAGAAACTCACCTGTATATTCCGCACTTTTACTCGACGTAATTGGCTCCTTTTTCAATAGACATCCATACTCTTGTTTGGCGTTGGGAAGAAGTTTGTAGGGTTCGTGATATACGGATGAGTTTTCGCTATCGGACTCTTCACCCCCAGTTACGTGACCATAGAGCTTCCCCTTTTTATTTTTTTTCGAATCCATAGTTCCCAAAGTGTTCGTTCTACTCTTAACCGACAACTTGGAGCGCGACAAGCCATTATTGATAATCGGCGTGGACATGTTCATTTTTAAATCTTTCATGTTAATCGTCACCCCCGGTTTCGTGCTACTTGAAACTAGGGCGGTGTGCTTGTGTAACAAGGCCACCTTCTTGCGTCCTCTACGGATCATGAGAAAAACCGTACACGCCAGCAGTAGAACTATCATCGCTAGAACGCCGGTTATCAATCCGATGTAGGCTTGTGTGCTGCTCGTGGGGCTTGTAGCGGGTGTAACTTCTTTTCTTGCGTGCGTAGTTTCACCACCTACAAATCCAGGTGCAGAGGTCGATAATGTAATTTCTGGCTGAAGATAATACTTCTCTAGAACGTCTTCCGTGAGGTTATTAGGTAGAGGCACTGCAAGCAATTAAATTTGTTTAGTACTAAAGCAAGGGGAAGAGGTATTGAATAATCTAGTTAAAGTGTTCAATCGCAATTTTCAGCAGCCCACCATTGAAAGCGAACACGCAAGGGAATTGGTTAATTTTTCACCAGGTGAAATACACCGCAATCGTGGTTTATTCAATTCTCTTTTCAAACACGTCCAATCCACTTTTGAGAAAACAAAGTTTTACTCTTTTACAATAAACTGCAAATGAAACCGATTTTACAACTCTCTATTCCTATCGGGGTGGTTCAGATGCATTTTCGTCATTAACTTTCCTAGTTTGTGCAAATAAATTTTTAAACGAAAGGCGGGGTTTCAACAACAAAATATAGTTTTCAGAAACAAATTTGCGCGCACAAGCCATTTGCGCAAATTGCTCGAACGTGGAAATTCAGCTTTATCAAGATAAAATACTAAAAATGCGAGAAAAGATTCAAGTCATCCAAATTAGAACAGAAACAAAGCTGAAAAAATATTAAACATATTCAAAAAAAAGAAATTTTGGCAAATTTAAAAAATAATCGATGTAAACCTTTTTTTATGAGCGTTATATCGGATTTTTATATTTTTATATGTAGTCTTTTCTAATTTAGATGATGATTTAGTTTTTTATTTGGTAAAAATGTTAAATTATTGGTTTTTAACAAGAACTCAACACTCTTGTTTTATGACAGTTTAAATTTTGAGTCTCGGCGTTTACATTATTTTTAATTTTATTCTGTCAGTAATTTGTTCTTTAATCCACTAATTTTAGAATTTTAGTTATATAAAGCCCTTATTCCTATTACTACATTGAATTAAAAACCATTCTGATAATTTTATAAAATTAATTAAAAAATTATTTTTTTTTTATGAATTTCTTCATTGCATTGTATTATATTATACATTTGTTCATTACGTTTACGGCAGTTTCATAAAGAAGTTTATCGGTTGAACATTTTTTCCAATATAGTAAAATTTTTATCACTATTTTGGTTTAAAAAATTATTTTAACGCAGTAAACTGATCACTCAAAGTCTTAATTTGAGGCAGTCATGTGCTCCATCTCATCCGGAAAATTTAAAAAACATTTTTTGAAATCTGCTTAGTTTTGTTTAACTCCTAAACCACACAAGAAAAATACGTAAATAGAATAATATGATTGTTAGTTATTAAAAAGTTAGTTAATAGTTATTATTCCTGCCTTTATATACCCGTGACTTTCGACTTCAGTTGCTTTCCGAAATGATTTTATTAAGTGCTTAGGCCCAGAAACCATTATCTTCCTAGATTCATGATTATCAAGTTCGGGCCTCTTTTAAAGATGTTCTTACCAAGTGCGTGGGCTCAGAAATCCCTGTCTTGGTAGACCCGTGATTTTCAAATGTGGACGTCCTTCAAGGATATTTTTATTAAGTGAGTGGCCTCATAGACACATTCGCTTCAATTTTTGTTATTTTCTTATATCTGTCATTTAGAATAAGTGCTTTTACTTAAAATAATAAAAACACCACTGTAAATATATTATTACAGTAATTAATAACACAGTTTCGCTCTGACTTGGCGGAAGCTGAGAAACTATCCCAGGGCTCGTAGGTTCTGATTCATCTCTATTTTGTTTTGCTTCCAATTTGTTTAATTATAAATTTTATAATGCTTTACTTGATTGAGAATCGAACCTATGATTTCACTTTAGCAATCCACTGCTGATATACCTTTACGCCATACGTTGTGCTCTCAATAATGTAATTTTAAAAATCTAAATTTTTACACATTCAAATAGTTCAAAAAAAATAATTTATAAAAAAGTTCTGATGAAAGCGATAACCTTGATTGAAATGATTAATTAACTTGTTCAATTTAAAACTTTTTAATTTATAAATAAGTAGGCAGTAATAATATTTATGAATAAATCAATTAGTCAATAATTCAAAATTTGATCTTTACATTAATATGTATTACAAATGAAGAATATAAAGTAGCCGTTAAATCGCAAACTCTTCACCGAGTAGTATGCATAGATTAACGGGATTCTGATGTAAATTGAAACTATAGATTAACGAAATTCGTTCATATCTAAGAGCATCTTCACCACAATGTCAGAAAATAACAGTGATATGATGACATAAGCATAATAAGACGTGTTGTAGGTGTCAAAATGTTGCTGGCAGAGGTAAACTACATAATTATACTCAAATTAAATAAAAATAAGAGAGATCATAAGATGCCTTATTGAAAAACTGTAAATAATATCATATAATACAGAATTTATACTATGGCTTTCGATAAAAATTTACAAGTTTATAAGCAGTCATGCACAAAACAAAGCGTAAGAGCAATTAAGAATTGGCTGCCCATGTATGCTTTACGTCACGTCTCTAATCCTAAACCAAGCGATAGAATTTACTGAAGAGTATAAAGTAACTTCAAGTGACTGTTAGCAGCAGATAGCTAATAAGTTATTTATATTTTGTAAGTAGCTTTGTCAAGTTCAATTTAAAAAATAAACCTTTATTTAAAACCCACAAAAAGTTTTTGTCGTTCTGATCTAACTTTTAATGACCCTCCGAGTTCTCTCAAATTTAAAATTATAAAAATATTAATATCTATCATCTTCCATATAATCAAACAAAATATACTTTTTAAAACTAGGTAGCACAGCGATATCAAATACCTAAGATTTTAGGGTGGTGCATCTTAGGTGTAATACTACCCCCTGGTGTCAGATTGGAGGTTAGATTGACACATTTCCACTTTCCCTTCTTCTAAGATATTAAATGTTACATCAATGTTCATAAAAAATAATATTTTAAAGAAATAATATTTTCCCTGAACGTTCTGCTGTAAATTTTATATACAATATAATTTCGAGGATTTATATAACAATTAAATCATTCTGCGGACAAAATCGTCAATTAAACCACGATTTAAATGGAATCGAGAAAAATCAAAAATTAAATTAATTAAATTCGGACTTTTTTCTTCAAAGGTGAGGCAACTTCCTCTTAGTTTACATACTGTTTTCGTAAAATAACTGTATTTTCTAATTATTTATACTCAGAGTTTCACTAAAAATCTCCGAGTCTAACCACGAGAACTTTTAGTAGATTTAAGTACGGACAATTGCCTAACAAAATAAGGAAATTTGGGTTGTGCAATTTTTTCGAAATTTTTTTAAACCAACGAAGAACAATAACATAGACAATAGTTTAATAGTTTCCTTTTAACGTTAATTGTCCTTTCCGTAAATTAGCCTTTCTGGCATTCACCATCGACGCATCTGAATCAGTGGATTCCACTGCTCGGCTTTGCCTCGCTTTTTGTTTTAAGTTATAAACTTCTCTCTGGAATAACTTTGTATTTTCTAGTATAAAGTAGCTATGCAGTTTAAAGCAAAGAGTAAATATTCCTAAAAATTAGTGTATCTACTTCAAGAAATATTAAATTATTTACAAAAAATTTTAAAATATTTCCCTATCTGAAAGTATGATGACCCTTTCTAGTCTCTCTCGATTAATAAAAGTCCTCTCTTTGCTTTCTCAACTTTATATGATAAAATTTAAATATTTTCCAACGAATTCCAGGTGACTTTCAAGAAGTTCTAATCAGGTGTATACAAAATTTTTGGGGTATTCGCCCTTTGGTCTAAAACCTCAATTTTTTCTACAAAGAAAAGAAAATAGATGTCCTGCAGTTGACAATAAAAAGAGAAAAAACCGCAAGATTTCTATCTAAATTTCTTCTCGCGTTAGTCCTTGGCAAACTATGTTCAATTGTTGGTCTCCATACTTAATGTTATAGTGCTGAGGAGTAGGAGAATGTCACAAGGAGAGGTTATTTACGTATGTTTATCACTAAAATATAAATATTAAATGCTCTAAGAAAATGTTTTGTAACCGGCTAGAATCCAATAAATCTCATCCTATGCGAATAGGTCTCCACCACTTACACTGAACTATATACATCTGAATGAAGTAAGGTTTTACAGCTAAAATTATTTTATTTTAAATTATTTTACGTATTCTTTGCAGTCTTCCAGTTGCAAAAGTTTTTGAGACGTCAATGTCGACCTTGGAGTGACGTCGTCAGAGATCTTGAGATGCTGAATTGGCAAACAAGAATTGATCTGTTTTCTTCTTCTTCTTCCTTCTATTTAGACTTTTGTCTGTTCTTCTTTCGGTTGTCTCTTTATCGTTCGATGATATTATTGCTCCACCTTTTTCGTGGTCTCCCAACGCTTCTTCGGTCTACCGAAAATTTATTCACTACCCCGCCATTCTGCTTATATGCTGGTTTCATCTTTTTTTCTGTCAATTATCCATTAACTACGTTCTCTATACCAAAAGATTTTGCTAGCAATATTGCAGATAGTTTTCATGGTATCTGATCTTGTTTCTGCTGTATAAGTCATGATTGGTCTTACCGTTGCCTTGCACATATTTTGGTCTTTGCTTCCTTTCCAAGGTATTTATTTTTCCAAATGGTATCGTTAACGCATTCTGCTATTCTATTAGCTTTATAGACTTGTTGTCTGACTTCCGCTTCCGTATCCCTGTAGCTGTAGACTGGTGTGCGCAGATAGTTGAATCTCATGACTTGTTGAACCATATTTCCATTTTGCTCCAGTTTACATCTAATTGGCTACGCAGATATCACCATGCACTTGGTTTTTTCGTCAATATTGTCATATTAAATTTTTTAGCTGTTAGGTTGAACTGATGGAAGGGCATCTGTAGATCATCTTTGCTTTCAGTCACAAGCACAACAACGTCTGCATAGAACATCTCCTTGTCGCCCATCTTGTATTCTCTTCCATTCCGTATCTTGTTTATAATTTTGTCCATCACAACCTTAAAGAAAAAAAGACTCAATCATTCTCCCTGGCGTATACTTTTTTTTATAGTTTTTCCAAAACTTTTCCATTTACTCTTCCCTGAATTGTATTTTCAGTGTATAGATCCTCAATAGTTTTTATTATGTTCATGACTATATTCTTGTTATATAGTAAATGATTTGAGCTGTACACAGTCAAATGCCTTTTCCAGATAGGCAAAACATAGGTACGTCGGTCTATAGTATTTCAAATATTTCCCCACAATCTGTCGAAAAACAAACATTTGAGCAGATCTGTAAAGTATTCGGTCCATGTCTCCATCTTTATCTGATTAGGCTTTTAGAAATTGCTCTCCATTTTTTTTTTAAAGATCTCCCAATATTTATCTTTAAGTTTCTTATCGGTGCATTTGTTTCAATTCTTATTATTTTGTAATTGTATGTTCTTCAGCTGTTTGTAGAGATCTATACTTTATTCTTTCTTTTTGTCTCGACACTTTTCTTTTACTTCACTGTAAACCATAGTATTTTTTGTATCTTCCTTGCTACACTCACAATCCTGGTTTATATAGCTTCGTTTACAGCGTTGTTTAGGTTTGTTTTAATTTTGTTCCAACACATTTCTGTCGTCATTACATACTGGGTTTGCTATGAATTTGTCTCCCAGTCTCTTATGGTACAATTCTTCTTAACGATTTAATTGACCTTCACTGCATATTAAGATGAATATTTATAATATCTGCGTGTGCATCAAAATCAGCTTAGATATTTGTTTCTAAATGGTAGTTTTTTTTTATTACTTTCATGACTTCATTACTTGGATTTGTAGAGCAGTCGTGGGTTATGAATTTGATTTACTTGCATAATTTCTGTTCTGATGCTTTAGTAATAAAGTTGATCAAGAGGCATTTCTAGTAGCGTTGAACTATCGATTCAATTCTGTTTAGATGTACAAATTATTTGAACTGGTATCTCTTTAAAAATTAAAAAAAAAATTGGGAAAAATTGTTTATCTTTGAATCAAGTCTTCAACTGGAAGTTTTCATGTTATTTTAATTTATATCGGGTTTTCAATGTTGGTATCGTCTCATATACTGCAATTTAATATAACACAGCAACGCAGAGGTGTTAGCTGTTAAAAGGCGGGAAAATTAATGTGTTTTCCAAATATCGCTTGCTAAACATTTTCGACTTCTAGGGACCACGGATGGCCTAGAATACCATAAAATTTTTAAGATTGTAATCGAAAAAATAATTTGGCAACAAGTGCATTGGATGGGCAGAATATGATTCGGTAACGTCATCTGTAAGAGTAGTTATAAACAAACAATAAATTGTTAAATGTTTTACAGAAGCAATTTATAGTTAAATTAACTTTTGAAAACCATCGGAAATCGCAATTTATTGCGAGCTAATAAAAGTTTTATATTATTCGCGTCAGGCATGGGAGTTAACAATAAAACACTAAATTTAGGAAGGACTGTTAAAATGTTTCGTAAAGTGTACGGCATTGTACGTGTTTTTTTTTTGTTAGAAATGGAAAAGCGAAGGACTTGTACACAAGGAACAATATCATGCATAATAAAGTGTTTGCTCGTGGTGGTTTTGGTTACCTACCCTATACGTAATTGTAATTTGCTTTACCTTTCTCTCTTATACAAACTTCTATAAGGGGAAATTGTATTATTGCAGGTGTTTTTGGATGTGATTTCGTTCTTATACTAACAAGAAATGGCCACTGAATTACACCCTTGCAATGTAATTTCCAAGTTAACTTTCCTCCTCTAACGTTAAATTTAGGATTATACCTTTTGGGCTAAAACTTTATTCGTTTCAATAATATTTACACTTTTGTTTACGGTTTTAATTTTAGCGAAACGTCTTAACGTGTTCTAATTAGTTTACGACGTGTTTTTCTTTCTCCAAAATTATTTTGAGCATGTTTTGCAAGCAGAACAAGTAAGAAATATTTACACTGGCAGATGTAGTCAAGTTTTCCCGCATGCCCCATCACTCGATCGGAAGATAAAAGAGTTGCGCGACACCTATACATTGAATCCGAAGTGAAGTACATTCATGTACTTCCCCTATTAGCAAACATCCTACAAAAGTTGTTTGTTTCAATTTCAAAGATAAATATGACATGTTAGCTTGCCATATGTTAGCTTATGAAAGCCTTCAGGATATTTAACAATACCTTCATAATTTTGCATATTAAGAGCCCCTAACACGTTCACATAACACATACACACAAATTCAAATACAATTTAAACGACATTGTTCTTTAATTTACATACTAATTTGTTATAGTGAACATATAAAATTTAAATTAATATTTATTGTTATGTTTCTTTTATGTGCTCCTTCACCGTTGTTGATATAACAATTTAATTTTGTAGTACTGCGGTATATAGAAAATTAAACTAATAAGTTTTTAATTTTCCCGCAGGGCAATTCGCGGTACAAAACACACCCCATGTTGTATAAAAGTTATTTTTCCATCTCGATTGTACGGGATAGCATTCAAAAGTATATGCCGCACGTGGTAGCTCTTCTATCCGCAACAAAAAAAAATCAATTCAAACTTTCGATTTGCGACGAAGCAACACTTAAAACGGGCAAGCGGAGTAATAAGGTGGTTAAGTTATGAACCGTATCGATAAAATAGGTAGTTTATGCATGCATGACATTCTCCCGAGTATCTTGCATGTAAACCACACATAAACATGAACAGCTAAAACAGTCTCAGGTGTTAGTCGGACCGTGTTATAAGCTACTTCTTGCTCACGCTAATGAGGAATCCGCCCCTTGCAGTTAAGATCTAATTTATCGGAGCTGGCTCATAATCGTCGGCAGATGCTGCGCCGCACGGAGAAGCCCAAAAGGATCTATCCATCTCCGCTTTTACATTGTGCATGAGATGATACATTGCAGCGACCTGCTTCTGAATAATGACGCAGCCTTAAATATTTTGTAAGTTAGCTGAAGATAAACTTACGCATTTAGAAAGAATGGAATGATAAATATCGGCCATTAGTATTATTATCCTTACCGTGAATTTCGCATTAACCTAAACACCTTATAAATTTAAATTAGAATGTTGGTATTTCTTTTCCTAGTTTGTTGTGACAAATTCCTTCGCATTTTAGCTTAAAAAGCGGTGCGAATTAATATTTCAATTTAAATTGAATTTTTTTTTATAATGGGGGACTTTACCCGAATTAAATTTAACTTTTTTATTAATATGGAGAATTATTCAAAATAAATCCCCATCAGTTGGCCACCGCTGGGAAGAATAAATAAAAATGATTCGAATTTACTTCGGCTCGATTTCCTTCAAACAAAATCGAAATTTATCGACATGGCGCAGTCGGTACGGATTTACACCACCCAATCCGAGTAAGTTTTTTTTTCAAAGTTTTACTGAAGAAATAAAAGTGTTGGAAAATCATAAAGTTGGTTATTATGCAATTTTAAAAGAAATATTTAATTTAAATTTAATTATTTTGTGAGGTATGCAATTTTTGCCATTTAATTTTCTTTATTATGCTTTTTTAATTTCGCCAACATAAAATTTTTATTTTTCATTTTATTTTTAATAAAATTTACACAAAGATGAAAATAATTAAAGCTTCTATAAAGGAACTGCAAAGAAAGACGCTATTTTAAGAAAATATTGTGAAAATTCTTTGGTCCGACGTTCGGAAGGTAAAAAATTGCAAAACTTTAAAATTTTCTTATCAAACTATAAAAATTGTGAATTTATGGGGCAAAGAAAGAAAAAAGAAGAAAACTAAAGTCGATAGTGTGAAATATGCTGGTCGCAAGCGATTTAATGCTATAAAATGTTATACAGGGTGTTCCAGTATAATTAAAAAAGAGCTTCTGCATATTATTTAGTTCTGAAGTTCTAAACCACAACTTATTAAATTTTTGAATGCTGTAAATGATTCTTTTCAGCGATACCTAATTTACTTCTGCTTGATAGAATGTGAAATATTTGACATTTAATAAAAATGTTTGCTAATTTAGTCAAATTTAGAGCACATTGAAGAGAGCTTTCAAAATACAATTATTCATCAACATCTGCTTATTTTTACACAAATAGTCGGGCATCTCTTTTGATAAATGAACATCACAATTGGAAAAAATCAATAAATATAATAATTTCAATAAACGCTCTTTCATGAATTCGAAGTAAACATAATTGCAAATTATATCTATTATCTTGCAAAGAAGCTGTATTTGATTCTTTCACAACGGTTGTTCAGTGGCGGCTCGTAGTTTGTTACTATTATGGGGCGCGACGATGAAAGAATGAAAAGTTTTTATATCATTAAATCACATTTTGAATACCCTTTCGAACATCAATAACTGTGTTCAAAAAAAAAACTTCCATGGTCAGTATTTCAGTAAGTAACTGAGATACTGTCTATCTTACACTATGAACTAAAAGAGTAAAGTAACAGCTTACACATGCGTAAGAAAATGTTATTTAATTAGCAATAATAATTATATACTTAAAATTTAATATTTTCCTCTCTTCCGTCATCTCTGTATCAGCTGCTACTGCTTTTGTTGAACTCTTTAAAAAATTGTACTTTATTTTATTTATAATACACAAATGCTAATAGGTAATAAAACAATATCAAAATAATAATGTCAAGTAAGCTTTTGAAACAAAATTAAACAAAAGTAATAAAAGTATTACAGATAAGACATTTTTGAATGCAACTGAAGTAACAGTATTAAGATGCATTATTTGTTGCTGCTAGTAATCATAAATTCCGAGCTGAAACTTTTAACTTTTCTTTATCTACGATTAAGCTTAAACAACTAATCTACAACTGCAACTAAGCTATACATGAGCAAGATACTGCTGTAGTATTATGTCAGACATTATCAGATAATAAAGCAGTTTGAACCTTTAAAACAGTTTAAATTACAGCATCAGTGGAGTATATAATATTATATTATAGTGGATTAACTACCGGAATCTTACATAGGTATACCTGTAGTTCAGGTACTTGCCAGATACAGATGCACCAATCTTGCTTACACGAAAGCTCAAATTACATGAGATTGTGCATTATCTTTAACACAGTTGAGCTACATTCTGTAACGTAAATAAATTATGAATTTTTTTAAACAAAATTGCGTTATGAAATTAGTTACTGCTTCTTTATTTTGTGCATTATTTGAACCCTAAAATGTACGCCTATGGGTAGTTGTTATATCTACAAAAGAACTGTGAGATTGTCTATAATCAATAATAAAGTGAAAGGTAAATTTTGTTTAATTTTTGTTCGTTTCAGATCTGCAAGGTTGACAATAAATTTATTGTTTAAAACGACAAAAATCTTGAATTTGCAGGTAAAATTATTTATTTTCAGTTTCCTTTCAAATTTTAACTACTGTTTTTTGAGGGAATTCACCTGTCTGTTTGTCGACTTCATTATTATATTATTAAGAAACTGGGGAGTTTAAACTAAGATTAAAATACTTGTCCTAGCAGTTTTTTTTAAACACAGTTAATGCTATACTAAACGTAAACGTTCAAAGACCCTTTCACCCTTTCAAAATAAATAAACCGATATTAAATACTCCCCAGTACCCCCATAATTATATAGAATTCACTTTACGGTGTAACGGTTATTGTTATGGTATATGGTTTTCTTTATTTGTTTTTTAAATTGACAGTATAAATAATTTCAAAAATATTACTATGATATTTTAAAGACATATATTGATAAAAATACCCATTATTTTTGTTCTTCGTAGTCTCTCCCTGAGCGGTGAAACGTCGAGTTTCCAAAACAATAGAACATTTATAAAATTCTATTTAGTTGAGATTTAATACAGTTGGCTGTTGACCGCTGTAAGACCGTTGTGAGACCGCTATATACTGTTGAAGACCTACGCTCTCAAGAATTGTGAATTAAATATCAAAAGCTAGCTATCCTATGTTATAACATCTACGGGTAATCAAGTGAAAGTTATGATAAAACTTAATCTGGTTTAGTAATATTAGTGAAAAGAAGTTTAAACATTTTTACTGCTATGTACTGCGGATGAATTTTTAGAAAATTATAAGAAATCAGAGATATTTACGGAGTTAAAAATTCAACATAATTTGAAAAGATTTTATAATATTTAAATACCTAAGTAGATGATCACTCGATACCAAAACATAAGCTGTAATAAAGCTATAATTACCAACGGAATTTTTTCTGTGTTCATAACATCAGGGCGTTATGCTTACGTAACTTTCTCGTTCTTCTCTCCTATGTCCATAGAAAATGTGCGTGCAAAGTAATATTTTTATTACTTACACTTTATACTTTATTACTTTTATTTTAGTTTCTTACAAATTTTGTCTGATTTACCGAGATTTAAGATTTACCGAGCTACATCGATGTAAAGTGTAACAGCGAAAAAGAAGAAATGATCTCAATTATTAAAATTATTAAGGAAAATTGAAATAATGAAAAAAATAAGGAAAGATATAAATCGCAAACCAACAGAGAAAATTTTTGTTTTTGAAAATATAAATAACAGTCAACCTAGTTCATCAAAGCAACGAAAAAATGAATAACTTAATAATTTTTTAACTTTAATAATTTTTTTTAAATATGTGATCATAAAGGTAATTATATTTCTATTTTCTTAATTACAATTTTTCTTATCGTTGTATATAATTAATAATTATTATCATAAAATATTTAAGTCAAATTTGAGCGTTTCTTGGATTTTCAGTAATCCTTTAAATTTTACAGCGCTAATAGTTCGGTTAATATTACACTCAAAGAAAAATGTACCGAAAGAAAGTTGTAGACAATTTTAGTTTCTATATGATTTATATAAAAAATTTTTATGATAAGATTAACTGACAAAGAGATATTGTGTAAAAACCTTTTGTGTTGCCTATTTATTAAAAATGGCGGCACTTTCCAGTGGTCACTAAGGTTGAAAACAAAAAAACTAAAAAAAATGCCCCACTTTTAAAAAAAGAAGAGCTGGTGTTAAATCTCATTTTGCGATTTTCAGAGTTAATAAATTTTGAAATTTTAATTTTACATAATTATGAAGAAAAATAACTGAAAAACAACGAAAAACATAAAAACAAATTTTTTAACTTAAAAAAAGAGTAGCTGGTAGGAAATAAATAAAAGCAGGCAATAACAATCAAATTAATTAGTTTCAAAAAAAGGAGCTAAGTGCGAAAACTTATTTTGCGATTATTAGATTTTGAACTTTTATTTTCACAGAAAAAACTAAAAATAAATCTTACACTTTTAAAAAAAGTAGAGCTAGTGTAAAATTTTATTTTGCGATTTTCGCGGTTATTAGATTTTGAAATATTATTTTTACAAAATTATTAATAATAATTCAAAAATAACCAAGAACAATCAAATTTATTTAAAATTTCAAAAAAAGGAGCTAGTGCGAAATCTTATTTTGCGACTATTAGATTTTGCAATTTTATTTTTAAAGAACAATCGAGAATAAGTTAACAACAACCGAGAAAAACCATATACGTATATTTTAATTAAAAAATAGGGAGCTGTTTCGAAATGCTATTCGCGATTTTTGCGGTTTTTAATAGATTTTGAAATTTTATTTTGATAAAATAATTGGGAACAAATAAAACACAACAAAGAACAATAAAAAAAATTTTAACATTCAAAATAGATGCGAATTCTTATTTTGCCATTTTCGTGATTATCAGATTTTGAATTTTTTTATTTACAGAAAAATTTAAAATAATTAAAAAACAACCGAAACAATCAAATAAATTTTAAATTTCAAAAAAGCGAAGCCGGTGTGAAATATTATTTTGCGATTTTCGTGGTTATTAAATTTTGAAATTTTATTTTTAAAGAACAATCGAGAAGTTAAAAGCAACCGAGAACAATTAACGAAATTTTAATTAAAAAAAAAGACACTTGCGTGAAATCATATCTCGCGATTTTGCGGTTAAGATAAGATTTTAAAATTTGATTTTACAGAAAACTTGAAAAT
Organism: Cantharis rustica; assembly: GCA_911387805.1. Taxonomy (NCBI): domain Eukaryota; kingdom Metazoa; phylum Arthropoda; class Insecta; order Coleoptera; family Cantharidae; genus Cantharis; species Cantharis rustica. The sequence continues at coordinate 36,261,178 of OU426880.1, forward strand.
AAATGAAGAACAACCGATGATTTTTTTATTTGTTTTTCAAGAAAAATCAGGTAGAAGTTAAGAACAACCGAGAACAATCAAAAGTATTTTAACTTTCAAAAAAGAGCAGCTAACGCGAAATCTTATTTTGCAATTTTCTTAATTATCAGATTTTGAATTTTTATTTTTACAGAAAAATTGAAAATAAATAAACAAAAAACTGAGCACAATCAAATAAATTTTAAATTTAAAAAAGGGAAGCCGGCGTGGAAATGCTTTTCGCGGTTATTGTTAGATTTTGAAATTTAATTTTTACAGAAAATCGAGAAAAAATTATCGACAAAGGTGAACAATAACAAAAATAAGTTTTTGAAAAAAGCGGAAGCAAATTCCAAATATATGTAGTATATTTACATTTTGATTTTGTGAGGAAAATCTGAAATTGGTCTAATTGCTACAGAATTCCTTCATGCCGAAGATTTCTTATTTAAACCTCTCTTTCTCCAAAATTTGTAAAGGAAGTTGAAGCTGTTTTCTTAAATAGAACTCCAGCTCAAGTTAGTTGGCATTCTATTTATTTTCGCTCGATCTGCTAAATTGGTAAGTGCAAACAATCTGCGAGATAATAATTCAAAATTTTGTGTTTGTGCGTCAAGTTTCCAATAATAGGCATATTATACTTTATTTAAAATCCAATTAAATATTAAAATTACTGTAGGAAAACATCAATTTTTGAAGTTAAAAATTGTCGAATCTGCAATACATTCAGAAGCACTTAAAATAAATTGTCTCGTTATACAGGTTTATACGTAAAGAGAGCCATTAAAATATACATTTTTGAACATCAAGTGAAGCAAGAAAATGCTTGCAAAATCGGCAAAAAGTTTTAAAAAATTCTCGTATGGCATGTAAAGGTAATCTCAAATTACTCACCTAATTAAGTGAAGTTGATAAAGAAAACGCACAAATTCCCGGCAACGCTTTAAAGCTACAAAGTTATGTTGAAAATTTCGAGTACGAAGCATTTAAATAACAGGTACATTTACTAAAAACTATTCATGAATTCTTCATCGTACTTTAGCCCATCATCGTATACGGTTTAATACGTGCAGAGGATCTACAATAAAAATCTTGGAAATGAAAAGAAATAAAATGCGCGTTTGGAATGGTAAGTGGAGCGATATTGGAAGAATTGTGTCGCTAAAAAGATGCAGAGAAAATAAACACATTTTTGATAATTTACATTTTTCGATTTTGATTGCTTTTTTAGTGAACACAAGATGTATAAATGGCCTTTCAGTTTGAAATGTACGTTTGAAGATTTTAAGCTTCGACGCATTACACTTAAATTCTCTTTATGTCTCGAAAGGCTCTTGACCATCATCGAGATCTGCATTGATACGGTGCATTAGATTCTACCGGGATTACGGTCCTTTTGTTTTATTCAAATTGCACTAGTTTTTGCTCGTTAAATCGTGAATAAGGAGCGAACAATGGTTACTTTATGGCAAACTATTAACACGCTTTTCGAAGTAACGATTAGTTTATCGGAACGATCTCGATACTGTCCAAATTGCTTTCCAACAGATCCTTATTAAATGCCAAATTCAAAACACAATTTTACTCCAACGAAAATTTAAACTTATCACCTATTAAATTTAATTTCTTTGGAAAAACTCCGTCGACGAATTTCAGCAAAAATAATCCTGGAACTTTAATTTCCTAAAAATAGATTTAGTCGCAAGTGAAAGTTTTAAGGATCTAAAATATGTCTGTATAACAAACTTGGGAAGACGAAATTTCGAGAAATTCTGTACATTAGAATGCGTAAAATTCCTCAAGGCTTTTCTGTCATTTTAAACGTAAGGGGACCGGCTACGAAATTCTTATCTTACATATTTTCGTAGGGCGAGTTCGTGTATACAATATACATTTAGTGACAGTTTGGCATATTTTACTGTTTATATTAAATATTAAAAAAGTTTTTTATTTATTATTAAAGCTCACAAAAAAGTCTACTTTATTATATTGATAAAAACTTTCCCATTTTAATTACGACTTTTCCAGTCCAATATTCTACCTTGCGTTTCCAATTTTCTTTTCCTGTAACTTATTTGTTGTTGGAATCTTTTTGGCCAATAAAGATGGCTACCAAAATTATAAACATTGATTAAATACGATATTCCAATCGCTATCTAATTTACTAATACTTACCTTTTTATCAGTCGCTCGTAAATCTTACAAAAAATTTGAAGTAAAAAATTATAATTGGAAGCGCCGTTAAGCTGTAGCCTAAACCAAATTATAATACCTATATAAATTATATAGATTTATATTATACTAGATTACTCAAGTTCAGTGGCACAAAGACCGCAATCCACCTATGAAGTTTTTTAGGTTGGTAACTTAAAATAAACTACTCAGAGGAACAAACAGAAAAAAAAAGAAAAGAAAAGACCAGCAGTGTGGCGCAATGCTTAAATCATCATGCTAGGACGCGGTAAACCGCGGTTCGCTACTCGATCATGTCCACGCCACACTGCTGTGATCTAAATAAGCCCAATATCGATCTATGGGCTATGAAAAGTCCACGGTAGTGGTTTGATACGATCGCTGGTTGAGTAACGAGCGGGAGTTCCGTGTTCGAATGGCGAACCCACGGAATATCTCAGCTCGGCCTTCCTGCGAGTATCAACACTCTGTGAAGGGGTGCACAATAAGTTTAAGCTTCAGTGCAGTGGGTTTAGTACCACAGCCCGTTACAATAATGAATGAATAATAAACAAACAGAAAACTTTTCTATAGGCTGATACGAATTTTACGTAAGAACATTTAAATTTCGAGATGTTAGGTATGAAATCTCGAGATAATGAATTGGGTCAAACCTGGTACGAAAGCTAGTGCAGTTATAATCAAAACTGTGGGATTATATCGAAAATAATAAATAATAAGCCAAAGTTACATTTGTAGCCTGAGAAGAGTCAAGTTATTACTGAAATACGAAGGGGAGGGGGAGTATTTCATACCCCCTGTGCATAATAAATCCTGCTACATTATAATCTGTTTTGAAAAAAGAGTGAAAGGTTTCTGGGTTATTGTGAGTTAATTCATCTCACAATTTGCACTTTTTTCTATAAACTATAGGTATGAGGATAATTTTCTAAACATGTAAAAAAAAATTTTCACGTAGGATTATCCATTAGTTTTCGACAAAACGGCATGTTATATGCATTTTAGATAGAGTTTTGACCGAGTATACGTTACGCGTCATTCTATTGACGGTCCGTTTGCTTTGAACTATTTTTGTGTCAGTTTCTATGAGAGCAACCACGGCAAATCACGGATCTACGTAGATTACCGTTACGTCGCACGGGCAAAAGCTATGGCCCGCTCAGTTCGTTACCTTCAATTGCAAGTTTTAAAACGCCGTTTTTTCAAAAACTAATGGTTAATCTTACGAAATTTGTGTTTTAATATGCTCAGAAAATTGTTCTCTTCCCCATTGTCTATAGGAAAAAGTTCAAATCGTGGGATGAATTGACTGACAGTTTCCAGTTTCTGTTTAGTAAATCTAATAAGAACTATAAAAAATTATATAATATATAAAATTTAATAATGATTTTATATTGTGTTTCAGGAAGATGGCGTCCCTTCGCTCTCGCCGTACTAGTCGCCATTGAAGGCATTTAATACTTCATAGATGTTGCCAGGACCTTGTAAGAAGTTGTTTTCCTTTCCTTTATTGAATTCCTCGAGTTCTTCAACGTTTTTTGAAATTAAATAAAATGTTAAAGAATTTATAATATAACAAACATCTCATATAAATAGACTCTCCGCAGTGTAGGTTAGCAGTTTCATTGTTGGATTTATCTCGTACGGTATTAGTTATACCAACTTAATCATTTTAGGTTCAAAGAACATAATGCTGGTATTCAAAGACGGTTTGCAAACCTTAGATTGTCTTAGACAAATCAAACAAGATTTACATTGTCCAGGCTCAGTTCCTTTTAAAAGAATCAGTTAGATTTTAGGTAGTGTTCGCTTGCAGTGCTATTGGAGATATCAAATTGGACAGAGAGACAAATTATCATATCACTTAGTGTCTAACGGGTTATGATGCTTCAATACATACTTCTTTTATAAAGGGAAGAGTAGAAATAAAAACTGCACATAGAGTTGTACATTGTTAAAGAGTGTTACATATTGAAAAAAAAAACTTACTATGCTCCTTTCAGTGCATACAGGGAACAGTATGGAAGCAAAGACTAAGAAACAGAAATTACATGTTGGTATTGATGTTAGCAATCTTAAAAGCTTCAAAGGAGCTTACAAGCGTTACAAACTAAGCTTGTTTTATAAAAATTCTAATGGGAAGATTTGAAACAACAGGTAGTGCAGTGCGATGAACCATGGACACTAAAACCCTCATAAAATGAACTTATTTGAAAATAGAGCTCTCGAGAGAACACATTGTTGTAGTGATGAACGACATTGACCTTTAGCTCAATAACTCAGCCAAACTGTACGCTGTGCATAAAATTCAAGAAGCAAGCACGGTACACCAAGTGCTGTTACTATGGGGATACTGATACTGCGGAGCATACCCTGGTTCAGTGCCCAAAGTAGAGCAAGTAAAGATCTGAGTTGGACAGAGCACTCTCCGTTGCACTCTGTTTCAAGAACTTTATAGATACGATGTTGAAAAATCAAACCATATGAAGACTTTTTCTCTGATGAGTGTCATACTTTGACACAATCGTCTATGCTATGTAGTGCATAGATGATCAACTTGCCAGAAACCAAAATGACATACTGGGGTAATATTAATAGAGTCGTTTTCCGTTGTCTTTTTCATGATCTACAGATCGATATTAAGCTTTTAGATCACAGCAGTATTATCTGACTGAATTTAAACCGCGGTCTCCCGCTTCTCAATATGCCGGTGTAGGCATTATGAACGCCTTTTTTACAAACTTTATAATTAAAAAGATAACTAAAACGGCGAAGAACTCTAAGAAAAACCTGTCGTCTTTTTACAATCGTGGATTGAAAATCTCACACTGCTGTAGCTCAGCGCAAAGTGGTGGTGTAGTTACAAGGTTTTGCAGTTCCTTACTCACAAAATAAAAAAGGTTAGGTTAGGTTAGGTAATAATTTATTATAATTAATAATAACTATAAGATAAATTCCTTAAGTTAGTAATTTATTGTTAAAATTTCGGTTGTAATCTTAGATTAGGTATATTAAGAAGTCAGACCGAATAAAAAAAGCTCCATAAATGAACGGTCCCCGGGCCTATACGGGAAGTGTAAAAAATCTGATTTAAAAATCTCCCGTATAATCGACATTTTTACTCGAATATATCGATTTTACTGGAAAAACCTTTATTTGTTATAAAATAAATTTAACACGTAGAGGGCCAATGAGGGTTCTGGCAGACTTACATTTTTTTGCATAATTTATTAGAGAATTAAAATTTAATTGACATTTTATATTTATATCTAAAAGATATAAAGTGACTAAAGAAGTTCATATTTAAATGCTGAACCTGTAATAATTATATTAGGTACTAGATTAATTAAAAAATTTTAACTAAAATGTCGATAAAACCGTTTACCTCGCGAATAAATTTTTAATAAAAGTTCAATTAAAATCTCAAAACCAAAGTGGGGTAGAGGTTTTCTTCCTAGAATTATAGTAAATATTACTAAATCTTCTACGATGATAATAGAAAACCACCATGATTTTTTAAATTAATTAGAAATCATTGATCGAAAATACACCCCTGTACACCATATAACTAATGAGTTACCTTTTCAATTGCTTTGTCTGATATTTTAAATTACCACAGCAGCATTGTAAGAGGTCGTAAAATATCTTTGAAAATTTTGTGTAACAGTAAAGCTTTTGTGATAAATTAATGACGCAATAAGTCTTTATTTATTAGATTGCAGCCGTTATGTGGTGGTTGTAGTAAATGTTGGATAGTTATAATGATGCCATCGACGCTGCTCATTGCAGCAAATGATTCAATTTATGTCGCCGTTGAGAAAAACATCACCTGCGCCTGCCTGCTGTAAATGTTGGCGCTCCGGTGTCGTGAGAAAAATTCATTTTCGAACATCAAAATTACAAACCGCTCGTTTGATAAATGACGGACGCTTTCGCAAAAGGGCTTTGTGAATTTTTTTATTAAACCAGAAAAAACATTGTTTTTAGACCACTTGAAATTTTTTTTATTTCATTGTAAGAGTTTATACTCAAAATTAAAATAACAAATTAAAAAGTAGAAATTTGTTTTATGTAAACGTCGAGACTCCTAAATTTTAATTAACTGAAAAGTAATGGGGCACTTTTTCTTTTTTACCCAAGCGAGAGTTCTTAAGGTTGGAGGTTTTAATAGTAAATTTGTGTAATTTAATAATTGTGGGAAGAAATGTACAACCATGTTTTTTAAGCAGGTTTTTCTTTCACATTTCAGTTTTAGAATAATTAAGGACATTTTTAAGAAGTCAGGCAAATGATAAAACAATTGTTTTTCCAAATGAATTTCTAAGCTTTCAATTTTAGGTTTCCTCTAAGGTAGGTACTTAAAATTTTAATTAAAATTTTTCTGTATTACTTTATCTTGCGGCATACAAGGTGATGCGAAATATTCCTTACGCCTGGAACCGACGTGAAACCCATAAATACACAAAAGAAAATATTTAATTACTTCAAGAGAAGAAATTTTCCTTAAATAATTTTTCCGTAGTATTTAATGTCGAACGACATTTTCAATTTACTGCGAGCTCAAGAGACGCGTTTAAAAAATTTCCTTTTGTTTCGAATAAGAAAATTACGAAAACGTCTGCAACATTTGCTGCCCCGAAGGTTGGAAACTGCAAAATCTGCAATTTCTCATAATAAACGATAAAATTAAATAATTTTCTGCGTAGATGCTCATCGGACGCAACAAAATAAAATAAAAACTTACCCGATTCGAACGCTATTTCGCTTAATAGAATCCATTTGTTAGCGAAGAACAATTTAATTTTCACAAATTTTCCCGAACGTCCACGTAATTTCACGGTTACATTTCGTGCCGATTCTCGATTCAAATCAGCCGAAATTTCCTCGACAATCGGAGTCGATTGATATCTCTCCCCATCCAAACTGAACCAAATTTCTACGCGCGAAAATATCTGAAACAAAAATCAAACTTGAATAAACAAATTTTACCTTTCAGCGTCAAATGTCTTTCCAAACTTGGCCAGTCCCTTAAGAGGATCAACACTTCGACTCTAACGGCCAAGTTTGAAAAAGATTAAAAGTAATTGTAACTTTATCTTTAAGTACGTTGAAAATAAAATTGAAAAAATCCTGTACTTAAGAAGTTTTGCAATCTTACTGCAATGAGAGAAAATAAAGTTTGGTTAGAAATACATTTTAAGAGATTCTAGAAAAGTTTACCACAGTTGAAAACTAAAATTGAGTCTTGTGTCATAATTTTTCATTTTCAAATGTAGGAAGCAATTTTCCGATTATACAATGTGTTCGGGATGAGAACGCACTGCATGAAAATCTCGTCAACTGTAACAAATTAAGATTTTTATTTACATGGGAAAATTTTTTATCAACACCACAATATTCAGAACTTATTCTTATATATTTTTTTAGATTGAATTTGATTTGCATCTGCATAATTCATTCATCTGTACTAACAAGGGAACTCCACAGTGGATCACACGTTGAGTTGAGCATATTTTTTTACAAGCGAGAACCAAAATATTTTGAGTTTCTGTCGCGTCCAGATGATTCAATTTTTATTTATTTTTGGTCAAAATAAATTACTTTCAATAGAATTTTGTTCATTATTGTTCATAAAAATTTAATAGCAGTCGTATTTGTTTCTGTGCTTGAAAGGGATTTAATAATTTTGTAGACAAAGTTTTATGTTTCAATTGAAAAGATAGAAAATATTCCAGTAGCTACATATTTCTATATAAATATTAATACATAGTAATAAGATAGTTTGTATCACAATAAAAGTATTCCACTACATTATTAAGAAAAATGCAGAAAAGAAAGAAATAAATAAACACGCTCAAAGTTTATTATCTAGAATTTATCAACATAATCCGATTGCAAGCAGGTATTCGCAATATCACAATTCTGGTAGAAGTTAAAATAGAAGCAGGAGTTCATGGACAAAACAAACAAGAACATAGCCAACATTATTGTATAGATAGTCAGACATCGTAACATTTCTTCTTTCTTCCTGAACTTAATTTTAAAACTTTAGTTCTGTTTTTTTACTCACGGTCATGGTTCTATGTAGGGTGCCAACCTTGCCAGATGCCTAATCTGCACAACAGTGTAGTCGGCTCGACCAAGCATTGAAACGCGGTCTCCTTCTTCGTAGCATGTGGATTTAAGCTTTATACCACACCTCTGATGTAGCATATCAATACAAATTGACAGGCCTTCATTGCCCATCTGCAGAGCATATACAAGACGACGTTATCGGAAGTGACTATGGTACTTAAAGTCACAAATCTATTTCATCCACTTTAATTTTTCTTAAAATGGTAGAAGTAAAATCTGGTAAATATTACTCCAACTCACAAGATACTCTCTATGACACAAAGGAAAAGATATTACAAAAATTGTAATCCTTGTAAGGTAATGCAGAAAATTAATGATCCAATTTAATTCAAGAGAACAGTCTCTGTAGTTTACTGCTACTGTAAAGCAGACAACGATGCAGAATATATAGCCTTCTTGTTTCTGAAGTGGTCAGAAGATTGGAAAAAACCCAAAGAAAAATTAAGGGTCCAATTGCACAATGATAAAATAATTTCAACAATGCATTGATGGAAAAAGTCATGATATAGCTAGAAAGGCCTAGAAAGGTGAACCTTGGTTAACCAAACAACCAGGGAAGCAGTTTAAGGTGGTAACAATTCAATGTTGCCACTTTATGTGGTCTAGGTGATATAAAAGATTTTTTCTAATTATGTTTCAAAAAGTGTCACTTTTTGACACTCAAAAGTGTGCGGAAAAGTACTACTTTTCCGCCCTAGTGCGGAAAAGTAATACTTTTCCACACACTTGTGATAGTGTGCGGGAAAGAAAGAAAAAGTTCTAATCTACTTTATTTATAATATACATTAAGGGTTACATTAGAACAATTATTAAAAGTCTTAACTGCGCTCGGATCAGTTTTCGACGTGGACACTCCAAAATTAACATCACTGCCACTTAAAATTCGCCACACAAATTGTATAACCATAAAAAAAACGTGGTCACTTACCTGTTCACGTTGTAATGGCTACTATCTATGACCTACCTACTGTCTATAATGGGCTACCAACCGCAAAATATAAAAATTTTATAGTATAAACGCTTATCTTTTTTCTTGAGAAATGAGAAATGTTATTGGTTCTTTTTGAAACATAATTAGAAAAAATATTGTTCGATACTCGTGGAAAACTATTTTTTCCATTCTCGGCTTCGGTTTACAATCTCGGCCTTCGGCCTCGATCGTCAACCTCCGCCTTGAATGGAAAAATGTTAGTTTTCCTAACTTGTATCGAAAATATCTATTCCCATCCTAGCACAAAACAATAAAGAAAAGCTGAGTTAGGTTAAGTTAGGACAGATTTTAGTTAGACCAGATTAGATTTTGATCAAGTTAAGTTCTGCTTTTCTTTATGCAATTACGAACAACCACATGTTACAGGATGAAATTACAACTCGGAAAATTACCCGTCAGTCAGTATTAAAATAAAACTAATTAAAAGATAATACAAAATTAGTCAAAAATTTATTTGAATTTTGTTATACCTGTATTTTTAATTCAATAAATTTAATTTTGGGTTTGTTTTTAAATATAACTAATGTTTGTTATTGAATAATTTAATTAAATTAATATTTAGTGAAATTAATAATAAATTTAATAATGGTATAATGTCAATTAAACACATTAATGATAATTTATTAAACATGAGTATGTTTAATTAACAAGTTTGTTTCAATTTTGTTATTGCTCCGAGCAATAAGCGCTCGAAATCGATTGAAAGTTTTGATCGCTTTTGTAGTATTTGCTAGTCGCTCAATTGCGACTTTATTTGAAGAGTTTCGACATACTTCCAAATAAATAAAATTCGAAACTACAAATGCGATTATAGCCAAAATTGTAGTTAGACCTGAAGTTATCTTATATTTAGTTTAGTTTTTGTGTCAGGGTCCTTTTAAGCAAAAAATTTAATTTTACTGGCAATTTAAATTTTAGAGCTTTCCTCTTTTTTATTTATTAACATATTTTGGATTTAGTAATATAAAATTTTTAAGTCCAAGTTCTTAGAATTTATATTTCGTAGATTTTGTATTAATTTTGCTTTCGGATTGTTAAAAATTTGTAAACTGATTGCATTTTATTACATTCGTCCAAATTTGAATTTAATATCCTCAATTATTAGAACATTTTGCCTTAATCCGGAGGTGGCCCACACACAGAATGCTTTTGTTGGCTGATATAATCGGTACTATAGTTAGGTCTATAAATATATTTCTTTAATTTATCCAATTTATATTCAAATATGAGCTTTTATTATTTCAAGTAAAAAAATTCAGCCAAAATAACAAATCTAAGAAAATCACAGAACTTCAAGTGAAAATATCTACGAGATCGTGCAACTTATTACAAAATCCCCCAAAAACGACAGATTTACACGAGATATTGGTCTAGAAAGGCAGGAATCTCTGTTTTTAAGTAAAATTCGGCTATAAATAACGAAATCTAATTTAAATAAAATTATATCACGATGTTAATTGTTGTTATCGTTGAACGCATTTTCAGCGTTTAAGAAAGTGTGATATAAGTAAGTATGGTATGTACTGTGAATGAAATTGAGTTTTTCGTGTGAAAAATCGAAACTTTCATATTATAAGTTATTTCCTAAACCAATCGATATTTCAAATTCTTAAAATTCTAGCCCAAAAATCTAAATATACTACATAAAAAGGTAACTTAACAATGTTAAAGCTGTCTTTCGGAAATATTGCTGTTTGCCTGTTTAAAATTGAATATAAATATTCTTCGCTGATTCAATTTTTACCAATTTATTACAGAAGGAAACCACCATCTACATAGGTATAGCCGGTTTTAATATGCGAAATTGTTTTCTTAGGCAACCGCGCAATCAAATTCACAGTTGTAATAATTTTGTGAATTTTATGAAAATCTGGAAAGCGAGTAAATCGCATTTTCATTACACGATGAGCTCATCGAAGAGAAAAAAACCAATTTAACGTCTTTAACGTTCACCCAGAGAACATTTTCGGAAAAACTAAAGTAAATGGAAAATGGAATACATTTCATTTGTTTGGTTTTACCAAGAGAATAAAATATCAATAACATAAAACGCTTTATGAAACCCAGGTAGACAAAGCGAGGCTTTTTATAAGAATACTTTGAAATATAAGGTAATGGATTCGCCTCTTTCATGACAGTTTCAGACTTTACTCTTCTCAGTCTTAATTACAATGGAAGCGGAAATTTGTCGGTTGCTTAAATATTACGGTTCCAATGAACGTTAAATATAAATTCCTTTTTTCATGTTTTATACAGAATACATTTTTTAATTTATGAAAATATTTGCCGTCTTCTTTCATTCCCAACGATGAAAAATCGATCGGTTTAACTTATTTCCCGTTTTTTGTAGCACCTACTTACAATTTTAATTATTAAATGCAGTCAACAAGTCAACATTTTTTTCAATAGCGTAAATGTAATATTGATAGCTAAGGTGACAAACTGTTCACGTATTAATTCAGAGTCAATGTTAAATTTTTAAACTTTGCCCTCAAACTGTAATTGGAAGAATTAAATTCGATTTAAAAACATTAAAAATTTAACCCCATGTGTGACATTCACAAAAAATTTTCTACTTTAAACCCGTTTTAAATAAATAGTGCCTATATATCAGATTTAAAATCAAGAATCTGCAAAATTGAAATCTCGATAGTATAGCTGTATAAGCTTAGGAACTGCGGTCATTCGAGTTCTAACTAATTTACTTGTATTATTTCTTTATAGTCTTTCATAAATCTTGTTTTATAATCAGTATTTTATATTTTTTATCCCATATTCTAGAACTTATATATTGAGATGATCCTAGCTATATAAATCTATTATCTTTGCTTAATTTTGAAAATTAATCTTTAGCTGGGCAACCATTATTTGTAGCAATAAGACTCCTCAAATTGTTTTTTAAATTGTCAATTAAAATTAAAATTCTCACTTTTGTTTTACCTTAAATGTGGTCTTTCAAGCGCACATGTATTTTGCAGCTGGTCTACCACACCTGGTTACACAAATTTGTTGCGATGCAATCTTAATGCATCGACCAGATTTATCGCCAATTCTTTAATCTTTCCAAATTTTAATTAATATCCACTTCACTTTATTAATTAAATAAAACAAACATCAAATTAACTTAATTTATTGTATTACTTTCGTTTTATTATTATTCAAAATTAAATTGTTATTGCGGGTCGTCTATTCGACGTCAAGGCCTCAGCCTAACTGTTCTACAATCTTCAAGTCCCACTCCTTCCAGTTCTCGTTCTCCCTACCTTTTTATTTACATAGCAAATCTTAACAAACTATTTTTTACAACATGATTATAAATAAATAAATAAATAATAAAACAAACTCAAACTTTAAAATAATTTATAAAATAATAAAATTAATGTTTTTATAGCATTTCAAAACACGACAATATATTTCACGCCATCTTGTTATAATAAAATGTTCTTTTTACTTTTATTATATTTTATTATTTTATCTTCTGCGTTTACTTGAACGACAATCAGCTCAACTATATCAACACTCTCTCAAAAGCCTAACTGAAGAATTCCATAAACAAGTCGTCATTATTTAGAGAATAACTTTTTGAGATAAGCGACCTATCAAGTCAAGACAAGTCCAAAAACCACTTGACGACCATGGATGCAACTTCTATAGCTACCTTAATTTAAGGGCTTATTTGACTAATATCAAATTTTGTCAAATATTGTCAAAGTGTTATAGTCATGGATTTATTGGCGATGGAACAAACACAAAGCTTCCCTAATAACGGAGAAGTCGCCAGGGGGATTATAAAACACCACGAGAAGAAAGATGTCAGAGCGAGGAAGCCCGGGGATAGCAAATCAATGATCAAAGCAAAGCACAGCTAAAGAGAGAAGAAGTACAATTATCAACTTTGGGGAAGGGCAGAGATTTTTAGCAAATAAAAATTTCATACTACCTACCAATACACAATAGTGGTATATTATGAAGATTTTTTCACTTCGAGCTTATAAAAAAGATTAAATAATAATGGTTTGGGTTAGAGTAGACTTGGATAGGTTAGGTTTTCTCATATTAATTTCTCTTATTTTGCTTTGTTTTATTTTATTTTACTTAACTTTATAGTAACAATTGTTTGGATTAGAAGCAGCAGTTGTGCATTTTGTTGCGAAGGTGGACAGATTTCTAGATTTTCAGCTGTTTGATTGACTTTGTGATTTAAGTATTCAAAGTAGACATATTGGTTAACATTATTTAATGCGCAATTGTCAATCTAAATCTTTGCTTTGAGGAGACTCATCAAAGGTTGTTTTATCTAGGTTTATTTTCAGTAAATTATACGAAATTTAATTCCGTTCTAACTTAACTTAAGCTGCTAGTCAATCCGGGAGGTCTGGGGGGTACGGAATACCCCCTAGTGCGCTATTTACTTTTCCCTTATCTGCCACGCATATGTTTAGTTCGGTTTAGTTGCTCCGCACAAGGAGACGAGATCTAAGAAAATATTAGAAACAATAGAAAAATTGGGAATACAAAGAATAATTTGAAAATTAATTAAAATTTATTGATATCAAAACTATTTTGAGGTTTATCATTATTCGCCTTGGTATTACTTAAACTTGTTTTGTGTTTATCTGGTAGGTTCCGTTCTAAACAATTGCCAAAGGCAAAAGAATCCTTTATTTCAAAGCAGACGACAAATACAATTTGATACCACTTGAATTTGACATCTTTGACATCATATCATTTGTACGAGTTCTTGTAGTGGAACCCTTTTTTAGTTAGAAAAAATACACCCCCCTCCTTCAAGAAATTGATATAAAGTTTTTTTCTTTAAGAAGCATCCATAATTCCTCTTCTTTCTCATTATAAATATGATATTTAGTGGGTAACCTTTGTTCATTTTACATTTTTTTTATTATTAATAATAATTAATATAACCAATTACTTTAGAAAAAACCAGATTTATTCGTTTACGACATTTCGCCACCGCCGTTTCGCCGTAGACGATCGATGTTGCGGTCGTCAACTAGACTATTTAATTTTTTTTTAACTTAAATTTTGCAAGATATACAATAGAATATAGTATAATATATCAAAATTTTATATAAACATCTTAATGGAACAATAAAATTCGAATTATTTTCATTATAGCATGCAGATTACGTTTATTTATGTTGTTCAATTGAAGATTTAAAATCGACCTCTTTTAAAGCTTATTATCTACTTTATTTTTTGTATCCTTGTATTTAATTTACCGTCAAATTAAACCAACAATTATTCCTTATATTAGATATTATTTTTTAAATCCAAAATTAGTTATTTTAATTTAATAATAAAATTTTGGTAATTACAATTTTAGACTTAACATTTAAGCTGTTGTACCTCAAAGAAATGGCAAAAGAAATTGAAGTTATAGACCTTTAAAAATTAATTTTTCTTTTATTACATTAAAATTATTTATTTATTGCAAATTATTGCAAGATATCTAATGTAAGAAATAAATAATGTTAGTTTTGGTTTGACGGTAAATGTAACACAGAACAATAATAATTAAAATGAGATCTTCAAATCGGTAAATTTTGAATCTCCAATTGTACAACATAAATAATGCATTTATTTATTCTTCAATAATTATACAAATTTGTTTGTATAAATTTTCACTATTTATTTTCTACCGGATTCGCTTTATAGCATCATATCATAGAAATGTTTGACAATGCAAATTAACCTATCTGCTGATGTTATAAAGCGAAACCGGTAGAAAATAAATAATAAGTACACTTATTTTGGACAAGATTTAAACAATACAAAGCAGCGGCGGCGAAGTGACGACGGCGGGATTCCGTTATATACAGATACAGCCCGCGGGTGGGTTAACGAAGCAATTACATTATTTTGGATGTGGAAAAAGTGAAAAAACTGCGATGCTTAAATGGCATCAGTTGAGGCTACTTAAAAATATACCTAATGGATATTTAATTTAAAACAAAAACATTTTACTAACCTGAACTCCTCTCGTAAACATGTTGTTGGTATGCAGATGAATGGCAGTGAACTCCCTAATGCTAACAAACTCCAACGTGATGTCTAACGGATCTCCTTCTCGAGTATCATTGTTCCAGCCAACCCAGCGACTCCCTACAAAGAGAAATATTTTGTAGACTTCCAATAAAAAAACACAAATTAATTGAACCCCATAAATTAATCGGCAAAACTTTTATGAAGTGGCAAAAATTAAATCGCAAAAATTAATTAGCACTTTCGATTACTAAAACCTTTTTAAAGGAAAACTTGGGAAACAGTTGGTAATTTATAAATCGATAAGGTTGGTCGGAAAGCGGTTCATGGGAAACCACACGCAAGGAAATACGGTAACATGAAGAGAACAAGTCATTACTTAAAATTTATCTCGGATTGTTTCGTTGTACGTAAAGCATCTGGAAAAGAAAATCGACTCGAAGAAAATTTATGAATCGACCTATGTGGAAATTGAGTTGTCTGCCTAATGTTTCAAAATTGGTAAAATTGATTGATTATATTGAATCGCTGGCGCTCGCTGGTAGCAAGCAAATTTAAGTTTCAGATTTTTTTAGGATGCTTTCAGGACGAAATTCTTTTAAATCGATAATTGTAAATTGGTAATGCTGGAAAACCGCAAAATTCAAATTATAATTATGCAGAGGATTTCTAATTTATATTGAACATGTCATTAATTCGTTTGTAACATTTATATCCAATTTTACATAGCTCGGGGCGAAAATTGCATCAAAAATCAAATCAAATGTCTGCATGCATAGGTGGATTAATGCATAATGCAGGAAATTTGTTAAATTGACTCTAATTAACAAATTATTTCAAATGAAAGATTTTCAAGTACAGGGGACGTCAAAAATGTATGAATGCACAGTTTCACGCTTGTTTAAATATCTCCACCCTCGCGACTAGGTAGGGAATTCGTTCCGTCTTATTATATCGGTCAAATTTCAATTTTTTATACGGTGCCCTCTTCCATGCGAGGTGGAAAATGAGAAAACGTTTTATCGATTGTCGTTTGTTTTTCCTCAATTGTTACTGTTTAAATTTGTTTAACCCATTTTTTATTATTCATCATGAGTAACAATTTAGACCGCAGGTGTTTAACCTTTTTTTATTGGAAGTTGGCGCAAATTCTAAATTATTTATCGTACGCCACATCAAGGGTCGCTATTGGAAGCCAAATAAAGAATAACAAATTTCCTACTGGATCTAAAAAAACCTATCAGCAACGTTGTCGCT
Organism: Cantharis rustica; assembly: GCA_911387805.1. Classification (NCBI taxonomy): domain Eukaryota; kingdom Metazoa; phylum Arthropoda; class Insecta; order Coleoptera; family Cantharidae; genus Cantharis; species Cantharis rustica. The sequence goes on from OU426880.1 coordinate 36,277,775, forward strand.
TTTTATCGAAATTCTCGCGAGGAGGATAACCGGTTTCGATTTTATCGAAAATCATCATCAGAAAAATATAGCAAAAATTACACATTTCGAGGCGTCGCCGTCGTGTAAAGAAAATTTAAAAGTTAAATCGCTTCTACTTAATTTAAATTTTTGGTCCACCGTTTCGTTTATATTACACCGGTTACTGTAATGTTTTACATTTTTACAAGAAACTGTGTCAATATTTCAACAAACTTTTGTAATATCTGGTCAAATATTAAAGCACGAACTTTTCTGAACGTGTCCGTACATGCGACAGCGGTATTTGTGTAGCGATGTTGAGATAGGGTGCGCTCGAACTGTGTTATCTTGGCTACCAGCCCAACAAAACCGACCTTTATCTTTGTCTATTGTCGAATACATGAATTTTAAATACGAATTTTTACGGTTATGTAAGTTCAAAAGGATTGCAATTTTTATGAAAAAAAAAACTGCCAATTTAAGAGATTTTTGGGGCTTTTGAAAGATAACACACAAACGAACGTGTTTGTTCGTTAATGTCGGTCGGAGTGCGGAAGATGAATTTGCGTTTTATCGAGGTCGCTGCCTTACCTGAATTTTCACCCTGCAACTGCTTTTGATAATCGTCGTCCCCGTACAGCCCGTCTATGAGCTGTCCCAAGCCATCCCTCATGAAACCGCCCTCCAAGATTCCGTCGTAACTGACATCTTCAAGATCCACATCGCGATCCCTTAATTCTCCTCTGGGGGCATTGTATTTGACAATGTTTTCTGAAACAACAATTTTTGCATAAATTAAGCGGGTTGTGCGAAAATTACAATAAGCGAAAGTAAACAGTTTAATTTTTCGCTGTGGAAATGGCAATTTAATTAAAATTCATTGATATCAAACTTATTCAGGTTATTAATTCGAGCGTATAACAAGTAGAGAACCCAGCCTATTAGGTATATTAACAGTTTGAACCACGTTCATACGTTTCAATCAGCAGAATGGGCGCCACGGGATTATCTGACGAGATGGTCAAAAGGGAAAGGGTTGTGCATGCTAATGTGCTACGTCAGCCAAACCTTCCCTACTGTGCTTAAACAACGCATCCCTTGATCTTGCTTTATGCCATGCAATCCCTGTAGACCTCAAGCATAATGAAAATATACCGAGACATGGGGGGTCATGAGAGTTTCGTCAAAACAATAGACCGCTTTCTCTATTTACTTTCAAAGAACAACTCATATAATTAACGTAACTTGTTTGTCTTTCAAATTACCAAATTAATTAATAAATATAACGAACAAATAAATATTTACGTTTTAATCAACGCGCCCAAGCATATCATTCACAACACATAGGGTGAGTCGCAAGTCCGAATATCCGGTTTTGGATAATCCACTTTAAAATTTAAAAATATGGATTCTAGTGCTCGCCAAAGTAGGTTTCGATCAATAAAGACTATAAACCGGAAGATAGATGAAAGAAACACTTAATTTTATAGAAAAGTCTTTTCAGCTCAGCCAGCGGCTTCCTCTGGGGAATTTCAAAAACTCCTCCCGGGATAAATTTGATGGACATCGTTTCGCTTACGTAGGTGAGAGTCTACCAAGCAGGACGCTCTAATAGTTCTAACAAAAATTATACTTCATCTGCGGAGTCACCAATATTTCTGTAAATAATTGCATTCCTTTATGTCGAGAGAAAATTAACCGTCGGCAATGTTAGGGTTGGAGTTTTTAAATTAGTTAATGATGTACAGGTACGGATTTGTTTTATCTCTTTACAATTAGTTGGGTATAGTATAGGTTTTAGATAAGCCCGAGGCTTAGTAAGCTTCTAAATCTAAGGGGAGTACATTTTAGATTCAGCTGACCCTCTGTCCCACAGCAGCCAGCGGCTACGACCGAATGTTAACATACCCCATTGAGACCCTTGTCAGATAAAATATATCTGCAACTGATACTCGGCTTATCAATGGCACGTCTTTTCAAGTAGGATTTAAAAATGGTAATTGACAAAATTAAAAATAAAACTCATAATACATACAGCATGACGAGATCTCATGTACCTTTATTTGAAAGCTATTTGATGTACCAAACCAATTAGCTAAAAGCTCAGACATGAGAAGGTACGGAGTTTACAATATTATGGAAATGTATTTGTGTAAGATTTAATGATGAATACGAGTAGCATTTTTTATGGTTTGTTTTAATGAATTACAGTTAATGATTCATTAAGATACTTTATGATCCTTTATTCCACATTGCACAATTTATTCAAAAAGCTTAAGTATTAGTTCCATCGATGAAAGGGGTTTATAAAAAATGCTGAAATGTTAATTTCCTGAAGAAGTAAATATACATAAAGTTCCTGGACCTACCACATCAGGAGGATAAAATTCACTGGATTTGTTTTTTTGCTTATATCTCAAAAACAGTTAGCCCTAGCAAAAAAGAGTGGTTAGGTACAAAATTAAGATTCATAAAATTTGCTATATTGACAGTTTTCAAGATATACGCAGGTGAAATTTGCGAATTTTCTAAAAATTAATGAATTTTGATAAACTTTGCTTCATAATTTATTTGAGCAAAACGTTCACACAGTAAAAATTGTAGAACATTTATGTAATATTCTTTAAAATTAATATAAATACTATTCAAAATTGTACTTTTTTATATTTTTTTATTTTCTTATCACATTTTTCTCTTTTCTTGTAATGTAATGAAATCAAATTTTTGATTTTATTTTTCGCAATATACGGTTTTGTATTTTATATTTCGAAAGTTTTTTAGCTTCCACGTACATCACACTTCTTGACTACGGCTAACCGTTTTCGATATACATTTGCAAAAAACAAAAAACTTAAATCTTCTTCATGACCTCTTGCAACCTTTTCGCTTCCTAAGATCGGGAAATTTTGGTATATTTACTTCCTAACTAGTTCAGATACAGCTCTAAGTTAATAATTAAGATCTTCACAATTCCCCCCCCCCACCCCGCCTCTCCCATTTTGTATATAATATGTGCAGTTATATGTAATCTCAAAATTAAATTATTTTGATTTCAATATGGCAGAAATTTTCGAGATAGTTATGGCGCGATCTTTAAGTCGATCTTTAAATTTGAATTTAAACCGCAAAAATCTTTCAAAAACATTTTGCAACCTTGTTGGTATTACAAATCGAAACTTTTCAAATTTCGATTTTTCACATAAAAATCGATGAACAGCTTATTCTGTTAACGGTGCGTGTGCTCGACGTAAATAGTTGCAGCATTTAACTTGAAAATTATATTCTGTTAATTATAGCCTAATTTAACTTACGATTAGAACCAAAGATTTGCTTTTTTGTAGATCAGAAGTTTTCGAATTCTGCGTACCTCAGGGATTTTTTATACTCACAGATACTCACAGATCTGGGTCTTTCTAGATCAGTAATGCTCGAGTTGGGGCTGCTTTAATTGTTAGTGCTATTCAGAGATTCACTATCTAACTATATCTGTCGATTTTTAGTGCAATTTATACTTAAAAATACTTGTTTAACACAGTTAACATAATTGCGTTAGAAAATATTTATGATCGTGGGTTCCATTGTACTACTCTCAAATTTTTAACGTTATCGGAGCTGCAACTAGCTGCTTTAAAGCTCCCCCCCCCTTCATAACAATTTCATTTCCATACTCCCCCTAACCTCTGGTCCGTAACAGTTAAGAATTTTGTTATTAGACAAAATTAATTACTAATTTTAAAAATGAAATGCTACAAAATAAACAATATTTGTGACAGATTGTTATATTATTTTATCAGAAAAATATATTTGTGCATTAGAATTCACGTGACTATGCTATTTAAGATTGACATAGCAATCGCTGCTAATTCGATAATTCTGTAACATTTGGATTAATGTTTTTTTTACGTGGAACAACGTATTTAATTTTTAAAAATAATAAAATCTAGAAAACTTCTAACAAGATCAAAAATATTGTTGTCTAAAATAATCGCAAATAATCTACTCTTTTCTTTTCAAAAAATTTAATATGGTTTGCGAAGATACTTACTCTAATGCTTTCAAAATTTCAATATTTATTTATTATTACATTCGGAGATAATAATTTTTGTAATCTTATAATTAGAAAATACGGAGATCCGTATTTAAAACAGTCCTGACGCCTGATTGCGGCATTTTAAGATTCCGAAATAATAAATATTATTCTCAAAAATTCGGCGTATAAAATAAGAAATATTTCTGCTAATTCAGTAATTTCGTAGATTTTTAGCAAATTGTTTTATCTTACGTGAAACAACGCACTAATAATTTAATTATTAATTTTTTATAGACTCTAAATAGAAAAATATTTCGACGCACGTAGAATTCACGTAAGTATATTACTATTTGAGACAAATTTTAATGGATTTTGAGCAGAAATATACACTGAAGCGCTTAGAAAGCTTGTAAATAATATTCTATTTAACATTTTATTAAATCTTAAAATTAACACTCTCGATTCAATTACCAAGTTATTACTATCAGACCCTCAAAATTTACGAGCTCAAGTATAAATAATTTTTTAAAAACGTTTTAATGTATTTGATAAGAAAAACACGTAGAATTCACGTAAGTGTGTTGCTTAACGTTTGATGAAACCCTGAAATTAATAAATTTAAATAAATTGCTTCTTTCACAAGTTCGAACATTCTAATGTTCGAAAATAAAACTTCATTGATATACGTAGATTTAACTAAGTATTATATTTAATACTTGATGTCACGTTAAAGTAAGCATCTTCAATTGGATTATAAAATTTTTATTCTGTAACTTCAAATTATTTATTTCTTATTATATTATACTTACGAAATTATTATTTTTTATTGTATTTCAAACCGAAGAATGTTCTGAATTGGAAGACGTAGAATTTACCTAAAACATTTTTTACGAGATCTCAAAATTAACGCTTTTAGTGTAACTTTAAAAATGCTACTCCGATCAAAAAATTTAAAAGCTTGAAAATAAATCACTTTCTGACAGATTCAAATCTCAAATCTCAGTTCACTGAGGTTGCTTTCAGTAACTCTATTTATCTTTTCTATTTTTAGTAGACCACCTTTGTCTGATGTTCATAATTATGTATACTTAATAATTATTATATTCGTTACTTGTATCATTTAAGGGTTTTCAACCCCGTTAAGTTCTCTCCCACAAATCCTTAATAGTCGTCCTTAATGGCCATTTTGACAAAACTCTGCAAAACTAATTTAATTTGCTAAATTAATTTGAATTTATTCTTATTCTTAAGTATAATATAACGTACATGAGCCATGCATGTATAATTTTGCAGATTAGTTACTATGACAACGAAGTGATGATGTACTGCAGAGAGTTCTTGTTATACATAGTTAAATTATTCAACTATTTTATGAAATTTAGTGGGAAAAAATGTTTTCTCGCATCTTCACCGAGTGGCGAGAAGTCGGGATGAAGAAATGTGACTAGTCGTAGACAAGTGACGAAGTGACGGTCTTCAGACTACATAGCGAAACAGTAATCAAAAAGGGTGAGGAATTGGCAACTCGCTTACTCAAAGCCAAACTTCCTTATACGACTATCTTGATTTCCACAATGCGGCATCTCATTGATGCCCGAAGATTAAGCAGTTTTCAGATCTGTTCGCAAAAATCCGAAGTCGGTAGAAGAAAAGTGCAGTATCCGTGCCGTCAATGAAAAGTGACCGGAAGTCTCTGGACGCTAATCTTTCATAGAAAAGGCTACAGACCCAAGCAGTTATACAAATCACTTGCCTAAGCCTTTCTTGATATCCTAACAAGAAAGGAGTCTCACCTTTATACATCCGCAATCGTTGGTCTTCCATAATATGTGGAAAATAATAAAAACCACTGAGATAAAAAGTCTCAGTGATTCAATTCACTCTGAACTTCTACCATATCAGTTACATCGCCGGCCTGGTAGTTAGAGTTAGGTATAGAAAAGTTATTCTGGTGTTTCCACCTAGAGTATCAAGGGCCCTGCAGTCATAGTACATAAGTAGGCCATTACAAATAAATTTGCGTTATATCTACTTGTTTTCCCTCTTTTCCCCGGGTGACAAATCCTAGATTGTGCTGGTGAGTATAGCTTGTCGATCTTAACACACTAAATTGGTACTTTAGAAATTCTATAACATTTAAAAAAAGCATTTTGAAGGCTCAAAAACTGAAATATAGTAAACAATTTAGAAAATATCAAAAATTAAGTGTAAAAATTAGGAATTTTTCTGTTATCTGTCACTATTGTTAAGATATTAGACAAAATTTCTGCAAAAATAAGAAACAATCACCACAAATTTTGTAAAAGCTTAAAATTGAGAAGATGGTGTAATGCTAAAAATGAGTTTACATGATAGTTTTTCTATAACTATTGCAATTGATAATGAATATTACAAATGAATATGAAATTTACCTTGGTGATGGTTAATAATTTTAGATTACGTTTCTCCTGCATTGAAGATATAATTCCTATCTTGGGGTCTAGTACCTTAAGTGAGCACCGTAGTTATAAAATAAAATAAACTATGTATGATGAACTTCAAATATCCAATAATTTAGGAAATATTAGATTTTAAAGTTATTATGTTAGCAGTTAAAACCTGTAAGAAGCTTATTCTCTGGGCGGTGTGTATGCTCTATGTAAATAAGTTCTAATCATCAAATTTTTTAGAAAAACCAAAAAATACACAAACACTTTTTAGAACTAAAATGTGTTAAGTTAATACAATATAAATACACCGTATGTATATTATCGCAAACGTTTTCACCATACTATGGCATCATCCGGCGATGATGAATTAAACACTTTGACTTAAAACATTTTAGTTCTAAAAAGTATTTGTGCGTTTTTTAATTTTTCTAAAAAATTTGATATGATTAATATCGAGTTACACTACTTAAACCACTTATCTACTGATTATAAATAAGTTCTACAAGTGTGTTTAGTGTAGGAGTCGACCTCAACTAATCGTTAGCATTTAACTTAAAATCACAGATCTGCGCTTTTCCCGAGTAGGATCGGTCTAAGAGAATTTTTTTAATGAATACAGCGATTGTCAAAACGGTTCGAAGCGTTCGTAGCAAGGGGACCGAAGCAAAAGATGCGCAGGGTCGGTTTTGACAAAACGCAGCTACGGCAATGTCCGGTTTCACAAAGCCTGCTCTAATCATCCGTTACCTAACGGCTTGTTAACCGTTAATTTAATTTTTATTTACAAATTTGACAAGTCGACTAAAATTGCGTTGATAGTTCTTTAGAATTGCCAATAATAAACTATTTAAATATTTTTTTTTATTTTTCCAAATAGTGCAGTCTGCATGGCGCTCTAACCCATCAAATGTGGGTACCATAAGGAAACACAGATATATGGCTTTTAATAGTTATTCATTTATATAGGATAAAAATTTTTCGGTTAATTTGGCTTTTACGAAAAGATAAAATATTAAAGCGAATATATTTTATAAGCTGGAAGACGTTCGAACGTCCAAAACGGTATAGTCTATTCCAAAAGAAAAGTCTTCAAAGATATAAGTTAATAATACGATTAGTATTTTATTTTGTCAAGAATTTTTACTGTTAACAAAATATTTTTTTAATTAAGTTTTTACCACTTTATTGAATACATTACAGTATCGCGTGATCTATGTACCATATGTCGGGCCATCCGTTGTAACTTCATTGATATGTAGTGTTTAAGTAAAGATTCCTCTAAATCCTGACATTGTGATTTTCTAGGAGGGGGGAGGTGCTTTTTGATTTAACCTAGTATACTAGAATTAAAATAAATTACTGCAATCTTTATAATATTTTAGATGATTGAAGTGTTACATTTGTACATAGTACATGATTTTAATTCTTTTGCATAGAATCCGCAGAAAACTGACGACTCTCGCTTACTTTTATTGAAATTCAATTGAAGGGTTTCTCAACCTTTTTCAATTCCAACTGCATACTAAACGAAAGTCGCTGTTCTTGAGCAGTGAATTTAAGGTGGTAGAGAGTAGAGAGAGAAATTGTAAAAAAAATTCAAAAAAGAAACTGTTTTGCGGCCAAATCCTGTACAAAAATTACGAATACGTGAATTGATCAAAACAGCGTGGATTAGTTTTTCTTATTAACAAAATCCTGGAAGTTTTCAATTGGTTTCAATCGTCCTGACTGAAATTGTCAAATAAATCAATGTCCGCAAGCAAATATAGAATCGTATGCAGCTTTTTAATAGTTGACGTTTAATTTTGAAATTAATTACACCGAAAGAAAAATAAAAACCTAGTAGGTACTAAATTATAGTTTCATCTTCAATTAATCAAACAGCCAATAAAATTTAATGCAAAAACCGTATGCCCTCTACATCAAACATAAATAGAATCGTTTGATATGAAACATTTTATAAACAGAAAAAACATGACGAAGCAGACAAAATCGACTGGATATTAAACATTTGAAATGCAAAAAACAGCAAAAACGTTTTAAATTGAATAGGAAATTCAATATCAACAGTTTTGTACAGCAGCGGGCATACAAAACTTTTATTTAAACCAATATCAATTTTATTCGTTGAAAGCGTTCAATCAACATTGTCAAAACCTTGCTATAGATGATACAAAATAATGACATATCATCATCACACACTGACTATTGCATTCTCATATTTTGATAAAAATATTCGATTCAATTGTCACGCCGATAAGATTCTTGCAAATTGAATATTTTTCGTATTATAATGCAAAATGTCAAATAAACATATTGGATTTTAAAATGACTAAACGTTTCACTTTTCCTTCCATCGTAACAATTTTATCGACAACCAAGGAGTATGGAAGCGTTTCACAAGTACCTGGGGTACAACCAATTTTGAAATTTGATGTTTATTGATATTGATCATAACATTCATAATGTCAACTCGAGGAACTGTTCATCTTCGAAGGTAAGAAAATGAATAGGTCAAGGCTGCACCTGTAAAACCGTCCGTCGTACCTGCTGCTGCCGATGAAGAAATCGATGCTCGAAACAGCAACCTGCGAATGAATGTATTTTATCTTTAATTTAGATAAGCTAAAATATTTAGTGTTATTTTTGGGCGAATCCCGACGATACATAAATATTTCACCCCCATAGTAAATAATGCGTAGGTCAATATTGAAGCATCGTTTTAACCGGATTGTGATTGTTCTGGAATAACGACGACGGCGCCGACCCAAATCCCTTTTACATTTTTTCGAATGATATTGTTTGCTCTTATAGCCTTTGTGCGTATAATGAGAATGAGGCCTAATTATATATAAACAGCGGGATGAGGGCTCAGTACTCATGCACAATAAAGGTCCCGTTTAGTACATTTCCACATCTGTTATGACAAGTTAAATATTCATTTCACGTTCATTTTACGGTGGTTTCATTCCTTTTTGAAGTGGATACTATCTCCATATCTAAACAGCTAACTGCGCGCCCTCTATTATGCAATCTTAAATGGTTTTCGTCCTAATGTATTTCAATTATTTTGTAGATGTGCGCTACCGTAAATTTAAATTTAATATGCGAGCTTTTGAATGAATTTTATGCTATGAATATGTTTTAAAGATTATCTCAAATTTAAACAGATAAATTGCATTATTTTCTACTTAAAATTTCCTTAATGTTATATTAAATTCAATTTTCACACTTTAAAAGATTTGTGTGCATTTTTTACTAACTCGTCGAAAAATTGTAAACGATATCGTAAATTTTCTACAAAATTCTTTCATATTAATTTTGTTTTTCGTCCTGGAATATACCTGAATGTGTTCAATAAAACCAGTTTTACACGACTTTATTTTCCCTTCACAAGATATAAATAGATAAAGAAATAATCTTTTCGGGACTTCCCCGAATGATTGTCATTTCATACTTTCAATTTTTTTTTTGTAACTTTTGTAGAATGTTTTATAAAAATCTAGTTTGTGAAGATACAAATAGTGAAATGAAGCATTAGATGTAGGTTAGCCGTTACAAGATAACGAATTAATTAATTTATAATATAAAAAGTTATTTATATACCTATACAAACAACATTTATAAAAACGACTACAAAACAAGATACTAAAAATTCACTTTGCAAAATTTCACTTTGCATGAATCAACTTAGATCACTTCAGTTACATTGGTTTTAACTCAGAAATGGAACTAATTGCAAAGATCAACAATTTCAAATAAAATAAATAAAAGTTACAAAAAAACCCGAGCCCAAGCAATATGAAAAAATCGAAAAAGCTAAAGATCTTTCAGTCGAAAAGTTACGACAAACAATTTCTATATAAACAAAGCTATACTATTTATATCCACATTTCCCATTCACGGTTTGATTGGCGATTTAAAACTTCCGATGATGCTTGAAATTACTGTTGTGAATCAACAGCTGGGCCAGAACGTGTATGCTGTTGTCTTAGGGGGGGGGGAGAGGTAGCTGTTAAAACCTATTTAGCCTTGGTTGATTTTTGCCTTCCTCGGTTACTACGGAAATTTGAGGCACCTTTGGTAACTGGCCAGGTGTGCACCTCCGTAGTTGGCGCAGGTCCTTGGCGTGTCCTTGAGTTTGACACTTCATGCATCTCGGAGTCGCTCAGCAGTTTCGTTGTATGTGACCAAATGCTTGGCATTTTTACTTCTACTTAGAAGCTCATGTCCAATGTGAATATTAGGCTGAAAATTTTATTTTTTGGGTGGCCGGTTGGCAATGTAACCAATAGCAATGGTAAAGACTTCTTATCGCGCCCTTTATGCATCCTGGCGATGGGTAAGTCCTCCTAATGACCACTCAGAAGGGTTTTCTGTCTTCATGGCATGGGTAAAGTAGCCACTCTTTGATCGGTTCACTTTTTCATCAAAGAACTTGATCATGGCTCTGTAGTCATCGGGGGGATGACGGTACGATGTTGAGCTCTTCGGCTACATTGTAACCTTCCTGTAGCAAATGATAAGTTCACTCAGGTCATTTACAATTTGAGGCCTGGTTGAGACTTCATAAAGTATGATTGAAGAGACCTTTCCTGGAATATGCTCATTGGCTGTTTGGTTTGGCGGTCGGGTTTTTTGGTTAGAAACCGGTTCTGTTAAATGGTTAGGAGCTGACGAACTCGCGTTGGCGGTTAGTGCTTCAGTCATCACCACTTCTTTGATGATATTACCCACCTCAAAATTTTCGGTTTCGTTTTCAATTTTCGTTTCTTCTACTACGATTTGAAGTAGATTTGAACAGCATCGGTTAGTTTGTTGAGTAGCAAATTCAACGACTTTGGCGATTGATTTATCGTTTTTAATCATTGCGAGTGAGGTCGATGGGAACAATCTCGCCGAAGTTTTGGTTTTGCTTCTAGGTAGCATTAATTTTTCATGTCGTTGATTATCTGAACTCCATTGATTTGACTTGATTAGTTGGTCGGTTGTCAATTAGAATTCATATTTGCAATGGCCTTTTTTTTTCGTTTCTTGTATCTTCTTTTCTTCTGGCTTTCTCGATTTCTCATATTGGCACTAAGTACGCCTGACTTGCTCGAAGACTGGACTACTCTCCTATTTACTTTTTAGTGGTAAAATTTAAAATGAATTACTATTGCTTTTTTTATATAAAAATATACAGTAGCGCAACAACCCAGGGTGGGTTTTGGCTAACCACTTCATTTTATGAAGGGATTTCAAAGCAGATTACCTCGGTAGTTTGTAACAAAATTTTGAATTTTGTTAGATTCTTTTGGCTACGCCTCGTATTTGCATTCTTAATGATAGGATATTTATTTCGTACCACCGCTCTTTCTTGCGGATTTACGCCAATTTCAAAGAAATTGTGTTCTTTGGATTTTTTTCGCCATTGAATTTCTTGAATCCCTGAAAGATCGAGCGATAGAAACCACTCAACAGCAGCAATAAGATAAGTTTTTACCTTATTACTTTCTTTTCGTTTCTTTCATCTGCAAAGTTGTACAACACCGATAATATTTTTTGATAATCGTCAGCTGCGTCCGTCGATATAGCCGACGCTCGCTTCAAATATTTTTTTGGATCTAATTTTGAGCTCAAGCACTGTTTTAAAAATTCTAATTATTGGAAGTCTTCATTAAGAATTGTTGGGGGAATGCTTAGAGCGTCGGTCGTTGCAAACGTCTCTTCCAAGTTCGTACACCATAGCAGGTACACAAGAAATCACATCAACCCAAGAAGTTCATCGTTCATCGTAGCTCAACTTCTAACTTAGCCGAACTTCTAACTTAACCTATATTCTAATATAACTTCCAACCCAAGAGCTAACCTCTACGAATTTACTGCTGCTTCTCCGGATAGAAGAAAACTGGATGACGTAGAAATTGGTAGAAAGTCGGGAGAAAACCCCATTTATGATTATAGGGTATAAGCGGTCCTTTATGTGATTGATGCAGACCTGAGTTTAATTTACTCCAAGATAAAGTAAATTGTGTACGTATTTTTAATTTTGTACGTCGGCCCTAGGATGAACAAATTGATTTAAAAAATGTATTTCCATTCTAAAAATTTTGATATCGTTTAGATTTTTAAGTTTAAATTATTATTGTTTGATTCGGAAAAATATTGGATATCGTGCTGTTTCGCTGCGTGAAAATTAAATTGAGTTTACTTATCGTTGGATACATGTAAGAAAAAACGTATTAATTTAAAGGAAATTTTCTGATTAAATTAACGATTTTATTGAATGTCTATTTGGAGATTGAAATTTTAATTTTCACTTTCTGAAAGGTTTTCCACAGAAAGAATGAGATACTACAGGACATTATATACAGCCCAGACTCCCTGATGTGTACTGTAACGACATATAACTGTTTCTTTTTAAGAAAGAAAGCTTCTTTAATTTAATAAATTTGATTTCTAAAACAGAGAGAATTAAGGAATCTTCAAATAATTAAGATTTAAAAATATGAAATATTAAATACCTATATTTTAAATAAGGCTAGGTTTGACGGAACACCCGTATACGCGAGATTATCGTTTTAGTTTAAATACAGTCCTAAGATATTATCATAACACATTTTACCATATTTTTATGCTCTCGGTCTAACTACACTTCAAAATTATTCTCATTTAATATATTCATTTTATATATTTGCATGTAATTGTCAATATGTCTTATCATCAATTTGTTAAAATCTTTTAATATAAACTAATGAAATTTTTACCTGTTATTTTCAAATTTATTATATAATTTTAAATTATTAATTACTATTTATTATGTATAAGTAATATGTTTTTTATAGCTATAATTTTGAGCAATAAATTTACAGTATAGGTATTCATTTTCGTTATAAAATAATATTTACATATTTGCAAACACTGCTATATAACTACGAGTATATTTTTCATGGTTTCATAGAAGTTTAACGCTTATTTTATATTCTATGTCAATATTTCAATTCGAAAAAATATGCAACTTTCAACATATCTATTAGTCTTATTCTCTAATTTAAACTAACCTTTAACCTTTAAGTTAACCTTAACTTACTATCTTTTTTTACATAATCTCTAACCCACCGTATCAATTAACCTATTATTTAATTTGTAATTCAACCTAACTTCTAACCTGTAACTTAACTTCAAACGTAACCTCTAACTTAAGTAAAATTAAGTTTCTATCACAACAATATATAAACGAATTTCTAACTTAATCGGTAATTAATGTGTAACCTAACTTTTCGCATTTGTTCTACCTATAACTTAACTTAAAACGACTTTTAACCTAATCTCTAAACAAACCTTTTGTAACCTAACCTGTAACCCTTGGTCAGTTACCCAAATCATTAATTTCTGCATCAGCAGTCAACAAGCACATACAATCTCTTTGGCAAAAACAGAAGTAAATATTTTGAATTGTTTGTTTTGTTGAAATGACCATGATAATTTGGTGATTCTAAAAGAGCATTCGGCTTGAAATTGTTAAAAAAAAAATTGGAATATAATATTTTATGTTATAATTTTTTTGTAATACATATTTACTGCTTTTTTAGCAATTGACTTATCGACCGGCTCGAAATTTGTTTTATACCTGTAAGGGTGCTCTGAATTTAATGGCTTTAATTGCGTGTTAGGAATGAAAACACTTATATTTATAAATAAAAGGTAAATTTATTTATTACTTTTACAATATTTGGTTCGAAGATAAAAAAAAACTATATTTTAAATTGATTAAAGAATTTTTGAAGGTGGATTCTTACCATACTAGGCACCTGATTAAAAAAGCAATAATAAACTAACAGTCATAGTTGTTTAATTTTTTATAATATTATAGATTTGTATAGGAATAGTGAAAAGAGAAGTAACCTAAACTTTCTGGTTTATATGATTAGACAATCATATAAACTTGCAATCAGTGATTGAGGTGGTTGTCCGGCATTCGAAAGTACTTAGGCAATTGAATTTCAAATATTTAATTTATGTATATTCGTAAGTTTTTCTCACGGTAACATGAATTATGATGCTAAAACCTGGGTGCCTGGGTGGGTACAAAATACCTCTCACCATTATTAATTGAATAACTTCTCAAATTTTGCGCGTAAGTGAAAGTAAAAGAGAGTAAATGATGTAATCCACTGGAGGGTATTAAAGATTCCCTCTCTCCGGATTTACATCTGCGTTTTATTTAAATTAGGATTAGTTTCATAATGCAGCTTAAGTTAAGTTCTCAGCTTAAATAATAAGAAGGTAGAAAAACTATTTATCGCACTGAAAAGTATGTAAACTTTTTTTGGCTTTTTGTCTATTTGCCAAACTTACGTAAATATATGTAGAACCAATTCATAAATCCACAACATACTGATGCACACAGGAAGGTCGAACTAAAAAATTATGTTAAGTAAGAGATTTGAACCCATAATTTCCGCGTTGCAACTCAATCAGCGTTCACAACGATCCACTGCTGTGGTTTACTTAAATTGTTAGATAATTTTAAGTTTAGTAAATAAGTTTAAGTAAATTGTACGTAATATGTTGATGTTAATTGAGGTTGATTGACATAACATTCGTATATTACATACATTCGACGATGGGTGTTCAATTGAACTGGTTTGCAATTCTATTCGTGTACAACTTGATTGGTATGCAATTCGATTAGTTTAAAATATTAATGTGTTAATAGTGTTGTTATTAATCTGATGATATGATATTATATAAAACTTAATTTATGTGCAAATCGATTGGTGTGTAATTTGATTAGAGATTAAACTCGCTTTAATTCACGCAGATGAGGAGGTCTTTCAACTCGAGAAAAAAATTAAAAGCCAACCAAGACCCATTCAAAGATTTGATATTAGGGATTTGGATTACACTACAAACTCGCAAGTCAGCTGAAAGCAGTAGCAAAGATGAGAATATCAGTCTCTGGGTGGGTTTACGCGAAAAAAAAAATTCAATCAATTCTAATACCAAAAATTTCTTCTGTTTAGAAACTTCAATCGCAATTACTTTAAATTCAAAAATTTTATTTCTGCTTCCAGTATCGAACGCACGAGTTTCAATTATAAACCAAACGTGATATCTTCTAATGCACACGTTCATTTTTAAAATTTTAATTTTCAATCATTTCCCATATAATTAAATCAATAAAATCAAACTTGAATTAAAAAAAAATCGTTCATCAAAACAAACATCTTTAATAACAAAGATGAAAAAATCTTGCAAACTCAAAACTTATTGGCACAAAATTTTACTTGAGCCAAAACTCGCACAACCAGCTCGTATGGCCATTTTTGGCAAAAAGCCCTTATCTTTCCTTCATCCTTCCTCACCTTGCGCCACAAGGTCGGGAAGATAAGGGCGTTTTGCCAAAATTAGCCGCACGAGCCGGTTGTGTGATTTTTGGCTCTAATTTTTTTATAAAAATTTTGTGAGATATTTGATTCGAGTATTATTTTGCAAATGTAATATTTTTTGAAAGAGTTTTTGAAAAAGTGTCTTGGAAGTATTTTAAATTTTGTTAGTTTTTTTTTAATTCTTTTGGATTAAAATTGATTGGTTGGATGAGCGAGGTTTATTTAATTGAAGGAAATTTTGGATGTTAGAAGTTGATCTTAAATTAATTGTGATATTTGCAAGTTAAAAATTAAAATTTGTAAGACCAACGTGTGCATTAGAAGATATCACGTTTGGCTGATAAATAGAAATCGAACGTTCGATACTGAAAGCAAAATAAAATTTTTGAATTTAAATTAACTGCGATTGCAAATATTTGAAGAAGAGTTTGGATATCCGTTATAATTGAATTTTTTTTAGCCCTGAGACTGACATTCCCATCTCCCGCATTGAAGGGCTATGCCAAGGTACTTTTAAGAAGTGATTAAGTATTTACATTTTCAATATTTTTATTATGATTAAGATAGATGGTATTTCAGGTGTTGGAGTACGGATCACACTGTAGTAGAATGAAAAAAAAACTGATATGACCAGCAAATATTGAAACTGACGCACAGATGGGTACTTTTCAAACAACGGCGAAGTAAAAGTCTATTGCTGTAAATGTAAGACAAAGAGTCGCAAAGCATTAGACAATGCCGAAAGTCTTAGTAAGTAGCTAAAATTTGCAGAAAGAATGAAGCATAATTCGCTAACCAAACTACATGAAAAAGCCATCAAGGCAATTCTGGCTGCTCTGCGAAGTAATGTTAAAATTAAACCGCGTTCATTCGTGAAATGGTGCGGAAAATATCCCGGGGAGGGGGGAGTTAGTTGTTAAAAATTGTGCCAGTGGTATTTTTTGAGAAGTTCTCCCTTCTTACGCTTCTTATGCACAAAAATAAACATTGAAATAAAACTCATGATTACTTTCCATCTTACATGGAAAAGCGTAGAAAAATTGGTGATATCTAAGGCAATCAAATAAATGGTTAATAATGCTCTTTCAAAAATTTAACTGGTAGCACAAAGATAGCCAAACTCCTAAAACCACCACTGTATGTAATATTCGAGAAAACTTCACAGCTTCCCGGCTCTGAGAGTTTAAATGTTATTCGTTCCACTCTGTATCTGAGATTTTTGGTCTTTATTGTTGCTGCGCTTATCTAAAGCTGTGATTAGTAAAAATTAAGTAATAAAATTAATAATATTGTTGAGAAGCACAATCGTAAAATTGTTTCTTGATCATGTAAAACATTTTTGAATTTAATTATCTAAAAAAACCTGCAGTTTTGCATTTGCATTTTATTTGAAAACTTACATTAAAAATACATTAAAAATATTTCAAATAAAAGTTTGTTATTTTTTAAATCAGAATCTGAAGATTATGCTAAAAAATGTAAGTTTCAATTTAAAAAATAGAGTTGACTTAATATATAAAATATAAATCACTGCATATATTTCTACTTTCTGAATGAACACCCGGTATATGAATTTTGATTTATAAGCACTCGTAGTTGTTAAAAAAATTGTTGATCCTTTTGGAGTTTTCTTCAAAATATTTTGTTATCCTGCGAAGCAATGGCTCAGAAGTGTTAACATGAAATGTAAGTGCACTTTTCATTCTAACACATTTGTTTTGAAAACTAAGACTTGAGGGAAAAACGTGAAAAACCGGTTGCAATATTTCCGAGTTCTTTCGTTTTCTTTTTACAATGAGGTACTAACATCAATTGGTTTTTAAACCTTTAAACTTCTAGTTTTCTACCAAACAATTTTACCTTAAATCTGATCAATATTTTTTCTGATATTGAAAAACTCTTGGTTTTTCGTGTTTGACAAGGTAAAGATTAAAATTATATTGAGGTGTCGAGTTCAAATCCAATTTAGGCTATTTATAATTATGTTAATAAAGTTTATATCAGTTTTCACCGAATCCTGTATTTTGTAAGTTGGAATTTGTCATGCAACAAAGATAGAGAATAGGACGAAGTTTACCCTCGTTAATAGGATAAACTAAAAACTAAAGTTGACAAACACATCAATTAAAAGTTGACAAAATACAAATAATTCATAATTAAAATATTTACTTTCTTGGCTCAAAAGAGAGAATTTGATTAAGGGCTAATGAAAATACATCATCCTACTTACGTTCCCAAGAGCAACCATAAAGCTCGACTCGCATGCAGACGGTCCTAGGATGTTCACTGTAGGGAATAAACCGCACTTTAGTTGCAATAAAGGGAAGTTCTAGACGTTGCCGCACAACCAAGTATGTATTACTATTTCCCGTAAGAACCTGAAATTGAATAACACAAAAATATTACTTTTTTGGTGATATACGAGGTAATGTCAAATTATTTAGTCATAAAAACGCAACATGTTGCTTTTAGGGCGGTAGGCTTTGTTGCCTCGTGCTCAATGTTTTACTACATACTATTTACTACAAGAGAGATTAAAAGAAAATTGTATTGTCGTGTTGAATCTTAACTAGAACAACTGCAGTGTGATCGTTACATTTTTTCACGCCGCTGCATCGGGGTATTTCATGAATTTTAACTATTTTGTTCTACAAACAGACGTCGTTAAATTTAATTTGCTGCATTTTCAGGTGGGTATCTATGACAGGTGTACCATTGTGCCCTGCTTTAAATGCATTTAACGTTTTGTTCGTATAATTTTATTTTTGCTATCCGCACGTTTGGGGATTCCGTGTAGTTTTGATTTGCTGAAATAATCTTTTTATAACTGGTTAAGTTTTTCAGAAATTTTAGAAAAAAAACCACAAATGAGATAAGCCGATTTTCTCGTCGTGGTTTAAAAATGAAAATATTTTTATAACAATGGTGGATATGGTTGTCAATAGAGAATATAAAACTAATACAATAAACGAACTTAGAAGCAACAATGAACAAATGCACCTATAACATCGAACGCCATTATCCGCAGTATCATGCTGCAAATTTCCCTGGGGGAACAGACGCGACTCGTAGCGAGAATGATGAAACGGCAATGTTCACCGGTTATGGAGCTTCACAATTCTCGCGTTGCCTATCCACGACCTATATAAACTAAAAAGTGGTTTCTGCATGTGTATTATGCGTTGTGTACACACACACGCAACAATTTATTAGAAAAGTAGTGAGGGGATTCCCTCATATAAAAAATTTAAATTAATCCCAACTTCCAACCCCTCCGTTTAACTAGAACTTTTTCTTTCGATCAAAAATCGATGCTAATGTTCTGCAGGAATTCGTTTACTTTTACATTTTTTCCTCCTACAATAATCACTGCAATATTGGAAAACGATTTATTGCAAGAACCAAGAAGGGTTAAATAAATCCTCGAGATTTGAGTGAACGCAAAATCGACTGTGCTAGTTATCAATTTTTTCGCTTTTTCAAATATGAACATCAATTAGCAATTATTTTTTAATTTCTTTCAGTAGCCCAACAAAAATTGTTTCATTAGCAGAGTAAATTGACTTGGTACGTATCGAACTTGGCAATATTTTATATTTATTTAAATAAATAGGTGTTTGCCAAGAAGAGCCATCGTACACCACAAATTTTGTGATTTGCATTATTATTGCAGGTTTACTGTTAATGCGTTCCGCCACTTTCCTGTCATCTTGTGATATGTCAATTTCATGTCTATTACCTTTTTAGGTTATAATGCACTTCCGATTGGTTGAATAATAAACGAATGTATCAATCACAGTTTTACAACTGACACATAAAAAGAAAGAAAAAAGGAATAAGATTCTTGATTTATATTAGGCGGCATTAAGACCACTCTGACCTAGTACTTGAATGATTTAGAAACTAATTTTGAAACGAAAGGGGTGCTTTGTGTTAAGATTACAGATATTCCTTAACGCTTCCTGATGTAGGTTTATCCAAGCAATCTGTTCGTTTTGTATATGAAGCTACCAGTTTTGTTGCTTTCACCAAGTTGCTTGAATGTATATATTTCAATTACATATTGCTATGTTATTTACACCTTAATTGAGGTGAATATTAAATTTTTGAATAAAATTATTAAATAATTTAATTCTCATTTTTAAAGCTTTTGTTTTAATTCCAAATTTTAGATATTTTTTTTATTTCAATACAATTTTACAAAATTATATTGATAGTTTATGTTTGTTATTATTATTATTTTGATTTTTTCTAAATTCCTTGAAACTCCTAAAACCAAAATTTTAAAGAGGGAAAATCTTTTCGATTGAAGAACCGTGAAAGACTTGAAACAAAGTTGGTGATCAAGAAAAGTGAAGTCAAATTTTCCAACAGAGAAATCAAAGAGGTCGAAAGTTTTTCAAAAATTTTTTGGAATTCCTTAGCAACATAATATTACGAATTCCTTAATTCCAATTCCAAATTTCTTATGAATTTTTTGAAATTCGGAGTCTTATGGAATATTTACCATTCGTTATTTAATTATGGCTATCTTTTATTTCTTTACAATTTATTATTTAAAACTATTTATTAAATTTCAAAATTGCAAAATTTTACAATTACAAATAAATTATTTCCTATCATCAAACCTAACAAAATGTTAAAATAATAAAATTTTAACTACTAAGTAAAGAATACATACTACAAAGAAAACATAATATTTAAAAAACACTAAAATGACAATAATTAACATTGAACAGGGTTGAACTTAGAATATTAGAATAAACAAGAAAATAGAATTCTGAAAAAATTACGCTATAGAAATGATAAAAATTACTTAAAAATAAAAAAACTCTGTAACATAATATAAAGGCCCTTATTTCACGATTATTTTTGATCATCAGTCATGTATAACAGTAAAAATAAAGTAAAAACAAAGTGAGAGCAAATATACCAAACAAAACTAAAAAAAAATAAATTTAAAAAAAATCAAATCAAATTAATCAAACTTTAAAAAATCTTGTGCTTACCAAATAACCAAACTGAATGAATTCACGTGTCTAAATGAAATTTTAGGTTAAGTAAATGAATATGAATCTTTTTCCCCCTATACTATAGGAATATGAAGTAGAGACTTACAATGCCATCTAACACTTCAAAAACTAAATTTGAAAAGAAGTTATTTCCTTACTTTCAAATATTATCGGAAATATTAAAAATTAATATTCCTTGTTTTTTTTTGGTTTTATTAATTTTTACATTAATTTTAAGAAATGCAATTAATTTTGAATTTGACGCGGAATTGCTGCACTTGGCATTGGTTGCGTGCAAATATCTAAAATTAAGTTTCTCGGCTATGTTTAGATCAATGGCGACTTGTATTGGAAGGGCGATACCTTACTTTTTCAGTTCATGATGTAAACCTAGAGTGTATGGAACCTCCTCAATGCATCACTAAATATGTTTAATATAAATATTCTTATTGTGAGTAAGTGACACCATCAATTGAAAGAGTAAAGCAAGTATTAACACATTGAATACATTTTTTCAATACATTTCTCGTCGTCGTCCCACTAAAATATAAATGTCGATTAGTTTAATTAACATATAAACTGATTACAAGAAAGAAGGGGTTTAAAAATATAAAATTATAATAAATAAAACAAAATTTTTACATAAA
Source organism: Cantharis rustica (assembly GCA_911387805.1). NCBI lineage: Eukaryota > Metazoa > Arthropoda > Insecta > Coleoptera > Cantharidae > Cantharis > Cantharis rustica. The sequence goes on from OU426880.1 coordinate 36,299,267, forward strand.
AATAATATTATTAGGTTTGTTAACCAACTGCGTTGGTGAACGACGGTGAAATAGATAAATAGAAAATGCGTTTTGTTTTCAATAACTTTTAAAAAAACATTAATAAAAATTTTTATTTCATGATAAAGAATAAAGTGCAACGCCAATTCGTAAAGGTTCAACATTACAATATATCAGTATTGAGAAGTTTTAACTGACTAACTCATCAACGCACTACCGACAATATATTCCTTTCATGGCGTAATCATGGAATAATAAGCAAATCTATTGCAAGTTTACTTTAAATATCGCAATTAAATGAGATTGGTGACGCGCATAAACAAATTAACGAAATTCTATCTATGGTATTCCTTAAACCGGCAATCATATTCAACGGTACGCAAGTTAATGACCTGATAATGTAGTGTGAAACTCGGAAAATATGAAATAATATAAATTTAAATGAAATACTAAGAAATTTAATGAAATTCTAGCAAATTAAAAATGGAAAAACTTTTCTTGTGCTGCAATCCATATTATACTATGTAGCCCACGTGATCGAACAATGATTCAAAGATTTATCTTTCAACCAATCCAATTCAATTGACTAATCAATTATTTCATATAGCTGATGTCATTCAGTTTGGTCTTTCTCTGAAACAAAGTCTCATCTTTTGTCCTCTTAGTATGACTATTTCTTGGGTCGTCAAATTGATAGAATATTATTCTATCAATTTATCAACCAATTACTTAAAGTTTAAACAAACTCCTCGAAAGTAAATAAATATTCCATGGGTTCTTTGGGGCATGTTTTTAATGTAAATTCCGTCAGGTCCTGGACCATTAGGAAATTAATATATCATACAACCTTAGGGCAACCCTTAAAGATTATCCTATTTTTAGGGTTATTAAAGACTTAAAGAGAAGACGCCAACAAGATCTGGAGAAGTCTTAGAGATATCTGAACAAGATCTGATACAAAAAGTACCAAATAATGATTTAGCAACGGAAAGTTACTTTACTAGTCGTGCTATGGTGACACTGAAAAGATCTTTCTTGGCAACCTATTCCTTGCAATGGTAAGAAGCGATTGTTGCATAGCCTTGCTTTCCTTGGTATTTCTTGGTTTCCAGTGCGCTGTTGAAATGATAAACAGACAAAGCTGCCCCTTAACCAAAAGAAAACATTCTTGTGCAATATCTTAAAACAAAATAACTTATGTCAAATGATGAGAAATTGTAAGCTTATTGTCTGGAACAGAAGCACTATGAGGGAATACAAAGGAGCTTTTGATGAACTGAACAGAACCCTCAAGACATTACGAACAATGGTAAAGTAGTGTTAAGGTTACTTTGCTGTGTACTAAAAACTTCCGACAGAGTTTGACAGTAATACCGAGAGAAACTTGGGCTTAGAAATATTTCAAAGGAAATATAAACGTTTACTTTCCCTTAATTTATGTCTTCGTCCTGTTATTATCATTAATCTTCTTCTTCAATTTTTAGGCTAGGATGCTCCTGTTTGCCTATTTCGTCTGCGATTTTTTTTAACAGCGGCATCAGTAGTGTTCCGAAGTCAATATCAATGCCGTGAGCATATTATTTTTACATTTAAAGTAGCTTGCTAGGCTTATCTCAGGTGTGCCTATAACTCTTGTTTTTATTATTCGTGAAGGCAAATCATCAACCCAGAGGGACCGCCAATTTTACGTGCCTTCCGAAGCACGGAGACAATCATAAGAAAGTTTAAACTCTCTCCGGAGTCGAACCAAGTACCTTAGTGTCAGCAGTTATTCGGCTAACTGGCTAGGCTATTGACCGCCCCATTATTATTAATTATCACTAATATACCAAGTTTACATTTGGATCTTACGGTTCAGTAAAGTGTTCAGTACAATTTAGTATTTTGTTAGATACATGACTCATAAATCAAAGTTGATTTCTCTTGGCACCACACTGCTGATCTTAAAATAAAAAACAGGGAATATTAATTTTTCATACGGATTAATGGATCAGCATCATAGAGTTAGAGTAACATAGAGTAAACTATGCAACTTAACCACCCTCTCGCCAAATGAACAATGGTATCAGGCTGCGTGTGAAGACTTTCATTAAAGTCATAATCAAGGTTACAACGTTCATTGGCTTCCACAACTTCACTGTTTTTACATCACAACACTTATAATAGCAATTTTCCTCAGTGCGGCCTTCAGGCTGCACAACCATAGCTATACCTCACTGGTGGTGTAAACGCTGTCTTGTTTATGTTGGATAATAAAAAAAAATAAAAAGTTAAAATACACAAACCTAATACAGGTCCGAATTGATCTAACTTTTTTGGGGTAAATAGTTTCTCTCCGAGTTATATAGTGTAGTTGTTTTGGACGAAGGTGAACTACTCAAAAACGTTTTTACATACATTTTAAAATAAACCAGCACTAGCAGTAGCGCCAGTCAGGAATAAATGCCAAAATCACCACCGGAAATTAAAAATTTTCTAATAAATTTATGTAGATTGCGGAGTTAATTACAAACAAAAACATTAAAATTTATGAACCATTCAAAAATTTGGACAAAAAGCCCAAAAAACCGTAAACTTAAAAAGCAATTGCTGTATTGCCGGTTTCCATAAGATTGGTTCCGTCGTACGTGTAGTTTTATTTTATAAAAGTATTCTTAGGCATAATTTGCATTCGAAAATTACAGAGGGGTAGATTTTAGAGTGAATCCGAGATTTTCCGTAGTCGTGTAAAACCGACTCTCCGCAGCCTAGGCTTCCTCTCGCCCGCTCCTAACCGTTTTGACAAACGCTGTATGTAATTAAAATATTCCCTAGAATATTAAAATTAACAAAAATTAACGAATGTCTATTTTAAATAAATTTATAAGATGATGTTAACAGTATAGATGCTACAATCCAACTGTGGGTAGCCACTAATTCAAGCGCGGTGTATAACTACGTAAAGCACACACACCGCCCACAGAATGAGCTTTTCACGAATTTTCTATGAAAAAATCAAAACTTTAAAAGCGATTATTTTCTAAATTATTCCACAGAATGCAGTTCATCCATAGTTTATTCGCTTTATTTTAATGTTATCTATAAAATTCCGCAAGAATTTTAATATAATATCTTTGGTGGACATTTTGGCTTCCGTTCCTGCGCCGGTTCTTTCAATTTGAATCTTTGCTATACTTTTGAAATCTGATTGTGATCTAAGCATTAGTGGCTACGTCAACATAATTATATATAATTTGAGAAAATTCAAATAAGATTTGACTTGCATGTGAAAAGACGCAGTTACCATCAAACACGTGTTCGAAATGTAGCTTTGGTTTTTCTATCAGAATGTTGATATTTCAACAAATTTAATGGTATACGCATGGCTAAAGAAGCAATAAAAATTCATAATTAGAAAATTATTCAAATAATGTTGCAGATTAATTGGTTTTATTTGGTGTGCTTAGTTATAAATATACGATTTTGGGTATTCGCCAAAAAGCTGCAGCTATTAGTCTTGAACAATCGCATTACAGGGCACATTCTATATTCTAACTTAACCATGAATAGCAGTTAGCAATTAGAGCAGCAGTTTATTACTGTTAGCGATTTTGTATTAAAATAAATGGCGAAACTTTTGTTTCTCTTTGTTGTTTTTTGTTTATTTTTAACAATACAAAAAGTGCTGCGATTATTCTTCCATTGTGGAAGAATATCTAATTCATTAAATGGATGCCAAAATTACAGCGTCCTGTAATCCGAGGATTGGGGGTTCTGGGTTCCCGATGTGCAATATCCAAGTGCAAAATATAAAAATGTAACTTGTTGAAGTTGATCTAATAATCTCATCTTCCTGAAAGTTAAAAAGACAAGTTGCGGTGCAGCAGATAAAGTGGCTGTCAGACGTAAATCCTAGAAAATTACTGATACTAACAAAACTATTTGTCATCTGCGGCTGTGTCATTTCTAAATTCTATTACGACAAGCTGCTTTTAGCTAGACACAACATATTTTCTGCAGAAAGCTTTAGTTAATTGGAAACGAACATCAGGTGTGTAAAACAGCTCCGGTAGGTACAGCGCTTCAAACTTGCTTCCACATTTAGCGTGGGTAAAAGCTGTTTTTAATTTGACAGACAGAAAGATGATCATGAATCACTTCAAATGATGCTTAATGAGCTACGCTTTTTGCTCGGATACATTAAGAAAATTCGAAATTGGAAGAGCCACCCTGTACATCTTGTAGAAGAATACTACGCGGAAAGAAAAGAAAATTGAATAAATATTAAAATTAATCTTTCCAAACAAAGCCTTAACTTTAAGAGAATAAAACGAAATATTTTTTTCCTAGTCGAAGAGAGAAAACGAAAAGCTTTTATTTAAAATATATTTAAATTTAATTCCGAGAGCGGTTTCTTACAATTCAAGAAATTCAAACGTTTATAATGAGCGGTGTGGCAAAGAACAAATGAGATTTGGTTAAAACGACTAAAATATATTGTTTAATCCTGAAGAGATGATGATTTATCAGGAGCAACATCTATTCACTTGATGCGAACAAATGATGGCTGCCGAGAAGAAGGTGCTGCTCAAGGGTTACGACATATTTGGACGATAAGGCTGACAAATGGAACGACTATGATAAATTACTGCGTGCATGCTGATGTAGGACAAAATTTCAAAGTTTCACGGTAACGTGCTTAATCTTCTTTATGTGCACGTTTTATTACGGCACAAAGTGCAATTAGAATTTTCTCGAGAAAAGACATAATTATGAATGTACTTACTTCTTGTTAAATATTTTCCACCACAAATTTAACAAGATTATATCATATTACCATGCAAATAGCCCCTCTAAACTTGCTAACTTATTTTTTATTATAATAAACAATTTTCCTTACTTTCTCGAACGCATTAAACCGGAACGTGTTAATGGCCTCCATTTTGTAACTTTTTAACAATTAAAATTTATTTTGTTGACTTACAAACTTATCTAATTATTTTATTCCTGCAGACCTTCCACGGGCGGATTAGATACGTGTATAATGTAAAAAACATCAGCATGTACCGGTGTCGCACTACAGTAACTTTTAGTTCTCTTAATGTCTAGTTCATATAGTGCTATGATTTACTCTCTCAATTTTGATTTTTGTGTAACTAAATTGGTTATCAAAAAGCATTAATAACTTATAACTAAATAAGCTTATCGAGATTTTGAGAAAATTAGAAACAGAAAATCGAAATATAAAAATTATCAATAAGTTTCCACTCAGTTGTATTGCAATAACTTCTTAAAATTTCAACATTTTTTCTTTTCACAATTTATTCTTTAAATACTTTGGGATTAAAATACGTAACTACTTTATTACTTACATACATCAGAAATAAAAAAAAAAACTTTCAACTGAATAAATACGTATTCAAAACATTTAATGCTTCCAAATATCATTTAATATTTTCGGGCAAACCTTTTGTAGCAGTAACAGCTCTGCACCTCAATGGTATAAAGTCTACTAGCTTCATTAAACGTTCTAATGGTAATTTTATCCAGTTTCTCTGTAAAACTTCCTACAACTGAGTTGTATTTCGGCAAGTTTCACTTCTTATACGACGCTCGAGTTCTTCCCACAAATGCTCTATCGGATTTAAATCCAAAGACTGACTAGGCCACCCAATAAGTTAAATGTTTTATTTGTTCGTGTATTGTTTGTGTGTTTTGGGTCGTTATCTAGTTGGAATATGCGAGCACGTTGCATTTTGCTTTTACTATGTGGCAGCAATGTGATTTCTCAATATGGGTAATCACGGGAAAAGCAACCCCAAACATTACATTTTTGCCAATGTTGCATATTTTAATTTGGCTATCTGATTCTACCTTGATATCAGTAGTTTTTTTGAAGGACGTTTCTTAAATGGTCTAGTCAATTCCAGTCTATGTTTTACAGTCGTTACGAGCTACCTTGTCTTTACGCTTTTTGTTGAAATCACGAAGGATTTGAGGAGCTATTAGATAAAAATTTTTCTTTGCTTCATGAACGATCATTTTATCTTAATTTTAGATAGTTTTTTGTGGTCGTCCTGTTTTGGACGTAAGTACGCTGTTCTATGTTTCGTTATTTTACAACAGCAGAGGTTTATTGTTTAATGTAGTACACAAAACTGTCTATCCGCCTTTCTTATTGTAAATATTTCCACTATTAAACCATAATTTTCGGAACAGTTTTTCAAAAAATCTTAGGACTCTTTTTTACTATAGATTACTAAGATGCTACGTATTCACAGTACTGCTGTGTAGAGTTGAGCTTTAAACTTAGATGGAAGCTTAAAGGGTTCGAAATGTGCCTATATCGACGTATTCTTAGAATTCCTCGAACAGACCGTGCCACCAATCTAGGTTGTCCTTGAAAGAATGGAAAAAAAGGGAGAATTACTTTTAAGCGTAAAGATGCGTAACCGGAATATTGGGACGCAATACAAGAAATAGCCAGTGATATTAATTATTACAATTCTACAAACCAACAGTGTAGTGTAAAGCTTAAATTGACATGCTGGGACGCGGGAGACTACGGTTTAATTCTTGGTCAAGTCGACTACTTTGCTGTGATCTAAAGTCCAATATAGATCTGTAGGCTATGGGGAAGGCAACGGGAAACCAATTTCTCAGTAATTCGCTGGTATGCCACCTTGGCTTCTGCCAAGTTGACCGTCTATGCATTGTATAGTGGATGACACTCAGAAAGCAGAAGAATTCTACAACAGAAACGAAAATCCTCTAAAAATTAGTTAAATTGTCTAAAATTACGCTCTGTGGAACTAAAAACCTAAAAATTGGCTTGGAAGTAAATGAATCTAACACAAAATACATGATATGGAATAAGAAAGAGTTTGAGGAAAAGAAATTCTTAAGTTAGCAGTGAGAAACAAAACCGTAAAGTTTGCAAAAGTGTGCGCTTTTACGTACCTGGGAACGATAATAACAAAGAAACCAGAGTGTGACGAAGAGATTAAGACCAGAATGGCTGCTGGTACGAGAAGTTCATTTACACTGAAATCAAATATGAGCAAGAAATGCTAGAAGTGTGGGAGATGAAGATATTGAGAAAAATCTATGGCAGAAAATATTTAAATGGACAATGCGTAGCAAAATCAAATCGGGAGCTAGCCTAGCTATATGGACGACCGAGTCCAGGAGCAATAAGGATAAGTACGTAAGTAAGGATAAGGATATAGAACGCCAAATGACATTTTTGTAATATTGAATTAGGAGACACAAAAAGAAAAGGTAAGATCAATAAACTGTTGAAATGAAATTGGATTAGAAGATTAGGAGGAATACGCTCGCGACAGAAAAGAGTGGAATACGGTGACCAAAAAGCTATGGGCCTGCTAGGCCCATAGTATTCGACTGTGAAAAGACAAAAAGTTGTAAGCGCCATTTTCCACCATCACCATATATCCTATGTAGTGGTAGAAGACATTTTTCTAAGGGATATTTTTAAATAAAATTTTTGTCAAATTCAAACCCTTAGGATGTAGCTCTCTTTAAAGCATTTTTTTTAAACAGCCATAACACCAAATTTATTGATTTTATTGAGTTAACAGTTCCCCGATTTTCTAAAGAGCACTCGCTATCTACAAAATTAAAAGAAGAAATGTTAAAAATGTTTTTGGTTTTCTTGCAAACCTGTGTCTTTTAAACTAAACGTCTTATAGAAAAACTAACAAATTATTTGGGCAAAAGGCAAAAATTTAAAACAAATGCTTTAATGAAGGGCACCACTCAAAGGTTTGGAATAAAAGAAAATATTTATTTGAAAATTTCTATTACAGAAGCGCCTTTTATCACCACTTCAAATTCTCCACAGTCACGGAAACACCTCAATAGCATGATGATAGGCTCATACTGCATAAATTTTATTTCTTATATTTTATAGATTTTTCAAAAAAAATTATTGGTTTTATAACATCCGCTTTTTCATTTGTTCCTTTCTCAAATAATTTTAGTTTTAGTCTACAAAAGCAATAAACGTATACCTTTCAGTGGTTTCTTTAAATAATAATTTTTTACAGTAAAATTGTAATATTTTAGAATTTTGTTTAGTTTTTCCGTTAAAACTCAATATTTATTTTCTTCTTATTTTTAGAAGGCAAGTTTTAAACATTATATTTTATATTCACTAAAACAAAATTTTCGTTACAAAAACGTAATACAAAATTCAAATATTAAATTAAAAATAAAAACAACAAACCACTTTTCTAAAAATATAACTTTTTACATCCCCATCAGGCTACGAAAGGCATAACGAACAAAAACAACATAATATCAGTATGTAATATTATCTTTCATAATAATAGACATGAAAATGAAAATGTCAGACCTCCGCATGAACCATATTTTTTTCTAATTCTACTTACATAATATATGGTACCGATAATTTTATAGTAAATTATTAATTTTCTGAGAACTCCGAGGTCTGTGTCAGCGTATCACAGATTTTTTTTAATAGGTTGGTATCAATTATCAGTGTTTTTATTTTCAATAGAAAAAGATTCAGAACATTTAGACGTCAGGTCTGCTTAGCCGGATTGGAGAAAATTTAATTGAATCTAAACAACAATCTTTGGTAGTTATATTATACAGGTTTTGAAATCGGCGGAATTAGTTATGTTGTAAAGCATGTGACAATACAGCCCTCACTTGTAAAGGTCTTAAAAACCGGTTACGGCAAAACATAGTTTTAACCACAGTTTAATGCAAGTTTAACTCCATGAAGAGCACGGATAACTAACTGATCTGAAGCTTCTATATTCATAATCATTGGTCAATAATTACAAAATAAGATTTCTACCCATCAGAGTTTACGGATCGTTCTTTAAGCGTTATTCACATCCAAGTAACGTACGTAGCGGACATACAAGACATCACGTACAAAACATAGCAAATAACTTGCCATTCACATCAACATAGAAGACATAGAAACGTGAAGAACGCGCACGCGTATTTTCACCCGATCGGTTGATTACGGTATCGGTTTCTCTACGATCGTAGAGGAACGGATACGAATGTATCAGATCTATAAATTTTACGTCAACCATAATTAACCAAATATCAATTAAAAACACACGCACAAGAAACACACGACACGCTGTAATTTAACCTAAAAGTTTAATGTGGAAAGTGTAAACCTCACTTTACAATTTAAAATTTTAAAACGGAGGTGTTGCCTGGTAAAATGAACGCATTTCATTGGTCAAACATAGAAAACATAACGGAGAAGTTGAAGTTGACCTAACTCTTTGTTACGTTACTTCATGCAAATACTTCATGTCGGTTATGTTTTGTACGAATGTCACTGGTAGCGTTTGAAACCATGCATTTCAACTTTCCTCGCGTTATGTCTTGTATGTCCGCTACGTACGTTACTTGGATGTGAATGACGCTTTAACCTCTATTAAAATAATATTGACAATTTAAGGCCATTAGGACACTTTACGCTTATTATGCTATATAAAATTAATTTAGAGCTTAACCTGTAGTCTTTTGAATGCAATTTTCATTTTTATTCGGAAAGTACGTTTAAATTCGGTTAAAAAATCTTTCTTTATCTTTAGATTTAAATGATTCAAATCTGTTAATCCTGCGATTTTAGACTTTTGAAATTGTGACTTGAAAAAAATAGAAGCAAAATGAAGTTCATTTGATTCTTCTGGATTTTCCCTCACTTATATACCATATTTCTTTGACAAATCCCCATCAGCTCTAAATCTTTTGAGTTTGTAGGCCTCTTGGAATTAAACTACCACTGGTCACTTGGTTTTTTTTTATTAAACTCCATTACACACAGCAATTTGCCTGTGTGCATTAGGCGTCTATTTTGACAGTATAAATCAACAATGGCACTCTGAGATAATTATTCCAATGAACAACATCTATATTATCAACTATAAAGTTTTTATGTTTAACTGTATTGAATTGAATTTTCAATGGTTAGTCTTCGTGTTGCTACTGAAATCTTGGAATTAAGTCGGTGGGTTGATATCTTTTCAGTCTGCGCACTTCACTACCTGTTACAAGTAACTTATTTGCATAAATGTTAGGGTGGTGAACAAGTCTATCACTGTATTTGATACTGTATGTTTTAATCACTTCACGAACGGTGGGTAGTGGTATGTCATCTAGTATCAATTCGTTAGTAACATATCTGGGTGCATCGACCATCACTCGCAGGACTTTATTCTGAAATCTTTGAATTATCTTCAGGTTTGAATTGGCTGCTGAACCCCATAGATGTGTTCCATATGTCCATATTGGCTTGATGATTGTCTTGTACAATAGCAGCTTATTTTCCAAGGTGAGCTTTGACTTTCTGCCAATCAACCAATACATTTTGCTAAATTTTATGCCAAGCTGTTTCCATTTTGTAATTATGTGCTTCTTCCATGTCATACGTCTGTCTAGGTAAATTCCGAGGTATTTGACTTCCTCAGTCTGTGGAATTTGTTTGCCATTTAATTCAACCGGTGGACAAGTAGATTTATTCATGGTGAAAGTAATATGGAAAGATTTGCCTTCATTGACTTTTATACGCCACGTTTGTAGCCATTTTTGAATTTTGTTGAGGTTTGATTAGAGATTTCTCGATGCTCTTGTTGGGTCTGAGTGAGATCCCAGTATTGCCGTGTCATCCGCAAACGTAGCTACTGTTGTAAGACGAGTGGTTGGAAGATCGGATGTGTGGATCAGATGTAGTAATTGTTTCACCAAGAAATGTCGATCTTTCAAGTATGACTGCAGAATTAGTAAGTGGTGATAAGGCAAACACTTTTTAATTTTATAACGTAGGCCCGCATGCCAGACCTTATCGAAAGCTTGACTAACGTCCAGGAATACAGCTGAACAGAATCTTTTTCTCTCAATGTCCTTATTCCAATCTATGCACCTGTTCTATGGTTCCATGTTTTTCTCTGAATCCAAATTGATGGTTTGGTATGATGTTTTGCTCTTCTAATAAAGGTTTCAGTCTCTTCAAGTAGATTTTTTTAAACATCTTAGAGAACACTGGCAGCAGACTTATAGGCCTATATGATTTGACCTCTTCGGGCTTCTTCCCAGGTTTAAGTATCAAAATTATTTGGGCTACCTTCCACAAATTAGCGTAACGGTGTGTTCGTAGTATAGTATTGAAGATAAATGTGATTAGTTTTAAGCATTTTTCTGGCAGTTCTTGTAAGATTTTTCCTGTAATTAAATCAAAACCTGGATACTTTTTTATGTTGATTTCCTTTTGTATAGTCACTTGGTGACATTAGACGTTTATAGCAGCTCTTTACAATTTTCAACAGCATTTCAACAAAGACCATATTTTAATCTTAGAAAAATCCTTATTTTAAAATTAATATCGCTTTAGAAGCCGCTTCTACGTAATCATTTACACTCCGTCTTATTTTCGTTTAAAGACCACTGTTTTATGAAGCTGAGATGATGACTCTTAATATCACCCGGCGGAGTGATTCTGGAGGGCGAGAAATGAAATATTTTACTAATACAACAAGAATTTGAACCTTGGTTTTTGCTTTCTTGTTTGCCAGTGTAGGCTATACGCTATGCTGCTGATAATGGCTTATTCTCTCTTATCACTGAGAAATATTCATATTTTCCCGCCGTGCTCCTGCATTTACGTTGATCTTTTCAGGTCTACCCTGAAAAAGCGATAAGGAGGTTCCTTTTTGTGTACTACTATATAAAATACAAATTCTCACTTGCTTTAAGGTAAGACAAGATAACCTAAATACAATTATGAGCTGGTTCTTAAGTGCTTCGATTGCTTGAGTTTAAGTTTTCCGTCGAAAACCATTGAGAAATTTACCAAGAAGAAGAAGATTGTAAATTAACTAATATGGTTAATCAGAAAACAGTTCTACTAATCTAGTAGAGTAACAATGCTAAAAAAGTTATTACAATAGTTCTATTACAATAGAAGCTAAAAAAGCTTTTCATTTAAATAAAAATCGACTTTAAGCTATTTCAGTTCTTGATTTTTTCTAGTTTCGACAATAAGTAAATCACAACAAAAATAGCTCACAGTGACAGGAATTAATTAGGAAGGAATAAATAAGGAATAAATACATTCTTTCTTCACTTTCTTCTTCATAGTTTTATTAAGCTACTAGGCGCCCGACAATTTTTAGAACTTAGTTAAATGCTAAATGGTTTTCGTAAATTTTATAGTTTCCAATTTATAATTGGGGGCTTGAATTCTCAAAATTCTTTTTGAGAGGATAGCACGACGTGGCGTTACGGAAGGACACATAATATGATTCTTTATATGTAATCCAATTCTTCATGTTGTATTGCATGAGAAATCTTCTTAGGTTGGTAATTTGAAATAAACCAATCAGAAATGCGTTATTGATGGAAAGACGTACAGTATAAACGATGCGACCAAGATCTGAACTGCGGTTTCCTAATTTTGTTTTAGAAGAAAGAGGTTTCATTACCCTCAGCGTAACAGCCGTCACTGTAAATATCCAAAACATAATTCACTTTTATGTTAAATATAAATAAAAAGCAGCTACTCTTCTAACATGAAAAACGTTTCGGGGCATAGTGTAGGGTAGAGCTAACCGATAGTGGCTACAACTTAACGGAGTTAAGATAAGATAGAATTCAATGAAACTCGGAACTACCACGTTCACGTATTCTGGAAACATAGTCTACACCCCTAAACTACTTTCAGAATATATTGTCATATTTTATAATTTTTTATGCAATTGCCCCTGGCTTGATGAATTATAGTAAAAAATTGAACCGATGTAAAAATTTTGAAAACGATAGCTGAAGTAGAAGAAAAGTAACATATTATTTAAATTAATTATATAATATTTAATAAAAAATACGGATTAACAAAAACAAAAAAGTTTAAAACGATTATTTTTTATTGAAATAAAAAATTTGAAAAATTCAACTGTTGCTTCTAGAAATTAATAAAAACAAAACTCTACGTGATAATTTTGGTTAAGTTGAACTTTCATTACTTGGTACATCGGATCGATAAGTGAAACCTTCTAGTTCATCATATCATTTTCACTGAGGAATTTACCTTCTCATTAATACAGACAACGTAAGCAAAAAACCTTAGGAACTAAAATTAAGCTCGGCGTCTGTTTAATTTAACTATTTGCTCTTTCAAAAAGTATGAACAGTAATTGAGCTTAAAGCGACACTTGAACGAAAGTGTCTTCAAGTTAACTTTTTAATTTGTTTCACCACGAAAGCACTCAAAAATAAGATAAATACAATTAAGTTGAAGATTGTAATTCCTCGTCGCCGTTTGCGGTCGTGTTTTTCAGTTATGATTTTTTTAATCTTACCTTTTCTCCTCGAGAATCTTTGTATATAATCCATTGTTTGAGAGCGGGCCTCCAATATTCGACAAGAAAAGCTTCCGCGTATTCTTGACCCTGTCCATTACCGAAACGACCCTGCGTTTCGGTCCACGTCACGAGATGATTTCTTTGCAAATCAACCTCCAAATATTCTCGTATTTCGCTACTAATTTGTGCTTTCGGACACCAGGCGCCACCATTTTTCTCTTGTCGTATTCTGTAAAGAAAAAAAAGCTTTAAAAATCTTGTATGGAAATTAAGGGGTGCTTATGTAGCGTAAAAGAGGCACGAGGGTGGGTTTGGTGAGCAATTCAATCAAATACCACTGTATGGTATGTTACGTGCCATTAAATTGAGCTTTCTATGTAATTGTGCCGATACATCATGGTATCGTAAAGGGAAAATAAAAGTAATTACTTTGTAAGCTTCGTTTACTGGTTCACTGATTTAGAGTGCGTCAGTGTAAGCTTATCTAAAACATCAATGGGCGTTACAACATTCGAGTTAATGAAATTGAAATCTTGTGTCTCATTTCGAATTGTTTGGAGTCTATAAAAAAACGATCAGGCGTAAAACAAAGAAAAGGTGCTCCTGAGTTCGGACCTGAGGTATATAAATTACTTGTGCGACCTTAATAGGCGTACAATCAATATGTAGATTGGAAAGACTTTGGAAGCACAACAGCACACCAATCATAATAGTTCCATTATCGAATTAGGTAGATCTGACATGTCTCAATGGGAAACTATGAGCAGAATCCAATTCGCTTGACAAAAGCTTCTAAATGATTAATAGTACAAGTAACACAAGATATTAGCACCGTTTATTAAGCTCTACTTTGATCTAGCAAGCACATAAAGCAGCTCGTAATGACATTTGTATGACCTATTAGTCATTCCACAAACTGGAGAAATAAAATTACCGTTTGTCAGCACGACGAAGAGGAAACTTGCACGTCACGGTCAGATTTAAGCGAAAATTCAAATTCCGCGTTCGTTCTCGCGCTAAAATGTAACCAACCACCCGGGAGAAGTAACCTAAAAAATGCCCTAAAGACTTTATTATTACTTGAAAATTATTAGGATAATCGAGGTATTTTCCGAAGTTTCCAAATTGGTTAATTAATTCAAAAGTTAGGTTTATGTTCGCACAAGTTTGGTTATAAATTTTGTTTAACTTTAAATGCAAGTAAATAAAAACTTTACTTTTGCTTCAATTTAAAAGTTTCTTGTGAGGAAAAAGTAAAGAAGCATTAAAATATAATGTATCAGTGGAAACGCGTTAGAGGAATTTGATGGCAGCTTAATGTAGTTTATAAAAGTTCCATTATCAAGTTTACTTATTCCAATTTTCATCTCAATTACTCAATTTAAAATGGTTAAAATTTAAGTGAGAAAATTGAAGGAATTGAGCTTACTTTCTTGTATCCTAACTTTATTTTGTCTCCTCAATTCGATCGGGATTACAAAATTACTGAACATATTTAAACTGGACTAATTGACCAATCGGGATCAACAAAACAAGTTTTAGCTTACTATAATTGGCTTGTGAAACGATTGCAGCGCCACAAATCACGCCCACTTTAACTTTGTAAGCTTGATCAACTGTAACTTTTGTCGATCAAGGCAACCTGTTGATTCTTTTAGTTATAAACTTACGGGAACGCGATTAGGTCTGCGTGAAAAAGTTGTAATAAAACAGTTGCTTTATTTCATCCAAATGCCAATACCTTCTACAAAATATAATTATACTATTTAATTTTTACTAATCAACTGCCACTAAAAAAAATTGTAGTAGAGCTATTTTCAAAGTATATAATTTTAATATGTATTTTTTAATTAAACATCGATTATATTTAACATTTTCCACGTTTAATTTAAAGCGTTTAGTTTTGATTAAACTAAAAATTTACTTAAACGTACTTAGGACTATTATTTTTTCCCAGTGTTGTTTAATATTTATGTAATGTGATCTGAAAGTTCTAGCTGCCACCATCTACTATCTAGGTCTCTAGGTAATTTGCAAACCTTGAATTCTGGAGACTTTCGAGCATAGCATGGTTCCCAATCTATATAAACCCAATCGAATTGATTTATGTAACTATTACTTCTTATTTCAAAGAAATAAATCAAATGAATGAAGCAGCGGAAACGCCAACAAACGTAAAAGATTTAAGTAACTCGAAATTAGTACTTCACACTACAATCCAACATGTATTACTGTGTGTGGTGTTTTTGTTAAGGTTCTCGTTTAGCACAAAACAAAAGAAAGATCCTTAAGCTTAAGCTTAAGTAGCCAAGAGATTTTGATGCTGTAGCTGTCTCTTAAAAAAGAGGTCAACTGTGTAATGATATATTAAACGCAATTTGTATCTAGCGCTTAATGCACAATTTGAAACTACCGCCAAATGTAGTAATTTTGAATTCCGCGCCAAAAAAAGCAGCAAGATAGACGCTAGCCCATAATGAGATCTCTGTTAAAAGCCGACCGTAAAAACGCCAAACGAGAACTCGATCATTTGTTTAATTTTTGGTAATTTTCTATAGACTATGTTTCTACAGGATAAAAGTTGTTTTTGATGCCGACTATCTTATATTATGTATTATAATAATTATATTCCTTGATATAATTATATCTGATGTAAATAATGCAAATATTATACAATCAAATGACGGGATGCTATATGTGTATCTTGAACATTTATGTAAAATTTACTCATTATGTAATTTAAAGGTCTGTATGACCAATGATAACAGAACCTATAGAGGCAACAAATAAGAATATTATAAAACCTACAAAGTAATACATATAACAAATTTACTAGTATGTCGAAACCGACAAATGTAGCAAACATAACCAATAAATTATAAAACCATCTGAACCATCTTAATGTGTATTATTGTGTCTAATGTTCGGTTTCATAAAACTTTTAACATGCCGTTAAATTTAACTAACCAATGGAAATGATCTCTTTTACTAAGAAGTCAATAGAAATCATCTGTTAATTTTAACGGCTTGTTAAAAGCTTTATGAAATCAGGCGTAAGTTCAATTTATTTCCTGACTAATCAGTTACCTTCGGCTTCACTGCTTTGTACGAGACTCATTGACGGATTTAATTTGTAGTAGTGACTTTCTTGGGGATCCTGGTATTAGTCGATACGGTATGTTTGGATTGATGGCTATCGGGGTTGCGCTTAGATAATTTGGGCTATGTTCTGGTGTAGGAAAATGGGGAAAATTTGATTTTACGTTTTACTACTATAACTGTTCAGAAGTAGACAATAAATGGTTAAAAAAACAGAAATTAAAAAAAAGCAACTGCGGCTTTTGTCGAAAAACAAAAAAAATCCAAACCTTGTTAGGTTTTCTTGGTTTCGCATTGTTTAAAATTTCTAAGTTACTCTATATTGTATAGCGGCTATTAGTGTCGGTCGAACGGTTAAAAAAATCAATTCAACAGCTAAAAATTAACAAACATGATTATTACTATGCAGCAACCGTAAGTAAATATTCATAAAATTCCAAGTTTGTAGAATATTTAACAAGATTATTTATAATTTCACTATTAAAAAAACATACGCAAAAAATTTACACTTATGAGCATAAGTTTGTGTAGCAAGCTCGAATCCGACATTCTGATTGGTTTACAAATGCATTCATAAAGTAATAGAATATGTTTTATTAAAACCATGAGCTGGGTTTCTGAATTACTGTTAAATTAGAAGTAGTATAAAAACTAATTAAGCTTTCAGCACGAAAGCAAAAAACAACACATTCTTTAGATTCAGAAATTTTCTTTCTTACACGCTGAAAATTGCAAAAATACTGTAGTTAACTTGAAAAAAACCAGTTATCCAGATAAAAATTCCTTTTATATAGTTTACACAGATATATAGATGATAATAATAATAGTAAATAATGTTTTGAGATTTGACGTTTAAACTTCCTAATAATGTGCGCAATGCAGCATATATACCCTACAGCTACTAATGTAAATTTCTACGTTTACACATTTCGCCTCCGCTACATGCACTGTTGAATTTTAAAAGTTCAATATAAATCTTTACGATTTCTAGACATCTGTTAATTTGAGTTAACCAAGAGTTAATTTGAATTACCTCAAATTGAAAAATATTGTTTTCATCCAATGGCAAAAGTTTATTTTCTGCAAAAAAGTTGCAACATAATTTTCTATGCGTAATTATAGATCCCAATTAAAAAAATCTCTTCCAAATTGTTCACATTACTCGTATAAACGAAACCCGCGATGTTGAAGATTGCGCTCGAAGTACTACATATTAGCGGTATAAGTTTTATGCTATGTGGAAGGCAGTACTGCTACCACAGCTTTGTATAATGTATTTTGAAAGAAGCATTTATCTGTCATACTTTTCTAATATAATAAAATATATTTTGAAGATGTATTAAAAAATGACGCAGCTAAAAGTACCCACTGTATGTATTATGCATAGAGGTATATATTAAAACTACTGGAGGAACCACTAGGTGCAACAAAACGGTCCGACGTAAGTTTACGCTTCCCCCACTCCTTAAAGGATTCAGTTCAAATTTTGTAATGCAAAATCATAGGATAAATGATGTTTAAACGTTTAAATAAATGAATTATAAGAAATTAGGATGTGATAAATAATTAAAATAATTGTAGACATATTATAATGTGATTTTTAATTAAAAATTCACATTCTAATTTAAAAAATATATATAATTATTTTCAAAAAATTAAAAACCTGTATATTTCACTAAGTTCATACACATGAAATCTTGAAATTGGGACAATCTACAACTTTTGTAATTTTTAATTACAACTAACTTTTCATTTTAGGTTTTTTATTTGGGTTTGTTTAGTTTTCCGGTTTAGAATTTTTCAAAATAAGTTTATTTATTCATTTTGGCTTCAAGTAGGTATAATTTATTTTTTTTACTAAAGTCAAATAAATTTGACTTTTAATCAAGTTTGAATTTTGAATTTAATAGCATAACTTTTCAATCATTTCAATAATTTTTCCAGGCTTGCCTGATGAAATTCCAAAAATCGAAACATACGGTTATATAACAGCGTGTCGCAAGCTAAATTATTCATTTAAATAGTTTTTGAACAATTTTACGTAAGTTATGAATTAAATTATTCTTCAATTTCATGTAACATGTAAAAATTAATTTTATAAAAAAATATAATTATTTTCTTATAAACACAAAAATAGAATTGTGAATTAAATTAAAAATACATAGCAAATAAAATTATAAAACACCGAAAGAGAAACAATTATACATTTTTTAATAAAATTAGTTTTGTAAGTTTACTTCTTACAGAACTGCCCTGCAAGACTTTAGAAATTGTTAACAATTTAACAACTAACAACTGCTAACAACTCAAAATTCATAGTTTTGAGAAAAACATTAATTGGAATAAACAATTATTAAAGGTTTATTCTAAAGGTTCTATTGTTTATTACTAAATTTTTACATTATTATTATGTAATAATTGTGGAGCTTATTACTGAAAGGAAAACTTGCCTTTTATCAAAAGAAAACAACAAAAAACTAGGGTTTTTACGGTATTGCCGTCAAATATGAAATAATTATTCATAATTTTTACTTACGAAACTTAAAATAGGTACTTAATTTTTATTAAACAAACATTTTTTTATTCCATGCTATAAAATCATTTATTTTCTATAACATGGCACATATAACTCCAAATCGGCATTTTTTGAGTTATAACATTATTTTTTTAATGTTTATCAACATTATATTATATTATTATAATATTATCAACATAATAAGTCTGTGTTGTATTTAATTTTGAGGAGTTCTCGTCTATATAAATCATATTTACCACGTTATTATACAATGTCAAATCGAGTTTATACCTTTAAGGAGTGGGGGAACGCTATGTAAAATCGGACCGTTTTCTTTTCATAGGGATTATATGCAAGTGGTGCCTCCAGTAGTTCTAATATATACCTCTATGGTATTATGTATTGCCATGCCCCTAGCTATTTAAAATAATAAAAAGTTTTCTTCCTTAGAAATTTTCTCGCTAGAGCGCATTCATTTTATTTTTGAGCAAGACACTCTTTTTCAAAATTTCAAATTTAATTTTTAACGTGGTGAATAAATTTTGTTGCTAGGTTAAATTTTCGTTACCTCATGTGGTATCGTACCTCCCGGTTGTTCACACCTGGACGGCCTGGTCAAACTTGTTGTGAAACAACAAAGATTTTGAAGAAATCTTAATTTTCTACACTTCGCTTAATTTTACAAATTAAACAAATTTTTTTCTTAAAAAAATTCACTTTAATCACCAAAATATAGTAAAACTTAAATTTATATCAGCACGGACAAATTGACACGTCCGGCTTGGTCCGCCCACATCGGTAAAAAGAAATTCTCCCACTTCGTTCATTACCAACACAATATTTACTAATAAAATCTTAGGTACAGCATGTTTACAAATTAAATAATACTTCAAAATAAATTACAAAATAACTAAAATAATAATTTTTTAGTTTTAAAACACGACTGTATGTATATCTTAAGAACTTTATCGTAGCAATTACACTAATAAATACGACAGAATTGAAATTCATGATTAAAATTTTAGAAAAACGAAATTAGAATTTTTAATTAAAACTCATCGGGTTTTTACACAAATATTAAAATTGTTTAAAGAATATTTTACTTTGACAAACAGTCATACAAATTAAACGACTTAAAAAGGAAAGTAAACAAAAAAATGTATTAACATGAAGAATATTTTCCTTTAGCATTTAAGATCACAAATTTAACCTTAATTTTCCACTAACATTGGAAACAAATAAATTAAGTGTATTGCTAAGTGCACTTTTTTCTTAATAGTAAAGTAAATTTTTTTTTAGTAAATAAAATTTGACAGCTAAACACTTTTCTATTACGATTATTGCGCATTTTCTGAATAAAATTTTTACTGTGAAATGTTTGTTACAACGCCATGTATAAATACTAATTTTAAATAAAATTAAAAATTAAAATTAACAAAAAAGAGATATTTCAGTTTTCTATGTACAATACATTGTATTATGTGGGATCAAACGGATGGATATTTCCGGTTTATAATAAATAAATAAATATTAAATATTGATTAAATTATTAATTATCTAAAATAATAACAGATTACGGATTATTCTTGCATATAATAGAAATTTCACAGGAAATGCGACCGATTATACCGGTGACTTTAAATGCAAATTCAGCTTTCCGCAAACGTATTATATTGTGTACATAGTACTACATAAATACCACGAAAATATACGCACGGTATATTAAATTTATATTATTTAAATTATTCAATGAAAAAAAATGTCTTACGGTTGGAATAAATTGTTTTAAGTTAATCCTTATTTTAATAAAGAAACATCCCTTATTGTTGCACAGTTTCGTATATAACTTGACTATAATACAATAAAGTCGTAGAGATTCTAGTATTAAAAAAAAAAGAAATTATTTATTAAAAAAAATTAAATTTTCCAACTTATTGTGACAAAAATTCGGGGATTTTTGCACTCCGAGAAAAACCAGGCACCTCTACCATGTCGCATGTATGGGTTCCCTAACATGCTGGGTTGTGTAGTTCAAATTTCAGTTTACTGAACAACAAAATTGAAGTTATAAAAATATCGCAGGTCAACATAAAATTAAGAAATTGACCTTTATTTTTACCTAAATAGTAGTATAACCAACAACAAAATTCTTCTAACACCCATCTAAATGTTTTCTAAATTTTAAAAATTAACAAGTGGAATTTTGTAAATAATAATTGAAAGTTTCTAAGAAACAAAATCATTGCCAGCCATCCTATCGGTTCACATCTTCCAAATAGTTCATTTTAAGATAGCAATTAAAAAAATTTCAGAAGCTATGAAAAGTGACAGATCAGTGGGCAATCAAATTGTATACCAATCTAGTTCTACACTATTCAAAAATAAGGAGAAAAATAAAACAGGCTTGTGTTTTGTAAATTTTGTTGAAGAAATGAAAGTATATAATTACTAATATTCGGTTTATATTATAATATAATATATTATATTGCTATGCCCCCAGCTTTACAAATTCATGTTTCTTTACCTTCTAGTGAAATTTGCTGAGGTAACACAGATTATTTTATAGCTATGAGCTCTTACTGAATGATTAATTTTAATTAAATTGAACATTTTTGTGGCGTAAATATTTAATTTAAAATGTGCAATTTTTACCTTGCAATGTGGTCTTGTAATCAATCGCACATGGTTTTTTGCATCTGGCCACGCCTGGTCAAACAAATTTCCTGCGATTTAATTTTTACGCATCGACCAAATTATCGCAATTCCAAACTTTATTTACTTGTATTTTACCACAATTAAAACACACATCAAATCAACTTAACTTATTTTATTTTATTAATTTTTTAAACAATTAACAATTTTATACAATATGACAAATAAATAAACAATAAAACAAATTCAAACTTTAAAATTATTTACAAAATAATAAAATTATGATTTTTATGGTTTTTCGAAACACGACATTTTAATAATAATATATAATAATATAATAATATGTTTATAAAAATAGTATCTAGTATTAGTAGTCTAGTATTATATAGTAGTATATAAAATAGAATCAGGTTTTTTTAATTTAATAATAATAACTTTAATAATAATAAACTTTTTATTATTATCAATATTATAAACTTATTGATGGTTGACCTACATTTTAAATTGAAAATCTAAATAAAAAGTGTAAACTGTGGCTCGGGCCACATTTATGGAAGCAATCCGCGTAAAAATGTCTGCACTGCGTACATGATGAAGTCTCAAGTTATGATTCAAACTAAATGAAAATAAAAAACTAAAAATTTAATTAAATTAATTAGATTAATTATTGTACGTTTTGTATTTATTTGCGGATATAAACTTATTCCGAAACTTTAAAATAGTATTTGCAAATATGAAAAACGTGGTTTTGAAAAAAAATGCCATAAAATAAAATTAAACTTTTCAATTATCTGTTTACTATTAGAACTTTTTTAAATTCTAATAAAAAATTTCGTTTATCTTCTTGATCCATTCGATATTTTTGTGTTCTTTAAAAAAAGTTGACGCCGTCAGTCCTATGGCTTTGTTAAAAATGTTATTTTACCTTATTGTTTTGTAATAGTTCTAAATTACATTATTTAGATATTTATAAATTGAATTTGCGTGCACTAAAAAATGTTAGTTCTTTATTTCACACACCGTACCACTATAAACGCGCATAATTACTGAAGTAATTTTCTTAAATTTAAAAAAATAATAAAATAGCAAGATATATAGTATTAAATTTCCTAGTAAGTCATCTTGGCTTTAACAAAGCTGGTTTCCTACGCAGTTCATATGTTTTGGTACTCGAAATAAAATGAATTTTCTCACCGTGAAAAGTAAAAAGTATTCCATATTTATTTCTCCCTCCAAGTGCATACTGAGCGCGGCATGTACTTTTTTGTTCTGAAAGATCGAAAGAATCTGATTTAATAAAATTAATCAAAGAATATGTACGCAAACCTTTGCGTCCTCAAACAGGGCGGTTTAAGGGGTATCTTCCCAGTATCCAAGAAAAAAAAATAAAGGAGTAACTTATGATGTTAGAGCATATAAAAATATTATAATCAATAGATTAGTGGTTTAGGTAGTGTAACTCGATATTAATCATATCAAATTTTTTAGCATAAACCAAAAAAATTATACTATTTTTAAAATTACCCCCGTCTTACTCTCTTCCTTTTCCCTTGCCATTTTGTCGATAAATACGGAATTTTCTAGTTTCTCTTTCAAGTTCATCGCCTGATGATGCTATTGTTGGTGAAAACGTTTGCGATAATATATTGTAATGGTATTTTCGTAGAAAATTTCCCAAAGCCTATTTTTGCTCAGGCAACCCTGGTGTGCGGAAGCAGTTGGTAATTTTCAAGGGTCGAAGGGTTCTTGCGTTTTCAAAAAAAAAAAACAAAAATAAAAAAACTTCTTGTTTTAAAAATTAAATAGTAATCCAAAAATAATGTTTCCAAAAATAAATGTAATTCCAATTCAAAATTAGTATTCTTTAAAGCAAGGGATCTTGGTTTTGATTCCGACCTTATCCAAATCGCCCGCTTATCAATAGCACCATTCGTTCCTACGAATGCAAATTTTAAACTTTCCAATTTTAAATAATTCAGATTCAATTTTATTATTTCAATTGCTCTTTTTCTAATTTATCAACCAAATCCAATCTACCGCTCAGTAGCCACTCAATATAAAAATTATCCAAATTATCAAATTATCAAAATAATTCAAAAATTACGCAATAATGCATTCGCATCAAAATTATTTATTTAATCAATCAAAAATAAAACATTACTCACAATTCTTCAAAAAATATCAAAACTCAGCATATCAAAAATCAAATTCAGCGGGCATGCAAAATCACGCACCCGCTGACGGCCATGGTTGGCACAAGAAGCCCCTATCTCGATCTTTTTCTTCTGCACTACTTGTACTGCATGTACTTTTCCAATTTCAACGTTTAAAAATGAAATTAACAAATTTTTACTATTTAGAAATATTTTGTTTCACGACAATATATACGGTGTATTTATATATTGTGATAACTTAAACATTTTAGTTTCGAAAAAGTGTTTGTGCATTTTTTTGGTTTATGCTAAAAAATTTGATATGATTATAAAAATATTGTCGAGAATAGGTAATAAAAATAATTGCATATTTAAAATTCAATCTGATCTGATATTCTGTTTCGGGAAGGCAACATCTCATCGCCTTCTTTGTACCAGCTGCCACCACTGCTTGCTTTAAAATTTTTTATCCTGTATGATTTTTAGTAAATTCTTACATAGAGTAATTTTAAAAAATTTATTTTTAACAGAACATAACCGTAATAAATATTAGATATTTGCTACATTTTTACATTATTTGAAATGCCTCGATTTTAATGCGCCCTACAAGTAAATTTAAAAAATACTGAAGAAAACAATACAAGATAGAAATTTTTTTATTTGATTATTTTTTTTAAAAAGTAAGAACTCTCGACCCTTGAAAATTCCCAACTGCTCCCGTACACCAGGGTTACCTGAGCAAGTATAAGTGTGTGGAAGCTTTCTACGAAAATACTATTACAATATATTTACATACAACAAATAATGTATTTGTGTGTAATGTAAAGCGACCTTTATTTTACATTTAAATATTTTGAAAAAATTTTGGATGCGCAGGAAGTTCGCCACAAAAATAATTTGAACTGGTCCGACCGAGTTTTGTTACATTCTTTTTATTTTAAATATAGAACATAGAAATATTTATTTATAAATTAACAAAGTTTTAAATTTGTAGATTGTAATTATGAGTTTGTAGTATCTTATTTATTGTAAAATATAACAGTAATATCGTATTGATATATTTTTGAAAACATGAAAGATTCTTATTTAATAAAATCAAACACAAAAACAGCACACAAACTTTCGGTTTCTAAAACCAGGAGATCCCCCCCCCCATGATAAATAAATAGCGTTTAAAAGAAAGTGTCTATGAAAAACTACTTTTGCCTGAAATCGAGATTTTTCTTTGTCGGTAACATAAACAATTAATAAATTAAATTTTAATAATTTTGTTGCTAAAAACAATTAAATTACAGGTTGCCTTCCCTTTCGAAGTTGGCTGTCGAAAGATAGAATACGTTCTAAAAACTGACTAATGGATGAAATTGAATCTTTATTTTCACAAAGCTCATAAAGATAATTATAAATTTTTAATAAATTGATAAATACAGAGTGGATACTTTTAAATTGTCAAGAAAACTAAAACATGTAATAAATTTCAATAACGAGAGTGCCATTCCTTGTATATATTTAAATAAGTTTATAAACATATAATGTAGTTCACAAGACATTCCATCAAAACTATGAGTAAACATTTTATTAAAATTAAAATCTATAATTTTGTAATGCTGGTAATATTTATTCAAAGACATCTTCCCGAAATTTATTGGTGAAAGTTTTATGAATTATGAACCGCACGCATTTATGAGTTATATGTTACATAGTACTTTTTTTCATCTTCAACCACGAATATAATATATTTTCGACCAGGTGATAACATCGTAAATTTTAAAACTTTTATAACAGAAAAAAATTTTAATATTTTGAATTATGTTAGAGGAAGTTGGTCGTCTGGAGGTTAATTGTGTTTGCTTATGTTAATGTTTGATGATGATGGTTCATAAGGTAAAATTTAATGTAATGTAAACCCTGCACTGCATTATTCAGTTAATGTCATGTCACGGTGCATGCCCAACAGAAACTGCAGCACGGTTATTGCAGTTGGCAAACAAGAAGCCGCAGGATTGCATTTCTACGTGTTGGCATTGCAGGTTTACCTCGTTACACCGATAATAATTTTGAGTCCTTTTTTTATTTGCTTTTGGGAATTGCAAATTAAAACTAAATACATTGAGAAAATTCTCATTATGCGAAAGCTTTTTATGGGACGACAATTAGCAGGAAACTAAACAGATGAAGATGGAATGGTATGAAAATAATAAACAAATTAGCATTGCAAAGGGAAGATAATACAAAGTTGAAGTGAAATTATTAAACTTTTAAAATATACAACTTGTTAATAATTATCTAAGTTTTAATAAAGCCCAAATTTACTTTCGTTTAAAATGTACGGCGGAGCTTTCACCATTTTTTAAGATAAATTACTTGTAAAAATGTGTAATAGCTTTGAGTTGTAATTTAAAAGTAGCGTGGAGAATCACTTCCTAACACAGTAGGATATGTGTTGCGGGATACAAATCCCAAGACAAAGATTCTGACACAACCGAATGCGTGCTGAGATGCTATCACGGTATCTTAAAAAACGGTTTTCTAAAATAAACATTTCATTAAGGTAATTGGGTTCGTACAAAAAAAAACGAAAACAAAAACTCTTTCAGACATGAACGAATGCATTATAATTTCGGTCATTGCAATAAACGCGAAAGCGACTACATAGGCCAAACTGAACTATCCGAAAGTTTCCTCATTTGGAATTCGTAAGCGACATAAACATTTTAAGATTCCACAGCTCATTAAATAACTCCAGCTATAAATTTAACTCAAAAACAGTAATTTTGTTAACAACTTTTATCATACATCATTGAGATAATAGAAACTGCAGGTTACCTTTATATACATAACTTGTAAATATGTTACATAAATAACACTCGAATGCTTTGAAAAGTTGTTCTTTCTTTTAAACTTGTTTTTGCGCTAATTATAATTCCGGTCACATTGGCTGATAAATATATAAGATATGTATCAGTGCACATGTATGTAAGTATTTACGACAATCAATGGCATAATTTTTTAACGTCCACGTGCTTTAATACGATTGAAATTTATTGCTTTTTGTTGAATTGTATGCGAGGATGTAGCTACTTAATATTTTATAATGTTGGCTCTACCGCAACAGCGCCTGATATATTTATCATGTCAATTCAAAATGCCGACATGTAATATTGCAGATTGTTAAGATTACGTCACGGACTCATTCGTTATTAAGTGCAGAGCACGAAAATATAAACAATCCAAACAAGTGTAGACAGAAATATTTATAAAAACTCAGAATTTGGATTAAAACGCTTTTTTCTATTCCTTCATTCCTGAGGGAATGTAACCACTTTTTCAAATCCTTACAATCTTTACATTGAAACAACAAACTGTTCCCTTCAGCTTTTGAGACAGAATTAAAGCTCACATCGTGTAAATTCATAATCCGAAAGTACCCAAAAATTAGGGAGGAAAAATTAACGATTTCTTTATTTTATTTATTTCAACGGTTCAAAAATCACCAATTCCTCTATCTAAATGCATTTTTCTCGGTTTGAACCTTGCAAAATTTTAATTAACATTTTTATTTTTTACTATTTGTATACTATAAATAGAAAATAACTTCAAAAAGTTTTAAGTATTTTTGTGGTATTTAGTAGTATGTGATGTTAGAATAATCAAACGTATCGTGAAATAAGGGCCTTTATATTATGTTACAGAGTTTTTTGTTTTTTATTTTTAAGTAATTTTTATCGTTTCTATAGCGTAATTTTTTCAGAATTCTATTTTCTTGTTTATTCTAATATTCTAAGTTTAACCCTGTTAAATGTGAATTATTGTCATTTTAGTGTTTTTTAAATATTATGTTTTCTTTGTAGTATGTATTCTTTACTTAGCAGTTAAAGTTTTTATTATTTTATTCACAATCAATTAGTAATCGACACATCCCTGACTTTTAAAAAGTTGGGAAGCTGTTTATTATTTACTTTCACTTGACAACCAATCAGAAAGCTATTTTGTTTTACTTCCCAACCTTAGGGTGGGAAGTGATCACTTCCCGACCTGCAATGTCGCATTGTCGGTAGGCAAGAAATGGAACTAACTAAAAATGTGCGTTAATAAAATGAAATTTAATGATCTTTAAATATTTACAAACTGATTGTGAATAAATTTGTATACATACCTCGGTGTCAAGCTTCATTCCAGCCTCGCGCTTAGAGTTGACTTCGGCGCTTCGTGCCTCAGTCAACTAACTTAGCGCTCGGCTGTAATGAAGCATTTTCCACCTCGGCACGTAATATACTATTAACATTTTGTTAGGTTTGATTATTCTATTTCTATACTACTTTATTTTTAAAATCAAACCTAAATCAAAAATGCTGACCACTTAAAATTTTATAATTTTTATACCCAAATTTTGTATTTTACAATATACAATACAAATACAATGTAAATTTGATTTTATGCAGCTTTTAAACCCAAATTGTTTTAATTTTTACCTTAGGAAAAAAGAGCAAATTTTTGTATGTGAAAACTTGTTTGAATATTATGTCTAAGTTTCTTACGCATTTATAATATTATTTTACCAAAATTGCACACATTTGGATTTATAAGATTTTTTTCTCGGATTTTCTCTCAAATTGCCTTAAGATTTCCTTTGAAAACGTAGAGGTACAAAAAAAAGTAGTTTCTTCAGATTTATCTTCACTTGTATAGCAGATTTCCCAAACCACTTTTGTTTTTTTTTCTGGCTATTCTATTCGTCACTAATTTAATTTTTTTTTACAAGTATTACTATTATAAACAACTAACTAACACTGACGGCTTTCTATGTATGGTAGATGTGACAACTGCACACCTGTTGATATGTAAAACTGACAAAATTCGAAAATATTTTAAAATGCAAATTAAAATAATTTTGTGTGTAACTGAATTAATATTCGCATAATTATAATGAATTTGTTTAATCTCCTGCTGGAAATTAAGAATGTTGTACCCTCTTTTTTTGCTGTTATCGATTTCTATAGCATTTAAACGTTGTTGAAAGACCTAGTAATGTACCAAAGAAGTGTAACTGTTGAACATAGACAAGATTTACTTAATACTAGACTTAATTTTATTTGAATAAATCTTAATCTTATGTACATAATTATATAATTGCTAATTTGACAGACTTGTACTATTTTTACACATGGCAACAAGACAGAATTTTACTTTTCTAGAAGTACTTCCTAACCTACTAAAGAATTATATAAACTTGCAAGTTTATGTTATCATAATTGACCAAATTTTAGCAATGGTAGTAATAGTTTAAGTAATATAATTTGATTACTTATTTGTAAACCTACATTACAATTTGCTTACATTGTTAGAATATGTTCATTTTGTAAAACAATTAAATTGCCATTGCTAATTTGAAAATAAACAGCACCTGTTAAATGTCTGGATGCAATCAGAGTAGCAAACCGATTAGGATTAGGAATATACTATTATTTATAATGTGTTCGGCATCGAAACAAAAAAGTATTGTATAATCACTTAACGCTTAATTAACTTAGTACGTTACTTATAATTATACAAAATACATTTTATCATTTGTAATTATGGAGAAAAATAAATAATCTAAGGCAAAGAGACTTACTGTTAGCAATTTGTTCAATCCTACACAAGAAAATATTATACGTGACAGCAAAATAAATAAATGATGTAATACTAATTAGAAGATCAAAACGAGAGTTACAAAAACGCATTTGGAGAATGACCAAAGATGCTGAAGAAATCAATGAAGAGAAGAAGAAATACATGACAAGAGAATATAAGACCTTGTAGGTCAAAATACAAAACAGGGAGATAAACATTGAAGAGATGGAAACTTTTAAATATCTAGGTACTGTAGTAACATGAAAACTAGGCAGTAATGAAGAAATAAAATTTGGGATAGCTGCTAGAAACAAAACTACAGCAGCGTTAAATGATATTTTGTCGGGAAAACTGTTATTCATGTCGGTCAAAGTTAAAATTTATAGAACCATAATTGAAGATGGTTTAGGGATGTGGGAGAACAAAGTGTTGAGGAAGATCTGTAAAAGTACAAAAGTAGTTGAGTGGAAGAGAAGAACAACCCAGGAGTTGCAAAAGCTGTATGGTGAACCAGACATAGTGGGAGTGCTACGAACGCACATATAAAGTCGTTTAGGTTTTTTGACGATAAGAATATATAAAGAAAGAGTGCCGACTAAAAGAGAAGGGAAATAGTTAAGAAGAGTTTGAACGAATATCACTTAGTTGAATAGAAAAATTGAAGACAAAGAAACGGTTATATGATTTCCTGTTATATGATATTCTTTTATGGTTTTATAATTGAATTTTGGATTTTGTTAAAAAAAGGTTAGTAACACAAGGTCAAAAAAAGAGCTTTTTGTCAAAAATGGCCAACACAGCGGAAGTTTAATTATGCGAGTCCGCTGATTCCGCTGAGGATGAGATGAAGAGTAAATTTTATGATTTTGATGGTTGCTTCGGAACAGCAGCAGTAATTAATATTTTGGAAAATTAAAAAAATTGAATAAAAAGAAAAATAATAATTGATTTAATTAAGAATTAATAATTGTTACCAAAACATTTTCCATAAATTACATTGGCAAGTAGGAATCCACAAAACAGTTAAAAACAATGTTAAACTTTAATATTTATATTAAAAACATTTATTTTACCTCTTGTTTTTAATACTTTACATGAGTATAGTGATACTGATCGTAACATAAATATGAAAAAAAATTTAAATCCATTCCATTTATTCAATAGGTACTACATTAAATATATTAATTTGTTAATGGAGTTTTCAATTGTTGTATTATATTAATTGAATTTTTACTGTTATTTAAAAAGCAATAAAGCAATAAATTATATAAATTTAATTTATATGATAGAACATAATATAAGGATGTAAGTAGGAAGAGATAGGACTGTTTTCTTGTCCAAACCAATTTTATTTTTGCCTACACTTTCAGATTTGAGATTTTGTTTGCAGAGAATTCTGGCCCTGTGTTTTACGAATAAGTTGCTTTCTCATCTTTAAGTAATAGAAGTTATGAAGATTAGAAAATTAGTTTGTGTTTTTGAGAAAACTCACGAATCTTGCTTGCCGTCGGAGTATAGTTTTTATAGTTAGTATAGAGATTTGGAAAAAGTAGAAATACCGCGTAATAAATTGTTTTATTTTCTTAATGAAGTGAAGAGGTGAAACTGTTTAAACCAGGACTGTAAAACGATTACATATAAGGTAATTTAAGCTACTGTTCTGGTAAACACAATTCACGGGTATTATGTCTCCCAACTTGAATTATCACCTTGATGTCTCTGATCTTAGCAAAAAAAAACTCACATTTTTATGAAAATAATAATATTAAAATAATCAAATAATTTAAATCTAAATTAACACTGTTAACCAATTAAATTAAATAATTATTAGTAAATAACAGAATCCACAACTAAATAATTATTGCATCCTCAACTTCAAATCTTCAAAGCAGCAAATTGAAATAAAATAACATTTTTCTGAAGTTTGAAAAGGTAAACCATTCTAAGCGAAGCGCTGTATAAAAACTTTTAAACCAAATCAACTTGTTTAAAACAAACATTAAATTTCAATAAAGCAAAGTACAATATACTTAATTTTAGAGAAATCATAACTACAAAATTGTAATCCCGAAGCACTGATAAAAACAAATTTAAAACCTAGAACTAAGTTATTAAAATTCAAATTTCGACAAGATGCTACAAAATTCAAGTAATAAGATGTATATTTTTAATTTTATATATTATTTAATTTCCCTTGCCCGAATTTGGGCCTAGAATAATGTAGAATTTCATAAATGACATTAAAATTAAAAGTTCAAACTGAGGTTAAATTTAAAATGCCGATTAATTAATCGATATTAAAGTTTTGATTTTTTATGCAAGAAACACCTACTAATTAGAAGCAAGTGGAATTAACCCCATTTTATTGTCAGTCTGCGTAATTTACACGACTACTTCAATTTCACTTTTTTTAAACACTGAGATTCAGCTGGAATTCGAATAGTTAAACTGTAGAATAATTTTAATTTAAATTGAATTTTGATAATTCTTCTTCTTCTGCTTGTTCTTTGCTTGTTTTAGTTCAGGAACTTGTTTATATCTGGGTTCTCTTAGGATGCTGGTGACTAACTGTCCCTCCATCTCTTTGGGGGTCTTTCTGGTGGTCTGACTCCATGTGGGATTCCATCCTTAATGATTTTTGAGAGTCGGTTCTGGTTTATGCGTCGTATGTGCTCGTTCCAGGCTCTTTCCTGTTATGACCCTTATTATTTTCATTTTGTTGATTCTCAACTTTCTCTTTGTTTTGGCGGTGTCCGCTCTTGCCCCTATAGCGTAGGTTCATATGAGTCTTACACATGTTTTAAATATACCTGATTTGCTTTCTACTTTTCTTGATTATGTTCCTTTTCCTGACCAATTTTTCGTGTCCATATATTTCTAGTCTCAAATATTTGAAGTATAGTACTTGTTTTATTCTCTATGGTGGCCGCGCATATTGTTGAGTTTATGGTTTAATATTACAACTACAGGACGAATCCCAAATGTTGTTTACAATACGTAAACTTACAAAACAAAGAAAAAAAACAACCCAATCGGCAAGAAAGAAAAAAAAAACGAACAAAGATTTCTGTTACAAATCTGATCCTTGATCATTTCCTAATCACTAACATATAATCGACGGAGAATCCTATTAATCAACTTAATCAACTTGCCTGAACATTAATCCTCTTAAATATTTGTCGCCATAATAAAAATCAAAAAATTTATAAAATCGTTTGAAGTATGAAATCATAGCACTGACTGGTTCGTTCACACCATGGTTTCTTGAAATTGTTAGGCATTTGGTTCTTTTTGTGAAGATCTCCATATTATGGATTTTTTATGGATTATATATTTTGACTTTATGTTTAAAGTATTGAGCAGTATTTGAAGATTGCCCTCTTTTTCGGTTTTCAGTACCGCGTCGTCAGCGTAGCTTATAATTTTGATCTCTTTTATGCTCATACGATATTCGTTGCTTTTTTTCTGTACTTTTTCTATTATTAAGTTGAAAAGCAGGAGGCTCAGGATATCTATTGTCATGTTTCCAGGATTGAGCTGATGTATGATGCTTGTAATGCTTTGGGGAATATTGCTTTGTTGTAGTATCTCAATGACAGCCTCGATTCTTGTAAAGCGCTTTTGATAGATCTTCAAGATACATACATATAGGCTGGTTTCTGAATTTTTTGCTGTCTGTCTGATCATATATACTGTCGTGTTTCGAAACCATAAAAATCATAATTTATTTATTTTGTAAATTATTTTAAAGTTTAGTTTTGTTTTATTATTTATTGGTATTATGTTATATATAAAAATGTTTGTTAAATTATTTGCTATGTAAACAAGGTGGGGAATGTAAAAGTAGAAAAGAAGAGACTTGAATAGAGACACTTGGGCTGATGCATTTGCGTCAAATAGACGAACGGATGATTGTTATTCCTGCAATTGATGATATTAATTTTGATGTTTGTTAAAAAAAATAAAAGTGAAATTTAATTTATTTAAAGAAAGTTATTTTATTGAAGTGCAAGTGTTAAGAAAACTAAGAACTTAAAGAATATTTGGATCATTTGTAGAGATTCACATACAAATTTACAAGACCGGCGTGGCCAGCTGCAAAATACACGTGTTAGTTATAAGGCCATATAAAAGGTAATAAGTTAGAACTAAGAAACCAAATTTCGTGACAATTTTATTTAAAAACAATTTGAAGAGTTTCTTGTTAATTAATAATAGATGTTTCCTGGCGAGATAATTTTAGATTGAGCAAATTTTTATAAATTTTCATAGCTCGGGTCATCTCATTAAATGGCGCCCAACGGGGGGCTTGTAAAATCTCGGGTTATCTCACTACATATCATACAGATATGTATACCGATACCTCAATTCAATAAGGTAACAACTTAAAATTCATAGTTACGAGATATTGACATTTTAAAATTTTTATAAAATACAAATTAAATTATCTCATTATGTTGTTATTCAATTGAAATGAAATTTTAGTCGTTGATTGACTGATAAATATTGACTAACATCTTAAAATTTATTCATAAAACTTATTTTAAGCCTTTTTATACGTTTTTTCAAGTTATTACCTTTTATAATTACACATTTTACAAATAGAAATTTGCGCCATTTCTAGTGCATTGTGAATATTTAAAATTGTTTTTGTATTGAAATACATAGATCTTAACAAGGGCTATAAGATGATATGTCTAACTCAAATTTTGCATTTTTTGACTTGTTACTCTATTGCATTGAGGTATCGATACATAAAACAATACTACATTATAAAAAACAAACAAATGAAATACTTCTTGTTGGCAGAGATATCAGAAGAACAGTCTGATTTGTCTCTGGTAAAGGCACAAGAAACAAACGTGAAATAATAGAAGCACGTGAATACAATGTGTCTTGTGACTAAATATATCCAGACTTTTGACAATATAATATGCAGTTGATGTTGCAGGAATAGGAACGACAGTTCAAAATGGTCAAAGGCATGAAGCAGGAGTGTATAATCTTTCCCATGCTGTTCAACATAGTAATATTATGGGAAACATCTAATGAAAAAAGTTTTTGCAGACAGGAGTAATAAAGTAGTTATGTATTGGAGGTAGGAAGATTATCAATTTGAGATATGTAGATGATACTCTTATACTAGCAGCGAGAGAGAACAAACTTGGAGTTATAGTGGGAAGACTGAGGAACGTTTGTGGCCATTATGGACTGAAATTAAACGCGCAAAAAACGAAAGTACTGATTGTAAACAGAGCCAACAACAATTAGTTCCATATACAAAACATAATTTGGCTTTGAGATGGTGTATCAGTTTGAATACTTGGGACCAATGATTACGAATGAAGGGGAAGCAGTGTGGAAATCCGCTGACGAATAGCTATGGCAAGATCAGCTATAGTAAATTGGCTTTAATATGTAAGGAACAATCAGGAAGCAATCAAAACTTAAACTTGTTAATGCGCTGGTGTTTCCCATTGCTATCTACGTTACAGAGACGTGGTGCTATAAGAGGATGATAAGAATATCCTGGATGGCGCACAGAACCAGTATTTTTATATTACAAGAAGTAACTATAGAAAAGCGACTACTCATCAGAATAAGTCAGCAATGTCTTTAGGTATTTTGGTCATGTGGTCCGAAGAGCAGACAAAAAATAAAACGTCGATGTACAGGGGAAAATAGAAGGGCGACGATCTAGAGTGGATCAGACGAAGCCGCTAATATATCAGAACGTATTGAAAGCATCGCAACATTCCTAGAACCAAGGACAGTGGAGGCTAATAGTAAACAGTGTAAACTGATTTAATGTGTTCAAAATATCACCACATTCTTTAAAAGTCAGGATTGAAGAAAGAGAGAGAGAGAGAGAGAGAAAATTATAGTCGAATTTCGGTTAAAAACATTACTTTTTTCTCTACTAGACACCTGTAGCACTATAAAGAAGTTCAAGTACACTGGTTTTCAAGATTTACTTAAAAACAGAGATTTTTCTTCTATACACGTGTCTTTACATAACAAGAATGTTTTTAAGAAGTGAGCGGATTTGTTCATCTATTTACCTCAATTGTTGCTATCTTCTTGTATCTGTTAGTAAGGGTGATGCTTCTACTAAACATAATAACTAATTTAAATTAGATTTTAGATGTAGCAATTACCAAAACAAATTACGTAATAATTTGACGATTTTTACCGAAATTTGCAAATGATCTATAAAATTTTATGTTTTTATTTGTAATTTGCGCATTTGATGACTACCATAATTTTATTAGAAAAGTTTTAAATTTGTAGAAGATTCTAGGGATATCTATGTTTCTATTTCTTCGTACTTCAATTTAGCATGAATTTTAGTTTATTAAACCTTTGGTTTAAAATTTGCCCTGGCACTTATAGGATCTTCATAATGTGTGGATTGTGCGCAAGTTCTTCTCATTCAATAACAATTTTGCTGTCTCGTTTCTAACTTTTCCTACAAAGGAGCGGTTTTAGTAAATCAGTCTCAAGATTTTCAAAAATGGCTATTTTAGATCTTCGGCAATTGAATGATCACGATATGTTTTGCTATATATATTCAATTACTATAAAAAAAGCCGATGTATTGAAAAAGTCGTTTAGTTTTGTAACAATTTAAAAAAGACAAATTTATAAAACAATGTAATAGATCTGTAGATCTACTTACGGCTCTTCTGCTGAGTTTTCGAATAATTATATTCCAAACAATTTATTTATACATTTGGCTTTAATAATTAATTCACCCTACACCTTGTAGGTGGAAAGGGATTATTTGATTATATATATATATTTTATAATTTTGTCATTTGAAAAAAAAAATGGAAGATATTTCAGAATAATTAATATTATTAAAATTTATAATCGATGTGACTAAATGATATTTAAGGAAATTGATTCAACGCAATTCGGCATTGGCATTACAATAGGGGTCTTATACGCAAGATTCCGTATAATCCTAGAATTACATATGAATGAAAGAGCTAAGTTAAGTTAGGCATAATTTAAATAAATTATATGACTCTGTATAAAAGATGATTTTATAGAAATCCAAATTATATAACGCTATCCGATTCAATATAAATCCTAAGAGAGAGGAAGTTGAATGAAGTGAGTTTGTAGAAGCCTGAAGCTATACCTTCGTACGTACGGCATCACTAACTCTTCATTCGTCCTCAAGTCATTCTTCTTGATCTCGAGAAGTCAAGAGTAATAAATTAGGCAAAGTTGGCAAAGTTTGAGGAGGTTTACCTAAGGCGTTATGTGCAGTCATAAAATGTAAGCTCCTAGTTGTATTATTGATAATGAGCCCGACGTTCATATTGTGTTATTAAATTTTATATTACTTAATAAAATTTCCCCTATTTTGTTGTAAGTCGGGCCGCACGCAAATCATCACTCATTTTATTATTGTGCATCGCATCCCTTATTCCAAACAATTTATTTATACATTTGGCTTTAATCTCCTCGTGACTCG
Organism: Cantharis rustica; assembly: GCA_911387805.1. Classification (NCBI taxonomy): domain Eukaryota; kingdom Metazoa; phylum Arthropoda; class Insecta; order Coleoptera; family Cantharidae; genus Cantharis; species Cantharis rustica. The sequence goes on from OU426880.1 coordinate 36,336,137, forward strand.
TAATGATCATCCATTTAAATTTAAAACATCTCCATTGCATTTTAATATTGTCTCTGTAAAAGTGACAAAATTTTATAATTAATCACTGACATTTTTGCTTTAATTTTAATTTCTTTTTTGTTACAGCTACCATCAGGGGTGGATCGGTGGGAATTATAAATGTAGCATTAAATTTAAATGCTAATTTATTTTTTGTGCAAGGTGAGATTTTATTGCGAAATGAGGTTAATTAATTTTTCGAATGGGAATTTTTAACAAAAATGTTATTCAAAATACCCAAAGGGTTACAGCCTAAGCCACATAATTTGGAGAAACCACTTTAATTTAAAAATATAAATAAATAACGTTGACGATGTTGGATGTCTAGAATCTCTAATCCACACAAAATTATTTTAAACCCTAAATTTCCAGATAGTACGTTTTAATCACAACTTTTTTCCATTAATTTCGTGTAAACAATTAAGATAAATTAAAAAGCAAACACGAAGTGTGGAAATGCGTAATTAATTAATCAAAATGTAATCACAAAAACTGCAAGGTTAAATTTTCGTGTAATTACGATAACCCAACCCTGGTATACTATTTCCATTTCATTAGGTTTTAAAACACCAGGGATTATAATAAGAGATTTTTATTCATTACCGTCACGATTTGGTAATCTTCGAATTGTTGAATTTCGTAATAATCATTAGTAAAAAAATTTGATCGTTATCTTTTAATGTATTACAGGTAAAATCATCATTAGGGTTGGATTTTAATTAAATTGAGGGATTACTTGTTTGTTATAATTTAACTGTTATTAGTGAAATTTTTAGGCATTCTTTTAATTACGAAATTTTTTTGTCATTTAATTATGAATACTTCCAAAATTCTACATAGTAAAACATTGTCATTTTATTTAGATTTTTAATGCAGACAATTTGAAATGTCCATGAAAATAAATTACAGGTTGCTGTTTTTAATTTGAGAATCTTCAAAAGTGGAAAAACATTTTTAAATAATTCATTTATTTAAACAGAGAAAACTTTCGAGAATTTTATCCGAAATTACCAACCGCTGCTAGCTCAGGAAAATTAGAATTTGACACAACATATTTCTTTATTAGAGTATTTTAATCTTGCAACAAATCTCCGCCAATTAGCAAATTTTAACCCCCCTCTCGCCTGTGTTTCTAAAAAAGAATTTTTTCTTTACAAAAAGATATTCATTTCTCTCGAAAGTAGATCTATTGATATAAGCTATTCTTGGTTTAAAAGGTATTTCTTTTTATTTATTAGGTACATATTTTTTATGTATTTTGAGATATAAGAAATAAATTTGTCGAAAGTTTTAATAGTATATCAATTTTAGTTTTTTTTGCCTAGAAAAAAATCAATTTAAATCATATTTAATTTGAGGTGTCACAAAGGATAATGTTTTCTAACTTTTTTGAGAGAGGATAGTTGAGGGTGAGAGGGATTCCTAGTGCAACGAATAGCGCACATTTTTTAATAAATTAAGTATTTTCTAAGAGATTTAAAAATTTTAATTTGAAGCCTCACTACCTCTCCCGTGTATTTAAATTAATAGATTACGCGGCCTATCAACCGCCCTGACATCCCTATTTGAAGAAGTTACTGTGCTGTTTTTATTTTGCATCTGAGATCTTTAATAGCATCTATAATATTTTGATTTAAAATAACAGAGTAGTTATTTCCGCAATTGACTATGGCGATGGGAACAATAACTCTATGTGTGAGGTCAAAATTTAACTATATACTTTCACGTATTTAAAGGTCGAAAGTGGTTCGTGAAATAAAATCTCCACACACCAAAGAATTATATACAATCAGCGGTATTCCGTACCATCCAGACTCCTCGGTATACTATTAATTTTAGAAGAGTGAAGAATTCTTGGTAATAAAATTATTGACAAAATATGCACAGTTTTCGCTCTCTAAAACCGGTGGTCTGGGAGGTATGAAAGAACTTATAGTAAGTCACTCCTTGTGATTAATAAAAATATTCTTATATAAATATTCTTATTTAACTTTCTGAACTGAAACATAACGTCTTTATGCCCTAAAGGTTTTTTCATAGAATCAGTTAAATACTGAAGAGTATTCTATACCCCCCAAACCTGCCGGTGCGTACTGCTGCGACAATATATTATGTATTTGTTCTGAAATCATCAAAAGTTCAAATTTAATAAAATAAATTATAAGTCATTGACAAAAACAATGAGTTTACAATCAAAGGGCCTAGGGCTATGCTCTGCTATTCTATAGTAATTGCGTTCATGAACAACTGGAAAGGAATATTTTGTTATATTCATTTTATTCAGAGTTGTCAATAATAATATTCTTTGTGTATTAAAATTTGATAATGAATTAATATTCTATTTTGAAACGATTCAACGGACATTTTATGCTTTAATGCGGTCATCAAAATGTACTAAGCTGAAAAAAAATTTAATTATAGAAATTTACAGTATATCAATGTTAACTTTTTTTTATTTTGCCCACGAGTAATGTTTAATAAATAACTAAATATAATACGAGTTAAATTCGAAATAAAACAAACAAAAATTATTAAAAAAATTACGTGATATTAAAAAATATAAGTAAAAATATTATTTTCGCGGTGGTTATATTATTTTGTGGTCGTTCCACGCTGTCAGTTAGGGTAGCTAGTTTTTTAAAATCCCAAAGTAGGACACTTTGGATTTCTTCAGCTAGAAGTCTTTGTCTGACACGCACAAATGGATTAACAGGATTCTAAGATATTAAAAAATTAGTTATCTACTAGTATTCCATACCCATCAGATCCCCCCCTCCCCCGGTTGCGAGTTAAGATTACAACCATTTGAAACGGGAGTTTAAACTTTGTTTAGTTAATTTTAGGTTTAAACTGAGACTGACATTGTGTTTAAACGTTTTCGTTTCAAACATATTTGTTGGTGTACTGAAGGCTATTTCATAACGCCCGGTTTCAAAATAGAAATGTTCTGTATGATATTCTGTGATTGGTTTTTTTAAATAAGTACATTTCACTGTTTTAAAACCAAATTCATTTATGAATTAAGAAGGTACGCACCAGAATGTCTGAGAAGTACCACTGTATCACCCCCCTCCACTCAGTACTTCAGTTATTGTATAAACTTGCTTCTGGATTAAAACTGTAAGTTTTAAGTACACACCCAATAAGCACAAAAAAATAAATATAAATTTAACAAAGTATTTTTGTCGAATTAACTTCATCTTTTTATTACAGTAAACTATGAACCGCCGCTGCTAGCGCTTAAGTCTTCATTAAACTAGTTTTATGTTATTGTATATCTTTATTGCTTGTCTAGCTATGTGGATAAATATTGTCAACTATTAGTCAATCAAGAGATTTTTTAGTATTAACTAGCGCACTACTGGAATATCTTAGTTTTTCAATTTAGCTGAGATGAGATCTAACAAACAGGCATTACAGTGAGTATATTGGCAAGCGATATCTCAAATGTTTTGGTGATTCTAAAAGCCAAAACAATTATATTAAATTATAAATAATTTAAAATTATTATAAAAAAATAATAAATTATAAAAATATTCCGATATTTATCTTTTCTTTAATATATAAATTTAATATTAACTTGTGAAATATAATAAATTGCAAAGTTTTTAATAGAACAAGTTAATTAAACATTAGTAATATTTAATATTATTGAGCTTTCAGAAAAAGTTATTTCTTTTTATCAGAATTTTATTTATAATACTTAATAAATTGTAAACTAAATAATATTAAATGTTATTAATATTTAATTAACTATTAAAAACCTTTTAATTTATTTATCTTTTCTTATTCGCATTTGTAAATAATGTGAATAAAAAATTAATGAAATACTACGTACTTTTACGTAATACATAAATATAACTAATAATATGTTTTAAAATAAATTTAAAAAGCAGAATAAAATGGTAAAGTAAAATTAATTTAAATTCTAAATTACGTAATTTGCAAAACTATATCAAATTAAGTAAAAAAATGTTCCTTCTAAACTTATAAATTACCATGTGAGTATTCTATCATTATGGCAGGAGCATTTGGTATAACTTGCTAACGATAAGATAGTCAAAGAGTTAGTTAATTTCAAAAATTCATAATTCAAAAACTAAGAAGAATTACACAAAATACTTAAGATATGTACAATTATTTTCATTTTCAGAATCACCAAAAAATTTGGGATTTTAATTGCTGATATACTCACTGTAATTCCCTCTCAGTATTTTTAGAAACTTTGCTCTTAAGACTATAGAGTTAAATCTTAAAACCTAGCTAACGCGCGAATAACATCTGCAGTCTAGATAACAAACAACTGCATAACAACAGCAGTCCTATATATCTTAACATCTAGATCAAACTGAGCGTGATATTTATTTAAACAGGTATACATTCCTTAGGAATATTCCTACTTTATAAAAGTCTTTACAATTCATTTATTGAGGTGAATTACTCCCCTTGTTCTCTTCTTCGTTGTTCTAAAGTTTCGCATGTGTTTTTGTCCCATTCACTATTTTTCTCCATTCCATTCTGTCTTCGCATTTCTTTCTCCAACCCGTTACTCCCATAGCCTTAAGGTCGTTTATCACCTCGTCTAGCCATCTATCTCTTGTTCTTCCTCTGGGCCTTGTCTCACTTTGTCTCCAGTCCGTAATCTGTCTTAAGACACTTTGTGGTTCTTTTCTTGTTATGTGTCCCAGCCATCGTATTCTCTGTGCCTTAATGTGTTTCACGATGTCTCCGTCACCCAATATTTCTTTTACTTCTGTGTTCGTTCTTTGTCTGTACACATTTTCTCAAATCCTCTTTAGGCCTATACTCGCTCTCAACAGCTTTCTCTCGAATACTCTCAGTCTTTCTTCCTCTTTTCTAGTCAGGTTCATTACCTCTGCAGCATATGTGACCACCGTTCTCACAAAAGTCTTGTATATTCTCACCTTGGTTCTTATAGATATGCTCTTGCTTTTTAACATTTTCTTGTTTACGTGATATGTTCTCCAACCTGCTTGTATTTTCTCAAGTATCTCTGTTGTGCTGTTGTTGTTTTTGCGTAGCTGTATTCCCAGATACCTAAATTTTTCCACATCTTCAAACGTATATTTTCCTATTTTTAATTCATCTTGTCTCGGTTCTCCGTTTCTATTAAAGTTCATAAACTTGGTCTTATTCTCATTAATTTTCAGTCCCATTTCTGCCGCTTGTTTCTCCATTTCTTTAAAAATTTCGATCATTTTCTGTCTTGATCTGGAGATAATTACCATATCATCAGCGTATGCTAACATTTGCCATTCCTTCGTTACAATCGTTGCTCTGTTCTCTAATTTTCTAACAATTCTCTCAATTACCATGTTAAACAGAGTTGCCGACAGCGCGTCACCCTGTCTGACCCCGCTATTGATTGGAAATTCGTCAGATTCACTTGTCCCGATCTTCACTGTTGCGTTTGATTCCTTCATTGTCATCTGTATTAGATGTCTCAACTTCCTTGGTATGCCCAATTCTACCATCACTTTAAATAGTTTTTCGCGTTTAACCGAATCAAACGCCTGTTGAAAGTCGATAAATAGCAGATGTAGCCCTATATTGTGTTCATAAGCTTTTTCGGTTATTTGTTTCGTTACATATAGGGCATCTATCGTTGATCGATCCTCTCTGAAACCATGTTGGTATTCACCGACTTTGTTTTTAATCTCAATCTTTAGTCTGCCATGAACGAGCGTCGACAGGATCTTGTAGCTCACCTGTAATAGGGTTATTCCTCTATAGTTTCGGCATTCTTCTATATTTCCCGTTTTGTGGATTGGTACTATTCTTCCTGACTTCCACTCCTTTGGCATTTCTTCCTTTCTCCAAATTTCAAGAATCAAGTCGTATATTCTTTGGTGTATTTCTTCACCTGCATTCCTTATCAGCTCTCCACATACTTCATCTCTTCCCGGTGCTTCTCCATTTTTTATCTTTTCCAGTATTGCTTTTATTTCGCAGTATGTTGGTTCTGGTACTTTTGATCCTTTTGATTGTTCTTCGGTTTCTACCAATCCGTTTTCGCCGTCTGGCTGGTTCAACAGATTCTGGAAGTGTCTCTTCTATATTTCCTTTATTTCTTCTTCATTTTCACCGATTTTTCCGTTCTCATCTTTCATTGTTCTAGTGTTTACTTTGCGTTTTCTTATCTGTTGTTTCATTCCAAGATAAAATTTCTTAACGTTGTTATTCTTACACTCCTCATCTATCCCATTCATGATATCATTTATCCATTTGTCTTTTTTCTTCTTGTACATCTTGTTTGCCTCCTTCATTCTTTTTTTATATATGATTCGATCCTCTTCTCTTTTTGTTTTCATCCATGTTAATTTTGCTGTTTTCCTACGATCTGCCATCTCTTCGCATTCTTCATCAAACCATTTTTTATGTACTGTTTCTTTCCGAAACCCTATTGTTCTTTCTGCACTTGTCTGCATTGTCATTTTAATGTTTTCCCACTCTTTGTCTATGTTCTGTTCTTTTTCTATGTTATCAACTATTCTGACTAGCGCTAGCAACTAGCGTGATATTTAATTGATAAATTATTTCGATCGGTCTGTAATATGTAAAATTTACTAGATGGTTTTATATTTTTACGTTTAATGTAACCAAGTGACTGAAGGTATTTGTTTATCAAATAATATAGTGTGGTTATATAAGTTGTTTAGAAGGAACTTCATAGCAAAGACACTAGGAGTTTTCATTCGTTAAACACTTACGAAGACGAACATGCAAAATAGAGCGAGCACAGAACTTTTGCTAAATTCTTGAAAGCTATGAATAACTAAGCCTGTAACTATGGGTTTGCAAAACAATAGGTGTAAATCATGTAAACCGAAAGAACGACGAACCTTTTACCTGAAGCTAAACAAACCTTGGCATAGTGGTAGTCTGAATTTCGTAAGAGCACCGCAAATTAAACTCAAGTTTGATTACGAGAAGCATTCAAAAATGTTTGCAATATAATTTTATATTTTATATAATAAAATATTTAATTAGTATTGATTAGTAGGATTTTATTTTAACATTAGCATTTTAATCGATATTTTCGTATTAAATATATAAACAAACCAAATTTATAAGTTCACCTTTACAAATTAACTATGTAACTACGTCCTTACTTGTTGAAAACTACTCTTCCAGAGTTGGTCATTATTCTATCCTTAATTATTTCTATTCGAGTGCATTAAGTTTGCTTTCCAGAGTGTTCAATACTTCTACCAGTCTCAATGTTCCTGCACTAATTAATAAAATAAACAGGATTTCCGGTAAGTAAATGTATCTAGCTGACTTTGTAACTTATTAAACTTTTGTTTTAGTGCAACATAATCCCACGAATAAACTACTCTAATTAGACTAACTAAATTTTTTTTTCAATTAATTACGAATATCTTATTATCTTTGGTATCGGTAGCATAGGTGGAAATAGAAAGGAGAGCTTTCTATAAAATACACGTTTAAGAGGATATAATAACCTCGCACGCTATCCCAATTTGTGATAATTATTTGTTCAAATAGTATTAAATTGAATAACTTAATTATCAAACTAAATCTTTTGCAATATTATAATATTAACTACATACTTTTTCACATTTTCAGGTTTGAAATTAATGGCAAAAATTCGCAAGTTTTTATTACTAAAATAATTTTATTTTTTGCACCAACAAAATTAGAGTATTTCTGAAAGTTTTAATTAAACGAATACTTCGAACCAGTAAAAATTTTCTTTGGTGCTCCAAATTTCCACCTAGTCGTAGGATTAAATATTTTAAACATAAATAACTGAAATTTGAATATCATACACGGAAAAAAATTGTTTCTTAATTAACGTATTTCTTGTTAGTTATCAGATCTGAAGGATGAAATATAGGACGGCAGTAACTACTGTTTATGATTGTGAACGTTAGGGCCAGCGCGAGGGACCAGCGCACATCTATAAATCCCGCTTTAGGATGTAATTCTCCGTGAATTAGAGGATTAACAGAAGTTTTCGAGTTAGCCATCCCACATTGATAACGCAATATTAAGAAATTCATTGCTTTTTGCTGATCATCAAATTAAAGATTCAACTTGCGGATAGTAAAACCATCGATTTTCCGAGCGGTTGGTGAGATTTTCAATATCGTATAACGCACATTTTGTGCGGTGAGAAGTCGTAAGTATCGATTGGTCGTGATTAGCAACTTTTTTCAATATAAGAAAAAACAATTTTGCAGACTTTTCCTCATTTTTAGTTGAAACTGAAACCTAAACTCGAAGTAATAAAAAAGAACAGATTTATACAAAACTAATAATTAGAAATAAAAAAATTCGACAGATTTAAAAAAAAATTTTTTTTCTTCGGAGACGATTAAGTTTTCGTTTTATGAAAAATGTTATGAAGTGACATTTGAAGTTTATTCAAATGGAGGACTAAGAAGAAGGATGACAAAAAATACTGAAAGCCAATCTAATATTTTAATAAAGAAATATTTTAGTTTAGTCGCGTTTGTTAATATTTTTGCGCGCGGCAATATATAAAAAATCTACAGGGAATATACTTTTTAAATGACCCCAAGACCTAAAAACCTTTTGTAATCTCAATATTAATGATAGGAATTACAAATGCCGGACTTGTACTACGTTAAAATCCCTAAAATTTACGATTGTACAAATTTAAACTCATCCCCATGCGATATTTTAATAAAAAAATTAACGTTTATGACTTGAGTGTACAAGCAAATGTTTAATTGAAATTTTAATGATGGCGTGCCACAATTTATCATAACACTGTTATATAAAATAAAACTGACATTTAACGAACGTTTCTTTTGATTTATTACATTTAAAATTTTTTTCTGGATACTAAACGGTTCAAAAATTATCCTTCGCGAGGAACGTTTACAGGAATATTAAATTTCAGCGAAATTTAAATAACGGGACTTATATTTCAATGAAGTCGTCTAAAAAGACGATCTTTCATATTTTAATTCCATTATTGCAAAACAATAAAAGTCCTTTAAGTCGAAGCCACCGCGCGCCAGGATTCGCGAGCTAGGCGTAGCCTAATAATTTTTCTTGATTCTTCAAATCGGCGTTGACCGAAAGAGACAAAAGTCATCACCATTAAGCCCATTGCGTTTTAGCGACGACAAAGTAGTAAAATTAATGTAAACTTTACGTTTATTTTAATGTTTTTCGAAAATTAAATTCTTGAATAAATTGAAAGACTTGAACAATACAAACATACCTATAAAAGTGTTAACCTTTTATTTTCCTTGTACTTTCTTCCACTAGATATAACATAATGCCGGGATTATTAACATTTGAAAACCCTAGCATGGAGAAATTGTTTGGAAAACAAATTATTTTTTTCGACTCTTCTAATATTTACCCTCTAAAACAAATTAGAACAAACAAAATTTATAGTGCGTAAAATAAAATCGACAAGTGTGAAAATAATATTACATTTAATGATGTAAAAGGGAATGAGTGGAGTGAAAGAGTAAAAAAATTGCTCGACAAACGAGCTGCAATAAGAAGAAAAGTTTGAAAATAAATTCTCAGTGCGCTATTTAGTGGTAATCGTTATAACGCGAGTTTTTTGGAGACGATGATTGTTATGCGTCTCGAGTTTTCAATCCATTACGGCCATTAATTATTCATGGTTCTACATTGCACACTTTTCGCTCAACGTCTACTCTGCAACTATTACAATGAAATAAATAAAAATTTGTTAATTATGCTCTCACCGAAAAGTTTTCTTGTTTTTCCTATCCACCAAATCAATCAATTAATAATTATTATACCATATATGGAACACAAAGACTAACAAGGACATTAATATGAAACATAAATTTTGACGGACGTATTCTCATCTGGATAAAACCCACTATGTAATTTCCATTAGAACAGGTGGTCGACTACAAACTTCCTTCGCTAACTTTGGGAGAACACCGTTGCTCCATTTAAACATTCTGATAGTTACAGTAAAAATTTTACACACATCCTTTGGATTTAATATTTTAGAATTAGAAATTCAAGTATTAACGTAAAAGGTAAATACTTGAAGAAGTAATATTATTTAAATATTGCCGACAGTAGTGTACTCAAAGTTATGTTTTGGGACCTAAACAGTGTTAGTGTTTGGGGGGGGGGGATAAAAAAAATTGTAGTAAACGTATTGAAAGCTAAAATTAAACTGCGACTGCATTTTAAAATTTCATCGGTAGGCATTGTTACTTTTCTATGAATATACGGAACGGCCGAATAATTCCACCAATTCCGAAATAAAATTTTAAATATTGTAAGCTAAGATTTGAGCAAGAACGCTGTTCTAGCCGGTGTCCCTTGGCAGGCAATGCTAAACCTCATAGATAATCTGTCTTTATAACTCCCTAAAAGAATGGTAAGCTAAAATCCACTCTGGGTTGCAGCGTTACTATAAACGAATGATGTTGAATTTTGCAAATAGTTTTAACTCTCTAAGGGTCAACTTTATAATAAGAACTTAAGCTGAGTTTAGCTGAACTGAGGATTCATAAGGATTTTAAAACTTTTAACAATGAATCAAATATATCACGACACATACATTATTAAACACATTATAAATGTCTTGTAAAATATCTGATTTGTCGTTATCACAACCCCCTGATGTATAAATAAATTGGAGAGATTTCGATAACCTTTATCTGAAATTTAAAAACTTTCTAATGAAATTATGGTAATTAATTACAAACATAAACATAAAATTTATAGATCATTCAAAAAAATACTAAATTGGCTGATTTCATGTGGTTAATAACAACATACTCACGATAGTTGTTACGTCTGAAAGAAACGACGTCATTCTGAACGACAAATATTAGAAAATAACAAAAATTAGGGTAAATTGGTAAAGAAACCATTCCACATTAAAAAACATTCTTGTGAAACAACCGATATTTAAAAGTATGGATCAAGAGAACAGAAGCCTCTAGGTCCTCTAGGCCGATAGAACTCAAAAATCAGGGATTTAAAAAGACAGAACTCTCTGTGCAAAAACATTTTGTAAAAACATTCCTGAAGAATACCAGAACTTAAAAATTACAGATCTAGAAAGACAGCGGTCTCTGAGTTCACGCACCTGCATAGAATAGCTGAAATCTGACGTAAAAGATATTTTAAATAATTATTTAAAATAAAATCGTCAAAGTGTTGAACTCTATGACGGCAACTGCAGATATTAAAAAATTATGTTATGTATGAAGAATCTATAATTCATATTTATACGCAACGTTTGACGAATTGTAAAATGTTAGCTGCGGCATTTTTAAGTTTGCTAAATATATAAAATCAAGCTTAATAAATTTAAAATCGAGTATAAACCACTTAGGCTTAATTTATCAATCTCCAGTTTTATAAAAATTAAACCTTTAGATTATTTGCTTGGAAACAATTACTTTTACAGAAAAGATCTTTTGGTTAGAAATAACCGAAGATTGAGATGATTTTCACTAGTTCTTTTAATTTCAGTTTTTCGAATAACATGTCAAGTTTTGGTAGTTTTGGATAATTATATTTAAGTTATTATTTTACTATTTTCAGTATGTATATCATAAAAATTTCTAATCAAATCACACCCCGAAGAAGTTGCCACCGTTAGCAACAGGGTGCAAAAAGGGTTAAATCTACCGTGTAGATTATTTTGAAAGTAAATTTTTTTTCTGGCACTATGTTCAATATTAAAATCTTATTGCCTATTTCATCACCTACTAAATAAAATTAAATAAATAGTAAAATAAAAAGTAAAGAAAACAAAAGTTAAAAATGGAGATACCTTATGTGTGTAATATACGAAAAAACGATATGATCATTATTGCTATTATTGTTTTTTAAATTGGTTAATAAAAAGTTTATATTAAATTGAAATTTTAAATCCTTACGATAAAGGTTCTATCTTTCAGATTAATTTATTAAACTGTAGTTAACTACACGATAATTTATTTACGAATTGATTTAATTTAATTAATTGGTGATAATAACACTAACACTAATTTTGTTTTCATTGAATTAACTCTACGTAAGTTAATGAAAAACTCACATTTAAAGATTAAAATCCTGACCAAAACGTAAATTTCGGAAGCCGAAGATTTTATGTTTAAGTGTGAACCTTTTTATTAATTTACGTAGAAATAATTCAGTTAAAAGACGATTACTTACTAATTCAAAACACTTTTAAAAGATTATTTCTTTTTTAATAATAAAAATATCAATGAATACAATTCATTGAATTGATGAACAAATTTAATATTTGACGTAAATTAAGATTAACTTTTCAATCATATGCTGAACTTATTTAATTTCAGTGTTTTGAAAAAAATAATTAGAATACAAAATGTTTAACAAAAGCACTTGAGCGTTGCTAGGCAACAATAAAATTTCCGTTTATATTATATTGTCAATACAAACCAGACTATACGAGTACAAATCAAAAAATGAATTTCAGGAGTTAACTTTATGTTATTCAATACAAAATTTGTATCAGATTAAAATAATAGTAAAATTGTATTTATTGATAATTTAGTATGTCTATAACATAACACAAGAATATTTTGGTAGTTAAGTTATTAACTACATTATTTTCATAAATTTATAAACATTTTAAACTAAAATAAATATGTTCTCTGTTTGTTAAATAGTAAATTTTATTAATAAATTGTCTTGGATAACACAGCATAGCAATTCCATAAGCTATAACTCATTTAATTAGTTTCAAATAATTCACAAATCACATTAAAAAATTATTAACTTTAAGGAAGTGTTTAACATATTAACCTGCTATTTAATTTTCTACGTCTAGTGACGTCAAAATGCAATAGGTGAATAGCTCTTGTTAATAATACACATTTTCGTGCTACAGAAATACATGTAAATTTAAATAATCATATCTGACTTAAACTGCTGTGTAATGAATTTTAAAAAACAAACACAGTTATATCTTTGAAAATAGAATAGTTATAGAATAGTAAACAAAATGACAGCATGCAATGGAGTAATTACTAAACCTATCATTTTGTATGATAATAGCATTTCGTTATAGTTCGTGAATTTGTTATTACACTTAAGATATATCTAAATAAGTATTTGATGTCAACTTGACGTCTGGCATATTAACAACAGGATAGTGGTGAATAATAACAGGTGAAACGGCTTTAATTAGTTTTAGTTTTAATTAAACATTGCGGCCTTTGGGCCGCACAACCATGGCAATCTAGTAACAATATACATCAGTAGGGCTGTGAATTATATGCATAAAAAAATTGAAAATATGCGCATATTTATGCTCAAATTTTCATAAAAATATGCAAGTTCAAATACAAAATATGCAGTAAAAAATTCAGAATTCAAGTTTAAAATATGCAATAAAAAGCTTATATTTTCCATTTTCTTGATGCAAACAATTCTCTTAAAATGATTAGAAATTTAGATGATGATTTAAATTTTTCGTACTTTATAGCGAAAATCAATTAGACCAAGCCAGCTAATTTTTTTTTTAATCTATATTTCTTAATTTTACAATTGAGTTTTTAATAATAATTAAAGAATAAAATATCAAGCGTTGGGCATCTTTAGAAGCGGAATAAAAATCTCTGTAATTTGATACTTTTTTCATTCTTATCCGTTATAATGGGAAGCAGAAATTTAGAAAAATCAATATACCATGTTATTTCTTATCTTCAGTTCTTTGGCCGGTCACCCGATATAATAATTTTATGAGTTGCAATAAATATAATGCATAAATATGCGATGCACTAATGCATGAAAATGCACTAATTATGTGCACCCAATTAATGAAAAATGCACTAATATATAAACCAATCGTGGAGAATATGCAAAATATGCAAAAAAATGTTTGGCTCTAATTACTCTAATTTATGTGTTTCGAAAGATATTCAAAAATCGACGTTCTCTAAAGTGAAAATATGCATTTGCTTATAATCCCAGCCCTATACATCAGTATAATTTATTAAAAATTTATTAAAAATCAAATAAAAATTTTTAAAAACAAAGAATTCTGGTCGGCATCGCACTCACACGAAGCAATCAATTGCGGTATGCAAGCAGCAGAATGAACTTGACAACGCAATGGGAAAATTTACATCGTAAAGTTATAACAATAGAAGTTTTCAAAGAAATAAATAATAAAAGTAATAGCATATTATTTTTTAGCGTGGTTAAGCGCAATATACAAAATTCGTGTTTGATATATAGAAAATTAATAAATGATATATAGGAAATCGAGCAAAAACATCGATAGGTATCAAGAACATTACTAAACGTTATTATATTGTATGTATATATTGCTATGCCCCCAGCGGTCCAAATTAAGAAAATTTTACCTACCACAGAAAAACGCATCGCTGGAATGCACACATTTTTGTGTCATGAGAATCTTGATAACATTTTTTAATTATTACTTAATTTTTTAGTCGCCTATAAAATTTTCAGTTTGAATTTTGTAAATGTGGTCATGTAAACTTGTTGCTACAAAATTTATTTCATTATTATCATTATTAGCCTTTTCAGTCCACTGTTGAACTATCAGGCTCTATTTCTAACGAGAAAGGTTTCAGCATTTAGACCCTATGGTTGTTGAAGCCAGATTTGGGAATGTCAGTAACCCTGTTTTTGTTGTATTTGCTATAAATTATTTACCTTATAATAGTATCGTTAATTTCATGCAAGTGAAACCGTTGTCCTGTCTACAGATGTCCGCCTTATCAAACAAAACTCGTCGTGAAGCAACTTTACAAAACACCAAAAATCTTCAAACTTTACCTTAAATTTCACTTTATTCAATAAACCAATCTTTTAATTCTAAACAAAATCACTTCTCATTTTTAATAATCATTATAAATTATCAAATTAATAGCTCAACTGACAAACATCAGTCCGCTGATCTTCACGCTCCCTGAAGTACAGCAATTTTATTCCGTTACCAATCTCGTAATAAAATAAAATAATTTACAAAATTTTTATATACAAGACGTAACAAAATTTTAAACTAAACAAAATAAATTTTTAAAATTCACAAAAATAAAATCGTGTTTCAAAACACGACAGTATATATATGAAATTGTAAAAGATTTTTAAAGAATTAATAATTGTTTAAAGAAAAATTTTTGTAAGCAGAAATTAAATACTAATATCCGTTAAATAATGATACAAAAAAATTATTTAGCTGTTTTATTATATCAGCTATTGTATATATAGGAAATTATATTATTATTAATTATATATTATATTATATAATAGTATGAGGTATACCACTAATAGTTTGGTGTAATATAAAATAACCTTTACGATATCAATTTAAAATTTAGCTCATATCTTATAATATGGATGCTTGGCACATTTTATTTTGTAAACCAACTTTTGCTTTTTTAAAAATTATTTCCTATTTGAATACAATATTTCAATATAATGATATAACTTTTAGTATATTGCAAAAATTTTATTTTCTATTAATAAAAAAGTATTATATTATGTATTTATAATAAATACTACATTTACATACTTCTTCCATTAAAAAAAAATATTTTCATATAATATCATTAATTCTATATAACAAAAATTAGTTTTTTATGTCAAAAATTGTATATATAAAATGTTTTTATTTTTGTAGAATATAAGAAGCACAGAATTAACATTTAGTTTAATTTCAAAGTGAACAATTTCTAATATTAAAATATTTAGAGATATGAGTGACTTTTTATAGGAATGAATAGTTCAAAATGTTATAAGGTAAAGGATCAGGAAGAGGGTTAAAAAAATCTACTAATGTAAGAGCCTGAACATGCCAAAGTAATATTAAAAGTTAACTTATAACAAAAGAACAATAAGAACAAAATAACTAACGGTAATAATAATATCAATATTAAAGCTAGTGTTTTCATTTAAAGCTTGAAAAACCTTAAGAAGTATTTGTGCTGAAACTGTCGCTATATTATATTATATATATGTACAACATAATATCAGTTAAGAGTGCCTAAGGAATCCATTAAACTAATTAAATGCATTTGTTGTTTCATAATATTCTGTGTTTGTTAAATATGCAGTTGCATCTTTTGCTGTTATATCTGATGTCTTTGTTTAAATTAACTTGACAATATTTGAAGATTCATGTCAACAGGGTAGCAATTCAACGTCTGCATAACTTAAAGTTTTAGATATTACATAGTATAACTATATCAAGCTTCTGAAACGAATATTTTTTTAACTTTTTTTATTGCTAAAGTAAACAACTTCAGCACATTTAGCATTGCTCTACATTTAAACAGTTTTTTTTGTCTAAAATCTATTCCGAATAGCACAATATAACATAAAATAAAAAAGTAACATGGTAAATCAGCTCTCTATTTTGCTTTCAATTGTAACATAAGAATTTAAATGACATCAACCAAAAGAGAAGTTTTTGTATATCTAATTTTTTTATATATTTTATTATAAAAATTATTTTTTTAATTTGTTGACTACAGTAAGTGGAAATTTAAACTTTAGTATTCACACTTCATTTACGATAAAAAAATTAGAAAATTTTTACATGTGTCGTTCTTACGCATATCTCAAAAAATTTGCCAGCACCAGAGATATAACAATCCTAAACTCTAACCGCTATTTTTTACGACTGAGCTGCTTTCTTAAATAGCATTGACAATTAATTAAGAAGTTGACAGATATCTACCATGATAATAGCTTTTTTATTTTCATTTTATATCATTTTATATTATTATATTATTTATATTAAAATAATATATTGATGTGAAAAATTTTCGTAGATAATTTTCATTAACTTATATGCCTCGGGTAACCTTGGCGTGCGGGAGCAGTTGGGAAATTTTCAAGAGTCGAAGGGTTCTAGAGTTTTCAAAAAAATAATTAAATAAAAAATTTCTTCTTGTAAAAAAATAAATCGGTTTCCAAAAATTATAAAATCAAATCCAATTTAAATTCAATGTAAAGATAAAATAAAATCTCACTTTTATTCGAAAGGAACGAAGTTTGATTTGCCTTATCCAAAGCGTCGCCGTCGGCTTATCAATTGCACACTCTTTCCTACGAATGTAGTTTTAATTTTTCAATTTTAAAAATAACCCAAGTCAAAATTTTAATTCCAACTATTCTTTTTTCATATCAACGAAACCAATCAATCCACTATCGCTCTGTAGCCACTTATCAAAAATTCCAAAAATCCAAAATATCAAAAATATGCTTCCAAAAAAGCCGCAATAATGCATTTGCATAAAATCACTTTATTCATATAAAAAAATAATTACTCACAACTTTAAAAAAATTAAACCAAAATCTCAAAAATTGCCTGAGCCCAAAATCGCACAACAGGCTCGGACGGTCACCATCGGCAAAAGGCCCCTTCTTCCTCCTTTTGTTTCCCCACCTTGCACTCTTTCAAAACCACCAAATCAAAATCATAATTTACAAAATTTTACTAAAAAAGTACAGGGTGGGTCCAAATATTTGGTAACACGACAATATGATAAATACACACAGTGTCTCTGGTACGCGTAGACAATATAAAGTTATCGTCCCTCTATTATAGCAAACTACGAATTGCCGCTGCCTATATGATAGGAGTAAAAATCGCCTACGCATTATATAGTACATGGTACCAAAAAAAGAAAACATAAAAGATAAATCAAGGTATTACTTATTTACAGACATAATAGTGAACATATAGTTTAACGTGAGCTCCGAACCGCAAGAAGTGTGTAATTTTACAAAGAATATTATTGGCATTTCTTATCAGACAGAGATGTAACCAGCACCATGGGAAGAAGACGAGATCTGAAAAATTCGGTGTATTTAATCTATATAAAATTAAAATCCCTCCCCCCCCCATAAAGCTTTAAATGCCACTTTTAAGTTGGCGTTTATTGCAATAGGTTAGGTAAGTGTTCTTGAAGTATTAATTGTAAACAGAGCTTGGAACTTTAAGCTTTTGCATATTTGTTTCGAAAGTGCATATTGTAATTCTGGTTAGCCAAAACTTCGTTTCATATTACCTACGTGTCAAATATAAAAGTTTTTGTCACATAATTTTGCATATTTCGTTATTTTTTAGACAAACGCGCATATTTTAGGTTTAAGAACCTATAATTGCATATTTTGTTGATTTCGGGCCACTTGTACAGTGTGAGTTTAATTTCGAGTTTAGTAAAACTTGGTTTAATTTATAAACAACGTTTAAAAACGTAGGTGTTTTTAAATTATTTTAATAGAAACCATACAAATTACTGTATAATTTTACTAGTTTAGCAGTAATTTGTATGTTGGTATTAAAATAATTTAAAAACACCTACGTTTTTAAATGTCGTTTATAAATTAAACCAAGTTTTACTAAACTCGTAACATGACTACTAGAAAAAATTTGATTTCAAAAATTAAAACTTTTGCTTTAAGTTTCGTAATTGATGGAGTTTCTATTTTACTTCTCGCAATTGCAAAAAATAGTATATGCTTCTCGGGAGATAAAGTGACTTTTAACCTGAGGGTAATTGCTGCCATCGGCTAAAGCCTCGTGCAAAGAAGCCTTACCCTCTGGTCAAAAATTGGTCACTTTATCCTCTTATTGCATAACGTACTATTTCGCTTTTCCAAAGTTTATTCTTTATTTTTAATATTGTTTTTGTTTTTTCAATAAATGTTAGCAGTTACAACTTTCTTTATTTGTCATTTTAAGATTAAGCAAAATTTTTTATAAATTTTGCATAGTATTATCCTAATTTTTACTGCATATTATACCGCATATTTTTCTATTTTTTAGCGCATACGTATGCACATATTTCATTGTTTTTTAGCGCATAAAGTTCCGAGCCCTGATTATAAACTAGAAAAAAGTACGCAATATTATGAGCCTCCTCCTGCTCCCGATAAAACCTTAAATATGCTAACTATCTAGTATTGTTTCAAAGAAATTTAAATGTATTTCTATAAATATTAGGTTTTTGATTGACAAAATTGGAAAATTATGATGAGTCAAACCGACCTTCAGATCACAAAACATGAGAAATTAAAACTTGCATTACATAATGTAATTTTCGGGTGTATCTTGAAATCCTAACAGGATAAAAATACCAACAAGATAAATCCCGGCATTATCTAACATAACCTACTGGCTGTGTACGCTAAATATGAAGCCAGTAAGCAGGTAAAAAATTTAATAAAAAACTTGTTTTTTAACATCTAAATCTAAATTAAATCAGATCTTTCTTTTAGCAAAAATTTTGTAAAATAAACTTGTTATGTAACATCTAACCTAAGTGTAAACATTTCCCTTTTTAAACAAAATTTGTCTATAATTAATACAATCCAATTTAAAATAGAATTATTAAACGATGGAAGTACTTTTTGTCTTAGTCGTCTTGTCTTGTATTTATTGTAATGCATATTGCGATACATTATTGTTTACGATTAAATAATACGTACCGTCAACAGAATGTATGCATTTGTTGTTGAGAGGCACATACTTTGACCAATAAGGTATTTCCCACAACTTTAGTGTTTATTATTTACACAACTAATCAATGTAATGTACAAAGCCGTAATTTTAAACGGCTCTAGAACCATGTTAGCGCCACTACTACCAAAAAAGAAATTAAAAATCTGAACTTGAAAGAAATTTTTACATCACAATTTCGACTTGTCGGAATTTTAGTTGACATCGACATTCGTAATTTTCATATTCAAACCGAATATAATTTAATCAAAACGAATAGGTCTCCATTACTTACTTTCAACCGTGTATATTATAGTTAACTACGTCATAGGTTAAAGAAAGCTAGAAATTATTTTCTTGAACTGTAAAATTGGAACCAATTTTTGTGAAAGAGTTGCGTTACAATTTTGTTTACTTCAAAGAGATGTAAGACTTGAATTTGGATGATTTTGAATTTTGTGTATAGTAATTTGTTAAATAATAATTAATTAATAATTATCACATTCCTCTGAAATTTTAATAAACAAGTTTTCGTTGAGTTGTGTTTTCAATTTACTATTTAAAAGATGTGCATTTAAATGGGTATTTGTTGTATTACCTTATAAAAGCGATTTTATGAATTTGGGAAAGCAATTATTAGTAATGATATTTATTTAATTGCATGTTTTTTAAGTTTGAATTTTGTTTTATGTACTTGGTTTTTAATTATAATTTATTTCACGGTTATAGAGATCCAGATATATGTACGTTCTGACAGTTGTGAAAGACAGATGTGTTTTGTAATACCAAATCGAAAAAACCAATGAAAAAACCAGTACAAAGTGGCCAATCAAAATCACGATGACACAATAAAAATCTCGAGAGTCAATAAACCTCGATAAAATATGAAAGATGAGGGATCGAATAGTGGTCGATTTAGAAAAATTTGAAAAAAGATTGAAACAAAGGGACCAACCTGTACAAAGCCAAGCTATTATGTATAACTAGGACCCAGCACCTCTAGCCAATCCGATGCCGACCATTTAAACACGCTACTGGCTCAACCTGTCCTCTTAGAAAGAACCATACATAGAAGCGATGATGTCGGAAGTCAGCGACTCAGACGAAGAGATGGGAAGTCATAGCAATAATGCAAAATAGGAGGAAGATCTCCAACCTGTCAACAGAAAATAAACTCGAAACACAACTCCGAATTCATCTACAGAAAACCTACACAGGGCCAACCGATTCAAGCTCCTGACGGAAACCTCTGAACAACGGTTAACGAACAAAAATCAAATCAAAGTGGAAGCAGTTGTTGAACTAACGCCAAAATACATCACTACAAAGCCAGACAAAATTAAAGTGACCCAAGAACAAGCCAGAGGCAAGAGAGAAGATAAAATACAAAAGCATCAGAAGCATGCCCATTTACCCAGTCGGCCCAGAGGATTACAGGATTACTTTCTTTGCGTACCGGTTGCAATTAGGCACACTCCTAAAAGTGGTAATTAAGAGTATCAACCAATCGATACTCACCGACCTAATCAAGGGAAGACTTGGAAGCACGAGGTTTCCAAGTGGATCATGTAGCGCAAATTTATAGAGGCCGGACAGAAAGCCTTTCCTACTACTGGTGGTCACTTTAACCAAAACAAAAATCAGCAGAGTCATCTACGCCATCAGAAAAATTCTGGAAATCCATATAACAATAGAGTCTAAAAATTTATGATGGGGCAGTGTCACAGATGCCAGACGTCCGGACACCCTCAACGGAAATGTAGATCCGTCACGGAATGGGAACCCGACATACAAATGCTTCCAATAGAAACGCAAGAACCAACAATAAAAACTATTGGTGCTGACCGTATAAACAAAATCATAAAAATTTATAATGGCTCAACTAGATGTAATTGCAGTCATAAATCCTAGACTGCAATCAAAAACCGGAAACCTCACCATGGAACCGAACGAAAACGAATAAAAACAAGTTCGTCTAAAAAGTACCACTCAGCCCAGCTGCCGCAGAATACGCCAGGGATGGGTTTCTAAGCCATCTCAGCGAGCCCTGAAAAAGTCAAAGTTAATAAATAAATATACAGTATCTTGACGTTTTGTCGAATGCTCTTTAGTTTTCGAGTTATAAATTTTTGATAGTAAAGTAGTACTTTAATCAGATTACAGGTAGCAAGTTTTACTTGTCCTGCCTAATGGTCGAGTACTGGCATGGCAATCCGCAAGTCCAGTTTCAATTCCTGTATTGGAAAACTTTAGTTTAATCAACTTTTTTTTCAAAATTATGTAATTTTTTATTTAATTTTAATTTAAAATTTCATTCTGCTTTTTGTCTGTGTTAAGTAGGTAAATAAAGGGCAAAGGAATAAGAAAAGATAAATATCGGAATTATTTTATAAACTTTGTTTAGTTATATCAATTTTCGTTATAGAATCTGGGATGATATAATACATCGTAAAAACATTTGAAACAAATAAATCGGCGACAATTTGCGCGTTGGATGAAAGATAGTTCTCTACATGTACATTTATATGTTTTTACTTGCAGTGGAAACACATGATTTTATCTCAGCAAGGATTTTAAAAAATTGTCTCGATACGGGAATTGATACTAGACTTACGAATTGCAATGCTTACCCTCTAACATTAAGGCAAGATTATTTTTTTAGGGCTATTTAAAGAAATACTTTATTTTCAAAAATGCATAGCTCGAAAACTAAAGAGCATTCGACAAAACTCCAAGACATAGTATTTTTATTTACCCCTAGAATCACCCAAAAAAATTGTATCTCAATCGTTGATGTACCCACTGCGATGAGCCCTTGTGAGTAAGTATAACTTTTCTCTCTTATGGATCTGAAACCGTTTAGTGTGTTTTTTCAAGTTTCATTATTTCTACCAAGAAAACAAATTTGCTCTCTTCCATTCCGTTCCATTTTAGCCTAAAAAATTGGCTGGATATTTTCACTAAAGCCCAGGGTTCTCGAGAATCTATTTAATGATGCGTAGTTTTACCTGCTTGTTCCGTGGTGTATAATGATAATAAAAAATCTTAATCGCTCAAGCGTGGAAGACGAAGGGTGAGCAAGCTATTAGGCATCGTCACCCTCTTGGTTTTAACGTCGAGATGCAATAACGCCATTTCTTAAACTTGCAGTTGTCAAATCATCGTGTTTTCTTTAATTCTTTTGCTTCCCCTTCCGAATAAATCTTTTCTGCCTTAATGTATTCGGTGCCCGCTGTTACTTTGAATGCAAAAATTGCACCTCGTTCATGTATGGTGGTCCAAATTTACGATCAGTTTTGTCTCCGACATCGAAACGTGTTTTTTTTATTGTACCATCCAGATGGGCAAATAAATTGCTGGCAGAGCATCGTTTAAACAAAATTGTCGAATAAAGTTAGATTTACCTGCTCGTGACACAACCACAGTGTGCAACTCAAACTCAATCACGTGCCGTTGTACAATATCGCGTAGATTAGTGCGGTGTCAGCAACAGTGTTTACAAGATACAATGCAATTACTGGGTTATTCAAGTCTGCACGGTAATTTACCCACACCTGATACCGACTCAGGTGTAACCATGGCAACCGGAAAGTGCATTACATCATCAATTTTATTACCATACTCCATATAACAATTTAAAATCCACTATCAACTTCTTGTCCGCTATAAATTCATATAAACTTTCATTGATTTATTTGGTAGGCAAGGTCTCTTTCCATTCTTTGACATTTGTATAGATTTACCGCTAGCTTTCCCTTGTCCGATTGATGTATTATCCTTTTGTCTATTCTGCTACAAGTTTGCGTAAGCACCGCCACCATACAGCATGCATTTATTATTAAAACCTCCATTGTTGTTTCCAGCTGAAATGAATGTTTATGCCGCCACAACGATTATATTTAAAGGGTCTCGGTACGTCACAGATTTTCTGAAACAATTAAATGGAGTTCCATGACTGATATCCCGTCTTTGTGAAAAGGCAGGCCCATATTGTAACCCGTAAAGCCCGTGCGTGCGAAGTAATGCCGAACCATTTGTAAACTTCTCTGCACTGCGGATGCGGATTAACGCCAAACAAAACACACATTTATTTAAATGTGCACTACACAACTGAATAAATAAAAGGGGTACTCTGCGTTACTGCGTGCCCGGCTTTACGCAAAGATTAAAAAATCACTTATAGCGTTTTGCTAAACACTCGACAAATCGAGTTTTTAGTAAAAACCTTTCAGAGCCCACGATCCCAAAATTTAACTAATTTACCATCGAATTTTGCGTTAATCAACCGTTTTCGACTCCACGTCATCATCAGCATATAACTTCACTGGACTTTTAGAAGAGTGCTTTATAGAAAATAGTAAAACTTTCCGCAAGCTAAAAGTTTGTGAAAAACTTCGGCGTAACGTTTTACCTTTAGTCAAAAGAGCTATTTTCAAAGTTTTTTATTCTCTATCATAAAATAGACTAATGCCGAAACGTTCAAATTAAAATTTTCCTTTAGACGTTTTGGGACCTCGACGTATCGCGCTCGACTTTTCAAGTTGTGTAATTGTGATTCGATTTAAAAAATTGAAATCGAGCCATTTGTTCGGAGTTTAGATTGCATGTAGTGTAGAGAAACGTAAGGAATTTGTGTTTATCAGGATAACGAGTTTGGGTATTCCCAACACGTTTTGTGAATAAAAGATTCCGATACTTTTACTTTTCGATATGTTTTGCTGGATCGGATAAAATCTAAGGAATGCAGTCGAAGTGCAATAATGACAAGGGACGACGAAGAGTTAGGATAAGCACTCGAATGGGTAGGAAACAGAAGGACGACGGGACGATCAATAGCTTACCCTTCGTGCTCGAGCACGCGCTACATGTGGTATTATCCGGAACTAGATTAGTTAAATGACGGAAACTCAATTCCGGAAAAGTGTAAATTAGTTAACATATTTTGAGCATTCTTTTGCGATTTCTTTTCCGTTCCAGCGTTCCGATGATACTAGAAATGGGATATCAATTAGCTAAAGTGAACAGAAGTTCTCCTTTGTCATTTGATCGCTTTTCAAAGTGTTACATAAATAATACACTTTCCCTTAATTACTCCCTTTTGAACTCGAGACGAATTCCAGCCGATAGGATTTCAAAATTTCTACTGTAATAAGATAGCAAATTAGATGTCGTAATCAGAACAGAGCAAAATTCTTTTGAGATTAAAATAGAAAGAAAAATAAAAAAGAAGTGAAAAAAGCGCCCAAGTCCCCACCTCCCAGCGAGTAAATTCTTAACAAAAAGCAATTGCTAATACATGTAAAAAGATTAGCTGTGTTGCGAGAGTGCAGAAAATTGAATTTTTAACTTTGTTTATAACAAAATGTAAAATTCAATTTTGCACAAATTTAATCAACAACTTTCTAAACCAATGAAGCTTATATTTTAAAGGGTTGATGCTATTGATGTTGCCGACATCACCAGAGCTAATCCCAAGCTCGCAAATTATGTAAACTTGTAAGGTTCTGCGTGTAATTTTTTTTTATTTTTAAACTTGTGAAAGTGTAAATATCAAATTCGTGTACGTGTAACGGCGAAAAAAGATGAGGAGCGAAGTTTTGCTTTTATTTAATTAAAAATATAGCACATCGGATTAACACGTCAATGTTTAATGACATGCAAATACGGATTAGTATGCGTTTGTTAAGTGTAGTCGGATGTCAGCCAAATACACGTGTCATGTTTCATATCCCAGTTGAATTGTCATTATTGGAAGAGGACATTGGATCGAAACTGGCCACGTTCCATCAAGGGAATACTCTTCGATAACAGTCAACGCTAGTTAATACATAAATACAATATTCAATTTTCGTTATTATAATTGACAATAAAATACAAGGGGAGATTAAAAATTTTATTATCCACGCTTGTTTTTTCGCATAAATTTAAAAATGTTATTCAATTTATAGCCGCCAGTGGTTTTCCATCTTCCAGTTTTATTGCTGGAGCATGGAGACGCAAAGTAACTTTCTTCTACATTTTAAACATTTTTGTGAACGTACCATACATAATTCATAAATCGTTCCTAACCGTTATTTCTTAAGTTGTGACTGGTTTTAAAATTCTAAACACCCCGTATATTTCATTGTTCCAAAACATTATTTTTACATCGTTTGTCGTTTTTATCAACGATGAGATTCAACATGTGCCTCCTTTATTTGAATTGCCAAAGGGCCTTTCACATTTCATTCGTAGCTCCATATTTTCTTTTATTTTAAACAATTCCACTATTATTGTATTAATTAAACCTTCCGTTGTTCTGCTCTTTTTGTCTACGTATACCAAATATTCAGGTCATTCCAGGTTTTGCAAAGAAAATTTATCTCTTTGTTTATGCCATTTTTAATGCAAAACGTTTTGTAACTTATCGGTTAAGATGTTGAGGATAAAATTTCTCAACTTTACAACAAAAAAATCCATTAACAGCATGGATTAAAAAGATATTAAATTCTTTCAACACAATTAAGGACTTTTCAGAGAAAACTCTTCGAGAACGTTTATGCAAATTTTTGTAAGAACTAAGTTGGTAACTGAAATACTTTTTGATTTATGAAGTCACGAATATAAACAAACAAACATATTCCGAGCCACCCTAAACTGTCACATTGCCTTCTTTTAAAGCCGGGGTTAAATTATATTGAACTTTCCATAGGAAAATAGAATTGATGAGGAACCACCGAGACAGGTCTTTTTATTTTCTAACTGATCTCCATTTGACCAGACCTCAATAAAAATTTTTATAATTCAGTATTCGTCAGATTAGTTAATTTACATATATTTGACGAACCTTCAATTGAGGCGTTGCGATGTAGAGTTAACAGCTCGACTTTTATAAAAACCAATAAATGCTGATTTATTACCGATCGAACTGTTCAGCAAAGCAGGAATAGACTTGCATCATAAAGTAAGTGCATTAAGAATTTTCCAAGTGCATTCTGCTTTGGCAAAGGTAGAAAATTCATAGATAATCTAATTTTCAAAACAGCTACTTTGAGACAACCCCTCAGTCATATTCAATGTTTTCTGACTATGAATTGCAAACTCTGCAGTGATTTTTTTTTATTTTTGCTACATTTACTATTGCATCCGCTTATCTACAACATTTGTTATTTCTAACTTCAAATCATTCTGAAAAATTGTATCGATTTTGTTGCTTTCAAAGAACCATTTGGTAGTAAAATTTACAATATTATTTGAATAATTATTATTTTATAGCAAAGTTTTGTGCGATTATTGGTAGATAACTGATAGCAAAAGTTACAATTAAAAATTAATAAATCGACAAAGCAACAAAACGTTCCGAAGTGAACAGGTGACGAAGGGCTGCCTTATTAAAAATATACAGAATAAAGGTAGTAATTTGTGACTTCTTCCATCTGCCAGTACAAATTTACATACATAAGTCCTTAACTAAGTGAGATTTGGGTTAGACTACGTTAGGCTAGGCTGGTGTCCACAGAACAATATCTACGGATGCGGTAATGGTCATTGCATTGACCATGCCAATACACCTTCTAGTAGAAGAGCAATGTGCCAGTTTTCAAGGGTCTGCGCTAGCCGAGAGATTGGGAGACGGGACACTGGATAAGTAGCTGCAAGCCCAACGAGGCTCTCCCAACGAAAGATGGACTCATAGACTTATTCCTGAAATTGCCATATGATACGCGACCAACTACCACCTAACGCAGATGCTCTTGGGTCATGGTTGTTTTGCCGCATATCTATTCAGGTTTAAACGCGCACCGACCGACTTGTCGAATGCGAATGCAATGACGTAGAACATACTATTTTTAACTGCGACAGATGATCTGAAAAAAACGTTGCGCGACTACACCTGGTAGTCAATTGTAAACATCATTACCAAGTTAAACTAACTGGGAGACGATCAAAAAAATCATGAAAAAAATTATTACAACCAAAGAGACAGATGAGAGACAAAAACAAAGAAAGAAGCGAGACGACATCAACAGATACCTAAGACGCGAAAGAACAGTGTTTACACTGCTTCCGAATGAAATGCCGTTCTAAGTGTATTTATATCTGCAGCGTCAGTTTCTCACCTGGAAGGGGGTTTTAGTGGGTGAAAACCCACACTACCATCCAGTTCGGACTGAGTGGTGTCTTGTACAAGATTTTCTCTTTCTTGCACGTATGCAAAAAAAAAAAGATTGATGTTAGATAAAGTTAAGTTTAGCTTGATAAGTGTTAGGTTAGGATTTAAAGAATAACAATAGTTTTCGAAGATTGCATGCATTTACGGCAAGTGTGCAACAATAAAACTTTGAGTCTTGCTTATACCTCCACATGGCGATTCTAACGGCAGACAGCGAAAAGCAAGTTCGCGGTGTTTTAAAATTTAAACAGTCTGACTCGAGTTAAAAATGCCTTAGTACAAATCTTCAAAATGAGGTTAGGGAATACTAATTAATTCGAGACCACTCCTTCGATGAATATCAAGATCAAAGACAATTGGTGATCGTCGACAAAAAGAACACAGTAACTTTAAATATTATCGACATATCTATTTTATAATTCGGGAAATTCCTTGAGCACCTTCGTCTTCGAGAGCATCGCACGCTCTCAAAGCAAATTAAAAAATAAAAGTAGACTGTGGAAAACCAGTTTCGTTTTTAAAGAAGAGATCTACGGTTGACGTTCTTGGAAAGATGAGATTGCCAAAAATTCATTCACGGGTAGTACGTGGAAAATCCGTAAATGCTGAAACACCAGCGTAGTTCCTCATGGTATGAAAACAAACAATTAAGATAGGATCAGGTTAAAATTTGAATGGGACCTACGGCAAAAGTCCTGATAAGTAAGATTTGATAAAAGATTGTGGGTCAGACAATACAAAATTATGTTCAACATAAAAGAGGCCAAAGCATTAGGCGACAGTCGCACTACATTTACCTACTTCTATAATAATATTCAATTGATACAAATAATAAATAAATTTCTTGCATTGGTTTAATTTTGATTTTGGTTCAATCATAAACGGTAGCTAGATTTGTTTAGTTCACCAGTTAATAAAAAGAAAAAATTTGTAATCAGAAAGGACAACATTTTTTAAAGTTTTGTTAATTTCTTGATTTTTTAAAATTTTAAATTTTTTCAATTTTGTTTGGTATATTTGCTCTTACTTCTTGTTATTTTTACTGTTATACATGACTGATGATCAAAAATAATCGTGAAATAAGGACCTTTATATTATATTACAGAGTTTTTTATTTTTTAAGTAATTTTTATCATTTATATAGTGTAATTTTTTCAGAATTCTATTTTCTTGTTTATTCTAATGTTTTCAACTCTGTTAAATGTGAATTATTGTCATTTTAGTGTTTTTTAAATATTATGTTTCCTTTATAGTATGTATTCTTTACTTAGCAGTTAAAATTTTATTATTTTAACATTTTGTTAGGTTTGATTATTTTAACAACACATACTACTAAATACCACAAAAATACTTAAAACTTTTTTAACTTATTTTCTATGAATGAACTTTAGTTTTAGTTAACTTGTAATTGATACGCCACTGGTTATTTGTAAAAATAAACGCATCGATACGAAAAAATGCAGTCTTTAAGGTTGTGCGCTTGAACAAGCAAGTTGTATTGTCGGATTACCTTTGTTTGTAATGCAAGTAAAGAACTGAATATTATCTAAAAGTAAATTTTCCTAAGTTAACTAACGAGTATTAGTTTTGCTTCTGCGAGATATTATTATAAAATTTGGGCATATTTCTATTGAAAGCAACAAATTATTTTTGTTTATATTTTTAAATTCAAATTGTAGCAGAGATAGGTGATTTCCGTTTATAAATACATTGCATTCTCTAGTAATAAAAATTTCTGAACTCAGCTAGAACATAGCCTAGATTTCAAGTGATTTGAACAGTTTTTAAATCAGTTTAACTAAGAAGAAATCGGGTTAATTTACTGTAATTTAAGAAAAAAAATTCTATATGAACACGGAATTCCTACCTTACATACTCGCAACCCCTTCAAGTCACTTACAAAGTAACCACGATCTTAAAAAGTTCAGCAAACTGATGGTCGATGTTTTACCTAAAATAAAAAAAAAACCTATTAATTAAATTGATCAACATGAAAAATTTTAATTAGTTTATTTTGTTTAATTTTCACGAGTTAGAAATGGGCGGGAAGGTTTAAAAATAAAAATAGCATATTTATAGTTTTATGCAATAAGTTTCAAACAACTTTTAACGAACTATCACCTCGCCAAGTTAATCTTAACTTACATCTTTTATACTTTAAAACATGTTATAGTCTTGTTGTTAGTTTTTCTTTCAGAGCCATAAACTAGTGTACTATTAAAACGCTTAAAATGACTTTTGTGCAGAAATATACATTTCCATGTTGTACAATTTAAAATTAGTTTTGTACGTAATGTAATTTTTCAATAATCCAAAAACTGCAAACTCCCATATCGTTTAGGGGTAATCAAATCTTTAAATATTCTTTTTTCGGTTTTACTTGGAAATATTAAAAAGTTTGCCACAGATTCTAATTTATAAAACATTTTGTTTAGAAATTATGATTTTTACTCTTATTAGGCAAAATATGTTGGTATTTATATTTGATAAATAAAATTTTGAATTATCTTGAATTCCGCATAAAAAAAATTTATTTATTTTTAATTTGCAATAATTGTAGAATTTACATAGTCATACAAAACTATTCGCACCCCTAGAGATATCTCAGTTTAGATATTAAAAATTCATATTTATAGCAAGATAATATTAGTCACAAAAATCTACTAAGCTTTGAATGATATGTAGTATAGGATTGATTCCGGTCTACAACCAAGTTATTTCTACCGTGATTTAAATTCCACGTTAAACTGGTTGGCTATGTTTAATAATTCGACATTGTAGGTTTAACGAATTGTAAAATATTTTTTGCCTAAATTGAATAGTCATAAAGTCTTCCACCTTGTTCTGTTTTTGTTAATCTTAAAAATTACAATTATGTGTAGGGTGCAGCGATCTCGTATAAAAAGGCGAGCAACGCCCTAGTTAGGCAAATATGTTGCCTATTTATTAAAATTTATGTATCATAATACAGGGAATGTAATCAGGTAAGGTAATTTTGTATACAATGCGCATTCCACTTTGGCAAAATTGATTGACAATTTGGATCACGTAGCACCCATATAGAAGACGTATGCGTTTGGCTCTTTAGCACGCACGTTTAAAACTAGTTCGTTAATGTTCATTTGTTAATATTTGATAGTAAGACGTCCTTTTAAGTGCAAAAAACACGAAACGTGAACTTACTTTGTCGAGGTATTGTACAATTAAGTAAGTGCCTAATTTGTTATGCGGCTTCGGAGGTGCTTTATTAAGTTGCTTCAGTTAGTTGGCAGCTAAAACGTTGAGGTAAAAACAAACTTTTGCTAAAACATCCTATAAATTATTCAAAAATACGACTTTTCTAATTATTTTTTCCAACTTTTTAAATATTTTATTAACTTGGCATGAAAGTTAAACATTCAACTTGTGCGAATTAAGAAAAGAAAAATATTTTATTTATTATTTATAATTTGATAAATACGAAAAGTTGGCAAAGAAAAGTTAAATTAACATTTTAACGAACACGTTTTCGTAATCTCGGGTTAATTGTGTGTGTACGAGGGACACGTAAAAATTATTTTTTATTTTTAAAACAACGAGGGTTCGACTTAATGGTTCTCGTTCTGTCAAGTTGAAACTGATTAATTTGGAACTAGCATAGATTCGTATACCCAAATTAAAATTGATTGACGTTTTGGCATTCCTAAATTCTGTTTCACTACAAGACGAGCTACTATACAAATTTAATGTCAGCCCAAAACAACTTCAATTTGTCAATTCCTTCGGTTCTTTGCGGCAACACACCGTATTTGCATCTAATTAAGAAGTCCTGAATTTTTCATGACGCAAATTAATATTTGTTGGCAAATAAAAATTTTAAAAATTCCTTTATCTGAAAATTTTGTACGTCGGTACTTGAAACTTCAAAGGAGGAAAGTTTTCTTGCATAAAGTTTAAAGTGATAATTTAGCGTCAAGTATCATTTGAGTTTGTTTATAGACAGGTAATCAAAACTTAAGAAAATATTCAAAAGTCGTTTTTCAGTCTTTTGTGAGTTGCAACAAATGGCCAAGTGTAGGAGGAACGTTTAGAAAGTTTCCTCAATGCAAGAAGCGATTCCCCACGGCCTATTATAAGTTTCAATACCGATATATCATGTAGCCAGTGTATTCCGGTTTCTCGATAAGTTTTGCATGGTTTAGCAAGATTAATGAGCAGTGTCTTTCAAAGTACGTTCCCTGAGATAACGGTTCACCAGAGGAAGACGTCTTCTCGAGGGAAGATAAGCCGTCCTGTCACTGCATCAACTTTTAAACCCCTTTTCTATACTACAGAATTCACAAAATAAAACTAAACTTTTAATACGCGAAACTTTTCTTACAAGACTAACCGTCATCTGATAAGTCAAATTTTTTACTCAGCCGTAAGTAGGTAATGGGACGCACAAAGAAGCTTTTCAATTTTTGTTTAGCGAAACTGGAACTTCTTCTTTACATAGGCTAGTTGATACAGTTTCATTATTTTGAATTTTCAGTAACGTAAATTGTCACACGAGCATCTATAAACATAATTTTAGTGCGCTAAAAAAATGTTATCTCTTGATTTTTATCAATTTAGATGTGATTGTAGCTACAAAAGGCAAGCCGTTATATTTTTAGCACAATGTCATGTTACTTTTTGGGTAAAACTTTTAAGTATACGGCTAAGAAATCGACTTCACATTTATGGAGATGTTCTTTTGTTAAAAAAACAATAAATATTTGAAATAAATTTGCAGGTATTATTATTTATTTTGATTCCCTTAAAAATTTAACGTTATTCGTATTTTCGTGCACCTGTTTAACTTTATGTATTCGTTCAACTTTTTATTTTGCGTTTCTTTAACGAATAATACTTCTAAATGGTTTTCATTTGTGCTTTCAGAAAAAGCGGATAAAAGATTTGGTATACAGCCATTTCAGAGATCTTCAGTTTCACGCAAATGGATTTGTATGAAGTAGTGATCATGCGTTTTATCATTTATTTGGCCGTGCAGGATATACTATTATTCTGCATGGATACTGTAAATCCATTTTCAGATTATTTAAAAAATTTGTGAGGTTAAATAGTAGCAATTCGCTAGGCTTTTTTTAGATTGCATTAGATGCCTTAAAGAACTTATGAATTGTGCAACGAGTCAAGCGATGAAATGTGCGATGCTAAGTTACTATTTTATCGTTATTCCGAGTATGTTTTTAAATTGGCAGAATAAAAATATCAATGCTCGATTTGGTTATTAGTTTTGAACAGAATTGAACTGTTTCTTGAAATTCTATTCAGATGTACAAAGCATTTGAGCTGAGATTTCTCTTTTGTAAAGTGAATACTTTATTTTTTGAGTAAATTACTTCGTCGTTTTCAACGTCAACTAGATTTTTCTATTTTAATTTTTGATTTATATTAAATTAATATTCAATATTTATGTCGTCTCATAACTGGAATTTGAACATAGCAGGTTAACTCTTTTATTTGATGATAAATAAGTGATCATTTAGTATTTTGATTAAGTAAAATTTTATTATCACAGAGGTAGATGGTTCGGTCATTAGTAGAACTAAAAATGTTAAGGAATTTCAAAGGCATGAAAATATTTGATGGCAACACAACAACTGCATTGATTATTATCAACAAAATTTTGATTTTTTGATTTTGTTTAATTCTTTTTTTTTATAACATTAATTTAGATGATATTGCAATGTCTAAAACTACGAAAACTTGTTTTTAGACTTACTTATAAAATCAAAATTAATTTAATTTTCTACTTATATAATATATGGAATATGCCCTTCCCCCCACCCTTAACAATATAATAATCCCTCAGTTTTAACAATGGTGCACAAGGACAAATTTTATAATATCAGCTTAACCAAGTTGAATTGAATTAAAACTCGAAGAATTTTTACAACCAACTTTAAAATTTTGAACGAGGAATTTTATTTAATTCTATATAAATTATTATTTTTTAATAATCGTGGCTACATGATGAACCACTTGGGCAAAGAATATTCAATTTGAAGCGGTTTTCTTGCTATCGTCTGTCTTAAGAGTCAGTGGTTTGCCTCTACTTCTTTTATCTTTTCTTCTTAGTCTCCATTTGTCTATCTCTCGTCCACCATACCTGCCACGTATTCATTTTAGCCTAGCCATTCCTTTAGTAGTAGTATTTGTTGAATTATTAATATCAAATAACAATCTCCGATGTTGTCTGTGATGATGGCAATATCGCCCATAATTATTATGACCAAAATTATAGATGATGAACTCCATAATATATCGAATGATTTAGAAAATAATCGATATTAAAGTTTTGATTTTTTGTATTTTAAAGTCCGCAAACAGTTCACTCTGTGGGCGGTGTGTATGCTCCACGTAAATACGGACAGAAATGTGGGGTAGTGGAAGGAGCGTACATCAGTTAATCGTTAGCGTTGCAGCTGTTACTATCATTCAATAAATTGAAATAGGAATTCGTTAATTTTAGTTGAATTTAACTTAAAAACAAAGATGTGGGTCTTTGCCGAGTAGGACCGATCTATGGCAATATTTTTAGTTAGCAACCCCGGTAAATCTCGGATTTAGGTTAAAATCTAGTTAGGGGTAATTTTCGAGTGCAAATTATGCTCAAAAATACTCTTTAATAAAATAAAAATTAACCATGGGTGGGGCTGATCTTAAGTAAACAGCCAATACATTAGCCGCTTTTTAATTTTACTATTTTCTAGACCTTATTGGCAAAATTTTTAAATGATCCATAAAATTTAATATTTATATTTGTAATTTACGCTATAATCTACTATAATTTTATTAGAAAATGTTTAATTTCGGTTTGACACTTTGATATCTATTCCCTCGTTCGTGAATCTAAGGTGACCGAGCGTCTCTCCGTCTACGTTCACGCCTTTCTTTCCAACAAGAGTAATTTGAATGAATGTTCTAGAATCGCAGTAAACAGCTTCGGCGACATTGTTTCTCTTGCCGGACCCACCATTTAACACATAATTTTTCTGGCGATTTACACTTACGGTGCAGTTATATGTATACGTTTTGAGTATCTGTAATCGATTCTACCTTGGTGCAAAGTTGAAAATGTTGCTAAAAATTCTACTGTGTCGAAAAACTTTTTGAAATCGATGTTTATTAGTACTCAAGACCTGTTAAATTTCATTGTTTTCTCTATTCAAGTTCTTCCGAATATAGACATTTAGAGCTTTGGTTCAAGGAATTCCATTGTTAAACGACACATTTGTAACATATCATACCACTTATCTTGATATACCTGATTCTGTAGTACAAGATTATGTAAAATGAGAAGATCATAATGTAATATGAAAAGATCGTCATGTAATATACTAATTTGTATTTGTATTTGTTTAGCCAAGTTCGTCGAGAACTATTGAAGTTGGTTAATTTTATTTACCTATTTGTTGATATTGAAGTTGTACTACATGTGATGGTACAGGTTTACAGAAACATGGCTTCTGCAATGCCACTGACAACTCGTAACAAATAACTACTTAGTTAAACAGTTGACATAAAGCATTAACAGTATAAAATTTATTACACAACCATTAAAATACTAAATAAATACTTTTCTATTAAGTAAACATGTAAGGAGATAACTTTTTCTTTGGTTAAATTTAATTATGACATGATTATGATTCAACGGGCCGAAACACATCGTCAATTAAGTATCTTTACAAAAAAGTACTTTAAAATCAAGTACTTTATTTTTTATTTATCCCACTAGTCAATTATAATTAACTCGTAAATAAAAAAAATACAACCTTTTTTTTCAGAAAAACCTCATTTCCTAATGTTCATTTCCTTAACTTCGTTTTTCAGCATTATTTTATTTATTGTGTTTATTGCTTTTTTCTTTTAGTTTTGTTAGACTTAAATCTGATTTTGGTTAACCCTCAAACCGACAAAAGTTTTTTTGTTGAGATTATGTCTTGTATTTTAAATTTAATGGCGTTTACTTTTCTTTTCCTATTGAAAATCAGTATCTAGCATGCTAGAAGTCAGTAAAAGAAGTTATCTGTATTTTTGATAACCATTGAGCACTATCTTTAACTTAGAATATTTTTTTCGTCTTTAGGTAAAATTAAGTCCCCAAAGGTATTAATGCTCAAGTGTGTAAAACCCACGCTCTGTGGTGCTGTTAGCTATTGCTCAAAGTTTATTTTTGCGCGATTGCTATCTCTTAGAAGAAATGTTTACCAATACGTCAAAATTGGGAGTATTGCTAACCGTTTCAATGAAACAAAAGGAACTGCCGATTGTGAATAGTACAAAACTTTTATGCAACGACATCCTACATTATCTCAAAGGAAAGCACAATCTATTATTCCTGCCTGAGCTTGAATCCTTTTATTGTTAATGATTATTTTCAAAAGTTAAATAATATTTTAGAAAAATATGAACTTAAATATCAACCAGCAGATTAAGACAGTGATCAGTGATCACTCAAAGGGGAAATAATAAAGAGTTCATCTTGTTGCCCCAGAATGTCGCTTGCGCTAATGCATTAGGCAATTCTGTTCCACCAATGATTTTTTTGAACGGATAAAGACTCAAACCTACTTTTGCCGATGGTTTACTACCGATTTCTAAGGTAGCATGACTACCTTATAAATAATTTCTCTAAATTCGTACAATTTAATATTCGATGGAGCTACATTATATCTGGATTTGTCAACTGTAGCTGATCACTGGAAATTCATTTATTATGCTTTCCGTCAAACACAACCCATAAACTGCAACCTCTCAACAAAAGTACCTTTTGTTTCTTTGAGCATTTTTGGGTAGAACAGTTAATACGATACTAGGACAAATACCCTAATAGAAAAATGAACAAAGAGAGGGTTTGTGAGGTTTTCACTCTGGTATGTATTAAGTGTATGTATATAAGTGTATGTATTAAGTAAACCAAAATTTCCCACTAGAATGAAACAAAAACATATCGATCGATCGGAGAATTCAGAAGATGATCTAGTTCTCCTAACTGAATTAAGTAAAAGGCTATCGCACCCAAAGGAAGCTATTCCGCCAAAAGACAACAGTGTCTCAAAAATTGTTGTCACTACAACAAAACTTATAAGATATAATATTATTGTTAGAAAAAAATCAATAAACTATAAAGCACTGGAGTGACCACGCAAATTTTTGGTTCCCATACAAATTACGAGTCCATTCCAGAATCTAATGTTTCCAAATGTAATAAAAAGAATATTGCAGTCTCAGCCTAGCTGTAGTTTTCGGTACCTACTTTTCTTTTTTGAGTGCCATAAACTATACAGTACGTAGACAATCAACTTAGCAGAAGACTAAGTGACATACCAGGGAATTACCTATGGAATGGTTTTCCGTTACCTGATTCATAGTTCAAAGATAGATATTGATTTAGATCACAACAGTGTAGTCGGCGCGACTAAGTACCAAACCGCAGTTTCCCGCATCTCAGCATGTCAATTTAAGCCTTACACTACACTGCTGGTCATCTACCAGTTGCCTACCTACCAGCACCTACAAGATCCAAGAAAAAAAATAGTTTTATATTATTTGTATGAAGAGAAAGCAGCAGACATGAAAAGATGTGAAAAAATTAAAATGTCTAAATTGCAGTAGTTAGTCACACGTTTTTTTTATATATTTCAAAGTGGACGAGTTTTCGAATTTCTGTTTAGGTTTAATTTT
This sequence comes from Cantharis rustica, assembly GCA_911387805.1. Classification (NCBI taxonomy): domain Eukaryota; kingdom Metazoa; phylum Arthropoda; class Insecta; order Coleoptera; family Cantharidae; genus Cantharis; species Cantharis rustica. Next base: position 36,373,528 of record OU426880.1, read on the forward strand.
TTCTATAATCTTTTGTTATTTTTGACTTTTCTATATTAAAATATTTACTAGGATGTTTAAACTTTTAAATAAATGTTTTTATAATGTTCACTTTTAATTTGATTTATATGTTTATTTTACAAATTAATACCCTCGGGGACCTTATAAAAAACTAAAATTTAGCTGGGCTAACAAATTCAAACAATGCTTTCTAAATCGCAATGCTTTAATATTGTTCATTTTCAATAAAAAGTTAGTTAATTAGCTGAGTACGTGGATTTAGAAATACAAGTAGTATGTTATATCAGGTTTAAACTAAAAATTTACATCACTAATAATGTATTTTAATGAACTACAATAGTCCGGTAAAAGTAGAAATGTTTAATAATAGTTTGCTGATTGTAATTTGAACATTATATCGTGCTTATATTATTATAACAACTTTTTTAACTGTTAATTGCCAAAAGTGTACTACTGCACTGTGATAATTACAGAATACCTACAGCGCTACGTCAACTTTTGTTTAGATTAAATTAAGCAAAAAATGTGTTAATGATTCATATAAATTAATACTAATTATATTTCACATAATTTTTGTTTATTACATCTCCGTGTAAATCCCTTGTGAATTATTACGCGAATTGTAACGTCGGGTAATTAAATTTAGAATTTAATTACTTACCTAATTTTTAATATGTAATTGTAATGCTAGTTTATTAGATTCGGTCGTGCATAATTATAATTTATTCATTAGTCATTATCATGACTATAATTAATTTATAATTTATTTATTTATTTATCGTCTGCAATGCTTCTATAAAGTTTTAGTTGGTTGATCCTTCTGCACTATGTAAGTAAATTGTATTGGCAACTCCGAGACTTCAGGCTTATGGCGTGGTGTTAAATAAATATAATTTCACCAAACCCATTTGACGTTTGCATTTAGCCCAGGTTGATGTACTCTACTATTAATTTAAAGGTATTATAATGTAAAAAATCAATACTTGGGATAATAAACTCCACACAAAATAAATTTAAAAGCGAAAACATAAAGCGTCGTAAATATCGGCTCTTCCAAAGTAACGCACACACGTGAATCATTTATTAGAAAAGTTTATACTTTTTTGTATTCAAAGTACGAATAACTTGACATCCTTTTAAGGGTGAATCGTAAAAGTGAAAAAAGTTGGTACTTACGCTTGTTTAATAAAATAGTTTTAATAAGTTTGACGTATTATATACTAAAGCAAGTTTTAAACGTTAACTGCCAATATAAAGAAATTACATAAAAGTATGGTAACTAGAAAAGTACAATGAAAAGCTTTTAGACGCGCATTACATATTTTAATGTTAATTTTCCAGCATTACATGTAACTCAAGTATAAAACTTCGAAAGTGCCTTGAATGCATACGCTAAAAGCCCCTTTATATTTGGCTACATATTGTCACACAAACCAAATGTAATTCTGCACACGTTTTTCTCCCTTTTCAGCACCTCCAAACACTGCCTATGGTTCGTGTGAAGTGCTGTCGAGCGAAACATACCTATACATGCGCCATAATGTACAAAACATGAATTCTCCATCAGGAAACACAGTGTGGTCAATACAAGCAATTCAATGCCCAAATTCTGACATCAATGCCCTGGAATAGGTAATCTTTCCACGATCTATTAATTAATATTACGAAAATGCCACACGATCGATTTAATTTCCTATTTTGTGTTAACAAAATTGTATACTCCGCCAATGCAGTTCCCCCGAGCTTTTCTCACATTTTAAAAAATTAATTACGTTAAAAACACGTTTGTCACATTTATATCAATTAAGTCCTTTTATTGTGAAACAGAGTGTTGTAATTTTGTACGTGTGCAAGAGGAGACGTTAAATTAAGTTTTTAACAAGATTTTGCCATTCCGGTTTTGTTTACTTACTTTTTACGGACAACTGTTTTATTAAAACTTAATTAAGCTTCACAATTAGAACGTACACAGGCCTAATCTAATTTTTTCCAAAAAGGTAGAGACCAAGTCAAGTAAAATGGAAAAAAACTCAAACGAATTATTGCAAAAGAATCTCTAAAACTACCTTCAATTGGTTCAAAGTCAATAAACAATAGATGGTTGTTAACAACGTTAAGTAACGTGAAGCTTTCACCACCATGTCATTTCAACACACAAAGTTCTACGCAAGCACTCAAGGGTTAACCCCAGTCCCCGGTCAAACTCTTTAACAGGTTTGATTTAAACACCCTCAACTACTAACAATTATTATTTCGAATAAAAAATTTCATCAACAACTTTGTCTAACGTATACGGATTTGTCTTATCAAAACAAGTGGCCATTACATCCCCATAGCTTCAAAGTTTAAAGCTCATGCTAAGCTTTATCTTCATCCTTTGATGGGTTGATGTCAGAATTTTATATTTCTAACATTTTATAATATAAAAGCGATCTATGTATATAAATTAATCTGATCGATTAAAATTTGCCTTTCTACAAAACGACTTTTATTTCAAAATTTGTATTGCTAACTTAGTTTTACGGAACCCGAGTGTTTTATTGTTTTTTAATTTTAATTCTGCAAAGATCTATTTAAAAAGTACAATATTGCCTACTTATCGGGAAACTTCATTATTTTTGATATTGCTTTACATATTTTAATTTTGAACCATGTGAATTTTCTAAAGGTTGCGATCTTTAGATCAAGTGGATTGTATTGGATTCTGGATTCTTGGAGTTAACACCCAGAGGTAAGCACGGTGGTATTTACATTACCTTCGCAGGAAAACCATTGTACTATTATTAATTAATAAGTAAATTTCAGGTGGTTATAGTTTTAGCTTCCTATACCAAGTTTCACGGGTTAAAGAGCAAAGATATTAGAACAATTTTGGATCAAGGGCAAATAAGATTAACTAAGGTTTACTTTTACTTTTTGGAAATTACTTTTCAATTGGTTTATCAATTTCCTATTGGTTATGCAGTCAGATTTTTTTTTATGGGCGGGTTAACCACATGCAAACAACCAATGCAGTATTCGCATTACATTTTTACGATTTCTGGTCTTTTTTACGAAAATTTTATATTTATGTTTTTAATTTACGACCTTGGCAAAACGAAATTAAATTTAAAAAAATTGTAAATTTGTGGGTTCATGCTGTTCTCAAAAATGTTATTATATTATTATATTATACTATAATATAAAATAAAGCGACATAATTATAATAGTGATTATGGTTCAAAAGATTTTAATTTAATTTTTGTTCAAATATTCTGTAATTTTATCGTTGTCATTACACAGCGATTAAAAAATATATCAAGGTATGTTATTTAACGGACAATCTCCTGCACGTCATGTTATTTTACTTTTAAATTAGAGTTTTAAATTATTTATTTTTCAAATAGACAAAATGCAATTTATTTCTGTTAAATAAAAAAAAATCGAATATTACAGTTTGTTTATTTTTACAGGCATAGTATTTCATACATAATGGAAGTTCAATAAAAGAAAATTAAAATAAAATGTATGATATTTTTTTAATTGTAGTAGAGCCTCGATAATCCAAATGTCGAAAATCTGGACTTTTTTTTTCTTGTCTTTATAAATTTATAAAAGAGTTTGAAAAAATTGATTGCTTACTAAGCTTATCTTAAGATTGGGTCGGTCGGTGGAATAAAATACGCATTATTAACTCGCCGTCACCTTCGGCTTTCTCATGACCGGATATTGTTGTCTCTTGTTGTATTTTTAAAATTTGGTCAAATCTTCTCGTTGCAAGTAAGTAAAATTCATCTCACTATCCTTTAAAATTATTTTCTTAATTTTTTTAAGTTTCAAGCCTATAACCAAGATTTTACAAAATCTTTATAATTTACGTATTAATAATTGAATAATTGAAATAATTTAAGGTTATCAGAAAAATCGGAAAAAAGCGATCATGTACATCATGTACTGGCCAAATTAGCTTTAAACTTGTGGTTCAGTAAAGATGGTTTGCCAAAATTCAGGTTCAGATCATAGAACAGATAGGACAGATCGGATATCGAAATTTAATTAATAGGCAAACAATTTAGCGACCTTGTGGTGTTAAGGTGTTTGACTATGTTGGTCGACATTCATGGTCTTTTAAATTGTTATAAGTTGACATTGCACAAAATGCCTGCCTACGAGTTGTGTAGCCGTTAACACTAGTACCGAACTATTTATCAAAATCTAGCATAAATCTAGTTTTTTTGTGTCAAACCATCTAGTGGTTTGATGAAGAGTGTGAGAGAGCAGTGGGCCAGAAAAGAGAAGCTAGAGAAAAATGGATAAGATCAAGAAGACAAGGTGACAAAGAGAAATATGCGAGAATAAGAAGAGAAGTAGAAAAGCTATACAAGAGGAAAAAGAAGGAATGGTTAGAGAGCTTGATGGAAAAGAGTAGTAAAGAAAAACTTGCAAAGGAGTTTTACAAAAAGGTAAAAGAACAAACAAGGAAACATAAAATTGGACCTAGGAGAATGAAAGACAAAGACGGAAACATAGAAGACAATGGAGAGAGAATTAAGGAAATATAGAGAATGTATTTTAAAAACTACTAAACGAAGGTGTGGAAGAGTACGAACAATGGGAAGGGTAAAAAATAGAAGAAAATGAGCAAGTGGAGTTAGAGCTTTCATGGGAGGATGTAGTGACAGCGATAAGAAAGATGAAAAATAGAAAGGCACCTGGCAGAGACGAAATATGTGGAAAGATGTTGAAGAGTGGAGAGAAGAGACTATGCGAAAAGATACACGAACTGATTCAAAAGATTTGGAGTAATGAAGAGATGCCCAAGGAATGGCAGATAGGGAGGATAATCCCAATACACAAGAAAGGAGATACGGATAACTGCCGAAATTATAGAGGAATTACACTACTACCAACTGTATATAAAATCCTGTACACGATATTGAATAGAAGAATAAAGAAATATACGGAAGAAATAATTGGCGATTATCAGCACGGTTTTAGAGAAGGAAGATCGACGACCGACGCGATCCATGTTATAAAACAGATTATTGAGAAGTGTCAGGAGTATAACATGGACCTACACATGTTGTTTGCTGATTACCAATAGGCCTTTGACACTGTAAACAGAAGAAAATTGTTTGAAATTATGCAAGAATTGAAAATTCCTCAGCAACTGATAAGACTGGTTAAGTTAACAATAGAAAACTCAAGAGTAACAGTGAAAACTCTCGAAGGTAAAACCAAAATCCTTGATATTAGTGAAAGAGTGAGACAGAAAGATGCGCAGTCTGCAACATTATTCAATATTGTGATGGAGTACATAGTCAGGAGATTGAAATGCGGCGGAAGTATAATTAGTAAAGAAGTTCAGATAGTCGCTTATGCTGATGATGTGGTGATAGTGGCTAAAACAAAGAGAGGGATGGAAGAAGTATTCGGTAGAATAGCAAAAGAAGCAAGTCAGGTTGACCTAAAAGTTAATGAAGAGAAGACGAAATACATGAGATATAAAAGGAAGAAAACCGATACAACCTATGATTTGGTAATAGGGGGATACATTTTTAAAGAGGTGCCAAGGTTTAAATATTTGGGCGTATGGTTGAATAGCGTCAACAAGAGGGAGGTAGAAATGAAAGACAGGATACAAGCGGGCTACAGAGCATACCGTCCGTATAGGAAGATACTAAAAGACAGCAAAATCAGCAGAAGAACGAAGCTGAGAATGTATAGAAGCCTGATACGACCAGTAGTGACTTACGCTTCGGAGATGATTAGCATGACAAATTGAGAGGAAAAGAGACTGAGGAACTTCGAACGTAAAATACTTAGAGTAATATTGGGACCAAAGAAGATAAGAAATGGAGAAGTGAAAATAAGAAAAAATAGTGAAATAGTTTTGGAAATGGAAGAGGAAGATGTTGTAAGGCACGTAAAGTCGAAAAAAATAGGATGGTTGGGGCATATAATGAGAAGGCAAAGAAACACATCTATAAAAAGCCTGACCGAATAAAAGCCAGACAAGGAGAGAAATAGAGGAAGGCCGAGATTGAGGTGGTTAGATGAGGTGAAAAGGGATCTGGGGTTAATGAGGGTGGACGGCTGGAGAATTTTGTGCAAAGATAGAAAGATATGAAATGAGGTGGTTGCTGCGGCAAAAGTACATGCGAATCTATAAGTAAAGAAAATATAAAAATGTTTGATCCACCTAGAAATGGATCGAGAAGACCTTCGAAAGAAGGTGGCTATATTCCGAATGGAAGAAATGATTATGAAGAAGAATAAATTTTTCTGCAACAATCCATCATAACAAGTCACATGGTGTGAATTTTCAAATGCAATTTTATTACTTATTACACTAACTGGCTGATTTCATTTTTTGAAGATTTAAATTATTTTTTTGGTGTTATTCAATAACTAAGCTGAAAAAAAAGATGACCAAAAAAAAGATTTATTGCCAATAGAATTGACATCTATTCAATATTGTGAATCAATATCGCAGTAATATTGCACCAATATTCACATTATTAGAAATATTTTTAAGTAATCAATAAGTATTTATGCTTGGCAGTCAATAAATATATAGTAATAATATTGGACCGATATTCTTAAAATAGTGTATCAATATTGTACTTAATAATTTCATTTCTGGATGCAATAGTTCAGTAAACCTAAATTTTATTTTAAATATAAAATTATGATTCTTTCAGAAAGTAAAGAGACGCTTATAGCACTTCGGGGCCACAAGATTACCTCTGGTCTGATGATTAACAGCAATCCGACACTGAATAAGATATCTAGCCAAAATATTCTTTCTCTCTGTTAGGTCAAGAAACATCAATGTGACGAGAACAACACAAGGGTGGACAAACTGGCGAGAAACGGCTCCAATGGTTCTCCTCTAAATGTACTTCAAAAACAATATACCCTAAAACTGTACACTTGCAGATGGATACAAGGAATTGCATGCAACCAAGCTAGAGTGGCAATGCATGCGACTTCTTGGTAAACATGCCAGATACTATCTGAAGTTATCCAGAGGCAATCTACGGACTATTTCAGGAATCTTAACTGATCACTGTAGATTAAATAAACACCTTCACATGATGGGGTATGCAAATGACTCCATATGTCGTGGATGCAATAAAGAAGAGGACACAGAATTCTCAATAAGAGAATCTTTGTTAGGGACTTTTGGCCTAACATGGCTAGAATCAGTCACACTCCGCCTGCCAAATCCTAAAGTTTATTCTTCAGCTGGAATGGCCTAGAGAGTGACAGAATCGGGGTAAAACTGTAAACCCATTTTTAAAACTAAGTGCGAATGAGTTCATCTGAGTTCAGAATCCAGAATAGTAATAAAGCATTAGCTAAATTTTTAGTAATTAAACTTACTCAAGTTTTTGATTATACGCTAGCATTGTTTATGCTAGCGATGGCTTCATGCTTGGCGACCAATCTTGGCAATAAACATAGTAGCAATATTTCACCGATATTTAAGTCATATTGTACTAATATTGACATATTATGTATATTATGTAATATTGGTATAATATTGTTTATCAACATTGTACCAATATTGACTTTATGGTTGATAGTGAAGATGGGTAATCCACGTTGCAGTAATATTGCGGCAATATTCGTACTGTAATGTACCAATATTGTAACAATATTAACTATGTATTGCAAAATTATGCAACTACATGGGTAATTGATCATTTTAATTTAGTTTAATCACATTTTTGTGGCTTAATGTATTGTACAGATAAGTTACAGAGCAGGAAACCTTGTATCATATGGAATCAATTGTTATATTCTGTCAGAAATAAATGGTATTGATAATAATAAACTATTATAACATTTAAACCAGAGATTTTCTTTTAAATCCTTCAACTCCAATATAGCTAACCAATAAAATAATCAAAATATTTTCCTGACTTCTGTGGATGATTTTTTTTAACTTACTGACAATTTACTACTAATGACTGTCATTTACATTAGCTTAATACTAAACTAATGGTATTAAACTATTGAAATTAATCTGACACGCCGGATTCGTATCCAGATCGAAAATCGTATTTTGCAGTATCTACATACTTAAGCTAAACTTTCTTTATTATTGCTAAACGTTAAAATGCAATTTTGCCGTGAAGCTTTATTAAATTATGCAATTTAATGTTTGTTTATTGCTAATTACTGCCTATTACCTCGACTTGTAGTGAATTTATTGCCACTTACTGTCGATTTACTATCAAATGCAATTCATTAATTTAAAAAAAGCCTAATTTGTTAGACTGTTCGATACTGTATCTTAGGATATAGTCCTATCATTTTTTCTAGCTCAATATTAATTTTTTTTGTGCATTTCAATTCAAAACGAACAGACGTCCAAAACGAACATTTTACACTCACTATCCGTCTACCTGCTGGCCCCAAGCAATATTATACATTGTCACATTAATATGTAGGTATAAATATTTTGAATAAGTAACAAGAACGTGAAAACAGGAAACTGTGAAATGATAACTTGTTGAAGAACCCACGTAGTGTTATAAAATATTAATTAAAAAATATGTACATCACAAGAGTTAATTTAAATTAATCAAAAAAAAATGTCAAATAAAAAATAAACGAGAGTAAAATGAATAAAAAACGCTATTAAAAATTTTAAAACCATGTCACATTTTGAATTATAAAACGGCTACTAAAATTTGCGAAAATGCGATACGCCTCTGATGAAGTCAATGAATAATTAAATTATCCGATATTTTCACATTTTGATTGAATTATTTTAGTTAATTTTGCGTGTTCGTGTTTCAAAATCAAAATTTATAAAAACCAAGATATTTAATCACACTTTTCCCCACACACACGTATTAAATATTAATTTTAACGAATTGCGTTTATAACGTGAACTGAATGATTTGTGTTATTAATTTCAGTTTTTCTATAAAATGAAAAATGATTAAAGCTCAAAAGAAATTTGTTGTTTCTATTCCAACTGTCATAAATAATTTTTTTCCAATACTCTCTTTCAATAAAAATGTGAATCAAGTTAATGCGATCGAATTTTTCAGTTTCGACGGGTCATGAAAATTAATTAGATCTCAAATAAACTTAATTTTTTTCGTGCCATATCAACGATAACGCAATAATAAATTCTTTCTCTGCGGCCCCTCGTACCTTGAAAATAAAATTTTGTTTCGACTCGAGAGATAAATAAATATTTTTGGCTCCCCAGAGGCTTCATTTTATGCAAATAATGTTTTTAATTCGCTTAAATTAAGTAAAAAAGAATGTAATATAATTTTATAAAAATTACATAAGATTTTCATAAAGTTTTTTGTGCTGATGGACGTACCATGCATAATATTATCACTAATGGGTTATAAATGACATGCCGTAAAAACACCCAAAAGTGACGCTTTTCCACTTGAATGCTAAAAGCCTGACCGTTATATTAACTTCAGCGCAGCAAAATTTTTGACCTCGCGCTTATTTTACGACAAACCCAACTATAAAAGTTTTCAGTGTTTATAATAAAAAATAAATTAAAGCTTAGCTTTTATGTTACATAACTTTGAAAAATAAAAATTTTGTAATTTTTCCTCTATCTAAATCTAAATAGAAAACAAATTGGTCAAGCAAGACCGGAAAATTCCGGTAAAATGAATACTTTGAGAAAGTCAGTCAAGTAGAAAATAGATTTTCGTGAAACAGCTGCCCTTTAGCTAAAATCACGACCGTCCGTTATTATCTTTTTGGGATGCATTATGAATTATGGCAAATTAAATCTCGATAACCGCAACAAAAACGCCCCAGTTGTTTATTTGCATTTTCTATATTAACATTTTCATCTTCAAAGTTGTGGCTACATAAATTAAATTTTCTTTAATTTTCAAGTTGCAACAAGCAAAACAAAATTAAAATTGCTCTTTATTACGTAAGTAATACAGAAAAAAATGACGGTACATATTTCGATCATTTCTTTTATTTGTTACTTTAATTGCTTTTTAAAAAAACCAAAAATACTATTAAATAATATATTAATAACAATTAAATAAGCAATTAAATAATCAAAAAAAGACCGTCATTGATGTAGTATGTTATCCGAATAACTGCTGACACTATGGTAGCGGTTCGAATCCAGGAAGAGTCTAAACTTTCTTATAATCGGCCCCGTGTTTCGGAGGGCACGTGAAGCCGGCGGTCCCCCCGAGTTGATGATTGAAAACAGGGTTACAGGCATTGCCCAATCCGGTCTAAGCAACCATATGTGGTTTTAATGCTTAAAACTTTCTTGATATAAAAAGAGACTAGTGGTCCAACAATACACTGAAAATGTTAATAATGAAATAAGCAATTGGAAAAATGATTTGTTTTGAAAAGTTGCTATTTGCAGGTAAATAATTGTTGATTACTTACAAGCGATTTTGTAACATTGGCGACGCGATCTACATGATTACTCTTCAGATAGAATATTCGCTTAGAAATTGAAGTGAATTAAGGATGTACGCATTGACAAACCATTTAACTTTGTCTAGATTTGTTTTTATTAGACTTACTACTTCTGAGTAATCCAATTTTTATATTTATTAGACTCTTTTGAAGGTTTCTAACCTTTCATAACGGCAATCTGGAATTTTTAGACCCGTCAAAAACGACATATTATGTGATTATTGTATTATCGGATTAGATGATCAATTACAAACTTTATCAGTTCAGGTCAAATCAGCGAGGCACACGTTTCGGCAGTAAAATTAAGTTAACTGCGTGTACTTCTACAGGTGGAAAATATGTTAGTAATTGTGCTTACTGTTTGAATTTACGTCCACACAACTTTCGCTAATCTCGAGTACGTTATGTAAACCCAGGTACTATTTCTGTTCGAAGTTTCTAAATTCCCTAAATAAGCATCTACAATAACTTAAAAAATTTAATTTAATTGCAGTAATTGCACTCGTTGAAAGGTTTAGAAAAACAAGCTCGTATACAAACACTGCTATCTAAAACGGAACAATCTTAAACCTCGTCTTAGAGCGATGGCTTGTCATAGTTGTCGAAGAGTGTTGTGAACCACCTGCGGATACCAACAAATGTTCATAAGGTATGAGACCACCAAGACATAAATAGTACCTTATTTAATGAGCTCTACTTGTCAATCAGTGAACTACGACGAGAAGGTCATTTACATTCAAAATAGTATCCTAGTCTCTTACTCGAAGAATACAATACACTGATATATTAGTATAGAGAAATCTGAAAACCTATAAGAAATTTTTTTTTATTTTTTGGAAGGAAATCTTAGGCAATTCAGGATAAAATATAAATCCAAGGAAATCTCTCGAGAATCTTATAAAAGAACGAAGAAAAAAATTGTATTGAGATTCGCCACTCGATTAGAACAAATACATTTATAAGTCGTGGCAGTACACATCGGGGAGTCTTAACATTTAATAAAATCAATTACATACTAACTATACAACCCTTGGGAATTTTAAACGGGGTGGTATGGAGGTATATGTAATTGTTTTCAAGCGACAAACTGTTAAGAGATAGATAAAAGTGTAATTCAAAGAGTAAAATAGTTATAATAAGTTTTTTATATATTTTAACTAGATTGCCAAGATTGTGCGGTCTGAAGACCGCACTGACCAACCTTAATCTACCAATCGGTTTAGGTTGGTAACTTATAATAACCCAATCGGTTAGGTAAGATTTGGGGTAGAATTACATTTTGACTCCAGCTTTCTAGTCGTCGACGGGCTTCCTGTTATAATATACCATGGGGTAACGTAAAATCTGCTACAAAACCTGTAAGCTCCCCTCCGAGCAAAAAAGTCTACAGCAATCTACAATGTTACTTCGCTCGGACCTATTCTGTAGGTTAGAGTAGGTTTAAGTTAATTTTTTAGGGAAACTATACATAAAAGAAGAATCCATGCCACAAAATTGGCCTGTCTGTAGGTTAAAGTAGGTTGAGGTTTGCTCTAACCATAGATAGACCTATGCCTTCAAACGGATTCTTTTTTTACGTGCAGTTTCGCTAAAGAAATAACTTCTTCGTAAATAATTGGTTTTTATGTGTTTCCGTTATTCAAAACATTTATTTTTTTATTATTATTAGGTAAATTAAACTTTGAATAAAAAGAAATTGTAAATACGACATATATTGGTTGTCTGTCTTGCTGTGAAGAGTGGTAAGAAGGTGATCTTGCTGAGATTAATAAGAATAACACGTCGGGTTTTTAAAGTAGTCCCGAATAGTGAATAATTAAAATAAAATTATAATATTGCTAATAACTGTTTAATTAACTGTAAAATACAGAAGATGTTGTAACGATGAGAAGTGTGCTTAAAGTTTAAACAAAAGCTTAAGACATATTAGTTGAACTAAAAATTGATTTCAAAAATTGAGGTCAAAGAAAAATTTAAAACACAAAGTGTAATGCATTTTTAAAAGAAGTGAATTTAATTAAGTGGATGTATCTCAAGTTTAACGGCGTAATTATAAAACATTGTAATAGATTTTTGCAATTAATTAATTTAGCGATAGAAATTTAACGAGAAAATTAACCACATGAATAATAATAATCATTTGATTTACTTTTACCAATTTAAACTTTATTTAAATAAATTTTAAAGTTTTTTTTATAAAATTAAAGAAATAGCATAATTTGATAATTGCGGTGATTCATAGCAATATATAAAAAAAACAACAACTTTATATTACATAATTTAATTTACATAAATTGTATACATTTTTAAGGTAATTTAGTTTTAATTATTATATTTTATGTAATTTAGTACAATAAAAAAACAAGATTAAAATCAAATCCAACTTGATTTACATTATTAAAAAAATTCGATTTTTCGAACTGCTCTCGTGTACCAACTATGTCATGTTACATTCCTTTGTCAGTTAAATCCGCATTTTAATAATTAAAATTTGATGTGATCGCATTTCCAATGTGCAAAAATTTTAAATATTTTAAAAATTCTACATCAGCGGAAAAACTAAAAATTATTAGCAACAAAATTCAAAAACAAAAAGGCTAGGACTGGCCTAGAGTTTCTAGCAATCTTATTTTACCTATAAATTTTTCTTAATTTTCTCTATTTTTATTATTTTTAATTTTTATTTCCTAATTGCTTTTAATAATACTTTAAGATAACCTAAACTAACGGTGAAATTCAAATTTTAAGATTGTGAACAGAATTGTATTGTTTAACAGCTAAAATTACCAAAGCAAAACTTGAGGTTATATTATATTCATGGAGATAATTTCGTAAAATAATAATTTCAATGTACTTGCATTCCAGTTTAACATGAACATGACACTGACGCACGTCAGTGTCACGAACGCGTTGCTATGTAATAAGCAGGAATCGCAATTCTTATCGCAGGAAGGGAACTATTTCCAGTTTAAGAATTTACTGTCCTCACAATTTATTATGAAAAACCATTGTTGAACTTCAAATATTTCCAAGTATGCAACTTAATTTAAAAAATTAATTTTCAATAAACTAAATTAAAAATGCAGCTCAAAAATAGTTTATTTTCATTTTATATTTTAAACCTCGGCGATTCGGATCACTGATTGTTTTTAAATTTTAAATATTGTTTAATTTTAAATCAGGTATAATTCAAAAAAGGTTAATAATACGACTTAATTCTTACGTCTGGCTTTCGCTGCGTCTGAAGTAGTTCTTGTTATGTTCCATTATACCTAAGTTTTTCCTGTCCTTAAAAGCAAAAAATACATGTAATTCCCCCAGTTCTACTAATTTGTGAAGCAATTCTAGTTTTGCGATTAATTTAACGCTTTCAATATTTAGGACTTTAATTTCAAGTTTTTCTCTCTTCTAAGTGATGCGAAGGGTATTACGGCTGACTCCAAACTTTAAAAGAGAATCATCTAGAAATCCACCCCTTCTGCAATCAATTGAATTTAATTTCAAAATTATCACACGCTACTAAATACCGCGCAATAATTTGAATATCTCAATAAAACACTAAAAAAATAATTGGAAACTGGGACGATCGGAAAACCCAATACCAATTAAAAAAACGTAAACAACAAAGCAGTAAGAAAAATTTTACAACCCTCTTATGTATCTAGTGTTCCGATTTGTAGCTTTTACGATCCACTATCTTCATTTCGTTTTGTTCCGTCTTCTTCCATGACCACAGATAATCTCGATGATACTTTTGTCAAACAATTTTAACTTTAGTGTGTTAGAAGAATTTTTCATCAGGTTCCAAATTCTGCTTTTAGTAGGTAACATTGTAATATTGCAGTACTTTAATAAAAAGCTAAGACGACATTTACAGCAGAGCTCGTTTGATTTTATAGTTGCCGCTTCCTACCCTTCTAAATTAGCGTTGCTAGCTCGTAAAGTTTTCACAAATTTTACAAATAAATATTTCACGACTCGAAAATAATGATGAAAAGAGTCTTAAAAATTTATTATGCAAATGAACTGCGCTGCAGTACGGGGTGCGCTCACGGCAATTTTATTCGAATCAAAATTTAATATCAAACCTGAATTTAATCATCGGACCTTTGAAAACTGCCGGTGTATGGGTTCCTTTAGGTTGGAAATAAATTTTCCATCGGTTATTTGTTGGAAAAAGTAAAGTTGGTTTCGACATATCTGTGGCCAAATTAACATAATTTCCTGTTTTTGTTTTTGCGACGGAGTAAAATTTGGAAAAAAGTGAAATTTATTCGGGGAAACTTTAAAATGGCATTTAAGCGAAACGATGGGACCGGATCGTTAAATCAAAAAGTTGTATTAGTTTGGTTTTATATTTCCGTAATTTAACATTAATAAGATGTGCATTAGCAGAGATTCAATCAATCAGAAAGTGGATAACATCGAAGGAATCGGTTCAAGTAATCGTTGTGAAGAACATCAATCACTCGACTTTTAGATACCATCAAAGGTCAGACTTTCTTTTTGCGAGAAGTAATGGAACAGAAATGTGCTTACGTACGGTTTTTCAAACAAAATATTTAATTAATGAACGAATTTAATTAAAAGGGAGGGTTAAGTACCGGTGGCGTTCCATAAGTTCGGGTTATGCGTAACTCAATCGTCTTAAAAATTCGGTATACCGCACATAAAATCGTATTATTAAATTGAATTTGAGTTTTATGAAGACGTATCATCATTACTTAACTTATTATATATTACGTCAGGGAAAACTGTGATCGTATACTTTAGTGCTTGCTTTTACGAGGACTAAAAACATCTGGGATGCGTACCTACTTGTTAACGTTAATAATTCACCAGATAATAAAAACCAAAATGTAACGACTTGATGTTTTTAATTCCGGTGTATTGCGTCATTAAAATTAAAATTTGGATTAACTTGGCACCCCTTTGCACGGAAAAATGTTATATTTCCACCAATTAGAGAAGCAATCTCCAATTAAGTAACAAAAATACGTGGTACGTTAAATTTTGGCTCTTGGACGGTGCGAATCCAATTTGTTTTAACAACTTTGGTATTATTTAGAGAAAAAAACACTCAAAATCTTATTTTACACAAACTGAAGCTGCTTTTTTACATTTTGCAGCTAAGCATTGAAATTACGAGGCGAGCCTACTCATACAATGTTCATTCGTTGTATTTCAAGTGAAAATTTTCAAGATGTTCATTAGTCGGTTTGTTGCTTCTGATGATGCAGTAATTTGACACTTTTCACGCACAGTATTTCTCAAGTGCACCTCAAAGCATCTCTCAGTGCAAGTCGAGTATCTCGTTCGAATGCTTCAGCATCATCATTCGCCAACTTAAAATTCAGCGTTGCCATGGTATTTCTGTTTCAGTAACCTGTGGGTAAATAAACCCCTTACGTAATTCTCGATGAAAATATGGCATTCAATATTTTCTCTTCTCGTGTGTAATTTATTAGTTAAATTTAAAATAACTTTCTCGTGCGAGAATTTCAAGCTGAAAAATTAAATATTTTCAGGTTTTTCATAAACTTCATTTTATTTTTAACCCACGTAACATCTTTTTAATTTTTAGTTTGATACCCAAAAGATACTATCAAGGTAAATCGGCTCTCTTCATATTAAAACGTCCATTCAACCACGCCTTTAGTCGTTCAATCATCGCCATATGTGGCCCTAATGTATCGAAACCGATAAGATCCCCGACGCAATCAAGATGCATCCAGCATCTCCATAAAAATAGAAGAACCGGAAATAAAATGTATTATAAAATAACCCAACGCTTTTTATTTCAACATTTTAGGGACTAATTTAGAACGTTAACGTTATGTATTAATAAAATGTACTTCATTTCTCGTGGTTCGGAGTCCACGTTAGACGTAGGTCTCCTACGTATAAATACTCTAAACACCTAACTTTCAAAGAAAAAGGTAAGTATTTCAACACGAAGAGCTGCGAACCATAAAAATATTACCCCACCTTCCTCCAGTTACCAAACAAGGTTATGCTAACGGCTAAAACATCGTCATTCGCATTTGTTAAAGTAGCAAAACAAATAATTAGAAAAACTTGGAAGGAAAAACAGCAAAATCTAAGTCGTAATGCAACGAGTGACCTGAAGTATCAGTTAATTAGGTTACCTGGAGTCCATCCATTCATATAAAACCGGAAGGGCAACTTTGAAAAGCATCATTATCACTATGGCTCCGATTCAGTCCACTCGGCACGATTCAGTACCTAAAGAAGAGCTCTGTTGAGATTAGGTTCCCCTGCATAATGCTCGATATGGATGAATGTATAGTTTAGTCGTAGACACCAAGTAGGCGGCTCCCAACTTGATAAAAAGTTTATTGATAAAATAATTTTATTGATAAATAATTCTTACCTAGCTATTTGCAGGACTCAATTTAGCTCTTTCAGCGCTCAGAGTACAAATTATTTTTTGGGTCCGTAACTTGGAAGATAATCAATATTTTTAAATTTTTTAATAAATAATATTCACAGATATGCTAGTTACACCACTGCGTGCATTATATTAGTTGTTATTAATTCTTTTAAAATATAACTTTTTATTCAGGTAAATAAAGCAATAAATAAAGCAATTTTTTTAAAATAGTAATTTTTAAACAAGTTGTAGTGGTTAAAATGTCTAAAAACAGTACTAAATGCATTTGCGAAAAATTACGGTTGTAATTAATTTCGTAACTTTAGCTTCAAAACTTATTCAGATCAGAGTTTCAGAAAATTACGATAAATTGATTTTTAACAAATATTTGTTATATTTCTGTTGATAGGGATTTGTGATCCATCTCAGCATAATAGAGATCGAAAAAGTAACCGATGAAATTGAAAAGGATCTGCGTAACAGTGATTTTGCCGATACAACATAATAAAATACATTATATGACATATTTTACTCTTAAATTTCTTTTGATTGGCGTATCTGTAGCCTTTAGCTACAGGTTAACGTAACTTGCTTTGTATTATTATTGAATTGAAATAAACTTAAAGAATCTACCAACCCCGATGTGAGAAAAAGGGAACAAATGAAGACAAAAGATAGGTTTAATCAAAAATATCTTAATGTATTATATTGGTTACGAAAGTGTTACCCTCTGGTAATTGTCAGATGCTTGAATTGATTATAAAGCAATAAATACATAAATGCTTTAAAATGAAGTTATCAGTTGTTACAATGACCATTTGAATGTGATGATTATTTGCGATAAAAGAAATACTATGCGGTTCCATTTATATAGCGTGGTTATTACAATCTATATTGAAATTAAAAATTAAATCAGACTTTTGATTATGTAATAATAATGGTTCAATTATAATAAATACATAACTAGGTGAAATGCTCGGTTTTGCTCGAGTAGAATTTAATAACAAAAATTTGTTTTAAACTAAGCAAATAATCTGTACTCTGTAAAAGGAATCCCCCCTTGCAAAATTTTCAAATTTATAGAACCAATAAATAAACACCCAGATTTTCTGCTGTATAATGAAATCATAATAATTTCAGAAATTACTACATTACTTGGAACTTTCGGCGTACTGGCCTTATAGCAGATATCCGGTAGCATTTAGACGATTAAATTTTTCTCTACGACCCCAATATTTTGCTTATGTCCCTCAGCTGTAAGGGTGATTGCGGGTGATACTAATCATATTTTTTAAGCCAAAAGATTTAGAATGCCGTTCCGAATAAAGAACAAACAGTGTATGGAAGGTATTCTATACCCCCAGACCAATCAGATTACCAACTACGTTTTATGCAGATGAGCAATAGTTTTACAATAACAGTTTCAAATTTTAAAAAAACCATGGTTAGTTCTATAGTTTAAAATCCAAAGATAGATACCAACAAGTTGGTAGTGCCAAAAAGCTTTCGTAGTAAACCGATTCTTTCAAAAATTTTTAATTTTAAGGTATCATAAAATTTCTGCATTTTGCACCATAGATCTTCCGCTTGAAGACGAAAATAAAATAATAATTATTTTATTCCTTTCTATATTCTTCAGTTTTCTGACGACTGTATTACTCATACAGCGACAAGTATACGTTATGATAGGTTAAGAGTTGATTTAAACTCCTATTCAAAATTTTTAAGGTTAATCACAGATGTAAGCTGTTAATCGTTAATAAAATACATATATGTATTTTTCAAACTTCTATAACCTTTTTAATTCTAAAAACAAGACGACAAGATTAGTTTAAATAAAACTACATCTTAAAGTGAGCGCTTTGGCTGGTTTCAAGCCTAATTATTAGAAAGCCCAGAAATGAAATCATTCAGTTTACGTAAATAGGATCATACGAATCTATTCAAAAATGAGCAGTAGGGCATTTTTAAATTTTAAGTTGGGAGTATCCTCTGCTACAATAAACTACCACTAAGAATTAATGGTAAAATAAAAAACCCCCGTGTTAGCAAGTTATGCAACCTAGATTGCATGCATCAAAATACGTTATTCTACTAATGTTACATAATAGCTTACTTTCTACACTGATTTGAGTTACATAATAAGGTCACTATTACGCACTACTGAAATATAATGTAATGTAATATGGAAAACGTTAATTTAAATAGTAATAGTTTATGGACCATCCAAAAATTTGGGTAAACAAGACAAAAACTGAATAAGTGTACTTATTCGATTTACTGTTTCCGTAAAATTAACCCCCCTTATGGCGTAAATTTATTTTATGAAAGTATTTTTGGGCACTTAAAAATAACTAGTAAATCTCTAATTCGTTCCTTAAAATACCGAATTGCAGGAACCTAGAAATCTGAGTACAACAAAAAAATTTAAAAAGTTATCTGGGGTATCTAGAACATGAAAATAACTGATTTAGAAAGACACAGATCTTTATTTTGAAGTGAATATCGGCTGAAATTTATTTCATATTTTAAAAAAATTTAAAAATGCATATTTTGTTAGCTGGTACAGCTGGTAAGACTCAATTGTGCAAAGCACCTATTTACGTCGAGCACACGCACGGTCAACAGAATGAGCTATTCGCTGACTTGTATGTGAAAAATTATAACTTTAAATTTGGATTATTTCTTAAATTATTATTCGTTATTTGTAGTTTCGCCATAGTTTATGTCACCTTTCTATTTTAAAATGTTTTTGCTCAGTTTTTTAAATAAATGGTTAGTACTTTAAACGGGCATTCATAAAGTCGGCGCTAATCCCTCAATCTGTGTTAATCCTACCCTTAAATTTGGCACCGTTGAGGTGATTAGAGTATAAGATTATTGAAATTCAGCGTCAAGGAGATCATCGAGGAAGGATCATATAGGAAGATTATTCTGGTAACAATGGTAATTAATTACCCAGAAGCTGTTAGTCAATCCTTACCACGATTAGATAATTAGATTTTATGGTCAATCCGAGATTTGCCGTGGCTGCATTTATCAAAACGGTCCGGAGCGTTCGGAGCGGAGGGAACCGATGCGGAGGTGTAGTACTCATTACAAATATCTCCAAGTCCTAATTTTCGAGTTCTGGGTATTTAATGAAGTTTTTTTTAATTTTCGGAACAACTCACTTCGATAATAATTCACTGGCTAACTAGATCTGCTGCTTTTAAATACTTTAATAAAATAAATATGTGCCATGAGTGGAGCTAATATTATGGAAAATGATTATCTTTGGCCAATTTAAGATGAACGATGAGTTGGAATTAATATGAACCGGGTCAAATTATTTTGTTAGTCGACATCACTTAAATTAATAATCGGACGCTTAATAATGAATTTAAATTATTTGAAATTACAGCAAAACAATAAATATTTCAAAATTCATTACATTGAATACAATTTAATTAGGTAGGTACCTGATTCGATTAATTTGAATTGAAACACACTCAAAGTTGGTTTAATTCGTTCCCAACAAAATTTAACAATAAATTAGTTTAACCAAATATATGAGCAATCATTTCACGCCCGATTAAAAATTAATTTTTATTTTGTTGTAACCTGTACACTTGTATCACTTTCAGTTTTGGCTGAACTGGAAATGAGAACATTTGGGATTGAAATTTTCGATCCCGATTTCCACTACAACAAGACAGTAGAATTTCCTTGGAGTGTAAACTTCTTATTGTGTTTTACTTTTTTGAAAGTTGAGTAAACTAAATGTTAGGATAACTGAAATGTTATTCAACATGAAGGAGAACTTGGTTGCGGTTCAAGTTTCTCATCTGAAACTGTCCAAGTGTTCGACAGCCTGGAGCGGTTTCGGTTTCAAATTTGTAGTTTATATAAACTTATGCAAATTTTATTGTTCATAACTAAATTTTATTTTAATAATGAAGAGAAATTTTGCGTTAAAGCTTTTTACCCCCAGGGTTGGACGCCAATTATATGCTTGGCAGGAAAATATTATCGCATTACATTTCGTGCCATATTTTTGCATCTTTTATTGTGGTTTATGCGATCGCTTGGCAGTAAAAACGTTCCTAATGGCGGGCAATAACTGAGGAATATTTTCTGGGAAGTTCATACATAAAATTTCTGATCCATGTTGACATTTATGTAAACAATATGTCGACTATAGAAAAACTCAACAGTGCACTATAATAGAGCAGATTTTGCGTCGCAAGATTTATCTCGATGGCAGTGTCTACTTTGTATGTTTATCTTGTGGTTAAAGTGACAGCGAAAATGAATATTTTATTTTTATAAGCTTGCTTGCACACGATACGATAGAGTCGTAACTTTATATTTATGCACATTTTCAAAGCTCGCTCGTGTATGATTTCTATGACACTTAGGCGGTTATGCTAAAGCTTTATTACGACGTTAGCGCATTGCAGGTGATGAAATGAAGCCGTTAAAACATAAAATTACCTTTATTTATGAAATGTAAATTGTAAGATTTGATAGGAAGTATGATTAGGATTTAATCAAAGGCGTTTAGATTTTAACGCGATAAAATCATGAATATGCAATGAGTAATGGGTATGAAATATGAAACTCTAAAGTGATGAGCAATGCAATGGCTCGGAAGTCCTGGCCTTTAATTTACAAATGGAGTGTTCCGAGCTGCTAACGCGGTTAGAACGCGGGGAAAGTGAGTCCGTACCGCCTGGATGATCAAAGACCAAACCGAACTCTATTTTCAAAGCCATGACTTTACACGGCTTTTAGAAGCTACATATTATGAATCAAAGTCGACTTACTAGATTTGCAAGTCCCTATCTATTCAATTAAGCTTCATTTCCATATATGTACATATCTCCTCTTATAATATGTACTTATAATATTATATATCAACTTCTTATACAATTTAAATTTTCAATCTGTTAATTAGAATTAGCACAGGTTCAGCTTTGCTGCACCAAGCCGTGCTAGCATACGTTAAAACCGTGAGCAATTGAATTTTGTGTGCGGAATTGAAAAATTTCACGAAATCTTCCAGCACACGGTGTCTGGAATTCTAAAACTGTTTAAATAAATTGGGGAGAAATACAATTTAACAATTTAGGATTAATTTTCTTCCACTCCCTCAGGAAATCTGACGAAAATGATGCGTAACTTAGCTTCTATTTAGGAAAATGCGGCATAATATCGAAAATTATTGATGCAGTAACGATTTATTTACCAAACTGATAATTGTGTTTGTAATAATTATGTCTAACATTTTGCTAGGGACGTTGTTTGTTTCCTTAATGTAATTGCTCCTGTGTACTTTGTAGGTAATATCGATCAACACATTTCCCGCATCCCCGATTTATTAGGTAGATACTGCGAGCGAAGGGAGAAAGTATTAAATATAAACGAAACAAAATTTTCTTCGGAGCCAGGTGGAAGTCTACGGGCTAACTTCCGCAGCCCTCGTTTTGTCACGAAGGGGTATTTTTGTGAAATTTTGATAAAACTACCGTTATCATGTAAGATTGACGTTATTTCCATTTTAAAGACTTTGTTATGTAAATTTTTTATGCACAAAGGGTGTTTTGATTCGACTTTATGGACTTTCAAGACTTTAAGGGAGCAAAATTCCAGCACGAAAAGTTTTTTATTTCTTATAAAGTGGCTAAACTTTTAGTAATACTGCTATATTGTGCGAGATAAAATCCTTCCGTATCTAAATATGTGATCAAAAATTATGTCAAATTATGACAACAAAGTAAAGTTAACAAAAACCCCCGATATCGAATAATATGCAAGAGCAAGCGGCCTGGCAGGGGATTCAAAAGTCACGTATTTATTGTGAAATTTTAATACAACTTGATGTTGGCACACGTTACATCATCTATTGAAATGAACCCCTCTATTGTGTAAATCGGATAGGTACATTTCGAACAACCCCTGTTCTGTTTCGGATACTATTTACAAGTAGGGTAAAACCAAATAGATTCAATAAAATGTGTTTCCATAATAGGTAACGGATCATGGTCTAATTTTAAAAAATACCTGGCACGTGACTTCGGTTTTTTGTTACAATTTATAACGCAGTCATTCAAGTGTTAATGTTTCATTATTTGTTCTGTTAGGGATCGAAATTCATACATGCGCTAGGGGTGGATTTCATTATTTTTTAGTTAACAAATTTGCAACACATCCATCAACCAATTTTTATAGCCGATATTTAAATATTTAGCGATAAGCGGATTGGTGGAACTAAAGACAGTGGCGTACGTGGTATACCGCGAAAACCGCAATGAACCCGCAGGATCGAAGGTCTATGGCGGGCGACCTCTATTTTGTAATGGTGAATTATCGTAAACCTTTTCAAAAATTTTGATAATTGTAAAAATGTAAAAAGAAATAATATAAAGAATACTCGTACAAATTTAAAAAAAAAGCATAAGTATTAGATTTTATCTAATGAAATATTGATAACAAAACTATTACTACTTAAACAAATGAAGTTTTAACTAATGAAACGGTCTTTCAACGCTGAAGTGAAGCAAAACCCACGACAAAAACTTTTAAAAAAGCAGGGGTGGATTGTTCAAGAGAGCAGAACTGACCATCACTTTGTTTACTGCTCTAGGAATGAAATAAGTACTTGAAGTAACAAATTTGTTCGAAAGTTATGTCATTATTAATAATAACGATAAATATAATTAATTAAATACTTCAAAATAAGCTGCCCCAGAAAATAATCCGAGTATGTCACACGGCAAAAAACAATCCTAACAATAACATTTTCATAAATTGTTTCCATACATTTTTACTCTCTTAATTGTGCTGACGTCAAAAAAGTTCTGTTAAGTTTTTATTAAAAAATTAAGTATATCTAACCCCTCTGCAGGTAGCTAGGTACAATATATTTATATTCTAAAATCGCAATGTAAATTTTCTCTCCCTTTTATAGATCCCCTGATGGTTACCATAAAAGTTAAATAAAAGAATTTGATATCTAGTTTAGTTTTTATGAAAATGTGAGACCTAGATATTGTGTAAACTTACGAGGTTGACACCCCAGTTAAAATTTAAAAAAATTGCTTGCACCTGCGCTGCAGTCAAATAGTTACTATACACTCCTATTTATAACGTGTGAGGACTTTAGACCGAGTCGTGTAACCCAAATAGACAAAAAATTAAAGGAATAGTTCTACGATTATTTGTTTATGTCTAGAAGAGCTGTAGAACTTGAACAGGTTTTAAAGTTCAAGTTGCATGATTGCGAAGTTTTGTAGGTAAAAAAGGTTATTTCGATTCCCTTTCAAAGTTTCGATTTTATGAAGCCTCAAAATAATTTTTATTTTAACCTTGATGTGACGTTTCGTTTTCAATCTATCGATAGTCGAAAAGTTGTTATCACAAATACACATTTTAAATATTAATTTTTACAAATAAATTTGTAATTTAAACTTTCAAGTAGAGAAGTCTACTAGAACAGGACTAGACTTGATGCTTAAATATTTTGACTATTAAGCGGAGATCTCTGGTTCGCGCCCGAGTAGAGTAAAAACTTTATTCTAATCGTTCTCGAGATCGATCAAGATAATCTGCCTTGAAAATCCTTCATGAAATAATATGGTCAGTCAGAAATCCATCATGAATTGTAGCGTTACTTTAATATTATTAAGTGGCGGTATTTGTTTCATTTCTGGGGAGTCTCATTAAGTTGAACGTCTTTTTTGCTTAAAATTTTGTTACGTATAGCTTGCTGATTAATTTCCGTGTAATAAATTTCACAATTATGCAATAATTATTTTAAAAATTACAGGAAAAAGCCTATTAGTTTATGTTTTTTCTTACGAGTATCTCAAAATCAACAAAAATTGGTAATTTTGAGATTACGGTTTCCAACTTGCTTTAACCATTTTTTAACCATTGTTTTATGAATATAAGATTATCCTCTCCTTATTAGAGAAAAATATTTTACGATATTATTAGCTAGTTCATTCCTGGATAGAATGTTGGGTGCAGTCATGGCTCTCACTCACCGTTAAAATTTTAGCTCCTCTAAAGCAAAGATTTCACGTGTTTTGAAGTGAATTAAAAAATTAAATAAAAATATTAGTTAAAATGTACGCTTTGCCATGCTTGTTTTCGACTAGTAAAAGAAACCTTCGTATTTCTTCTCGATATCTTCAAGATATCTCAAACTTGTTTTAATAGATTGCGCAGGTTGTGCGGCCTGCTCCTCTCCGTTAACCACCCAATTTGTTTAGAATGGTAACTTTGAATAAAATAATCGGAGTGCATTACAAAAGAAATGATAGAAAGAATGACTTGGCTTTAAACTACAAAAAGAACTTAACACAATAAGCTGTTCGCAAAAGCTCCGTAGATCAGAAAATGACAATAGACTATAGAAAACTATCGCAAGGAATGCTAAAAGATAAGCCCGATGTCAGATATTTATATACATTTACACGTGAATTAATATGTAAAAGTCTCATGTAAAGCCCAGCATAGGTTGATGTATTTTTGAGAAGATTATCCTGTTTTCTGAGTAACAAAAAAATAAATAAAATAGGTTGACCTACCTTGATAAGCCTAAAAACGGAATGTAATGCAAAAGAAGCTGTCTTGGTAGAATTGCTGATACGCTAAACAGCATTATAGCAATTCATGTGACATTAATATTATATTTTATAGAAAGAAACTACTACTTAATTTTAATATATAATATTTCGTTGATGAGTTAGGTTAAGGTAGGTTTCTGCATGCCACCGAATTCTACTAAAAAGATGGGAGGGAATAACCATCATTCGCAAGAAGAAATCTTTCTGTTCGACACTAGAGAGCTTCAACAGACCCTGTTTAGGATGAAGTCCCGGATTGGGAATCAGGAAGACCGGATTGAGTCCCGGCACTAATCATCAAAAAGCTATATAAAACATTATCATCGGATATTTCTAGACTTCTTCAATTGCTAGCTAAGGAGAAACTAGTACCCAGAGATCGGGAAGAGAGGAACGCTGGTCTTAAAGAGAATAAGCCCCAAATCTCAGTACGTGCAGGTCTATGTATGTGCCGTGACCATGCGTGGAAACTCTACGAATGGCTACTGCTCAATGGATTATCACAAGGAATTTAAAGAACCGGAAGACTGTTGTATAGTCAACACGGATCGCAGAAGCTAGCGCAAATATCAGCAAACTAAGGAAAGATAAGCTACTGGGCTCTATGATAGAGTTCTTAATTTTGTACGGAACCTCCCATATTGCTAGATGCTATGAGAAAGGTTAGTCAGAGAAAAGCCATCATCAGAACCACATGTGCTTATGTCGTAACTGATGCGGTAAGGGTCATAGCGTCGATAATGTTAATCTGCTTTGTGAAAGAAAGAAGAAGAAAAAAGAAGAAAAAAGTGACAAGTTCCACTTGGTTAATGCTATGACAGAAATCATCGAAAAAGTAGAGTCAATAAATGGAAAGAATCTTGGGAGGTGTTGGAAATGGGAAGATGGATGTACAAACTTATTTCGGAGATTAAGCCATAGTATGGCAATAGCTATGTTGAAGTCATCTCTCACCTCGCTCAAATTCAGTCGCGCCATGATTGTTTCACCACCTGCCTATACAAATGGAAAAATTAGCGCAAAGACATCTGCATCTACTACGGAGAGAGAAACAATGTAGAATATTCTATGTTCACTACAATAGATGGATGGAGCCTTGAAATACGTGGGAAGCTAAAATGAGGGTTTCCTTTCCCCGACACACTAGTAGCCGCCATTCTGAGGAGTCCAGAAGAATGGGAAGACATTGAGAATATGGCAAGAGAATGGTGAGCCAAAAAAAAGCGAAAAAAAGAAAAAGGTAAAAAAAACAAAGAAATGGTTAGGAAAAATATAAACGTTTCCTACTTTTTGTAAGACCTTAACCTTTAATCGCTCTCTTGCGGTTACTGAGGCCGCATCAAGTTTTAGTATGCGTTTATTTTACGCCTCGTTCAAAATTAGTCATTATGGGTTTTAGTACTTTCAAGTTACATTATCCCTAATATGTTGACAAACAGTGGTGGTCGAAAGTTGTGTTGTTTTATTTATAAAATAAAAACAAAAAAGCTAGCGGTCACTGTGACCGCACGTTAGTGTTACTGTAAGTATACATTTCATTTAAAGATTATAAACCAATGGTGCCCAACCTTTTTTGGTGTTACTTTTCAGAAACAAAATTTTAAATATTTGGTTCAAGTTGAGTAACGTTATTATAATATGAAATAAAGGTGTGATCATCTGAAACCGAGCGCAAGACGCTGGTTTGGTTCTTTTAAAAGTAGAAAATATTTGCGTATCCTACCAAAATTAAAAGAAAGACTTTTTATCTTTGCTCTTTGTGCCATAAAGCAATACGTTTGCAGTGCAGTGCGAAATTGTGTACAGATTGCAAAAAAAATGTGATTTTCAGGTGTTGTGATTTTTTCGATATAGTTGTTTTTTCTATTTTTGTATTATAATTATAATTTATTATTCAAGTAGGTACTTCAATAAAGGTGTGCAAATATGCTAATAATTTTTTTTTGTGTTATTAAAAATTAATAGAATTTTAAAAATAATTACTTTTTAATTTTTTCTGGCTTATTAGAATACCAAATAAAACATCTGTTGCAAAAAAAGCCAAAAATTAAGTTGTACGTGAGTTAAAGAAAGAAATAAAACGGAGAGTAATAAAAAACTACTGTGCGGTCACAGTGACCGCACAGTAGTTACAGTGTGATAATTATTTGACGTTAGTTATTAAGGGTTAAATGGCGTACTACTTGCAGCAATACTCAGAGGGATCAGGTGCCAGCACATAGAAGGTTTTTATGTGTAGAACTCCACACAGCACAGTAAGGACTGGGTAGTGTCTTGCATAAAAGTTTTTCTTTACTTCGTAAAAAATAGTTTAAGTAGGCAGGATAGGTTTAAATTAGTTTAGATTAGATGCCACAATCATAGAAGCCTTTTAGGTTACTAAATACCTTTATGTTCACCTCACCTTAGAGCAGAAGCGAGAGAGAAAGCTGATTTACAATTTCTTACATTTATTTCCACACTTCAGAGAGTTAAAAAGTTTGCACTCCGCAAAAGCTCTCCCAAATATGGTTACTACTAGTTTTGGGAGGGGGGTGCCTAGTTACGCTACTGTTTATGCTAGATTTTTGTATAACTTTGCCAAGCTCTATTTTTATGACAATAAATTAATAAAGGAGTTTTTAATATATTTACAATTATTTAGAAAAACATGAGTTGTGCATTTGCATAATTCATTTAAACCGGTTTAAATGTTTTCGTCCAACATATTCTACAAGTTTTCTTGCATTTCCAAGTTTTCTTGGAGAAAGAGTGAGCTTTTAAATTTCACTTTTCACAAGATTGTTTGAAAAATTCCAATTAAGATTGTGTGCAATGTCATTTTTAGTTTCCTACCACCTTGTATATGATAAATAATTATGGGTTGGTATATTTTGGGTGGTACTTTCTTCGAAATATAATAAATTATTGTTAATAAAAGATCAAATTTATACGTTATTATTTTTAATGTGTTTTTAAAATATTGTTAAGTTTGCAAGTTGTTGTAAAACTTTACATAAAAAGTTGTTTGATGTGCAGATAATTCGTGATTTTTGATTTAATTTTGGTATTGAAAATAACAATTTTTGTTAACAATTATTTAATTTTAGTTACTTTCCTTCCATTTATAGCACAAAATTACTAAATCCTTTTAATTCAATAATAACTAATGTTCAAAATAACTATAACAAATCTGCCAATTCGCCAAATTTATATCTTCATTGATATAAAACTTGAACACTTGAAAGCTTCCCAAAAATACAATTTTTTACATCTTATCAGGTTAATATCGATCTAATAAAAGAAAACGTAGCAGGGTTCTTGTAATTATTTTTTAAGCTTCTTTTATCACTTTTTTACAGTTTAGGTAAATCTCATACGTTAACATTTTTCTAAGCATTCAGCAGCAATCGTTTTCAAAATAATTTTTTCATGCCTTTCATAATACTACAAATAAAAATATGTATATAATAGGAGTATCAAATTATCCTAAAGCTAAACGCATTTTTAGAATGTTTATGCAATTTCGAGTGAAAAATTAAGTTAATATGCGTAAAACGTTTTGACATCATATGAGGCAGCAAACGAACAAATCAACATATTCCATGCGACGTTAAACTCATACCTTCCAGTTTTACTTTGGTATGAGAAGCATCTAAAATCTCATGATGTAGTAAAATTTGAGCTGTCTCGTCCTAAATATGAACGAAACTAAATGTTGATATAATTTCGAATTCTGAATATTGCACAAAATTAAAATTACCACAAGCAAAAAAAGCGTTACGTACAAATTTTGGCGAATGCTTTGGAATTTTCCAATATTTTGGTTGCAAAACATTTTTTAAATTTC
This sequence comes from Cantharis rustica, assembly GCA_911387805.1. Classification (NCBI taxonomy): domain Eukaryota; kingdom Metazoa; phylum Arthropoda; class Insecta; order Coleoptera; family Cantharidae; genus Cantharis; species Cantharis rustica. The sequence goes on from OU426880.1 coordinate 36,402,797, forward strand.
TGTGGTTTAAAATTAATTCTTTTTTCGAGGACCTACCTACAACATGATATTTCTAATTTAAAAATTGTTTAATAATAAAAAATTACTAAAAGCGGTGTAGCAAATTGTAGTATGGTATAAAATTATGTAAGTCCTTAATCTCGTAAGATTAATTTGAAAAAAATTAATCGTTGTGTATAAATAAGTTTTTTTACAATTTTGAGTGTAATAATTAGGGAAAGTTTAATATTGGTGCGTTGTGTAACGAACGAGTGTGTATATAGTAAGGGATGAAGAGTGTGAAAACTCACCTGGCATTTTGAGGTCCTACGGATTTTGCCTCGTATGATGAGCTGGCTGTGATGGCGTGGTCCGGGATTCTCCCTTCTTCCATCCCCAGTGCCGAGCGGCACTCGCCTGTAACAAGCAACCCTCTCTTATTGATTTATTTAATTAACTACACCCTACTTTATTCCACGCAGGTATAATACAAAAAAATGACGACTAGTGAAAATTATAATATACAAATTTTTGTAAATCATCGATAAGAAAAAAGCAGACACAAAAATAATTTTTTTTTAAACCCCCTTATTCATAACCGGATACATGTTATAGTAATCAGTTTAAAATGCGCCACGGTGGGATTAACGATCGATAGAGTAACCAAAAAATTACCTATTGTGATTTACAATGCGGTAAATGGGATTAGTTTACACATTTTATTGACTCGTGATATGAATCCAAGTCGAGAGATTATTAAAATAAATAGTGCAATAAATTTTGTAAAAATACATTTGTCGAAAAGCGTGTTTTTGTGTTAGTTTGGCGGTTAATGTGGTCGGGTATCGATTTTTAAAATTTTAATGGCTTCCCCGGCTTAGCCCATATATTTGGAAAAATTTAAATTTCAATGCCCCCGATAAACAAAACAAATCCCAATAATATTAATTAGGCTGCATATATCAACGTGTCAAAGTTAACAGGCCTGGCATGTTCAATTTACGGTGGATGGTTTAAATATAAAAGCTGGCACTTTGAACGTTTCTCAGTCTTTGAATTGTACTATTTCGAATAGGCTTCATTATACCGACTTTAGAGTAATTGTTATTTGTTCTAATAGCTTTGTTTGAAGTTTTACACTAAAGTGTTGTATGTAAAAGCTAATGCACAACTTTGTCCATTGTTCTTAATTCTATTGTTTATTGAAGTTTGGGCAAAAATCGATCGTATATGAAATTATTATTAATAGCAAAGTTTAGTTGCTAGACCAAAATTGTTTGTGTTACTTTCAGGAAGGAAGCAAAAAGTTGGCGTGGTAGCCTTCACTTCCAGAGATCGGCGTTACATAAGCAACCCGGCGTCTGGATTACAACTCAAGTTTCTTGCGTTACTTTGTATTAAAAGCCCATCCTTCCACACTTAACATTCCTTCTTCTCCTATGTCAGGAAGATATTGTTGTGCTATACAAGCACAGCCGCCTGCCTCTCTCTTGGTGAGCGCGTGAAAATGAAATCATATTTCCATATCGACGCAGGAGAACAAAACGTCCATTTTGTTGAAAAGCATAATATTGGAGTAGAGGAAATAATCCCTGGTGCTTATTGTGAGGGTATTTAAAATTTTAACAGTCGAGCAAGTAAATAGAATTGTAAATGGGCTTTAAGATTTTATTTGTTTTATTGTCGTACGTTAGTTTCCTTTTATTTAAGTGCCCTTTAATAGTCGTCGAGTTGTCAAATGAACGTCATCGCGATTCAATGTGTCGCTGAAAAGGAAAGGATCAACACAAAGCTTTTGTTTCTATTGTTGCATCTGAGCTCCGCGTCATATGATCTTGAGAATTGACCCAACTAAGGGCGTTAGAGGGTGGAATTCATTTGGAGCAGGCAAATCCTCGCCGAGCTTGAAGCTTTGCACATCGAAAGCGAGTAATATAATCACCACACTGTGTTTTCGCTTAAAAAACTATGGCAACATTTAGGAAATCGAAGCGAAAGTTGGGCAAAAAAATTGTAAAAGCCAATACGTTTTGCCAGTTGGGCGCATCCGCGATGAAGACGTTTATTCTTTGTCAAAAACGTGACGTGAAATATCCAAGCAATATGAAAATAAATTATTTTAGTCGGAAATGCGGATTTCGTCTTAAATTCCACATCATTTATATTTTTTGATATACAAAGCAGCTATTTTCTTATTTACAACGCAGAGCGTCATGTCGCATGACAAGACATGATAAAATAAGGAAATAATGCATGCAAATAAATTTATCAAAGTTTTCGCATTTACCGCAACTTAGTGAACCTTAAAAATATAAAATTTTCATAGGTATACGAGTAGATATTGCGTTTAGACGGAAAGGGTGCGCTGCTTCATTAACCCTATTTTCGTCACAAATTTAAATTCATAAATCTTCACACTGAAAGGTACTTATTTTGTAATTACGTTAGGAATCTGATAATTCTAAAAACTAATTTATTGCACAAGAGCTCCTAACAAGATTACTATTCCTACAAAGAAACTAAATTTTAAATGTAATTGAAATGCAGAAATCCAATTTATTCTCCTAAATTAAAATTACTAAAACTTCTCGTCAATGCAGTTTTTTCTAAAAACGACTCAACAGAATAAATGCAAAGAAAGCATCAAAATTGCCACATTTAATTTGTTTCCAAATAATCTCACACAGAACCAAACTCGAGAAAACCTGGAGAAAATGATCAAAATATCTCATATAGCTACGACTGAATATTATTAACCCATCACCTAAAAGAAAAGAGTATAAAGTTTCAAATTAAAATTGACAACATAAATCTTGTAAGAAATTGAATTTTCTACAAAAAAGTCCGGGAGGTCATATATTTATCTTTATTAGTTTAGACGCATAAGGCATTCGAAGTTGGAGATTAAGATTTCTTGACTCAAAATTCAGACAAATAAAAGATATTTGTAAAATTAATATTAAAAATTTGAAAAGCTCGCACTAAAAATAAATTATAAAATAACTATTTAAAAGGAAAAAAAATAATTCCACAAACTAGTTTTTTCTATAGTTGTGGAGCTGCTATTTCAAGCTAGTACTTTATATATTAAATAGATTCTGTTACGGAATTGAGTTTTAGAATATAGAAAACTAGTTAGTGCAATTATTTTTTTAGTTAGTTAATGGAAATCTTGTTAGATCGAGTTCTACAATTGTCTGGAGAGAAACTAATTGTCTAACTTTACTAGTGGGTATTCCAAACCTCCCAGACCCCCGGTTATCAAGACTTCATTCACATAAACCAATACATCACTTTCGCACACTAATAAAGTAAACAAAACCTTTAAATTCACATTAATTTTATTTTTACCGAAGTTACCATGTATAGAAGAATCATTCAAAAATACGGTTTAAAAAAGGCCAAAACGAAAGTAATATTCGATTGGCTGTTTCCATAAGATTAGCTTCGCCCATTGCGTGTTATTGTTTCGTAAAAGTATCTTTAGGGTTAAATTGCACTAAAATTGCAAATTTAGAAGACACAGAACTCGGAGTACCACAAAAAATTAAAAAAATTCGTAGAGCGCCACCGAACTCGAAAGTTACAGGTTTAGATCATTGTCTTTAAATTAAGTTTTGCTATAATTAATAAAATTTTATTTTAAATAAATTCACGTCTGGCAGTGAACTGATGGCTACTCCGCCTACAAACATATAGGTGCTGCAACTATTTAGGTTAAGCACATGCACCGTCCACAGAATGAGCTAATCACCGAATTTTACATAAAAAATAAAAACTTTAAAATTAAATATTTCGGAAATAGCACCAGCAGTATGACATCAAGCCTACACCAGAATTCAACCGCGGTTCGAATTCTGTCGGATACACTGCTGTGATTTAAAGCCCAACATTGATCTAAAGCAGTGGTTCCCAAACTGTTTTGTCTCGTAGACCTCTTGCCATGTTTTTCGGTTTTGGGCAGACCCCCTACTTACGTGCTACTGAAAATTAAAATATACCAAATTTAAATTTATTATTTGTTAGCTGTTGGCAAAAAATTAATGTTTTTAGTGGGAGAGATGAACCTAACCTGATACTTTGTTAACAAATTTTCAATATTTGACATCAATTTAGTTAGGTTTAATCTCACACCTAAAGAGATAGGATAAGAGATTGGCAAACGCGCTGAAACCCCTTCCCACTAGGCATTAAAAAAGAAGGTTAATTTAAATTTAACCCAGGGGCGTATCAGGTACTATAATGGTTTCTGCAATAGTGCCTAACTTCCAATTAGGTAACTACTACTACCAAGGCTCAGTTGTAAGTTCGACCAGTAAATTTTGATTATCTAATAAAATACGTTGAGAAGCTGTCTGTTAAGTAATATTATTGGTTAATCTTAATTTTTTGGTTTAACCTGTAACTGAACAACTGGGCCTAAATGAGATCCACTATTGTTGACCCCCATTTACATCTCATGAACCTCCAATTTTTTTTTTGCTGACACAGACCCCTTGCACTTTGGAACCACTGATCTAAAGGCTATGGAAAAGGCAAAGGAAAACCACTTTATTAATCATTTTCTAGGTTACTTTGGCTTCTGCCAAGTTGCCAAGTTGCTAAAATTAAGAATTCCGAAAATTAAAGGAAAAATTTTGGTTTATCCTCAGTGCTTGTTCACAATGTACATAAAACATGAGACGAGCATAAGGATAACATAAGCATAAAACATAATTTTGACATAAGCCGCAAAAGTGTTCACAATAAGCATAAGAAATATATGAAACTGCGCATGCGTATAACAAAAAAATAAACTAAATAAATAAATAAACTTTCAAACCTCTTTTAAACTTTATAACAAAGGTTAAACTTTACATCTTATGTTTGTGTTATGTTTGTGTTATGTCTTACGTACATTGTGAACAAGCACATAGTTTAATCGCTGCATTTTCATGTTATCTTCCAAATTGTGCAAGAATTGTCATTGTATCTATATCTATAAAAACCTATAATCCAGGTTAACGTGCTACACTGGGCTTTATTTATTGTACTGACAAACAACTAAAAAACCTAGTAGTAGGTTTTAGTAGTACCTCAGTAACTTAGTAACCTTAGTAACCTTAGTAACTCAAGTTACTAAAATCTGCTAAAATGTCATTTTTCTTTTAAAGTGTACCAGTATTTTAAGTATTCACGAATGGGTAGATATCAAAAAAGAAGCTTCTTAATTCGAATTACTGGGTTCTTTGGTTTTACGATAGTGTAGCCCTTGTAAGTAATAATTTTATAAAATTTTAAAGTTTTTTAGATTGCTTCGCGGCATTTGCTCATCGTTTTAGAACATGATATCAAAACCCCAACTGCTTATATAATAATAAATTAGTAATACTAATTATACATTTTAGTATATTATACATTACTTTGTGGCTGATCAATAATTGTTCCTCTCCCTTAGTTCATCCCGTCATCCATCAATTTAACAAACTTTGATATAAGTATTAAATATTTTCTCTTAATGAAACTTGTTCTTTTTTAAACTTATTTAATATAATATACTCTTTTCTTACTAAGATATTTAAGATAATTTTGAAGAAATAATATATTGTTTTATTAAGAGCAAATGTTGAACTTTTCGAGCAAATTGACAAACAGACAAATCAAAGAGGAAGTTTTAATATTGCAGATCAGTCTCAAAAGTACAGGTATTTCGAATACAACACGATTTTCTTTAACATCAAAAATTATTATTACATTTAATTTATATTTAATTTTACTGCCGGTGAAAAGTGACACTAAAATATTACTTTTGCGCCGGTACACTGACGACACGGTTCTACTCTAGAATTCGAATGAAGAACTGACAGACTTGATGAGAAGGTGGAAAAAAGAGCGAGGCGTGTGGGCTGAATATCAAAAATGATCAAACGAAAATCATTATAGAGAATAGGGCAAATGACAACAGACAGGACCTAACCCAAATAGGTAACTATAAAATGTTAAGCGATACATCTATCTGGCAGCGCTGATAGCAAATGAGGGCAGAAGTTCGGACAAAATAAGTAGACAGTGCGAAATGGCTAGACGAGTTGTAAAAGGCTTCCAAAAAATATGGAGGAGCACCGATATTACTCTTAACCCAGAAAAACAGTAACTAAAACATTAGCTTTTCCATTGTTACTGTATGGGGAGAAGTCTTGGATGCTAAAAGCTAGAGACAGAAGGATAGTAAACGCGTTTGATATTTGGTGCTAGACGAGAGTTCTGCACGTGCCATGAACAGCCAAAAGAATGAACAAATTTGAACAAATAAGAGAACCACAGCGACTATCACAAGTAATCTATACCGACATACTAAAATATTTCGATCACATATCTTGAAAATAATGTGACAACCTGGAAAAACTAATAATATAGAGGAAAATTGAAAGAGCCAGGCAAAGAGAAAGATCCTTAAAATATTGGGCTGATCAAAAGAAGAAGTCGACTAATGCTACGGTCCACCAGACCACAAGGAACGCCCAGAACCGGAATAGATGGCACAGTATCATTCCCAAAGTTGTACACAGAAGAGTATAAGATACGACAACAATTTCTCTGCAAAGAGGAATAAATAGAAGAAGACATAAACTTAAATATTTTAGAAAATAGAAAATTGTTTTATCAGAACTGAAAATCAAACTTTTCTTAGCAAGCAAGTATAACGTATAAGAGGCGAAGTGAAACGTAGCCGAGCAAATAATAATTAAAATTACAAAATAATTTTAAGAAATGAAATTAAGTTGGGTATATTTAAAGTTGAGAGACCGGACATCTTGCTTTACTATAAAGGATTGGACTGGTAGTGACATTAGTTGCATTATGTAATGTGTTTAAGTTTCGAGTTTGCTTACATTTTTTTTGCTCAGTTTTCCAAATAAGCTTTCAAATAATTGACTTAGCCCTAAGAAAAAAATCTTCAAGTAGAGTTTACATTGGAATAGATGGAAGAAAAGGGAGACCTGCACCAAATAAAACTAAACCAGAAGTAATCAATCATGTGAAAAAGCACATAGACAGTTTTCCAAGAATGGAATCACACTATACTAGAAAACATTCAAAGAAACTGTATCTTTCACCAGATCTGAATGTAGCAGAACTATACAGATTATATGTCGGGGAGTACTGCATACGAGAAAACATAAATCCAGTTAAAGAGCAAGTTTATCGTGCCATTTTTAAATCGTACAATCCTCCGCTTGCTACTTATGTTCCAAAAAAGGATCAATGTTCAAAATGTAATCAGTACCATCGCGCTGAAGATAAGAGTTTATTTAAAGAAGATTATCAAGTTCATCACCGCCGTAAAACAGAAGCTATGGAAATGAAGAAACAGGAGATGAAAGAAAAACTAGACAATCGAGTTGTAATTACTTTTGATCTGCAAGCAGTTTTATCTGTTCCTTTTGCAGGTGACTGCCAAATATATTATAAACGCAAGTTGTCTGTTTACAACTTCGCAGTTTTTGATTCAAATACGAATGGCTTTTGTTACTTATGGGATGAATGTAACGGAATGAAAAGGTCTTGTGAAATAGGAACAAGCCTTGCATCTTACATGAACAATCTTCCCCGGACTGTCACTCACATCATCACATATTCAGATACATTCGGTGGGCAAAATAGAAATTAGTATATTGCTGCCTCTATGCTATACGCTGTTAATAAAAGCCACATTGAGACAATAGACATGAAATTTATGGAATCTGGCCATACTTATTTTGAGGCCGACTCTATGCATGCCACCATAGAGCGAGCACGTAAGCACAAGAAATTGTACACTACCAGGAATGGGGCTCGCTTATAGAAATGGCACGAAAAAAGCCAAGACCCTATGAAGTAAAAATTATAGAATTTTCCAATATCTTGGACCTGACGGAACTAGGAAAACAAGTTATGTGGAACAGAACAACAGACGATGAAAGAGCTACTGTTAACTGGCTTAAAATTAAATGGTTGCGATTTGAAAAAAATTAACCTTATACCATACAGTATAAGTATGAATTGCAAACCGAGTTAGCATTCAAGAAGCTCACAGTAAACCTCAATCATAAACTTCCACTCTTCTGGGACTCAATCAAACTAATACCTAAGTACAATTCAATGATTCCTATTTCTAAAGCCAAAAAGAGAGACTATCTGTTATCCCTTTTGAAGTCGGGTGTCATTCCAAACTGCTATGCAAGCTTTGTAATTGATCTTCCATGTGCAGAAAACTCTAAGGATATTGTGCCATATCCCGTTGAAAATGAGGACGATAAACCTTGGTCTGTAGAAGTTGAACAACCTGTACCGAATGGTCGGAAGAATACTCGTAGAAGAGTGAATGATGCAAATAACGAGGGAGAAAATGCGGTAAAGAACAAAGGAAAAGTGGAGAAAAACAAAAAAAAACCTGTTGAAAATAAGGACGAACCGATCCCTGGAAAAATTCAACATGCAACCAATAGTCGGAAGAATACTAGTAGGAGAGTAAACGATGAGAAGAACGAGGGGAAAAAGGTCAAGGGGAAAAAGCAAAAGAAAATTGTAGAGAAACCCGAGAGAAAATGCGGAAGAAAAAATTAGAAACAAAAGTCTAACAAAAGACATTGCCTTCTTTGTAGTTTGTATAAAATAAAAAGCAAAACAGTATTATTTTTTGTGTTATTTATTACTGTTATTAATTCTTTTGTAGCTCTGAAGATAATTAAACCGAAACTAGTTAGGTGAAGAAGAGAAAATTTTTAATTATCTAAACTGTTACCTGTCACCAATTATTATTTTTTATCAGCTTAAATCTATCCTTCCAGGGCACTTTAGTTATATGCACACCTGTAGTATGTTCACAAGTCATTTATTCTACTTGTGAACAAATATAGTATATCCGCCATTGTTCATTATTTTATTAAAGTAGCCAAAACTAATTATAGTTAAGTCAAAACTGTTATTGTTTTTATATAAAATATTATCTAATGCCTATATTTATAAGTCTGTTGAATATTTAGGGGTATTTGGTAAGTTTTCCCCCAAAAACGAATTCTTCTTTTTGCGTTTACCAAAAATTTACAAAAGTGGACGTACAATGATTGTCCTTTTAGCCATCGATATACTAGTGGAGAGTGTTAAAAAGAAGATTAAATGTTAGCATATAGCAAAATAAACAGCGTAGTATGTATTGTATAATATTATATTGATGTGTTTTAATTTATAAGCCGGATTTGAGCTGTGCATATTGCAAAAGAATATTTTATTCAAAAAATTATTATATTATAAAATTTGAATATGGTTTTGACAATAATTATTAAAAGTGCACTTATTGGTCCGGAAGTAGATAAAAACTTCTTCGAAAAAGTGTACAAATAAGATTAGTCAGTGATAATTTGTAGTACAATAGTTCTGTGTTCAAATCATAAGATAGTCGTCATATTCATAACCATATCCTTATCGTTTAAGGGGACTAGAAAACTTCCAAGACAAAAAATTGGGTAAACTTAAGGTATAAATTGCAAGATTACAAATAAATGCAAATAGGTGATTTTTTTGCAATTATTTACTTTATAACTTTGAATAAACTCAGTCATTTTTTAAAACTTGTTTTAAACATATTACCTATTTGTAAAATTTGAAAATTGTATAATAGATAAAAAGATATTATTACATTTATTCAACATTACTTTTAATGCTAGCGACGGGCGGCACCAAAGTACTGCCTTAGTATCGTATTCCAGATTTATTTACGAGAACTGTTTTTAAATTCTTTTACTTATTATTTTACTATTAGAGAAAGAATAAATTACAATAATGTTTACATTATATTTTAATTCATTCCGGTATGGCATATTGATAATAATTCACGACTCTCGCTTCCACTGGGTATTCTATAAATGATTTATGCAAAACTTAAATATTTTTTTTAGACAGACAGAATAACTTTAATTGCTCTTTGAATCCACCTTCAGGGATGGAACCAATGGGTTGTAACATTTTATTGCAGGAATAATTCATACCATTTTTAACTTAATAATTAAAACCGAATTAAAATGCAGTCACGTATCTTGCTTGATGGCAGAAAGACCACCGATCTTTGCCTTTGAGATTTAATCTTTTACGTATTTTTTTCAACACCATTAATCAGCTACTGCTAAAATCTGTTTCTGGTTTTCACTCCCACAAGGAAACATTCTGCACCCTCTTGACTATTTCGTTGTCACCCATTATAGCCACGTGCCCGCCCACCATAACCCCTTGATCAAGGCTTCCTATAATCAACCCTCTTATTTATTAAGTTTGTTTATTAGCATTTTAAATGCGTCTGAAGCGGGTTTATAAATTAAAAAAGAAAGTTCTAAAGCCAGACCTGTTAATAAAAGAAATCTCTTGATTCACATTTTATTACTGTTTTTGCGCTTTTATCAGTTGCTAGTATATATAATTAAAAAACTTTGTGAAAGATAAGAGACTTCTCGAAGAATTTATTAACACAAACTTTCTATAATTTTTATCAATAACGACAATAAAGAAAATAATAAAATCGTAATTTTAAATTAGTTTTAACGCGCTAATGAATTGTTTGAATGCTAAGTCACATATTTAGCGTTTAATTACATATTAAAACCTTTTGAAGTGTCAATAAAAAATATTCGGATTTGGTAGGATAGAAAAAACAAAGAATTGTAAGTTCGATAAACTCATCCTTAGTGCAAGATAATTTGGTTTTCTCAGAAAAAAAAGCGTCGTTTTGTAATTAATATTTTCAATCTTAACACTTGAGTAACAGCATCAAATTAATGTAATTAGAGGAGTTGGCAAAATTCTGCGTCTCAGTTTGTAAATTCAACTTTTGCTGCGATTATAATTAACGTGATAAGAAGGAAATAGAAATAATCTTGGTTATATTTCGTGTTTGTTTAAGTACACGAGGAAAATGCCATTGTATAATTAATATTAACGTATAATCAGCTTAGGAAATCACAAAGCAACTACTTAAAATTAATAAGTAGGATTTCAGATTTCTGTTTATAGATTAATTTTGAAAACTTGGCATAAACAAGTGAGATTTAAAAGAAAATTCTAAATATAGTAAAATTTTTCAATATTTAAAATTAATTAAATTTTAAATTATTAAATTTTCATTATTGTGAGACTTCTAACTGAATCTTTTATTAGTTGATTCAACTGCTCGCTCACCTTTCTGTGTAATCTCATTGTTTGTAGCTGTTCGGTGTTTCTCCTTTTTCTTCAACTTTTAACAAAAACCCTGCTTCAGATTAGTTTTTCTTGATAAAATTTACCTTAATATTTTCTTTATAAATAAGAAACCTCTTCGAGAAAAGCCGTTTCAAGTATTTCTTAACTGTTTAAATTTGAAAGACGGATAAAAATTTTAAAATTTAATTTGAAATTAAAATTTTTTTTTTAAGTAATAAAGAGTCTTAAATTAATGGAGTTATAATAACATAAAAAAAACTTTTAAGCAGCTCGAAAAATTACAATATTATTAAAAAAATTAAAATACGTTCAACGCTATGATTGTAGTATTCAAAAATATAAATCTGATTTGAATTCGAACCTTAGTAAACAGAATGTGAAGAATCTATTATTAATTTTGACCCTTTCTTGGCCATTTTATAGTTTCATAAACAAAAATAACGGAAGCGTAAAATCCAGAGTATAGTGGAAAAAAAGTTTCAAGCAAATTGAAACCTGAAATTTTGATATTAATTATAAGATCAGACTTCCAAAAACGATTAGACGAATGTTCGTTGAAAGAATTAAATTAATTATTTAATTATCATAATTAATTACGTAAAATTGGATTGAAAAACTCAAGATATTCTGGGTTCCTCAGGATAGCAAATTGTGTAAAGCTTAAATCGACTGACTACAGAGCAAAAAACCGCAACTCAATGCCTGCTAGCATCGACAATTCTGCTGTGATCTAAAGTCCAAGCTTAATCTAGTATACGCACGCTGTGTATCTAGCATACTTACTAGAATATATCGTTCAAGCGCTCACAGCACAATGTATGCTAATTAATGTGCTGACTTAGTTCTTTATTAGTAAGAGTAAAAATAATTTTAATTTCTTTAATATTAATCAAGTTCCACTGTAAAATTTCTTTTCATCTTAAAAATTGAAAGATTGTAAGACTGATCAATTCAGTAACCAAAAATTTAACCTTTGCCCGTTATACCAATTAAACCGTTATACGTAGGTTGTTTTTGTTCGATATTTCGAAGCTATTGTTTTGTTTCTCCTAATCCTTTATAATCAGACAGTGCTTGTCTGGTTTTAGTTACATATTTCGATTTAATTACAGTAAATACAAATTTTCATATTTCGTCTTAATTCCAGCAAGAATTTAATTAAATAATGTACGTAACATAAAATTACAAATTTATAATAATTTTATTATATGGATCATAGCAATATATTCATTGTTATGAATTTAATTAAAAATGCAGATAATACAGTTACCAGAATACAGAATTCTTAAATCACTAAAAAATTTATCATAAAATATATTTTTTTCAATTTCCTTAGCTGCTCTCCTACCTAAAATCCAGAATAAGCCCAAACCGCACGCATCAACCGAAGTCGTGATTATTTAGTCAACTACATACATATAAGAGATGTTAATCGACACCTAAAATTCTCGGTCAATATAGATAATCAATATTACTAATACTATTTCTTCATAGTACTAATATTGTATTAATATTGTAGTGATATTGCACCAATATCAATACAATATAGTAATAACATTGTTGTAGATTTTATAATTTATAACAATGTTCTCTGCCGTAGTATAGCTTCATTTATTTGGGATAATCTTCCACAAAAACTGTTAACTTACTGTATTTTATTTTACTGTCCCTTAACTTTCTTCTTCTTCATGTGCCATATCCGGTTTCTCGGACGTTGGCAATCTCTCTCCTATGTTTTGTGTTGTGCGTTTGAAGTATTAACACACACATAGGGGACCTACTGCTTAACGCAGGCTCCGAACCGCGGGAAGTGTATACACTTCATTTCCAGAGAGGATGCACCATGCAGATTACACCTGGGTGGTTTTGCTATTGCCTTCCAAGGTGAGACGGTCAGAATAAAGTTCTACTGAGCCCGGAGTCGAACCGGGTACTCAGCATTAGCAGCAACGCACTTAACCATTTTAGATGACGACTGTCTTAACTTCCTTACCGCACCCCAATCCTTTACCGCTTTACTACTTGACCGAAATCCAAATTAAGAGAGAAGTTAGACAAAGATGCGTGTTGTCGTCCCTACTTTTTAATATCTACTCAGAGGAGATCATGAGAAAAGCATTGGAAAGTGAAGAGATAGGGATAAAAATTAATCAGAATCCTATCAATAGGCTATCACCGTCCTTCTAGCGGAATCTAAACCTTAAAATTCCACCAGATAGATGCTATAATTTCTCTATGGTGTGGGAACATGGACATTAAATAAAAACAGCATTAATAAAATGGAAGCCTTTAAATGCGAGTATACCAAAGAATACTCGGGGTGTCGTGGGCTGATAGGATGACGAATGTGGAGATCCTCAAAAGAATGGAGAAAGAATGAGAAATTCTAATAACCATCAAAAGACGTAAGCTTCAATACCTGTGCCACGTGATGAAAGGATAGAAATATTAACTACTGCAGGTGATCATGCAAAGAAAAATCCAAGAAAAAATAAGTATATTGACCGAAAACGGACAATGGATCAAGTGTACATCTACCAAATTATTATTCGAACAGACGTTTCAAAAGCGAGAATAGCAATGAATGATTGCAAAAATCCGAAACGGAGACGCCACTTGAAAAAGATGAACTTTTTATTACTTTTATTTGAAAATAATGACGTCCACCAGATCATATTAAATTAGATCTGAAAACTAGATAACAGTGGATTTACGGAAATTAAAAAAATTATATTTACAGGTGGTAGTAATAATAATTATATAAGATTTAAAATTTAATAGTGTGTTTTGAGTTTCAATTATCTCCATGTGAATTGCGTACTCCAATTTGAGTTTATCTAAGCAAAACAATATGTTATGTTAGCAGAAGCGTACAAAAAAATATTATTTCGAGTTTGAAAAATATGGAGTTGCGTCTCATCGCTTCTACCTCCCCCCTTTTCTTGGTATCAACCGCCACTGGTTAAAATTAAGACTTATTTCCTGTCTGAAAATGTCCTTATGTTGCCTTCCATATTAATTTGGAAGGTTATATAACAATGATGTATTTAATAAATACAGGACAAAATCTTCGATTAACCAAAGAAATTATCGTTGATAAATAAAAAAAATTATTATTCCATGTTGGAAATAATAAATATATTCTCTTGTTTTGAAATCCTATATAGAAAAACTGCTTACGCTGAGAACCGTAAAGGTCGGTAGAGGTGTGTGTTCTTCAATCTACAAATTTCATTAATTTTGATTTATTTTGGAAATTAGAAGTAGCAATTTTATTTAAGTTAAAAGTTGTTTAATTAAGTGGAAGTGTTAACTAAAAAAATTTTGAAGGATTTGTGAAGATTTTGATGACAATAAAAATATTTTACAACTTAGTCTGATAAGTCGCACAGCTGCGTAACGGCATACGTAAAAGTTGACAAGACGAAAAGATAATATTTTATGCAAATAAATTTAATTGTAATATTTTGGAAATTAAATTACTTACAACAAAAAAGTTTTAAACATTAAGAAATAATTTTAAAAAAATTAAGAAAAATTAAGTCTTATGCTCAAAAATTTTGCATGTCACCTGCAACTCACGATTAATTAAATTGACAAATGATAAATTTTACATTTTATAAAAATTATTACAAGGAGTGCATCGGAATATAATTAAAATTTAATAATAATTTAATTAAATTAAATAAAAATTGTAAAAAAATCAATGTTTTATTTGTTTATTATTTCTTTGTAATCATGTATTTTTAAATAAAGCAAATTTGTCGAGCTACGACTGCAATCTAATAAGCATTTTTTTAATTAATTCAGTTCACAGCAAACTAATGAACAAAGTAGCATACAAAAAGCTAGCAATCTAACAATAGAATTTTCTAGATGTAAATTTATTATAATATAAGGAACAAAAAAGTTCATTATGTTATTTTTGATAAAATATTTCGTTTAGAAGATACAAATTTTCAAAAATAAGAAAAAAGAAATTGCGTAAGGATTTTTCTTAAATAGGAAATTTCTTTTTACTTTACTAACTGTAAAACTTAAAAGCAGTTGATTTTAGACAATACATTGCTCAAATGTGGTTTGCAAATAATTTTTATGCCCATTAACTAAATACTGAACCATTATTACACTCAAAAGTTAATAATCTCGGTTATTCAATGCTATAAAAGAGAACTATACCCACTCGATTCTTATTGCCAGTGCCAGAAATAGGGACACATGGTTACAAACTGCATTTATAACTGATAACTGATTTATTTATCATAATCTGAGATTTTTTCCTCATAAAGAAGTGATAAATTTTTTGGAAAATACTGTAAAGAAAAGGTAAAAATGAAGAATGATATATTGAAATTTATGAAGTTCCGTTCAGCCCCGGATATGACTGACTTTTAAGTGCAGGCTAAATCGCTTTCAAAACCTCAAGGTGCATAAACTAAAAACGAAATCTTGCTAACAATTTTCACAACTAACCTCATAAATCGAATCGACGATGTACTACTACATATTATAAATTAAAGAAACTGCAATACGATTAATTCAATTACGTCCCTGGAACCAATTGCAATAAATTAAGATAAAGTTCAGTTTTTGTTTCTGTTTGTTCTTTTATTTTATTAAAAATTAGTGTCGCATTACAGTTATTGAAAAATACCCTTTCGTAACTGTGACCCTAATCGAAAGAATTATGTGGTGTGTAATACGAGGATCCAGTGGGGTTGGATTTTTACTGGGAGTTGAAGGTTATTAGACCAAGAATTACCATAGAGTTATATTAAATTACCAATTATTTACGCGCATAAAAAACATTCTTGTCCATACGAGGGTTGTCCAAAGTGGCATAATATAAGAAATTGCAATAGCAACCTCAAATGGCGCGAAAAATCAAGACCGACCCTCGTAAAAGGCATAAATCAAAACCACGAGATTTGAACGTTTTTCTATAAAAAATATTGACTCGTGAAGAAAGTATATAAAAAACTTAATCGGGAAGTTATGTACACAAGGGTGTCCTTAATAACATTTTCAAGACTAACAAAGGGATTGGTTATCGTTGTTATTTGAGGTGTACATCCGTCGATAAGTCGTCGAAATTGCGTCAAAAACTATCGCTTCCCCACTTTTCCAACTTTTCCTACTAAACAAATTTTAAACTTTTAGGAGCGAAAGCGAAATTTTAATATTTACTTATGGGGGGTAACATCTGTGGTCAATGTAAATTAGAAATAATTTTCCAATCAACTTTTTGAGGGTGAATACGTTATTTTCCGCGCACGTCTTTAAGAATGAATGGAAGAGCGTTCCTCTGATTAAGCCAAACACTCCATTAAACTTTCTGATTGAATTTAATTTAATTTTTAAACAAAAAATGTTGACGCCGCGCACCGTCTTAATTAAACGTTACGGAGAATTTTGAATAAAATTATTCGTTTAAAATATAATCGGCGTAATTATTTTCGTATTTTTAATCATAAAGCAATGTTTACACGACGCCGCTGATGCCGTACCTCATCTGCATTTTCCGAGGGAGAGCGCCTAGCTTTTGTAGTTTGTCGAATGTCTTATTAATCAAAATTGATTAGGTCTTAACTTTTTTAATTTCTTCGGTGTTATTACATTTTGATGGTCAATAAATTTTGTATCCCTTAACTGAACGCTGCAGGAAGTTATGTAATTACGTTGCATCAAATTTTCATCTGCTAGTCAGAGTGTAATCAGATCTGATGTTGTACTTAGGGTTAATTCGATTGAAAAATAAATTACTTTAGCCTATCACCCCTTGTGTAATATGGCAAATGCATTAGTGACGGTGGTGTTGAACGAAATGCACGAGAACATCATTTGCATGAATGAAATTGAAAATAGTTCACTGCACATGCATGCATGCACATTTTTTTGTATCACCACTCAATCGATCAAGAGTACGTCCGTTTGGCAAAACAAGAAAATGAAATTTTGAAAATTATTCGATTCGCCATCTGCGCTTTATATTTGAATAATTTATTTTCCTATGAAAATTATCATATTTTTGCAATATGTTTGACAAAACAGGTCAAGAGATAACGAAAAACCTTGCATTTACTGCATCTGCTTGAATTTCAAATTTTGTTACCTTTTGATATTTAAATTAAATAATGACAGACGTTCGTGTGTTCCTTTAACCATTTTTTACCATATTTTAGAACAAGCGTGAGTGTTCCATTTTCTAATTCTTCTATCAAATTCGCATTTCAATATAATGCATATTTCTTCAAGTAGAAAATTATGTAGGGATCGGAATTGATGTAAATCGGAGAGCGCAAAGTTTGGTGAAAATGAACGAAACAAAAAATAATTCCTTTTCAACTTTTTACAATCTTAAATATACTATTATATAATATACAGGGTGTCTCCGGATACACTTTACATAATTAGGTTATGAAGACACTTTTCTAACAAAAATATTTCTTTTTATGAATCACATGGCCATAGCTCCCAATATATTGATTTTTCAGTAAAACTAATTTAATGCTTTTTTAAAGATCGTGAAATAATCTACAAACTAGATTTAAATCTTTTATGGTCTAAAATCAACGGCTACAAAAATGTTGAAAAATTTGAGCTTTATTTTGTTTTTTTTTTAAATTTTGTATATTTTAAACGAGATATTAAAAAAAAATCTGACGCCCCATTCTGAATAGGAAATTGAACAGACTACAACTTTTGTCTAGTAAAAATTTTTGGGAAATCAATCCATTTTACAGAAAATCAGAAAATGATAAGGCAACTACATAACAATAAATTAAATTCACAAATTTTTTATTTTCATAGAAAAATTATTTTATTAATTAATACATCTTTTGATGACCACAATGAAGGTGGTCATTTTGTACATTTACTTAAATAATATAATGGTTTAACCTTAATTAGGTTAAATTTTAGACTCTCCGGGGAAAGTCTAAAATTTCTTATGATTGTCTCCGTGCTTCGGAGGGCACGTGAAGCCGGCGGTCCCTCTGGGTTGATGACTTGCCTTCATCAACAACAAAAACCAGAATTACTGGCACATCTGAGATAAGCCTAGCAAGCTACCTTGGATGTAAAACAATAAATATGCTCATAGCACTAATAGTAACTTCGGAACATCACCGAGGTTGCTGTTAAGTAAAAACAGGTCGCAGACCTAATTAAAGAAGAAGAAGAAGAACCTTAATTAATAAAATAATGTTTTAATAAAAAAAAAGTTTTCTAGCTGCCTGGTTTATTATTTTCTGATTTTCTGTGAAATGAATTGGTTTTCCATAAAATTTTAAACAGCTTACATTATATATCTTTATTTCTTTATCGGATCATATTTATAATTTAAATAAAATTATAGATTGTAACGAACAGATGGAAGATTAAATAATTTGCAATATGAGTATAAAATCAACAAATATTCGACTGGTTAAAAATAAGCTACTTACAGAATTTGTAATAATATTAGATATAGAAAGCATTTAATTTAGATTAGAAAAAATTTAAAAACCCCTTTTGCTTCGGAGCTTATGCTTAAAAATAGCGGCATTTTTACAAACTGGACAACGGTCAACTCCGCGACTAGTTAACAGAGTTCCAACCTTCCAAACTTAACCACTTAACTTAAAAAATCGTTCTTAATTTTATTTATTTATTAAAAATTTAAATTTGCGTGGATTTTTATTTTAAAATTTAATGGAAACGCTGAAGTAATATGCATCTTTTACTGTTTTGTAATATATTATTCACTAAAAAAATGTGCTTGTTCAGAACCGTTCATGCGCATATTAGATAGCCCCAGATCCCCCGCTTTCACAGACTAACAAGTATTTTATATGATTGATATTATTAAACAAGAGCCTTCTACTCTCTTAGAAAAAATATCAATGCCGGGTATATAGTTGTAAACTATCTACTCTAAATTTTTCGTGATCCATGAGATATCTAAAAATATATAATATGTGTAAGATCTAGATAGAAAATGGGAAAATAAAATGCGTATTCTTAGATACGCTAAAACTCACCCCTTCACCGTCAGCTGGTCCCAAAATGAAAAACTTAGTTTAAGAAGTAATTAAATTTACATGTGCCACTTTTGGCACTCCAAATTAAAAGACTTCAAAAATGCTATTTTTTTACATAAAGTATATTAACATTTATAAATTACAGAAATGAACTTAAAAATAAATTTTTAAGTAACTTTTTGTGGTTATTGCTAAATATAAAATTAAACAAACTAAACAAAAACGTTAAAATAATAACTTTTAACTGTAAAGTAAAGAATACATACGTAAAAAAATTTAAACGGAATATAAATGAAATAAACGAAAAAATATAAAAAATTGAAAACTTTCAAATACGAAAAAAACTGAGAATGTTTGAAATAAAAAATTACGTTATTGCAAATATAATGATAAAATTTAAAATAAAAATTTAGTAATACGATATACTAAGTTCCTCCTCGATTTTTGTTAGTTATATGCGACTAAAGATCGACAAATCCAAATTATAACAGCAATATTATATAAGACCAAACCTGTTAAAAGTAATAAATCGAGGTCTTTTTTATGATTTTTTAAATAATATCTTTCTACATTTATGTATTCTTTACTTTACGGTTAAAATTTATTATTTTAATGATTTTGTTTAGTTTGTTTAATTTTATCTATAAATTATAATTTTCAATAATATAATAATAAATAAAAATAATATACTACTATATTTTAACAGCATGACGTAAAATGTGTACCAATTATTAAAAAATGAAGGATTAAATGATATAATATCGATGTGTGAGCTATTATAGAGAGCAACGTAAAATAACCCCATTATTTCTAATTTTATAATGAAAGAAAAAAAAAACCTTTCAAAGCAAAGCAAAATCAAGTCCATAAATTTGTTTGCGAGAAATTGCGTTAAAACTATTAATTTTAACTATTAAAACATAAAAATTTATGGTTTTCGGCTGTTACTATTTTTATAATTCACCTCCATAAGTTATCAACTTAACGGAATTGGTAGGTTATGATATATCAATGCGGCCTATAGGCCGCACAACCTGAGCAATTGTGTTAATATAATGAAATAATTATAAAAATTTAACTTAAGCTAATCTAATTAACTTACTAAATATTATATTACTAGAAGTTAAAACCGTTCCTTGAACTCTTTCTCATATATTGCAATGTCCCGAGCTATGCAAATTTGATAAAAAATTGCTTTATCCCAAAAATCAATCCAAATAACTGGGCATCCATTTTTTTGTGTGTAGCAAGAGACTCTTCAAATTGTTTAAAATTGTAAATTAAAATTTAATGCTCACTTTTGTTACTTTTGTGTGTGGTGTTGGAGTGCACCTGGCATCCCAGCTGGCATAACAAATTCGTTGCGTTGAAACTTTATGCATCAAATAAATTTTTACAATTTCTTTCTCTTTTCCAATTTATGCACTTCACTTTGTCAATTAAATAAAAAAAAACAAATCAAATCAACTTAATTTATTAACTTAAAAAAAAACAATTAACAATTTCAATTATTGCGGAATGGTGTTTTATCCGCCTGACCTTTCGACGCCAAGGCCAGAGCCTGTCTCTCTTTTCATCGACCTGCTGGTCCCACTCCTACTCTTACTTCTCCCACCTTTTTATTTACATTTTATTTTTCATAGCAAAACTTAACAACTTTATACAATGTGCTTAATAAATAAATAACAAAACTGAATTTTAAAAATTATTTACAAAACAAATTAATTTGTGGTTTTTATAGTGTTTCGAAACACGACAATATGAAAAAACCATACGTCTTTCTGTCTGTCAAATCTATAACGCATCTCCTATTGGTGGATCTTTAAGTCACTAACCAAAAAATCTAAACAATCAAATTGTGCACTATTTAAACACTGACCGCCTGACCTAATTAAGAAATGTTATCGTTTTGTAAATTAGGGTAACGAAGAAAAAACATTACCTTTTGACACCTGTTAATATTTGGGTATTATTATATGGAAAATATTTAGTATTATTTTTCGTAACAAAAAAGTTTAATTTAATCATAAAAATGAATAATACCATAATTACACATAAATATGAGTGTTGAAAATATTAAAAAGCTGGCGACTACATAGCATTCAAGAAAGAAGCAGAACTGTCTAAATTAGAACCGCCACTTATGATTGCTTTTGGCAGGTGTCAAAAATTCTTGTAAACTGCCTTCTAGTACCCGCAAGTGCTAATGGAAGACTCCAAAAGTCAGAATTATCAACTAAGCATAAAAGAATTATAGTTAATAACTGGATTCCCCGAAAATTTTCTATTTAATCTTCAGGTGGAAAAATCTTTTAGTACAATAAACTGAGCTTTCGTTTTCGTTTGAAAACCGGGTGATAATGATAATCAACACACAAATTAAAAAAGGATAATATTTAAACAATTTACACTACTTTATTTATTGGATCATATTTACAAGATAATATAAATTTCAGTAACATTAAAAGAAATTTATTAATTTATATTTAAATAAATAATTTAAAATTAAAAATATTTATACAATAATAAAAATCAACAGCATCTAATTCTTGGGCATTGGTGAACCGTTATTTACTTTGGCCACAATGTGAATCTCTAGAATGAGTTGCTGAAAGCTACATTAGATTATTTGGTATACTTGTTTCTTGTGATATACAAACATAATATACAAATTATGATTATTTGTTTATTTAATTATTTACACTAACTTGAACAAGTACGGCGGAATAATCGGTTAAATTTAAGACGTGACAATTATATTGTGTTTTATTTTATTAAAATGAATTTTTATTTCAACGGTATGAAATCGAAACTTGAAGCTAACATAAATAATGCGGAGATGATAATAATAGGAAGCGGATTATTTCAATCATTTGATGAATCAAGTAATCAAGTTTACCTAAAAAGGAAAACTGTTTTTACTAAATATTTGAAAGTTTGCAAGAAAGTGGTAATTGCGGTAGAATTTATAAAATGTGAATTTTATTATTATCCGCTAAATAAAAAGGTAGATCTATAGAAGCCTAGGAGCTGCGGTCATCCGAGTTTTTCACCATGATTCAATGGTGAAATTAAACTTGCGTTAATAGGATATTGGTTGGGATTTGAACCTATCACCATAGCGAAGTAATCCAACGCTCTAATCGCCAGTCTACAATCGCGCTCATGAGCTTAAAAAATGTATATAATAAATCAAGAAAGCGACTGCTGAATAGTTTAACAATAAAATACCTGAACTTCTGCATTGCCAATTCAAAATTTTGTATTTTTCATGACTTAGCTAGCACTTTAATGTTAAGACACTCTAAGTCTTTATAACTCTGTATCTATTGTACATCCATCTGTAACGAAATAATCAATTTGTGATTTGATGCAACTTATGAGACATCTTTGCTACGCGCCGCTTTAATTAACAGACCAGAGAAAATAAGTTCTAATTTTATTTTTTGAATACCAGAGTGAGATTACACCACTGCAGATAGCATAGCAAATGTCATTTAATAGAGTTAATGTATAAGAGTGCATCAATAGATGAAGTACCTTCAGTATGCGCTTCAAATTCACATAAATACTCTCGGATGAGTAAAAAAAAAAACAACCCGGTAGAGGGTTAAATTTTAGATTGGATTCCTCTCGACACATTACTTGCTCTTTCATCACAATTCACGATTCACAAACTTTTATTTCTTTTAAAGCAAAATTTAATGGATTGTGAAGCTCATAATCAACCATTAGTTTATTGCAGTAAATTGAAAAACTGTAATTGGAATCGGAAACGTCACAAACTCTTAGAATCCGGGCACATAAAACAAATTGTCGAAGTAATCAAATAAGCAAAGTAACAAGATTGATTACAATTTTAAATATAAAAAGTTTTCCAAAGTAAATTTTTCAATTTTCTATTTGAACGCTTGTCACCGAAAACAATGTGGTAGAATATTAAAAAATTATTCAAAAAACTTTTTCAAATTGGTTTTAATTTGAAAGTTTTCGACAATCGCACAAGTTTGGTAGATCCCCACGTTCTCCTAAGGGAAAAAGAGTCTTTTACTCTAGCGAATTCGATTTTCAATTAAATTCCAGCAAGTTCACTTTCACAACGCCGAACAACACTCCAAACTTTCGATTTGTGGTAAAACTAATTGACATGGAGATAAATTACCGTGGAACGTATTGAAAAAAAAAAGAATAAGAAGGAACTTGTTTTCTTTTGGCACGCACAGATGTGTGACTGTGTACCATTATTTCTACAATTGATGATTCTTTTTATAAATGATTTCGTCTTATGACCAGAAATGCAGCAACTTATAAAGGAATTTAAGAAAATAATGAAAAAAAAACATTATTGGCGTTTTCTCCGCAGTCACGCAACATCCCACTCTAATTTAATATTTCTCTGTAACAAAAATTCGTTTGTCTCAAAAAAAGAAAAATTCAAATCACGCGCCCTCATAATAAAAGTTTCACACCAAAGCAATTTTTATGCGGTCGCCACTTGATTTACACGATCTACATTCTACACAACAGGTTCGAAAAAGACCAACAATGAAAGGAAACGAAAAAAGTTTTGCGCACATTTGAAGATGCTATCATAGCGTGTCGATCGTAAATTTCTGTCAAATGCACACCACAAGCAAAGTGCATCAAGAATTTAAAAGTGCAGATGATTTAATTTTACATAAACTATCCGCGGTTTCGATTACGATTAGTCCGAATCGATAGGAAAATGATGTACGAACTTGTATGTAAAACTAACTTTTTAATATTAAACAACAGGTCCGGTTTGCATTTTATTGCGATGTTTCGTGAAAAATAGAGAAAACAACAAAACCGATTTCTTTTTGTGCGTTAAGTTTTCGAGAACGGAAGCACAAGAAGCATTCACGTTTTTACCGACTCACTCGGTAACGATTTCTACAAACGCTCTCGGTGTTTTTGTGCATACTTTAACGTTTCGCAAAAACTTAATGAAAATGTGTTTGTTTGTTATGTCACAAATATCCCCCAATTTCGTTAATCGAAAGGGAAAATAATTTTCCTAATGGTAAATTGCTTTAAATAAAACGAATTTATGTGTGTGGTTAAATTTATAGATTGGTAAATTTCAATACAATTTCTATTGGAAAAGTCTTTGATTGTTCAATACCTTACGGACAAAGCTTTAACCGAAAGAACGGATAAATCGAGCCAAGATCCAATGTTGCCTTAACTAAAAATATTTGTTCATTCCCCAAGCTCCTAAAAGCTAATATGTACTTGGGTCCAATATTCCGAGCACATACTAACGACAAAATACTTCTTGAACTTGAGAAAAGTCTTATTTTTACTGCAACTGCATTTCCTTCATACCTTTCTTATTTTAAGCACAACATAACGATACAAAGAAAATGGCAACTATTTTAATTTTTTAACAACGTGCGGGATATATGAAAAGAATACGTGAGAGTTTTCCAATAACAGAAACAAACACATTTGGCTCGCAACTTGCTCGGATATTTTTCTTTCTAACCTTCAAAAAACGAACACTATCCGTGTCGTGCTGAGATGAATAGATAGCCATATAACCCCATGTGTATGCCGTCTGGCCACACAAATCACCTAAAACGCATTAAACAAAGATCCAAACGTAATTGGTTTTGTCTCACCAAGACACAGCCTCATGATGTAACTGTCAAAATTAAATTTCCTAAAGGTAAAAACAAAAAGAAAGATGATTAAATGTGAGTGTCAGTTTCTAGGTGTGAGGCCGTAAGCCGAGCCATGCTACAAAATACCTTTGTCGATTTTAGAAAAACAAATATCCATTATGAATGCGAAGACCGCGGGCCAAGTTATGCAGATATCGCAAAGAAAAGATAACCGGCTGCTAAGTGTGTAACTGTTAGCAAAGTTTTGTTGCATTCAAGAGTACAATATCCGTGTCATCCTAAGTACGAGACCGCCTGTGGTGTGTGAGTTTTTGAAAAGATAATCTCATCTTTCGGTACATGTGAAATCGTGCACCAAGTTATCTGGATTATAGAGCTATTCATTATATGGCCTTACAGATGTCATCGGGTAAGCACAAAAGCTTTGATTGTACGACCTCGCCTTCAAGAAAGCAAATTATCGAGTTTAGTGTTTCATTCGTGAAGTACCATTTAATTATTCTGTTAGTGCGACACACAGGTAGAGTTCATTCACAAAGTACAAAGCTGAAGTATAAATCTACAGCTTTGCATGATAGATAACCGCAGCGCTTACCTGCTAAGTATGCAGCGTAAGTCTTGCCGAGTTAATTCTTAAAGGAGATATCTATAACATTAGTAAAGATTTGTACAATAAAATAGGAAAACCCTCGGCAACTTCTTCGGCGAGATAAAAATTAAATTAAAATTTTTAATTTGAAATTGTACCTCAATTATATAACGTTGTAAATGCGAACCTCAAGCGTTCTGCTATCTTTTGTATTTTAGTCTCTAACCTAACTTCTAGCCTAAGCTTATCATTAACTTGAGCTTTAGTTAGAATTTTATTAAATTAGAAAAGCTGTTTTTCATATTGGTGAATTGCGAGTATATCAACAAGGTTCAGAGAGGGACTTTAAAAATAATATTCTTTTCAACCAAAATCATTAAATCTGAAATAATTTTTATTAGCTGTAGCTAAAGTAGCTAATCATATCAAATTTTTAGCATAAACTAAAAAATGCACAAAACACTTTTTCGAAAACTAAAATGTTTAAGTTATCACAATATATAAATACACTGTATTATCGCAAACGTTTTCACCATACTATGGTTTCATCAGGCGATGAACTAGCGATGAACTTTTTTTTTTTTAGTTTATGCTAAAAATTTGATATGATTAATATCGAGTTACACTACTTAAACCACTTATGTATTGATTAAAGTAGCTAAGCTAAACAGCTACTTCTGCTGATTTAGCTCAAACCGCAAGACACTCGTTGCAGTGATGCCAACATTATCAATTCTTAATTAATTTTTAAATTAATATAATAAAATTGGTTGTAACAGCACATTCATTGCTAATCGGGATGGTATGGTTACTTTATATTTTAGAACAAGGAAAATAAGAATCAGATTTTTTTTTCCTGAAGAAATTTCATAGAAGTTTATTTTAGCACATTTCTGTTGGACAGCTCCCGACACATTAAAATATGAATCAGATGAAAAGTGGAATCTAAAAAGCTTGATCTATTTGTCAAAAAAATCTTTTTGGTTTGACAAAAAGTTAAAGTGTTTGTTTAATCTAAGCCCAAATCCCCAAAAAAAAACATTTTTTATTATTTAAAAAAATTGTATTTTGAGCAACTGAACATAAACTTGTGTCATACTGAAAATTCTTGTGTACCCTCGGTCTCAGGAGCTAACAAAATGCATTTATACGTCAAGGCAGTTTGCACCGGGGGAGCTGGGTGGTATAGAATACCCTCAGTATAAATAAATTGTGATAAAAGCGATAACCTCCGCTGAAAGCTGAATAAAAATATTAATGTTTAATTAACTTGATTAATTTAAAACTTTTCTAATTAAAATATTTCACAAGTTAATAATTTTCCATAAATAAAGCCCATTTTACTAACCACTGCAGTGGTTAGTAGAAAGGGCTTAAGTCACAAAATATAGTTTTGAGTAAAATCCAAATGGTAAATCAGGTGATTATAATATAATATTCAGTTTTATCGTCGTAATATTTATATTGTGGTGTTTAATTTTAGAGAGTATATTAGTAATTTGAAATATACTATATTTACTAATATTTGAATGACTTAAGCTCTTAGGATCCCAATATTTTAGGGTTTTTGTGCTACTTGTGTTTTTAGACTTAAATCAAATAAGCGTTAGAAATTGATCAGGAATGAGCCCAACCCTGCATGCAAACAATTCTTTTTTTCTTCGAAGAATGAAAAACATTATAGCATAACAAAATTTTATGACGGAAAAGCCAGAGAATTACAAAAAATTTGTTTACTTGAAAACTTAAGTCAACTAACGCCTTTTATACCGACCAAGAGAAAACTTTTAATGACTTAATACTTTGAGACCAGTTTATACCTTGCTAATAATAAGACTTAAGTCCTTAGTACCAATCGAAAGAGTATACAGAATTTACTAATTTTGCCAATTTTTGTCTTAAAACCTTCATACTTTTCACCGGATAATTTATATATTAAAATATTAAAATAAAATGTATTATTTCTTCGATTAATAAATATATTTCCAAAAACTTAACATTTTTCACGCAATGCGCATTTTCTTTCAAGAGGAGAAGTATTACGTTTTATTTTAAAAATTATCCATTATTCTACTTCCTCAGGTTACTTCTTTTTCTTCTTCCATTACTTCTTTGACTTTCCTCAGGTAGTAACTTAACTTTATAATTGTTATGGACCCGATTATGAATTAAATATGTAAGAATAGCGGTCTTACCTCATGATAAATAGTGCAGGAAATATAACGAATTAGTACATACATAGCAGTTTGTCCTCGGTGGTTATTTTATCTGTGTACTCTGAGCACAATTATATATCATAAGAATTCTAAGTTTGAATCTCTTAGCGGGCGACTTTTTGAATTATATTTAATGCTATATGAATCTACAAGCAAAGATAAAGATGTCACCTCCGTCGTTTTTTCATAAGTTTAAAATACATACGCAATGAGCACACTATATAAATGTTAATTTAACGTCAAAACATCGTCGAAATAACGTCGCCTTTCATTAGAGAAATCTACTAGACGATGTTAGTTTTAATTTTATTCAATTAATATTTTTAAAAGCAATTTTATAATTTTCATGCCACTCTATGTATTTCTACTCTGCTTTTTTAAATATTTCCAGTCGTAACTTCTCTTAAAATTAAAATATTTTATCGTTTTGATTGAAGCTTTTTATTATTTTGTCAATGCCGGTATTTTACTGGATAATTAAAATTGAAAAACGTGTAAATGCAGATATTTTGTTTTCTGTGGGATGGGATTGATTTATATTCAACTTTGCAGTATCGCTGATAAATAAATTATCGAGCGAGGTTCTATTTGTGCCAACAGGGGTGGTACACAACTGAGGGCTAAGAAATAGGCTTTTGCCGATATTTTGTGACTTTAAAAGCCTTTTCGACAATTGGTAAACCATACGACGTAGGTAATTATGTATAGTTTGTTCCCGAGATAGTTGATCCAGTTCTTTGCAAGCCGAGTTCTCAGGTGATTTGTTTAGATGCGAGTTTCATCATTGGAAACCCCGAGAAAACTGCAATAATTGATTTTTGATAAGTCATTGTCGTTTCGTACTTCACTTTGGAAAGTACACATGAAGTTTAAGGTAAACAATCTTTTAAACTAACAGGTCGCCGATGCCATTGCGTCACACTTGTTAAAAAGGGCTAATTTCTTATAGCCACCTGATAACGTTTACATAAAATTTTACGTTCTACAAAATGTCTACTTGCAATTTTGCTGTAGTAGTTTTCACTTGAGAGGCATTGAAAGAGCGAGCAATGTTTAAATTAACAAATTGTATGTCAATTTATCCCGAGTGGAAAAACTAATGTGCAACATGAAAAAAATAAGTAAATATTTAATGTGTTGATAATGTAATTAAAATTTTTTACTAGTATAATAATAAATTATAGTAGAATACAGAAAGTAACTTTATTTAAGCATCGTTTAATAAGGAAAGTGAAGTAAATTTATTTGCTTTAAAATCATCTCGTTTGAATTGATTTGACTTAATATTAATTGAAAAGTAATATTTACTTTAAAATCAAACGCTTTTTCAAAAAGCAATATAGCTGATATTAAATTTTTCAATTAAAGTGGTAGTTTTTTCCCCTTAATATAAATATTCTTTAAATAAAGGCGAAAATGGTAAGATAATTGGTTTGTAATTTTTATGCAACTGTTGATAGTTTGAAACCCGACATAAATAATTACCTATTCAGACATCAAACCTTAATCCTTTCTGGTGTCACCGCGGCACGTAATCACTTGCGACACCAAGCAATTTTTAATTGCTTTGTTCGATTTCGTGAAAGCTCATAAATTTTTATAGTTTTGCGATCAATTTTCGTTCGGTAGTTGGTAAGAAACTAAGACCGTTTTCGTTTTAAATTCTTCTGCATGTAGATGAATGTTACCTTTTAACATTTCTCCCGTTTTAGTAAATTCAAGTCATTTTAATGAGATAATCCGTTTAAGGTTAGGCATCAAGCACTATCAACATTTCCACTTTTAGCACCAACATACCAAAAGCGACAAGGAACTACAAATTAAGGAAAAGCATTCAGTTTCTTTCGCCCTTAATTGGAACAAAAAGTAAAAATACAAAACACGTTTTAACATAAATTTATGATAATCAATATTTGCATTTTGTAAAGACATGGTAGTCGTGGAGCTTTTTTTAATGTTTTTCGCTTAAACTTTATTTGTATGTAAAGTCGACAGCAAATTTTCGAGCTTGCAGATGCTTCAAAAGCAGTTCGTCATTAAGCGAATCTCAAAGTTCCCTCTTAATTATTGAAGAAACTTATTTCTAATTTGCTACGATTTACGAGTTTCTACAGTCGAAATTCCAAGAAAGCGTTGAGCCATCTGATTCGAATCTGATCAGCCGTGCCGTTGAATATTTATGAACTTAAACCCTAAACCACAATTTGCTTTAACATTTTTTCCAAGTGCGATTTATTATTTTATTTCAATTTTTATGTTAATGCTTTTTTGCAGCATGAATTTTCGATTTACATCCGGTTATTCCGAACCGACGCCCTCTAACACTTCACAACAATGGAGATGATAATGGAAAACCTAATAATTTTTTTTAATCCAAAAAGTGAACATTTTCCTACTAATGCCAATTATTGATCGGCGCGTTTGTAGCAAAATAAACTTTTTGAGTTTTTCTTAAATTTTATAGTAGCAGCAAAGAAAAATAATCTTTGATCTCTTTTCCTCCATCCTTTTGTTACAAGCTTCATCAATCTTCACTTCGAGCATAAAGATGTTTTGCTTAAGAAAAACAAGCAAAAGGTAAAATTCTACTTACATGAGTGCATTAGTTCTAAAAAACCTACTTTTATTACATTTTCATGTTTGCATTACACACCACTTTTGTTTTTACAAATACAGGGGATTCTAACAGAATTTGTTCCATTTTATCTCTGATCACTCGGTAAATCAATGTCATCCTATCACGAAAATATTTTGCTAGATTAGTATTCTGTAGCGAACAAGTGTTGTTCTCCATCTTCGGTAGGGTGAAAATAAAACTAATTGTTTTATTGCTTTCTTGAGGGTCGATTAATCTGAATTCACTCTATCGCCGCTGAATATGCCGTCTGTTTGCCGAATATCAATTCGAATTTTTACATCAAAATTAACTCACTGAGCGTAAATAATTTCATTTCAAATGTACGAATTATCGTATAAACAAACAGTCAACTTCACAGTCAACGTTGAAGTTGTAAGCAACTGCACTTCAGTTGGTTGACTTGAAAATTACAGAATCCGCGCATTTATCCGTTTGATTTTTATTAAATAATTTAAATCGCTTTTGCAATAAATCAGTTCTTTCAAAAGTAATTTTGTGCGAAGTACAGAAATTTTCATCGGTAGAATATGAGTTAGATGCCGACTACTGACGTTACCCCCCCCCCCCCAAAACGCAATAACTACATTGTCTATGTAAAATTAGCATGGTATAATTAAGGTAAGGTTTAAGATCTAACGCTTAGTTTGACATAATCAGCCAAAAAAGCGGTTAAATTCCTGAAAATCAAAGCTGACCTGTAATTCAAATGAAAATTTAGAAAATGTTAAATGGCTTACTAAAGTAAGTAGATATTTCAAGGAAAAGTGTTCATTGTTGGAATTTAAAAAACATAAAATTATAGTTTGGAAAAATATTAATCAACAGTTAGAAGCTTTAACCGCTAGGTTACCGGCTGCTATGTCTTATAAATCTCTCGGTTTCACGAAAAATTCAAGTGTATGTTTTTCAATTGCTTTCATAGTTTTTGTTTCTTTATAATAAAAAAAAGAACCTAAAACATGAATTTTTTAAGTGGATAGTGTGGTAGTTAGTAGTATAAAATGTTAAAGTAAACAAACTAAACAAAATATTAAAATTATTATTTTAAATTAATTATTTTAATATTTTTTTAGTTTGTTTATTTTGTTTCTTTCACTTTTAATTTCAAATCATTTTCTGTTTCTTTTTTCTGTAAATTTTCATCTTTGGGATTAAAGTAGTAGAATATAATATAGTATAAATAGAAAATAACTTAAAAAATGAATTTTTAAGTAATTTGTGGTATTTAGTAGTATGTAATTTTTTCAGAATTCAATTTCTTGTTTATTTCAAATATTCTAAGTTCAACCCTGTTAAATGTGAATTATTCTCATTTTAGTGTTTTTTAAATATTATGTTTCTGTGTAGTATGTATTCTTTACTTAACTGTTAAAGTTTATTATTTTAAAATTTGTTAGGTTTGATTATTTTAATATAGTAGGTATAGGTAATAATATCAAGTAAATTTAAAAGTAAACAAGTTAATTAAACGTAAAATAAAATTTTTATTTTATAAGCTTTCGGTGAGTTGTGTCACCTTCGTCAGAATAATAATAACAAGCAAAAACATGGAAACCGCAAAGGTAGGTATAGGTATAGGTAATATAGTATATAAGTATAAGTAGTATAAGTATGTTTCGAGTTTGAAAATTTAAAATACTTTGTGTATTTTTTCTTTAACTATTTAATGATGCTTTGTTGTATAATCTCTCTCTCAGAATCCTTCGCCATACGTAAGGGCATGCAATCACTTCTTTTTCAGAAAGATCCTCTTGGCAGATATCTCGGTGGTTTGCCATTGCCTGCCGATGCAAGACGGTCGGAATAAAGTTTTTATTCCGCTCGGGATCGAATCAAAGATCTCGTCTGAGCAATTGACACACATAAAGCATCAGGCCGTGACCATCTTCTATTTTATAATATTATTATTTTTATTATTTAAAATCGATATTGAACTGAATTTGTATGCGGTATTACAATGTCAAATATTTTTCAAGTTTTATCATGCGGAAATACAGCATCGTTGAAAAGAGCATTTTAATAGGAATAGTATGCCATAAACATGTATGAGTAAAATAAGAACATACTTTATGTTTAAAGTGCACCAAGTTAAATGATTACTAGGAGTATCAGCGCTATTAATTTTTTTAGCAGAAATATATAATGTTTAAAGAATATGTTATTAATATCAGAATATATCTAGCCAACTGTGCGTGAATTTTAATAACTTACATAATAATTTATAACAATTAATAGTATACTAGATGTCACGATAAGTCGAGTAAAATTAATTATCCACGCGAATGATTAATAACCAGTTTAAGTTTGTCGTGCTTACCTGTTATAGCAGACGAATAACAAAGTAAGATAAAATTCTAGACGCTTATAGACAAATGCACTAAGCATTGCAAGCATGAAAGTGTAAATGTGTAGAACTTTGTAAGGATTCAAATTTTTCTAAACTACAACACACTTTATATCGATCAATTATGATTAATGAACTATGTTTTATAATTTATAGATAAATCAATTATGATTGATATAAATTATGATTTACTAATAAGTGATTTCATAATTAAGCTATATTGCTTTGCATATCACCGGCAAACCTGCAAGCCTGAGAATGAGCGAGAAACCACTTCGGACAGGGTAGTCCCGAAGACATCACCACCCTGTAGCAGCGCAGATGGGCGGGATCAGAGATTGGATCAAGGACAAGGCGGTTTATAATCGACATCCAAACTTGGATCGCCAGAAGTCACGATGAGGTGAGTTTTCATCTTACACAAGTGTTCTCCGGCTTTTGTTGCTTCTGAGCATACCTCCAAAGATTTGGTGGACGCGAGTCTCTATTTGTGACTGTCGAACACACACTTTCCCAGCACTGGAGATAGAACCAGGCCAGAAAAGCCACGGTATTGGAAGTGAACTTACAACTTACTCTTGATAACGTCCACAATCCTGCACAGTCCACGTAGGACTGGACTAGAGTCGAACAGTTTGTACACAAAGTCATCGGCTGAAAGGAAACAGCGGGAATAAAGAGAAAGAGGAGGCTGCACGCCTACACTAGGGATATATGCTCAGAAAGAGAGCTTATAATCGAAAGACACAAGCGATAGAAAAAGTCGAGTCTCTACCCCCCCCCCCCCCCCAATTTCATATAATATTTGTGATGTTTATGTGAAGTGTTATTTGTTATTTAAGAATAGAAGACTTACTTGGTAACATGGGCTTCAAACTACAGAAGAATAAGAATATCATTTTGGCAATCATTACTAGTTGCATTACACTTCAGGGAAGTAGTACGTTAAGTCCGAGCCGAGTTGTAGCCGAGAGTGTAAATTACCAATATAAACATTACATTTGAGAATCATTCAAAACTATGAGTAAAAGAGAAGTCAAACAGAATGCGTATGTTTCCGTGAATTGGTTGTTTCCAAAAGGATTGGCGTGCATTTACTTTTGTATTTTTGAGCATAAATTGCACTCAAAAATGGCAGATCTAGTTAGACAGTGAATGACTGAGTTGCTTCACTCGTTAAAAATATCCCTGAAAATTTGAGAATTACGGATTTAAAATGACGGGGTCATTTAATCTCTCAAATCATTAAAACCAATTTTGAGAAAACCAGAACTCGAAAATTACTAATCTGAAAAGTCGGTTCTGTATATTATTTTAGTTAAAGTACAATATAATTAACTGTTAAATAAATTTATAATATATTGTTAACAGTAGCACGGCTAGCAGCCAACTGTGAGTGGCCCCGTCCAATAAAACAAGTGCTGCAACTATTTACGTTGAGTACACCGTCAATTGAATCCCTTCATTTTAATGTCGTCTTTCAAATTCTTGAATAATTTCACTGCTAACTATACAAACCAGTGAAGGCAGTTAACGTTCTACATTCCACTTCAGTAGGTTTAACATTTTAAAATTTGGAAAGACATTTCTTCTGTTACCTGCCACCTATAACAAGCATGAGTGGATCTATGAGATTCCAAGATTAATAATTTATTAAAGTCTAAATGTGGTTTATCGTTTTAAGTTAGATTAGGTATCTTTTCATACTCTAAAAGATATTCCATACAATAGGTGGGGTACTCGGACCCCCCCCCCCCTCCCGGTCCTATAGACCGAAAATGCGAATGTATGTTTTGTGGTCGAATTTGTTAGTAAAAGCTTTCTCTCTTTCAGAACAAATGTATTTTTATTGGTTGCTATAATACGGCCGCACGGTAGGGGGGGGGGCAATTACATACTTCCCAGTACTAAAGTAAATGTATGAATTATGGAAAACTAAACTACTTTGTAGTTTTCTCTTTCCCTTTTATTTATTCTTCATTCTCATTGAATTTTTATAACACAAAAACCTAACGTTATAAATGCTGTACCTTTATTACATACCAAAATATGATGAAGTAAAGGAAAATCTGAGGAAATTCGAGAAAATCAAATGAAATCTTTGGAAAACCGAGAAATCTGAAAAATCTTTAAAAATTAGAAAATTTTAGAAATACTAAATAAAAGCAATTCATAAAGAAATCAAAGAAATAATCTCTAGTCATATTAAATTTTTTAGAATAACAAACACAAACACTTTTTAGAACTAAAATGTTTAAGTTAACACAAACATTTAAGCATTTTAGTTCTAAAAAGTGTTTGTGCATTTTTTGGTTTATTCTAAAGAATTTGATATGATTAATATCGAGTTACACTACCTAAACCACTTATCTATTGATTAATAATCTCTAGGATCTCAGAAATAGAAATCTGATGTGCAAAATTTTGTGCTACAATTCCCCCCTTGTTCCATATAATTTGTTGTCTGTAATTCTTTTATTTACTTTTATTAACTTCTGTGAAGTTTTCAACTCAATTTATTAAAACTATTCTTTCAAATTTGCACAGCGGCAGCGTCAAAACAAACTTTAGCTGGGTCAAACAAAAATTAAAATTTTAAATTCAACCTATAAAATTTTGACTTGTTACAATAATTTCTGTAGTCCAGACTTTGGCTTATATAAACTATACTTTATAATTTCTTGAATATTTATATGATTAGGAATAGCTTACCAGACCCGTATAATATTTAATAAATTAATTTTTTAACTTGTGATATATAATTAAATTAAAAATATTCTGATGAAAACGTTCACCTACATTGAAAGCTTAATAATAAAAACATTATTAAAAATTGTATAATTAACTTGTTCATTCTAAGGTTATTGAATTTAATAACCCCTATAATAGTAAATGAACATTTTTTAATATCTCAAAGGAGCTGCCAGCCTGTCTGTAAACATATTTTTAAACAACGTTTTGATAGTCATGTAACTAATAATTAAAATAAAATTTTAATTTTCTACATTATTAGGTGTTTATAAACGATTTTTAATTCTATTAAAGCACACAAACGAGAAATCTACAAAACTTTATAAATAATCTTGAATTCATAAACAAATTTCTCAAAAGTATTTTATTAATAACTTTGTTCTATTATATTTTTTTTTATCATTTCTACTTAATTTTTAGCTAATTATTATGTTTAGTTATTGTTTCATGTATTTTTTAACTTCATTTCCTATTAAAATAAAATATAATATGTACCAAATAACCAAAGAGAATTTTAAATAAAATTATTGTAATATTTTATTTTTTTGAGTAGAAAATTGTATTTCTCATAATTCAAATATTTTATTTCGGAAAATAAGTAACTTCGTGTTATATCTGCATGCTGTAATCCAACAATGAAGTTGTAGTTCCAATTTCATAATCTCATACTAAGAGGAGCTTATAATAAACCAATTATAATATTAATTTATAAAATTTTAATCTAATTAAAATTTAGAAATCTGAATAATCCCAAGTGACACCTGTCAGGCATCGTGCTACACGTAGATTAGCTTACTCCATATTCTCTAAATATGGTTACTCATTTAAATTTGGACACGAAAATTAAAAAATAAATCCTCGAACGTACATACAGAAGTAACAATAATTTTAGGGAACCAGCGTAGCCGTAAATAAAGCTAGCGAGACTTTGGATCTCGACGCTAATTGGTTGTTAAAAATATGATCCGAATTTAATTTGGGAAATTTAAGTAAAATTAGTGTAGACAATTAGGTGTTAACCAGTAAATTAAATTTAAATTTCCGAAAGCTGTTAGGTGCCAAGCCGTTATAATGCAGTGCGTGCAACTTGTTGCTAGTTTCGGTCAGTGTGTTAATCCGGGATTCTTCACGCTAGGGTGCCTTCGCGTGCACCCTTTGAGTTAAACACCCAACTGCTTTTGTTAACGAGTAAACTTGAATTAAATGATCATGCAAAAGCGTAATACTTAACTAATTTCGGATAAAGCTACAAAATCTAACCACTCGACATTTTTTTTCATTTTTGCCACACCCGCTACTTAACTGAAAACCAGTTAAAAGAATCGATAGGAGCCGAGCAAAACAATCGATGACATAATTGTTAATCATTATTGATTTTTACTTACAAGTTGGAAAATTTCATTAAATTCGTTTACCCTTAAACTTAATCTAAGTTACAACTAAAGTAGCATTTCAAACTTTGATAGGATTTAGATCGTTTGTTATCGAGTTATATAATCGAACAAACAAATAATACAACTTTTGATATTACAGAGAAAAAGATAATAAATACTCGAAATGTAACAAAAATTACATCAAAAGTTAATTTCGGAAAATTAAACTTCGGAAAACCCGTGAATTTAGACAAAATCCAAATCTATGGTTATAAATTCCTATTTTCATTTTTCCGATTATGTTAGATAAAAAACTGTTCAATATAACTTTAGTGCATAAAATTCTGCATCCAAATCAATAAAGAAAATTCATTTATTTATAACTAAAAATAAACAAATTTAATTTGCAGTCAAATTAAATTAAAGGAATCATTTCTTTTTTATTAAATAAGATTTTTAATTTCAACTTGCTAAACTGGGTTAGCACAGGGAATTATTTGTAAAAATAAGTTGTTACCCGTCCAAATAGGAAAAAGTAAAAACTCGCATGTTATAAAATTGTAAGTACTACTGGAAAACTTCGTGAGACTACATTGGTGCTAGGAAAATAAAAACTTCCTGCATTAAATACAAATCATTGTTTACAATGTTTTTGTTAGCATAGAAATAATAAACTCGGTAAATAAATTGAAAACAATAATTTCGTAGTTCAGACTTTAGAAGGAAAATTGTAACAGCATGACGCGACTATAAATTCATATTCTACGTAAAAAACCTCAGGTGGAATTCGGAAAATGAAATAAAATTTAATAAACAGGGAAATAAATAAATTTATAAAAATACATTTCGAACAAAGAAATTGTATCTAATAAAATAGGAGGGATTCCCTTTAAATAACAACTTTCGATTGGCAGAGTAGCTGAGTAGCGGACCAAGGTTGAATTAGAGCAGCTTTGCAGAGAATGGTCAGTGGTAAAACTTTTAATTAAAATACTTCAGAAGTTTTCAAAGTCTAATTTGCACTTCAAAATATAGGACAAAAACGGGGCTGCGAGGACAAGTAAATTTACTTTAGAGAATGCTAGCGTACGAAAAACAATGACATTAAATGTAGTCTACGGTTAAGAAAATATTGAAATAAAATAGTGAAAAAGCTGTTCTAGTCTGCACTTTAAACAGACTAGAACAATAGAACAGAAAACAGACGTTTAGATTTGCAGCCCCATTGACTTGCGTTTATGATGGTTGCATAATTTGTTTACGTCAGGGATTATCACTTCTTCGTCTGTTTTAGCGAAAAAAATATTATAGTAGAAGACGTTTCCACCACATTAGAGAATGGTTTACAAAGTTCTTCGACAACTGCCAAAACTCAAATTTGGTAAATATGTTGCAATAAATAAAATAGAGTAAATAGTTAAAATACTACTATCATTTAGTTAGGTTCAAGATAGCTTTCTGGATCTAAAACTGGGTGATAAGAAAATTTAGTGTAAAGCAATGAGACTCAGTTCAATCCATGAAGCGCCAGGTTAATTGATCAATTCCACTGTCTGAGTACTAGAAATATCTAGATTGTTACGGCGATGTTTAATATATCTTGAAACAATGGATAATCTATGTATTTGATTATGAAAGTTAACAGATATCCTATTGCTGAAATAACTTGTCTGAAACTTTCTATTAATCGCACTGTTTACCAAGCCGAAACAGCTACTTAAAAAAATCGCTGTAAAGCGTTATTAACGTTTACATAATTTCGATTTCTATATCTTGCTTATGAAGTAATTAACTTTTAATGAAATAAATTTTTAAAGTCTATATTTTCCAAGCTAACTTAGAAAAAACCTTTTTCCAGCCCATCAGAGCCGTTCGCTTAGTTCTTTAAAATATAATCAAATCTCAACTATTAAAAGTTACAATGTACATAGTGCGTGTTTGTAAAGGATATGGCTCCTAAACAGGTTGAATCCTTGGGTAACATACAGTAAAATTTAAAGCCAATCCCTAAAACCTAAGATTAACGTATACATTGAAAGATTCAATAATACCCGACGACGTTATTGTAGACAAAAACTAAGGTAATCTGGGAATCTGCTGTTTGGCTATCTAAAGGTTTGGAAATGTACACATCGGTGTAGTACATATAGAACATACTTAAGATCGCAATTTGCAATCAAACCCTCACATAGGGTTACTTCAGATTAAGGCCAGCTTAGCAACCTTTACTCCAGGTTTAGTAAGTTAAAGGCTACTGTCGTAAAAAAACAAGGCTGTCTAAACTAAAACAAAAAAGAAAGAATAAAAATTCCATTTCATTTAATAGCACATTAAATAACGACGGATTAAAGTAGATTATTAATATTACGCACTAATATGGATTAAGGCTTCTCAGACATTCCGTTTTACGGAGATAATACTATTTCCCGCAATCCCAAAAATTTTCTTGAAATCCTACATATTTAAATTATTTTGATTTTTCAATGGTTCTTTCAAATCAGATCTTCATTTTCTCATTTCTTCTGATTCTTGTTATAGGCTTGAATCCTCAAGGCTAAAAGTATCTAAAATTTGAGACGAATTTTGCGTAGCAAAAACCTATTTTGCCCTATCCCAAATTCACAATAATATAGGAAAATAACATAGTTTAGTTTAAAATAAAGAAAAAAATGTTAAATGTAATCAAAATTGTAAAATGTAATCGTGAATGCTAAATGTAATTTATTGTAATGTAATTTATTTTTTCCAAACATTTAATTAAATATAATAAAAATTCTTGTAATTAATATTTTAATTATTTTGTTTTGTTTTTAACAATTGATAAAAATTCTACATACTTTGTTTTCTACACACTGATTTTTATTTCAATTGTCTTAATATGAACAGTTTTTACAAGATCAGCGCTACACTTCAAAGTGAGAAAATGAAAATGAGATAAATTTAGAACCAGTGAACCGAAATAAAATGTAGATTTAATATTAATAGTCGATTATCATTAATCTAGCATTAAAAAAAACGGCCACTACATTTTTTTGAAGATTAATTTAAAAACAACTACCTACGTGAATTTGAAAATGCATGTTATATATTATGATACCAAAATTAATAGGCTACCATGTTGAGGTTGGAAAAAATGTAGGTTATAGGTGATTATTATATTTATTTATTCATAATTTTAAATTTTATATTCTAAAGTTAGCAAAAAAAGCTACTAATCGAAGATGTATTAGGGATATATTTACATACATATTGGTAATTATTTTTTATTATTAGATTACCCTTGAGGCCGCACTAGCCAGTCATAAATTTCCAATTTTTCTAGTTTGACAATGAAACTTGACCAATCAGAGGTGCGTTTCAGATATATAGGTACTCGCATTGGTCATTATTTATGAAATGGCAAAATTTTTTTTGAGATTTTACCCGTCTGAATTCTTCCATCATTAAAAGTGGCGCTCAAGCAAAATCAGATAAAAATCTGCCTCCATCAGTGAATATATAGTAAATTTTTTTAAGATTTCATCCGTCGAGGGATAGAAGTCCCTCCTTTCCAAGTGTATATATCCTACGATATAATTCAGGTCAAGGTTTAACACGCTGATCATCATCAAACCATGTGGGCAGGCAAAGTAAAGCCAATAAGATATTTCGGTTTCAATTTAGCCGAGAGAAGTGCATTACACCCTTGAACTAAGTTTTCAATACCACTGATTGAAACCACTGGAAATATTGAAACTTAATAATTTAATAGTGAAAACTATTAAGAATAGAAGAGCATTAAAAGCATCGCGTAAAACTTCCCTTCTTGGAGATTTATCAAATTTGAATTATCAACGTTTCAATTTTTTCACCCTTAATGTGAGGGTGCACAGCTATTTCTTGCAAGGGTCGCTATATAAAATAGTTTCAAAAAGGACGGCTGTGACGATAAAAAATATTAGAATTCACAAACTTTGCTTTGATGTTTCTCTGTCGCTTAAACGACTATTCGGTTATTATTGCGCTATTCGGCATTAAAAGGCTTAAAGCCACTAAAATTCAAAAAATGGTATGTCTTACTCATGGACTATAGAAACCATGATGAGAGTACAACTCAAATGTACAACCGTAAAATTAATTGCTTTTACGCGTACAGTCAATGTCAGCACTCTGAGCTTTTGAGCATTCAAACGGAATGCGCCCCTAGCACTTTGGGTTTGATAACTAGGTATAAATTGGCAGATTTAAAAGGATACCCTGAAGATTTTTATAATGCCAAAATAAAAAATCGCAAAATCAAAAGATCTACTCAATAATGTAAAGTTTAGGGGTAGAGGGAAGAAGCAATTATTTTAATGAATTCAGAAAGAAAATGCGTTTTATAAATTTGAAAAATGATTTTTAAATTTTATTCTAGAATACCCACTTTCGTTAGTTTTGCATGTGAGGGGGTAGTGTAGTTACCTCATTTATTTAAAGCTTTACATTGACAACTAAATTTTTTATAAAAAATTATTACTCCTAGATACAGCCAGAATAATAAAAAAGGTTTACTCACCATTATCCAAAATTGAACTGCAAATGGTTGCTTGAATCAAAATTATCCCAAAAAGTAACGCCAACATGGTACCACTACACTTTTATTCATGGGCTACCGATAAAAAATCATTGCAATATTAAAAAATCACACAAAATTTATTAAGTCACAAATCACTTTTTTTAATTATACGTTTAAGCGCACTAATCACCACGCGTAACAAATCTTGACACCGAAGTAAAAGCTTCCGTCAGCTACCGTAGTTAGATGAAATCTGACTTGTTTCTCTATCTTAACCCAGAGATAAAATCAAACCGACGAAGGTAGTAGATGAGTGGAACATTAAATTGAGAAGTTGATCTGCAACAAAAAATTTATTTTAGTTTCGATTCTTAAATCATAACACCGACCGCTACACGCACGAAATCCCGTCCGACCACTTCGTAAATTACCAAATTTTCACAACCAACATTCAAATCAATTAATTAGTCAAATGTTTTTTAAATTAATTAGACACGTGAAGAAGTGAAAAGGTAAATATACGTTTAGGATGATTTGTGTTCGGAAAAAATACCTTGACATTTTTAATTTCACTTAAGTGCCAACGTAATTTATTGGATAAAAATTTTAATTGATTATTTTAAACTTTCGGATGCGGAGGTGGTATAATGAATCCATGCTTTTCAAATAAAGAAACACTGACCACTATAGCCACGTCCATTTAATTTTTGTAAGCTTCATCCAACTGTCTGAAATTAAAAAAAAAATAAAAAGAAGAAAACTATAAATCTTGTCACAAATTCATTACAAACAGCTAACAAGCAAGTAAGATGGAACAAGTTTAAAATAAGAAATGACCTAGAGGTTGGTACTGAACAACTTGAACCATAAACCAAAGAGCTGTCAGGATTGATATTACTTACACGCACATTAACTCGTCTTGAAGCTTAAAACAAACGAAATGATAAATTTTGAATGGGGTTGTTTTGGTAATATCAGAAGTGCTGTGATGGTAACAATATATTGGAAACTCGTGATCGGAATCAATTGTGCTGACTGCTGACCCTTACGCTGCATTTCTTTCCGCCCATTTCAGATCGCGATGTTTTGACAGCAGGGGTGCATTTAAACATAAAAGAAGCTAATAACGTCATTCATACTACCATTACGGACCTGCATATCAAAGTTTTGGTTCTGCAGTGAAACGATAATCTTTTTATTAGTTTATTATCAAACTTAAATCATTAATAATAATTATTGTTATTATTAAGTCAGAGCGCAGCATTAATTTTTTCTTGTATGGCTACCATTACTTTTAGTTCAAATGTAGTACAGCTTGGATTTCTTAATTAATCTTTATGAAACTTTGCATATACATTCTTACCAACGACGAAATTTACTGGTTTGCTAATTAGTTGGAATCGATTTAGCAGTTTCAGACAATTAAATTGAAATAATTTGCATAAAAGTAATATATTATTTTATGGATTATATTAATAAATTATAAAATTAAGAACATAACAGCCTAGGTGCTTCAAAAAAAGCCGAAGTGCTTAAAACGAACTTTATTTTCTATATAATAACTTTAATATTCCATTAAAGCATTATTAAGTTGCTACGACTTAATTCTTACGGTCGGTCCGCTTGCGCTGGGTTTATCGCACTTCTAATTTTTTAGAACACAATAATTTCAGAAATCCATACAAATATCTATAAAAAATAAATATAATTGCATCGAGTTTATGGGATTGATAATTAAATTATTGTTTTTAATTATCATATTTTCACGCTTTGCTGTTTTCTATTTTTGATTTCTAGTTTATGCCAAAAAGTAAAAATTTATTAAAGTTTAATTCGAATATTACTACTGATGCTATATATTACAAAGTCTATAAAACACATTTGATCTACAAAAAGCAATAAAAATGTCAATCAGAAATTACAAACAATCTCGAGATGAACTGGCGGCAACATTTCAGAGTTTTAAGCTCCCACCTATGACAACAGCTTCTGTAATAAAATGTAAAATTGACATTTTTGATTCTTTGCGAATATAATCGTATTTTCCTTAATATTAAATATCTATGAAGGTAAGCAATTGCTATGCTGCGTGCAGCATTTGCTATGAGCAATATGCACAACTCAACACAGTTCTTATTCTACAACCTGTAAAATTATCGTTCTAAAAATTTTTTTTGCAATAACGTGAGAGTTTTTAAGTAAAATAAAAAATTAATTCTAATTTTTCGATCGATATACCTATCAACCCATAAAATTTGAAATGTAAATTATTACCAAATTACGCTTCAAATAATTTTCTTCAATTTGAAAAATTAAATATTTTTTTACTTTAATTCGGTCGAAATCATAGCAACTGAAATTCTCTAAAAAGATTATCATGTTGGCTAAAACTCATATTGTTTAAATATAAAAACCACATTATTTGTACTATTTTACTAATTCTAACGTAATGAAATATTGTTAATTAATATTTTAAGGCTTAGAATGTACCAGATTGCTTTTTACTTTGTTGAGGTGAAAGTTTAGTATTCTGCGTGAACAACAATTTCCTCGAAATTATGGATTTACAGAGCAGCGATCATGGGTAACGAATTTGATTTCATTACATAATTTTTGTTGCAATTTTATTAGTGACAACCCGGCAATAAATCATAAAGCTATCGAAAAGGTAAAAAAAGGTTTGGATCCTAGTTTATTTCAAGTGTGCGGGGTTGAGTCACGAAGACCATATTAAAATTATAATTATTATATTATTAAATAATTTATATTATCAATTTTAATAATTATTAAAACGCGAGTGATCATATTGAAAACTTTATTAAACAAATTCTAA
Source organism: Cantharis rustica (assembly GCA_911387805.1). Taxonomy (NCBI): domain Eukaryota; kingdom Metazoa; phylum Arthropoda; class Insecta; order Coleoptera; family Cantharidae; genus Cantharis; species Cantharis rustica. Next base: position 36,446,934 of record OU426880.1, read on the forward strand.
GTTTAATCCTACTTTTATTTAATAAACTTAATTTTTAAAATAAAAAAAACTTTACATTGACTACTGGAGTCTAAAGCTCAAATTTGATTTATAGGTGATGCAGCTAACCCCTAGCAAGGTTAGCATTCTACTAGAATATTATTCAAGTGCTCACAGAACGAAGTTTTAATTAAGAGAAAAAGAAAATTAATTTTGTTAATTCATGTTTTTGTTTTACATCTACCTTGTTGATTATTTTCGAAATTTTTTAGCTTATTAGTTTATAGAGTTTATATTATATTAAAAATTATTTTAGTTATTTTGCAAAACATTTTATTTAAAAGATACATTTTTCAAAATATTAACAAAAAATGCTTGAATAAATAATAATAAAAAATTTATTAACAATCTTTTAATTGATTTAAGCTGTAACTTGAAAGTTATTGATTATTATAGAATGTAAAAAGGTAAAAAGATAAAATCTAGTTTTCAGATCAATTCCAGCTCTTTAAAAGAGCACTGAATCATTTACACAAAAAAAGTCAATAGTTTCGCTGTTATAATAATCTGAATGTGAAAATTAAAAAATAGCATTAATCTTCCCCCCCCCCTCTCAAGAACAAGATTTGAATTAAAATAAAAAATTATTGCATACAATTTTAAGAAAATATCAATCCAATATTTGGAATGTAATTTACCCCTTCTATTCTCGTCTAATAAGATATCTGGTTTCTTGTTAAAATTTAGTTAAGCTGAGCTTAGTTTAAGCTTTTATGTCAAACTGGAAATTAAATTAAGTTTGTTATGAAAAATTTCTAAAGAAAGCCTTTGCGTTACATTATTTTATTTACTTACAAATTAAAAAAAAAAACTAAAAATTCTTTATTTTTAAATTCCTACTAAAAGAATCAGCAATGTTTGCTGCAATCAGCTGCAAATCCTCTAATTCCTGACCAGGAGATTGTCAGGAATATCTCTAAAATATTCTGGAACATTTTCTTCGACTACAATGGAGTTCCAAAGATTTCTAAGAAATCTTAGAAAGATTTAAGAAATTTCCAAGATTTTCTATAAATTCTAAGGAATTCAATACATTTCCAAGGTTTGTAATGAATTTCAGGAATTTCCAAGAATTTCCAAAAATTTCAGTGATATCCAAAATATTGTAAAAATTTTTAAGAAATTCTAGATATTTTTAAAGAGTTTCAAGGATGTTAATGAATTTCAATAAATTATACTGATTCCCAAAGAATTTCAATGATTTCCAAAGTATTCTAAAACATTCTAAGTAATTCTAATAATTTCCAACGGAATTCCAAACAAGTGTACACAAAATTTCCACGATATTTACTCCTTAATGTAAAATTCAATTAAGATGCAACTTAAATGCCCATATTGTGCGACCTAAACGCCGCACAACTTGTCACTTTCCCGCGACCTCTATAATTTTTTCTTGGCTTTGGCTAAGTTGATTGCCTACAAACTTCAAGAAGAAATATCTCTTAAAATTAGTATAACACACAAAACTCTAAATTTCAGAGATTCCAAAAAATACCCAAGGTAAAATGGGTTCTGAAGGATATCCTTATATAAGCTGCAAATAAAATTTTTTAGATCCTTAAGCGAAAGTTTGATGATTTTTTTATCAAGTTTTCTACGATTTTCAAGTAAATTCTAGTGATTTCAAAAGAATTCCAATAACTTTTAGGAAATCTTAATAATTTCTAAGAAGTTCCTCGAGAATTTCAACAGTATGTACACACTTTTATTAGAATAATTATCTTTTGACCTTTTATAAAATGCTGTTATACTTACAATATTAGAGAAAAATGTGAAAAAATTATTGTGATTTCTAATTTAAAATTTTTCTAAATATTTTCTATTTCTCAGATGCAGAATTCTTGTTAAATAAATTTTAATATCTTTTTAATTTTAATTTTAAATAACAATTTTTAAATTATTATTAAAATATAAAAAATTAATTTAAAAAAACTCTGAATAACATGTTTTTATCCGCTCCTGACGGCATAAGCTATTGCTTTACTCTTTGAGTACTAAGTTTAAAGTGTTTACATGATGAAATGTTTACTGGAAAGCCTGATCCTCTGGTTTAAGACGTTAAGGATTGCATAATTCAGTTGATTGAATTTATTAAATAGGAAACTTTCAGTTTTCCAGAATGAAAACGTGTATACCTATATCTCCGGACTGGAAGGTCTTAAGCTTCCGAATTGTATAGATTACCATGAAATTGTAAAGATTAATATTGCAAATACAATTTAAGTAGAATAACACTTTGATCCCACGTTTACTATACCTAAATATCACCCCCTCTCTTATTGCAAACTACCAATCGTTGTTATAAATAAAATAATAAAGAATCGCTTCATTCCGTCGTTTTACGTTATACGACCTTGCAGAAGTTTCACATAATTACGTAATAAAATTACATTACGCAACTAGTTATGTAATCATAAGTGTTAAACTCAAATTGTTAATGAAAACTTCAAAAGATCTAAGAATTATAAAATCTTTTAGTTAACACTGTTACGCACTGTTACGCCAAATTTACACTTGTTGAATAAAATGTCGCATTACATCACCGGTTACGTAAATAGCTATTATGAAGTGAAGATAAATTTTATTATATTAGGGTAAACTAATGCTCTTTATGAAATAGTAATTGTCACAAGGTGATGTCGGGTTTAAAAATTTTTCCCTCAGAGCCCTCCAGCACGCACCGTAAGGTTTGCAGAGCCGCTGCGCAGCGTTGGTCTGTGATATGCACTTGAAGTGTCTTTTACATACTACACCATAACAATTTTCTCACGGCAAATTAGCTTTATACTTTGTATTCGGGGTGCGCGCGACCCTGAAGCCTCAATGACAAACCGCCACTGATATGAACCGAAGAACAATTAGAAACTCCTTTAAATATGACGTGGTTAAGCCTAATAAGTGATTATTTCATTGTAATAAAATATGTCACGTCATGTTTATGTGAACGTTCTGTAATTGCGTATCAAGGTATTTAACATTAATGTCACACAAATAGACAACAATGGAAACCAGAAGCTAACAATTCAAGCTTAAAATTAACTTTCTAGGATCTGCTCGACCATAAACGTCACTTAACTGACAAAATCGTTGAGATTTATTGGAGTTTCTCGCAAAATCGACAACTTAGTAACTAGCGACACTTTTTTCAATTTTTTTAGCAATAATCTTCCATTAGTTTGTAATATACTATGTAGTTGGATGCTGAAAAGCAAAGAAACTAAATTTTTAATAACGAAAAATAGTCGGTTCACATATGAAACGACGAACGGTCGGAAGTCTTTTTATTAGGAGCGAGGAAACTTTTTGCACCGAGGGTGCCCTTTATCCGACACACGGTAATCCTGGGAGGTTTTAAAATTAAAATCTACACCCTACCTATAAATTGGTTCAATTCGACACCCCGCAGGTTGGAAAGGCCATAAAAACTTTTATAGTTTGTTAAATTAAGTTATGGGAAACTTTTCGGTTACGAGTCGCCGTCGATAAGTTTTCCGAAATTAATACGAATGTGTCACATTTTAATCAGCGAAATTGAAGCATCAGGTGGCCATCCCCGTAAAGTATTCTTTAATTTATACGGTCAGTAAGCTTTGAAAATTAATTGCTGAATATGATGAATAGCAGATAGGTTAGTTGAGTGGGTAGAATAATAATTATATCAACGATGCTGCTTTAACCACCTGGGAGTCCAACGGGACAGGGGCCAGTCATCGTTTCAGCCGTCGATCAAACATTCATTATTTTGCCAATTATTGCTTGATGAATTGTCTGGTTTACATTTCAAATCAAAACACGTGGTTTTGTTTTTCAGCATCGATCCGACTCGAGTTGGGAAAATGCACGAGTCGATTTTTTTACTTTAGCGATTTTCTCAAAACAGTCACTAATCGCCAGCACGATCATGAATGGAAAAGCTTTGATCCGGGTTTGACGTTCCTACTGGCAGCTGTTGCCAGCAGATAACAGCACTTCAATCGGATTAGTGAACCGGTAAACGAACGGAACTAAGGTTTTCGCGATATCAATCTTATCTTTAGGGTAACGGAAATTGCTATTAGAATAAGAAAGCTTTACAATAATATTTTTAGTGGAAATTTATGAAAATTTGATCTGAGCATTTCCCGGGGATTCTAAGGGAAATGTATTTCGACACAATGGGCAACGACATTAAACCAATCTAAATTTTGCTACCGTTTCCTAGACGAAGCACTCGGAACGAATAAAATTGCATTTTTTATTTTAGGGGATTTACAGAAACGCTACATTCGCGAATCGTCCTAAATAAACGACAACAAAAAATGTTTGCCTAATTTTTCTTAACGTGTAGCACTCCGGTGTTAAGTTTGTACATAAAATAAAATAAAGTAGGGCATAACTAAAAGTTTTTAGCTATAACCTACAAAAACGTTCTTATAAATGACCGCCATCTGCCACCACTGACGTGCACATTTAGGTCCAGCAAACTAAATAACGTTTCGAGCAAAAACAACGCAAACACATTTACCTAAATAACCAAACCATAGGGGAAATTTATAATTTTCAAAAAACGAAAGGGTTAAATTTTTTTACAAATCGTAAAATTGGAAAGAGAAAGTGATAAAATAAAATTCGGACGTATAAAGAGAAATGAACCATAAGCAACATACATAAAATACCAAATAACCATAAAATTGGTACAATGTTGGGATACTGAAATTTGACGCCTTTCTCAACACACCGAATACTAAACTTGGTAGGCCAGCGAAAAGATCATAAATTCTGTTGGAATGTCGACAAATATACAGCTTGTGTTGGTAGCCCTGGCTACTACGGTTATTAACAAAATTGAATTAGTTTTGAGAATTTACGCCAGTCGCCAAACAAATGCCAGAACTTTCTGCAAGCATCCACGCACTAAAACATCGAAAGCCCAACCAACGACCAAACTTCGACAATAAAACTTTCGGAATCTTTGCATTAAAGCGTTTTATTATTAATCATTAAATTAACAAAAAATCTCGTAAGCGCTATTTTGTAGAAAAAGCGACAGGCTATCGCAAGGCCGCCGAAAGGGTTATGCAAGAATGGAAGTGGCATCTTAAAATGTATTCACAATTAAATCGATTGTTTCGACATAACAATTGAAGCAAAATGGTGTCCAGATACATTGCTGTCTCTTCCAGTTCCGACATTATCTAATCTTTCGAACACGAGGTATAATGGCGTTTTGTATCTTAACGCAGGCAGAGTTTTGTATCTGAAGACCCTTGCGTAACTGATTAACGTTACAGAAGCTGAAGGGTAAAATGTGCAAGCCATAACCAGAATTGCTGAAACTGCAATCATTAGTAGCTATTCACAGAGCAGAAACGCTCACAAAAAGAGCAGTTATAGCATTTAATGCTCAATAAAATCCATTACACAAGTGGTTAATTACGATCTTAATTAGAGGTACGCGTATCAATTATTAATTTAAATTGGAAAATATTTAACGAACTGTTAAGACTTGATTTCATTATTTTTTTCACGTAACTCGCAAAACTTTCCTCGCAAATAAAATTCAACGCGTCGGAAAATTTTTAGTAATAGTAAACCCTTAAAATTTCTACTTTGTATGAAAATAGGAAATTTCGAATAATGACGGACCATAAACAACATAAAGTACAAAACAAATGTCAATGATGAAAGCCTAAAAGCACTCCAATCTCCAAAGTGTTTAATTTAATTTATCAAATCACATTTTCCGTATTGCCGACTTTTAAATTAAATTTGACACTACAGTAAGTTTTAGTTGTAGCGAGCACACAAGGAACCGGAAAATTTTAATTTGCCAAACCCGACGATTAAAATTTGCTTAACGGTTCCACCCCATCTCGATCTCTCTAGAAAATTGAAAACTAAACCTAATTTAGCCTTCGATTACGTGAACACCATTAAAAGCTTAAATCTGCGTTTTTCCAAATTTTTGTTAATCCATTCATTACAATCCTGCTCGTCATTTGTATTCTACCACGAATTTCTATTTCGCCACCATCTACATCGTTTTTACAATGGCTTACTTGTTGATTTCGTTTGTCACCCCAATTCTTTTTTTATTATCAATATTGTAAACTATTAATCCTCTCGGGATATTTTGTATTGTATGTTCCAATATTTTATAAAAACAAATTGGCGACACAGGAAAAATTATCATAAACTTCTAAGATACCAGACGAATGATTTGTTGATTTTCACAGTTAAATCGGGAAAATCTTAATTTTTTTTAGAATTTCTTCTAGGTTTGAGTAATTGCCAAGGTTTTATTTTATTATAATAATTAAAAGACAGAGGAAGACATTTATTTAATTTTAACAGTTAAATCTGTCAATCAATCATGAATAATAACAAATCATAATAAAATCAAAAATAATTACTTTTTTTGGATCAGTGGCGTCTGGTATGGTAGGTCAATGAGGCATCGCCGCCTTTCTCAAAACTGGTGATTAAGACAAAGTTAATAGTTAATCAGGCAAATTTTATCAATACTCACGATTGCAAGTTTTAAGAACCAATATTTAAATATTAGTTTATGTTCAACCCCATGATATCAGAAACTGAATGCTTTTATACATGTTCTGCTGTGATTAGTTTTATTAAATAAGATAATTTCACCGTTATATAACGAAATACGCTAACCAATCACCAGATGGTATAATAACACCTGGAGGTGGGAGGTATGTATAAAATCCCTCAGTACTTCAGTAATTTTTTAACTTATTTATTATTGTCATGACCTTTACTGCGACTGATCCGGGTAGTGCTTAAATTAAAAAAAATTATGTTTGCACAGCCAAGATACGCTCAACTCTGCCCTGAGAACTGGAATGAGAAAATAACACCTTGCGTGGATGTGGATGATAGATAGGAGTGGGGGAGGCTATCTTCAAAAAGCTGATAGGAAAATACTGCCAGGAATTCAAATATTGAGTATGAGAAAAATGTTGAGAACGCCAATGTAATAAATGACTTGTTGCAGGGGTTGGATGAGGAGGAAGAATGCAGTCCTACGAGTTATGACTTCAATAACCTTCTTGAAAACTGAAACAAAGCCTGGATGAAGAGGAAAGACAAAAATGGCATGTAATTCGTGGAAAGAAAGAGGGAAACAGCGTAGAAGTCCTGCTTTCCGAGAAGAAGACCACAGTATGTTCTTTAAGGCGCATCTATCGCACTAACCGACGTGCCAAGCATATAAAATTAAGCAAGGAAGAATTAAGTACTTCACTGAGTTTAAATAATTCAAAGTCACAGTTGAGGAAAAATTAAATTTAAAGCCTCATCTACAGCAGGGAGAGAGTGAGAGACCTTTGTTTACAAAAAAAGCTTGGCGGATGTTAAGAAGTGTGCGTGTGGTGCACCGAGTGCGTCCTATTTGAAGACCTAAAAGATCGACTTCCTTTCTAATTGGCGGATGCGTGGTAGGTAAATTCTTGGTCGCCGACAGGAAAGCGTATACAACGTTGGGTGAGTTTGCGATATGTCTTCGGAAAAAAAAAAACGATCCCGACTTTTGGATGGCGATTCTGCAAACCTAGATCTGGGCCACCACTCCCGAAGATGTGACGCCTCTAATAGTACAGATATGTCTGAGAATACGATTAGTGATCCTTTCTCTTAAAACATAAATTGCATCTATCTGGGTCAAGAGAGGAGATTATAAAATAACCTAAACAATAAGACTGGAACTAAAGAGGCATCGGGCTTTAAAAACCGAAATTACTTTCTATTCAAACTTACTATATAAAAAACCTTCATTGGAAGCTCTTTAGACTTTCCTCCTCTACGTAAGCGTTTGTAAAATTTAACTTCCCCCTAAAAACTCTTGCACTGAACCAAAAACTGTTATGTATACAAAGAAAATACAATAAACATTTCATAGTATTAATGAAAAATATGTAAGTATTGTATTCATTGGACGTATTTATGAATTTCTTTATTGGGTTTAATAAAGAAATTCACAAGTCAAATGTTTTTTCAGTGCACAATGAAGTTCTTCCGATGTTTCAAAAACTATAGTAAAATGTTAAAACGTTTATCGTTTTCGTTATAACAACCAAAATTAGAGGTGACGATAATGACGGCTCAGTGCGGCCGCAGGCCGCACAATTTTCAAATTCGAGTTATATTACAAGTAGTAAAAATAGAACTTTTCTGGCTATTTTATAAATTTGACGGATGAGTAAAACAAATCTGAAAATATTAGACGAAGCACGAAAAGATAACTTTTACTCTAAATAATATTTTTATTTTTACTATGAACTGAAATACTATAGTACCTTAGTGCCGCCAGTAGCCGGTAGTAAAGTAAAACAACTGCATTTACAAAAAACTGAATCTTTAAGTTTTACAACAAATTGAACGACAAGGTCAAGTCTTTGACTGTTGTAGAAAAATATTGTTTTGATTTAATATAATTAATAAAATAATTAATATTACGGGGGTAATATGCCTGTCATCAGCAACAAAGTAAAATAATTACTTTCTCAAAGTGTGAAATTTTATGTTTGACAATTTTATTGACACTTGAGAAGAATTTGTTTTTATATTATATACCTATCTAATTTGTTGTAAAACATTTCTTAAATACCTTCTCAAAAAAATTGTCAGTCGTTGTTAAATTATTACCTGTCCAAGTCTGATGATAACTAACTACCGGATATTTAAAATATGCTACAAAAATTAATTCCAGTATACGCTTTTTTTACATATTTATAAAGATTAAAATCAATTGCAACTTTGCAACCGCATCAGTTAGTAATAGAACTAGCAATGTGACATAGCAAGTTCGAATCTGTCAAGTTTGTCAATTCTGCGCCAATTAACAGATAATTATTTGCAATTAAAAACGCGTGTTATATTTTTATCACGACTGTTGAAAATGTCAGTTTTTAAATAATTAAAGTGTATGTTTTTATAAAACGTTAATTAAAATTTTGCAGAAAATTCATAAAACTATGTGAAAGTTTTATTGAATTCCGTCAGTAAAATCTGTTATAAATAAAAAAACAACAGAAATGATATTCAATTTCCCGAGTTAAATCTCTCAAACGAAAAAAATTTTTATAAAGGTAATGAAATGGAAATTATAAAATGTTAATTTTCGAAGTTGTATTTTTTATTGTATTAATAAACGCCTAGATAAATCTATCAGTGTTGTATCCAGGTTTTATTTTCAGAGTCTCGCTTAAAAAATTGCACTAGAGAAAGCTTCATGGTTTACAAAATAAATTTACCTCCAAGTATTTATTAGAAAAAATAATGACTATATTTTGAAATTCAAAACATTATTACAATATGTAAACTATAATTTGCCTAGGTTGTGAGGCCTAGAGACCGCAGCAACTAGTCCTTCTACCACTATCACCCTTGTTAGGTTGGTAATTACAAAATGATTCAATTCATCACTATTTGTCCATTAAAATTAAATATTAATTTTTTATATGAAAAGTAAGAAGTAATGAATCTCGTTTGACTGTTACAGTTAAATTCGTCAGACAAGTAGCAAAAAGGTAATTAAGTTAATATTTACAATTTGAACTTCAATGTCTGATAGAAAATCTATAGCCTGAAGTAGATTATTATTTGTTACCCAGATTGCCAGAATAAATGGGTATTAAAAGCTACAATGCACAAATATATTATTATGATCGTATGATTTTAACCCGATAAATAAAATCTATAATAATTATATTAATACAACTTAATTAGAAGATAAATATTTAATATAAAAATTTATGAACACAAATTCTAAAATATTGTGACATATAAATTTATTAAAACTAAGATAATAATTTATTTTGCTGCGACAGTTAAATCCGTCATCGTCAAGTAGGAATTAACAGAACATGTTAGTAAATATTCATAGATAAATAAGTCAATTGAAAAATTTCAGAACACTTTTAGCAATGTTTTCCGCCGATAAGTCTAGTAAAACAATTAAAATTCTAAGTAATTTCCCAACTAAATCCGTCAAACATGAAAATTTCTTAATAGCTACGGAGTAAATAAGCCGAGATACACATTTTTAATAAAAGTTGACGGTTGAGAACTAATAGATATTCAAAACTCGTAATTTCCTTCAAAGTCGTTTACTAACAAAACATAAACAAATTTACAGATAAATCTAGTAAAACTCAGCATTTTGGCAGTTAATTACGTCAACGTCAAGTAGAAAATAACAGAAATTTTATTCAGTTTTCATAATTAAATTCGTAAAATGCACAAAAAGCAAAGCATAAATTTTGAAATTCGTCAATTTGATTTTTCGTAGAATATTAAAATCTATAATAACCATAGGGTATGCAATAAAAAGCTTATCATATAAAGCACACAAATATAACGGGAAGTTGAGTGTAGCTAATGCAGAAAGTTCTAAGTTTGAAATTTCCGTCCAACTTATTAAACCATATAGTTTCAATCAACATTTAGTTATATTAACAGGAGTGAAGGTTTTATTTGGTATCGTCAGTTAGATCCGTAAACAATCTTCAACCGCAAGTTTGTGAACATATTTAACTTAGTTAGCATCTGCAAATCCATTAAAAGATCTTATTTAATTTAAAGTTTAAAGCCTGTTATGAGAAATTCAACAGTAAATCCGTCAACACATTTTTTTGTCCAAGAAGAAATTGAAGAAAACTGGCGACAACTTCACACGATATTCGCGGTTATAGCTGTTAAATTATAGACAGCCGTACACTCCAATTAAAAAATTTGTAACTAAATTTATATTTTCTGTTCACTGAAAAGCGATTTAATCAAAATTACCAATTTTATAATTCGATTGAACAGTTAAAGCTGTCAGTTGAAAACTAGAGTAAAGTCGTTAACATACGAAATTTATTACGAAAGTTTCAATAAAACTTAGAAGATAAGATTTCATTTGCTTGTTAGTTAAGTCCGGCAATTAAATCAAGAATATGTTATTTTATTTGTAGTAATTTTATTTATTTATAAATTTACAGTAACCGGGCAAATTAAGGACCAATAGTTGAAATTTTAATTAACTTGAGGTTCTAAATAAAACATTAAAATTCAAGTCTAGAGTAAATCCGTCACCAAATGTATGTTACAATATGCAGAAACTCATGCTATAAACACAAATAAATCGTTTGAAATAAATTTAAAAAAAACTGGAAGCAATAGAAGCCTATGTTACAGTCTAATCGGATTTAAAGTTGTATACGAGAACTAGCAGAAATATTAAATCCGTTAAACGAGAAAGTCTCAACTAAATAATATATAATATTGTATACTACAATTAAATCCGTCAAGTTTACATAAAACTTTAAAAAGGGGAAGAAAATAAATATTATCAGTAAATCCATAGTTAATATAATTAAATTTATCAATTAAAGAACTACTTATAATCTAGAAAAAATTGACGGAAAGCTAATTCGACCGTCACATATAAATCCGTCAAGTGAAACTATAATAGAGTTTGAACTCAAAATTTATAGAAATGATTCTGAAGGGATGCAAAGTTTGATTCTATCTCTCGATGGACCTATAATAATCTTCTTGAATAATTTTATGAGTAAATTAATAGCATAACTATAACGGATTTTAAAAATGACACCTTTTTATTCATTTTCTGATATTAATGCCTAAATGGAAAGAAAAAGCTCTTTAGTTTATGAATTCTGAATCCCTTTGGAGCGCATTGAGTTTGACACTGATAAAAGGCGTTTTCTGATAAAAGCTTTTATATTTCCTGTTTGCGGTATCGTAACGGAATATCAATTTGAATATTGAGTAGCGTGATGCTCGCCATTTTATATCTACAAAAGTTGTCATTTTTATTTCGTAGAAACGCTCAAACGCTTAATATTTCAAATTAAGATGTTGTGTACATTTTCAAACTTTCTGGCAAAGTTATAAAACAGAATAATCGTTTTAATTGTGCAATTTATTTTCAGTTAAGAGTTCTTCAATGTAACACAATTATTATCAGTTACAAAAGTTTTGACGACGACACCTTAGCAGCTACAGCACCAAGAAACTCTCAAACTTATTTTGAGAAGACGTTAAATCTAAATCTCTTAAATCGCACATACAATATAAACAACGGAGTAATTAAACTTCCAAATTAGTTTGTGTATTCGTTTTCGCTTGTTACTTTTAATTAGCAAATGCGATAATTATTCATTAAATACTTTATTATTAAAGAAATTGGTATATCATCAAATTGTCATTCGCTTGATAATTTCTATAATTATTTTATTTTTGTTAATGAAACTTGATTAATTAAATTTCGACGTACGAAACTTCTCAGCTCTTACTAGGAAATAAAATTTTGCCTCATTCACAATAGTGCTACACTACCCAGAGTGAACTATGGCTCATCACTTGAAGGGTGCTCACGGCAAATTTTTTAAATAAAATTTTACATTTGATATTCATGGTTTGGTGAGCATATGAATGCTTCCAAAGTATTCCAGTTGGGTTGCTAACCTTGTGAGATGCATAGATCTTGCAAGGTCTATGTAAAACGTATGATCAAGAATTGAATTTCCGTTCTTGTTGGCATAAAACACATTTCACAATTCAAAGGTTAACTTTGCTTAAAAATTGCTCAAAACTTAAATTAATAAACTTGAAGTCAATTTAACATTACACTGCCTTCACTTAAAGAGGAATTTCCTAAGAATGTAAAACCACCTGGAAATCCAAGCAAATTTCTATATAATATAAAGACTAATAATAAAATCAGTACGTTTCAGTATATTTTTTATAACATTGCAACTTTTTTTACATCTGTCGACGTCACCCGCATTCCAATCGCCATTTGCCTTTATCTTGGGTATCTTTTTCCTTTAGATCTCTATCTTTCATTGCCGTCGTAACTCTTTCTTACCACGTGAGCTTCGTTATACCTCGTTTCTTCTGTTAGGAGTGCATTCAATCTAGCATTTTTCTAGGCCATCTCTCCGTTTTCGTTCTATTTACATGTCCATACCGCCGCCTTTGGCTCTTTCTTCTTTTGGGATCCTTCTGTATATGCAAGGTAAAGAAACTAAGTACCTTGGTATTATCGTAAGTGTGCTTCTGAATTTTGGAGATCACCTCCATAGTGGAGAGTCTGCGAAGAGTTTCGAAAAAAAGATTGAAGCTGGGACCCCGTACGTATAAGGTCATGTACAATTAATTGTTTATTGCATGTATGGCATACGGGGCTAGAGTTTAGGATAAAACTATAATGCTTTCAACCTACAAGATCAGCATTAATAGCGTGTCCTTATAGGCATATTTAAAGGCTTATAGGGCGGTTTCTACTAAAACAACGAAGGTTTTCGCGGAAGCACTGCCTTGAGACTTGGTCGTCAGAAAATAGATGGAATCCTACAAAGGAAAGTATTCGACCCCATAGCGGAAGACGTTACGAATGCGGAAGAGCGTGGCTTATTGAAAAGACGTTACAAACGGCTGCTCAGAGCAAAACTTATGCAAAAGTCCGAGCTACCGAGAAAGAATGTTTCAAATCGAGTCTGTATCTCGGCGTTTTCCTGACTGGAAACGGTAGTCTGAACTACCATCTACATAGAATTAAACTAGCTGACTCACCTGAATGTGACTGTCACCAGGTGGAAACGTGGGAACATGTTTTCCTACACTGATCCATGTACGATGACGTCGGATAGGAAGGACTGAAGACCCCTAAAATCTCCGACACCTTGAGCAGCCTAATTGCCGATTGTGACACATACTCCAACTATTGAGAATACGCAAATACAGAATACAAATATTTGATAAGAGACCTCCGCGTATAAGTTGCGTTGCTATCAATAACGGCGCTGATCTTAATAGTCGGAATCTGGTATGGGAAATATCCAAGCTCTACGATGAATAACTCGAGAAATTTTCCACTTAAGTTGAAATGGTAGTTACTCTTGCCTATGGAGACCGTGCAATGACTTATAGGTCAATTATATCACGTTAAATGATAATTAGAGATTAAAGTACAGCAATGTCTATTTTCATTCTTTTGCAGTTCTAATAATTCACACATTTTTTTAAATAACTGTACCCTGAAGAATTGCAGCTCCGTAGAAGTTACAGTACATTTATAGATAACTAACTTACTTCAGATTAAACAGCTAAACCTTTAAGCAATAATTTTCGACCTTTCAGGGATTTTTCCGTCAAACAATTTAGTTTATGAAAAAAAAGAACAAATTCAGTGCCACTATTTCAGCTACCCCTCTTTTTCAAACAGAAATTTTGTGAGTTCATTTAGTTTCACCCTTTTTGTTCGTTTTTGAAAAAGGGATGCTTGTCTATCTTTTTCATTTCAATTTCTTTGGACGTTTGGCAACCATGTACAGTATTAATTTGCACTTAAATGGTGGTAAATAAAATAAAAAGTTTAAATATCTATATGTAGTAAACTTAGTGGTGAGATGAGTATTTGCTGGTATTGTTCTTCTTCTTTAAGTTAATTTTAAAACTTTCGTTCTGTTTTTTTAAAAATTAATGTACCAATTTTTCACATTTGGCACTTATGGTTCTGTGAGTACTTGCATAACAAACTGGTATGGTGCTAAGCTTACCAGATGGATAACCCATAGATTAAACTGGGGCTTTAGATCACAACAGTTTAGTCGATATTTAAGCGTTATACCACACTGTTAGTGCTAGATACCACACTATCCACTTCAAAAATTAATTTTTTAGGTTCATTTTCTATTATGTTAGTGCTGGTATTCGAAAGTATTTTAAAAGCCTTTTTGGCAACTCTAAAAACTAAGACGCGAACTTTACTTGTTCAGTTTCATTTCTTCGAGGACGGAAAATCGGCAAGATAATAACATATTTCTTGATTTTTGCCAAGTTTTTGTGTTTGTGTACTCCTGGTGGTTCCACCTTTAAGTTAGGAAGCTTATATCTAGAAGTATACGACTAAATGCATATGATATCGGACGAGGATGATTGCTCTTTTCACCCTTTTGCTTGCATACAACTTCATTGTTGATCTTTTCAATTTGCAGTTATGCAAAAAAAATTAATTACTCTGTTCAAAAATTAAAACATGGCATCTCACAAGTTTTTCTTTTAGATTTTACTGAAGTTGGCAGCTTCCTTGCTCTCTTTTAGTTTTATTAATTTTACCTAGCGCCCAATTTCGTCTTCTTGCTTCCACTAAGCCTAAATAAAGAATTATAGATTTAGTTCTTAGGGTAAATCGGAGTAAAAAAACACCAAACACATGGTAAAAATTCGGCATCACATGGCTTCATCCATTTTGAAACCACGTTAGCTTCAAAATGTGGCTAAATATGTGCGTCAAATTGTATGTGAAGTTAGATAATCCCCCGATAGGGGATATTTCCTCGTGGTTTTAGCATTGGGGATGCAAAATGTGCAATAAGCTTTAATGTTAAAGCATTTAACTTTATTTACATTTTCCTTTCAACTCTATTTCCCCACACAAAATAATTTCCGAATTAGTTAAATCAATGATATCACTTTGTAAATACAATTTCAATATTAGCTTTATGAAACTGTGAGTAAAATAGTTAATAATTCAATATAAATGATTTTCAATGCTTCGGGGAAAACTTTATTATTTTTCTGCATGATAACATCAAAATAGAGGAAAATTGCATATTCATTAGCAGCTTTGAATTAGCGCATTTAAAATCGATTTGAGCTTTGTACTTGTCAACACGCCAACACTACCATCGTTTACATTTCTGTCCGTATTGCTAAACTAACATTTCAAATTATCATCTCTATTCAATTTAGCCATTTTGGAACAGTCACTACTCAAATTTAAATTTAACGATTGCATTGCAAATGCAGAAATGTGTGCACACCGAAAGGTGACCAATAGATCGTAGCGGAAATGGTTCTTCTCCAAACGAAAAAGTTTTCGTCGAATTACCCAAAACGCAATCCCGAAAGAATAATAACAAAAAAAGCTTATGTAAACTTGCACAACAAATCTAATTTCGTCAAATATATCAAATTACAAATTCGAGGAGCATCTCGACAAATCTTCATTGAATCAAATCTGAATAGAATGCGTTTTCTTTTTTATAAGAATATTTGAATATTTATTATTAATCGCCACGTATACCGTTCGCGAGTTGAAATGAAAATTTATATAGGTAAGGTAGTTGAATTTGTGTTCGAATTGCTAAATCTAATTTATTACTTCCTCTAGTAGAATTTTTATCGTTTGAAGTTGGTGAGGCGAGATAAATTTTTCGAAAAAAAAGTTGGATGAAAATCATATTTGTCCATTTGATAAATAAAATAGAAACGGGAAAAGTTGAATATCGCAATATCAGATGGAGACATTTTGGAAAGGATTAAGAAGAGCGTGATTTTTGGATTATGTCGTTGGAAGCAAATTAAGTCGTCAAAAGGATGCAGTTTCCTGGTGCTCACGTTTGATGATCACCGCCACAAACATAATCAACTCGAATAATATTTCTAGGAACATTTTACGATAATTGAATAATAAATTAATTTATTCTCATTGACGTACTGAAATAGGCAATTTTCAATTAATGCTACTGAGTTCTTGTGGCGCATTTAACTATAGCAGTTTGTTATAGTAATTAAGTTTTAATAACATCATACTACGCACTTCTGTTAGACGTAATAAACTGACTAATTATACTCGTAGGAAGCATGCAAATTTGATATAATTAAGTAAATATGTTAAATTTTCCGTTTTGCTAACTATAACCGTGCAGCGAGAAAATTTGCTTAAGAAATTAATTTTTTGTATAATCCTTTTCTCTCGCGAACCAGATCTGGATTTGTAAAACAAATTCATGTAAATCTGCATTCATCAATTTTGTCACGAGTTGAATTATCGACGAATTTGGGCGAATGCCGCCCTGCTCTCGTGATGTATTGTTCAATTTTATTTTCAATGTCGCATTATTGGCGTCTTTAGACAAGAAAAAATATTATATTTATATAAAATGAAAACCGCAACTTTTGTTAGGTCCGTCTAGTATAAAAACATTCTGCTACCATGAAAAGGTAACCTAAAAAAGATTTATTTGAGAATCGTGTTAGGGTTTCCAAATCTAATAATGCGCTGGTCTTGAATTAAGATTAATGTAACAATTCTCTTTTATGTCGATCTTTGTACTGCTATTGAGTGTAACGTTTATTGATTTTTAAAATACAATAAGAGAAAACCGAATCGCCGAAAATTGCCTCAGACAAAATTAGGTTTCCAATGAAAATTTGAATAATCTGCTAGTGATATATTAACCTTGACATTTTATGTTCTTTTTTCTTAAAATAAATTTCGTATCATTTTTAATAAAATTTGGATAACACCAATTAAGTGACCTTGATGAACTGTTGAATAGTACTAATTATTTAGATTTCCCTGACAGTCTGATTCTGAAGCTTTTAGTCGGTTACTAATGTATGAAAATAAAACATATTATTTGAAACGCTAAATTAATATCAAATAAGTAGTAATGGCTTTATGTCGTGATCTATCAAAGATGGATACTTCCTTCACAATACATAATCAAAATTCCATTAGAAGTTATATCAGAGGTAGCGCCTTCCACATATAAATAAATATAGATAACGAGCAAAAACACTTTTTAATTTAAATTATAGTTATTTGGTTTCCTTGTTAAATTATTCTCCTACACTGGATTTTTGCATTAATAAATATTTTTGATCGCAAGTAGGAAAGAACTAATAACTCTTTTTTGGTTTGAATTTTTGCTCCGGTTTTATAATTTGCCACTGAATTTTAAGATTTCTTTCGTCATTTCTCTATACAGATTTATATTTTGAAATAGAAAAAAAAATTAACTAACATTTCTAACATTTTCTTTTTTCAACTTTTTAAAAAAAATTATAAAAATCTTATCAATTGTCGTTCGGTTTTCTTTCTTTTTTTCACTAAGAGCTTTTCTCACTCTGCATCTGTTACACCATAAAAAGTCAACAAAGAAGTTCAAAAACTCTAGGATATTTGCTACCTTTTTATTTTCTTCCCACAGAAAAAAATTGTTTTCTAGCGTATTATTAGAGTCAACTGGCAAATTTTCTTTTATTATAACATGACCGGTTTCGAGGTTACCCGAAAGATTTCTAATTCCCAGATGCACACTAACTTGCGATAAACACAAATCGCACAAGATATTTTATGAGACAAATGAGAAAATTATGAAAGAAAAAACGTAGGACCCGTATAGATATAATACACAAAAAGGAAAGACGATTAGAAAATTATGGGGACAGAGCCGTCTTAACAATTTTGGACACCATTAGAGGGTGTAATAATTAAATAATTAATAACGCAACATACATTTTTGTACTTCAGATTTTCTTTTTTTTCCAGAAAACCAGATTTCCTGACTTTCATCACTGCGCTGTAACCACTTCACAGTTAAAAATATAGTAAGTATTAAATTTATGGGTTTCAACATGAGGATCCTTAAAATTTTCTGAAAAGATACTTTACAATATGATATATTTTTACTAATATTATTTACAAATGAGCAGATAAATGATAGAAGCAATAAAATTCGATTAATGTTCATTATTACACCCCAAATAAGTTCATTAATGTTGTACATAATAAACTTTAAAAATGTATCTTGTTTAATGCCTATAATTGCTTTATTTACTGTAGTTTGCATTAAATTCACCACCAAACTAGAACCAATAGTTCTTCCTTATTACTAAAAAAATTAGTAATAAATTTTAATTTTAATATTTATTTATTTTAATTTTAATATTTATTCTATGGTATAGATTAAAAATTATTTATTGCATAATATAAACGCAATTCGTAACATAAGTTCATGCACGTAGAAGAAGAATGCAATCAGTTTCGAACACTTTTACATAATTAAGGATTAACGGAAGACACTGGGTTTCTGACCCATTAGTTTTCTTCAGTACCCTATACATTGCATTCCTCTTCATGCATTAACTTATGATATGATGATCTTATTGAATTTTCCATAGAGCTCAGATCGTGAGCTTCAGCTGTTGAAGACGGCAGCTGCTAGTGCAACATTACATAATATGTATACGGTACTGAGGATAACTGATGAGTCTGAAACACGGTGTCTACCGTTCATCCTTAATTATGGAATAGAGTTTGATATAAATATAATTGTTTTGTGCGTAGATCTGGGTAATAATAAAAATAATTCAAAATTTATTGCTTCATTAATTTATTTATTTTGTTGTAGACATTAAAAAGTAGGAACGCAATATTAAGCAATATTAAAAAATATAAATCGATAGCAAAGCAGCGACTGCAAAATGTCTGATTTTGAAGGATTTGCTCCCTTCTAATTTTATAAATAAATAAACTATCTTCGTCATAGATTATTAATCTACTTGTAGAATTTATCAAATATATATGTTGATATTTGCTTTAAATTGAGGTCTTGCAAAAAGTGGGCTTCAAGATGAGTTTTTGTTGGTATTCGAAGGCGGCTTACAAATTTTTCCTGTAACTGCCAAAAGCCATTTGAGCAAGATTGCTTGGTATACATGCAACTAGAGGGAAGTTGAATTGTTTAGCTTTACGAAATTAGTTTACTACAGTAAAAATTTAAATGGAAACAAATTTTAATTTTAAAACCATAAATAAAAATAAATTTTAACAAAAATTTGCAAATGCAACAAATATAGCAAGTACCCAGGTATAAATAATTAGTAATTATAGTTAATAAAATGAAAAACTTACTGTGTGATTGAGCTTCAACCTGAAAATAGGTTACGATTTTGTAAAGCGTTATATGCACTTAGCTCTTCTGTACAGAGTGGAGACCTGAACGCTAAAAGTACATATCATGAACCGGCTAGAAGCATTTTAAATGTGAACCCTCAGAAGAATGATGCAGATATCTTGGATAGGCCATAGGACTAACGAGAAAGTACTGCTACAAGCGGGAAGAAAAAAAGAGAGCGCTGATAGCCATGGTTTAAAAGCGAAAGACTGCATACTTGGGATACCTCCAACATGAGAGATATGTCTTGTTAAAACAAATAATAGAAGGCAAAATAGAAAACAAAGAGAGCCTAGGAAGAAGAGAATGCTCTTGGCTAGAGACTGAATGGGACTTCGGTACTGCACAAAACCAAAACGAATTTGCTAGAATTGTTGCCTACCTTCATTGATGGGGACGGCACCTGAAGAAGAGAAGAAGAAGGTGCTCTTTTGTTTGGTAAGTCTTACTTTACTTCTCTGAATGAAAAATGAGTACGCTAACTCATTCTTACAACTCCTAGTTTCTAAGTGGTTTACTAGTGATGTGAGATTTGTCATAGTAAACCCTCAAGGAAGTACAGTTACAAAAACATAAATGGTTTTGTTAAGTCGTTGTGTGAACGTACCCCTTTTCAGGAGTTAATTATTTGATGAACAATCTATTAAACTATTGGGAATACTATTCTGCAAAACCTTGCTTGACTAAAATCCGTCTGTGTTCGATTGTGACTGCGTAATAATAACTACCATAATTTTATCAATATATTTCCACGAACAAGATCAAGACTGTTCAATATGTCAGATCAATATGTTAACCGCGCATAAAAAATTATTTGAACTAATTTTAACCGCAAAAGAAGAATGTGTATTAATGTTTTTTACTGCCTGTAAATCTGCCCTTTAGTATTAAATAATAATTGCCTTTACTTTTATTTTACCATTCCAATTTTCTTATTTAATCAGTTTTTACTACTAAATTGCTCTTTTTAGACAAGTTTTAAATTAAATAGAAAATAACTTAAAAAATTGATTTTTAAGTAATTTGTGTTTTAAATTATTATGTCATTTTTGACATAACAATTAATTTTAAATTAAATAATTAGCAAATAAAAATAGTACAGATTTTTGTACTTTTCTTATTCACGGGAAAAATTGTAAAGTTATTAAATAATTTTATAATAAGCAAAGTGTCAAGAATAATACTCCAAGTCGACGATGCCAGTACGTCATGATCTTGTAAGATGGTTCTTAATCAACCTTCTTTTGTCAAGTTTCTGATACTTCGAAACAGCCAAAAAACCACCATATACAATAATCTCATCAAAACGGAAAAAAATTTTATTTAATTTTCTGTTTTAGAATAGTAATGCTCTATCACCCTCCCCTACCAGCCGTCACTAATAACAAGTAAAAGTGACTCCCAAACTGAAAGTTTCGGTCCACGATCTAATAACAATAATTTAAGTTTTTTTTTAGAAAAAGCACTGAGAATGACTTAACAATGCAATGTTCTGTATAGACGAATAGACGTCATTGACACTTTCATTGAATACTAATATTGAGAATGAAAATGTCATAAAATTATTTGGAAGTAAGTTAGGTCGCGGTTTACTCCTGGACTAAAGCTATTTGAGAGCAATATAAAAATTTTTGTAAAGTTGTTTATAATTCTGTGACTTTACTTTTCAAAATAAAGTGCTAACTTTGCAATGTAAATTCAGAACGTTTGAATATATTTACCGGGTGTCGTTGTCACTGTTTGTGTGTAAGCGAAAGTTTCATGACTGGATGCTGTTCTAAGCTAAGCGGCGATGGACGGAAAGCTATGGTTTCTTGTCGCGGTTAAAATTTAAAAGCAAAACGAAAATAACAAACACGAAGAGACGATTTGTATTTCGACTTAAAAAATTGTTAATTTGTACGAATTTTAATTTGATGTAGGGGGAAGATAACCGAGCACTTGATAACGAGAAAATGCCTTGTCGCAAACAATCCTACATTGTTTTATATTAAAAGTTATCGAAATGCTTTTCATGTCAAGACCACATAATTGAAATCCATTATATTTTGTTATTTTGTCATCTTAAGTGTAGGCAGTGAGGAAACAAACAAAGGAAACCCTTTTCTTAAGTGACACTTCTTGGCGGAAAAAAAATGTGCTAATTGAAATGACTTCCGAGTGCTGTCGCGACATCGTATAATTTTGAATTTGGTTGGTTGGATGATAATAATTAAACGGGCGTAGGTGAGTATAAATAATAAATTTTCTCATTTCAATTTTGAAATTTATGGTAGACGTGAAAAGTGCATTTGTGTTAATTACATGGGGTGGAATTACTAGCGTGGCTCTTACGGGCGAGAAATGCAATTATATGGCGTATGAAATGATTAATATAAGTGTGGTTTATATTGGCTGGATAACAAGTGTAGTTAAAATCGTCTCATCTGCACAATAATGGAACAATACAAAATGTAATAACCAATAAAATATTAAACGAGTTTTGGTTGACATCAAGTGCACCATCATCATATTATATGTCACGCTTTCTATGCGACCCCTTAGTGTTATGGGAAACCTGGTATTGTGATGGAGCCGAGCTTAAATAAGGGGAAACTAAGATGAGTGCAAACTTTTAATTAAAGTTGAGTGTATCTTACGATAAATTTACTTACACCTAACTGCGTTGTTAAGTGGATTCTCGAAAATGTATTGGTAAACCAAAATTACACGCACTTATAAACAAGGACGCCTTTTTATTAATCGCACCTCGTATAGAAACGTAAGGTAAAAGTTACCAAACTCAATTAAAGCTAACCAATTGTAATCGATTGAATAATTGTATTTAACTTTACACGACATCAAAGTTTAGTTGATTTTAATTGAATTCACCTCCAAGTATCGGGAAATAGCGTACCATACGAAGGCAATAAACTTGTTACGAAGTGCATTACATTCTTCAATAAATTTTGAGACAAACTGCTTTGACACTAAATTGTCTCTAATAAAACAAAATTAGAATCCTGAAAAGCTGCCTGTCCTTCCCCTGGTGCCAGGCGTTTTAATTTCAACTACCTCATTGTTTTTCAAATAAAAAAAGAAGGAAAAGTTTTCGATTTAAACTGCAAATTTCGCATACTCAATGGCACTCATTCATAATTTACAACGGCTTTAATTTGTATTTATCGAAGTGGAAATTGTTAATTTTGTTTACACACGTCTTCTGTTCAACTTTCCAGGTGAAATTTGTATATTTTCCTTTACCATAATATTATATGAAAATTATTGTAGTGATAAATCCTACAAGTTTCCTTCACAATAAGAATTATTTTAAAAATCATAAATATTTATCGATGTTTATAAAAGTGACTTAAAAATAAAAAAAAGTAAAGTGCTTTTAGCATTGGATCACATGGGGTTATTGAGTTACCGTGAATTTGATATTATTCTCAGATATTATTAAGACGGTGGTACGAGAATACCTTACAAATTCATGTTTGCAAAAATTGTGTGATAAATATTAGGGTTAACGAGCCATCTGTTGTGTGTATATTTAATTAAATGTGTTTGTTATTTAGTGAAAGTAAAGTTAATTGTGAGTTGCAGGAGAAAATTTTATTATCGAACCCATGTTCAGACTAAAACACCGCATAAACTTATACCACTCATACTTTGAGTTCTGCACCTCACGCCTTGCAGTGACGGGTGATATTGGGATGACGATAGAGTATCGCCCTTTCAAAACAAAATTTTAAAGCCGTAAAAGGAATGAATACAGAAATAAAGAACGCAATTTAAACTTTCGGTGTATTCAGGTGGAAAGTTGATATTTTACGATAGACAGCAAATTTCGTTTTGACATAATTTTTAGATTGCAATTATTGTATTTTCATTTTATATCTCTCAGTTTATGCATCAAGAAGTAATGTACTTTGAGTTGCAATCATGTGTAATGAATTTGATTTAATTGCATGCCTTCTGTTTTTATTTGTTGTTATGCAGCAATAAACTGCAGATGTATGGATCAGTTCAGTGGAGAACCTATTCTTCAACGAAGAGTAATAATTATATAGTTCAACGTTGGAGCACGAGTCTTCAACTCTAGTTTACTATTTTATTTTGATTGATGTTAAATATTCAATGTTTGAATTGTTTGCTGTATTGGAATTGAAGTATAACACATCGACCTTCTGATTTTAAGAATAATCATGTATTGTATTGTTACTTTGTATTTTTACTTATCTCGGATATAGCTTTCAAAGCAAACCATGACTCTCGTTTACCGCCGTTTATTGCTTTTATTAGGAGCAAATGTTTTTATGGTGAGTTTGTAAGATTGCCGGATGAGCGTAGCGTGTTCTTTGTTCTAAATAAATGTAAAATTTAATAAGTTGTTAAATTTAATTAACATTAGTTTTACTTCCGGTTAAAATAGTACTTTAGCATCGTCGTCTCTAATTTGATCTTATACGCTCAAAGTCAATGGTAGCTGTGTGAGGCAGAGAATTCCAACACAGAATATTAAAGCTGTTACTTACTCTTTAAGAAACTTATTGCCGGCGTTGCTCAGTCGTTGATAAAAAATTAACAAAGAGAATTTCGGGGGGGTTGTAAATTGCTTATTGTTTTAGGAATTCCTCAAGAAAAAAAACACAATAAAATTCAAGTTTATAATAGGTAAATTAAAATTCATTATATAAAAAATTAAAGTCTTTGGTTCAATAACCTAATAATATTACACACACAAAAAAATATACCTAAATCTAACAAATTGCTTACCAGCTAGTTATTTACACAAAAAACATAAATGGTAGTAAACATCTATTGCAGCCGTTGACCCAAGTAGAAACTACCACAATAATGCAGGTTGCACTAAGATTGACACTCGTACATTTATGAATGACACCAAGATAATATTTAGTTTTTTTGTAGTCACCCCGGATCGGTATTAAATTGGATAACACAAAATTGTTTTTAGACACTGTTAAGTTAAGATAATTTATTTAAATGATTTTTGTTTGCAAAAAAGACTTGTCCGAAAATCGATAAGAAGAGATAAAAAGGTAAAGTTGTTTCGAACGGTAGTGATTTTTGAAAAAAAAGCCCCGGCTCCTCTCGATCATTCCTTATATAACAATTTTCTCCTTCCATCAAATGTTACCCAGGGCCGTGAGAAAAGAAAATTGTAAGAATCTCAAAAAAATAAATCTATTAACACAAGAGTAAATGGTATTTAAGCAAAATACTAGAAAATTATTATTGACTTCGAGATTATTAGGAACGGAAATTCACACGATCTGTAAGCTAAACAAAAATATTGGAACGAAATTTACGAGATATTTTTATAAACATAGAAGGTACCTTAAGCTAATTGATCACAAAATAAGTTACAAAATAATATTTTCCCACGGACCACTAGAAAATCGCGTTATAACAAAGAATTTGATTTTGAAAAATTTTTATTAATTATTGAGAATCTTTTTCGTGCAAAAGGATGTACGAGGTTGATACAACAACGTAACACTCCCCGCAAAGCACCAATAAAAAAATAAAAAGAAATTTGCACATGAAAAAATAAGAAATGAGAAGACATAAACTACACGAAGATGTCCGGGTACAATACAATAAAATTAGGTTTTATTTGAGAATAAGTAAAAGAATTCACGGGTATGCGAGCCATCAAAAAAATAAAAATTCTACGAGGAACAAGAATTTTCCGGCTTACCAAGTGAAATAGAGAGAACTAAGTTCTTTATCACAAAGAAAATTTTTACACAGAAAACTTGAGCTAAAAAATACGATAGAAAAAATTTAAAATTGAATTATAACCAAATAGTTAAACCAAACTCGAAAAGTAGTTAATTGGTTCACTTTCGGCTATCATAAGTTGGGCACCACCTAATTTTTATCCTAATGATTTTGAGCAAAAAATTGGAAAACCCTTAAATCATAAACTAAGTAGAACACAATAATCCGAAATTGGATGAAGGACGACACATTGGTTTTCACGGAGGGAATGTATATTAGATGACGGCCACTATTCTGAATTTAAATATATTCAATAGGCTTACACGGAGGAATAAACTATATGTTAATCTACACAGTAGTTTTTACCAACTCATCAGGATGAAAAAATGCTTTTCGAGAACTAAGAAATCATTGATCCGCGTCACAATGCCTTCTGGAAAAGTACAGGAATACACATCAAATCATTACGAATGAGTTAGAATTCAAAAAGTAGATTTTTGAAGAAAGAATCATATTTACAATTTAAAATTAACTTAAAAATAAATTTTATTCCTAATCTCAATTGAAATTCACAATAAACATTCGACAGGGCTCCGTTTAATCGATCAAATTTATCAATACAGTAGAAGACAATGCAGATATTATAATAGACAACAAGATTGAAGAGGAATAAACAAAAATCAAATGTACATAAGGTATTTCAGCGTATACTTTCTGAAAAACACGAAGAAAGACGATGATCAATTCAAATTATACTAATCACACCTTGTAATATAAAAAATAAAATGATTACGTGGAATTTTAATTACTTAAAGCTATGTGTTAACTTACATAGCTGTAAGGAAATATACTAATTCATTATTCTGAGTTTGTCACATTTCGAATTGTGTGTCCAGAAGACAAGACTGTCACTCTTAAAATCAGATAAAAGATATTAATTCCCTGATAATAATAAAAATTATTCAGGTAATTTTAACAGAAATTTGGTTTTTTTTTTAATAGATACCTAACGAGAGAAAATTAAAATTGTAACGGGCGTTCACCCTCAAATTTTAAAGTTGGACCCATTCAAGTTCATCGAACTATGTTTACCAAAGATATTGTAAAAATAAAAAAACTTAAATTATGCGTTTTTTTTTTTACAGACAAGTGAAAAAATAATATTTACTGAATAGGGCATTACTCGAATTTTTAAAGTTGACCTACTTATATGGCTTACTGATCTAGAAACGGCATTTCGGTAGTCATAAATTAGACTTAACTGTAAATATACTATAAACCCTATAAACAAAAGATATAGTGAAAATAGTTTCAGACAGGGCGGTATCGAGGAATATTTTATTCTAAATATGAGCCTTGATTATTGATTTATAAAAAAAATTTTCAACATTAGATCGAAAATGTTAATTAAACAGGAGATCAATGAAGAAGAAGATAATTTGTAAGAATTGGAGGAATTGTGAACAAAAAATTAAAATAATGGGATTATAATTAATTGATAGACGCAGTTTAAGGCCATACCCGGGGCCGTGAGAAAAGAAAATGTTAGATACGGGATAAAAAAAAGATATCAAGTTACCTGAGGTTAGTTCACAAAACTTTGTAACTGACTTCATTAAACTTTTACTTTGCAAACCGTCGACTGTCTACAAAGGAAAAATTCAACATTTAGCCATCAACTCGGAAAAGCATAAGAAACTCGAAGTAATTTGATTTAAGTCAAAAAAAAAATACAGTTAAAAATTTGAATAGAAACGGAAAACAGAAAGAAAAAATAAGTTTAAATTTCAATTTCATCATTCTCAGGGTCGCTATTATCACCTTTATATAATTTTAGATCCTTCACGTGCCACCGTCCTATATTTTGATTGTTTGAATTTATTAATTCGTAAGTTAATTGCCCAATTTTCTTGATTACTGTACATAAGATGTATTTAGGTGCTAGTTTTGCAGCGAAATTTCGGGTTTTATCTGAAAGTACCATATTGCGTTTCCACACTTTCTGATTTACTTCAAAAGTTAAGGGACGTTTGCGTAAGTCGTAACGTTTTTTACTGTTATCGTAAGAAGTTTTAAGATTACGACGAACTCTGTTATATAAATCTGGAATGGCCTGGTGGTCTTCATCAGTTAATATTTTTTGTTCAATATTAATAACGTCATTATCATTCGGGGCGGTACCAAAAAAATCTCCGGAAATAGGGATAAACCGTTTAAAGACGAGATAGGATGGGGTGAACTTAGTCACATCATGTTTCGCAGTTCGAATGGCCTGTGCGATTTTATGGATATTTTCGTCCCAACGATTGTGCTCTGATTTTATATATGATGATATAGCTGTTACCAATACACGATTAACTCGTTCAGTCGGATTAACTTGAGGATGATATTTGGCATTAAACCAAATTTTCTGTACACCATATGAATCAGTAAGTGCTTTGAATTCTTTAGATATAAATTGCACACCGTTGTCACATAATATTATTTGCGGAATTCCAAAAATTAGAAAAACTTGATTTTCTATAAATTTTACCACGCCAGCTGCAGTGGCCTTCGCCATGGGGTGTACTAAAACAAATTTGGAAAACCAATCCGTGACGACCAATAAATGTTGATTTCCTCGTTTTGATCGAGGTAATGGACCTAAAAGATCAACGGACAGAAGTTGAAAAGGGAACGAAATGTTTTTATATTGACCCATGAGACCTGGTCGAGCTAAGTTTGTACTCTTCTGCGCTCCGCAAATAAGACAATTATCAACATAATTTTTAATGTCGCGATACATTTTAGGCCAATAATATAATTCACTTATACGAGATATTGTTTTTGCAATTCCAAAATGTGCGGAGGTTGGTTCATCATGACACCGTTTTAAAATTTCTACTCGATTTGCAGTGGGAACGACCAATTTCCAATCTGGAATATTCGATTTTACTGGAAGAGAGTTAGAGATATATTTGTACAAACGATCATCTTGTATTTTAAAGTAGGGGTAATTGTCGGGTTCTCTTCGAACGTGGTCAACCATTTGGCTATACCATTCATCTGGGATTAAATTTTCGATATGAAGAGAAGCGACATCCCGAGATAAGATATCAGGGACGATATTTAATTTGCCCGGACGATGACGAACTTGGAAGGTATGTTGAGCAAGTGAAAGAGCCCAACGAGATAAACGCCCACTAGGGTTCTGAATTTGATGCAAAAATTGCAATGCGGCACAGTCGGTAATAACAACAAATTCAGTCCCCTCTATATAACCTCGAAATTTATTTATCGCAAACATGACCGCTATTAATTCACGCTCTGTGGCCGAATATTTTTGCTCTGCGGAAGTTAAAGCGCGACTAGCATAGGCAACGGGATGCTCTAATCCACCTTGATCTTGAAAAAGAATTGCTCCAACTCCTACCAAACTAGCATCGGTCTGAATATAAAATTGTTTACTAAAATCGGGACTTATTAATATAGGAGCGCAAGTAATAAGTTTTTTAATTTCACAAAAGGCCAGTTCGGCTTCGGGACTCCATTGAATGATTTGACCTTTTTTCTTATTCTTAATTAATGCCGTAATCGGTGACGATACAGAAGACAAATTAGGAAGAAAGATACGATAGTAACTAATGAGTCCGATTAACCGTTTTACTTCAGTGGTAGTTCGGGGAGTTTTAAATTTATTAATGGCCGATACTTTCTCTGGGTCAGGACGTAGACCGAATTCGTCCACAATAAATCCTAAAAATGTAAGAGACTTACAACAAAATTCGCATTTATCGAAATTGACCTTGAAACCTGCTGCACCTAAGCGTTCATAAATTGTAGTTAGAGTGGCAATATGTTCCTCAAAAGTAGAAGAGGCAATGATAATGTCGTCAAGGTACACGAATGCTTCCTCCTTGTGTAAAACGGAACCTAACGTGCGTTCCATAGCGCGTTGTAAACATTGAGGTGAATTTGACAAACCAAATGGCATTCTCTTAAATTCAAAAAGCCCTCTCCCCGGAACGCAAAAAGCTGTCTTAGGTCGAGATGACGGTTCTAAAGGGATTTGCCAAAACGCTTTTCGTAAGTCGATAGATGAGAGAAACTTGGCATTGCGTAATCGATTTAAGATACTGTCAGTACGCGGAATGGGGTAACTGTCCTTAATCGTGAGGGCGTTCAACCGTCTTCCGTCAAAACAAGTACGTACTTCACCGTTTTTCTTTTTAATTAAGAGCAGAGGGCTACACCACGAAGAAAATGATTCCTGAATAACGTCATCTTTAAGCATTTGATCAATTTCGGCATGCATTTTTGATTGCATACAGGGACTTAGAGGATATTGTTTTTGTTTAAAAGGTAGCGCGGTTCCTGTATCGATAAAATGTGAAACAGTCTTAACGTAACCTAGTTCTCCAGTAGCCAAAGATTTAAATTTCCCCATTATGATATTTAATTCCTCTTGTTGAGCAGGATTTAAGTTAGTTGATTTTGCAACATTTTCAAGGAAAGAAATCTCGTTTTGAACTTGAGATTCGAAAGTAAAATTATCAAAATGTAATGATAATTGAAATATTTTACAAAAGTCTGCACCAAGTAGAAAACCATAAGATAATTGGGGTACTATAAGAAAATTTACTACTTTTTCTAACCCGTGTAATCGAATCCGTAATGGTAATGTACCCGACACTTTACTTGTACCACCGTTGGCAACTTTGATTTCATTAATCGAAGATGGTTGAATTTTAGTCACTGTTTGTTTACTTAATAAATTAAAACCGTTTTTGCCAATTAGCGAAGACATTGCGCCAGTGTCCAATAACGCGGTTACTTTAATATTTCCGATATTTAGTTCTAGATGAGGTCTATTATCACAAGGTTTTTTTACCATGACCGGTGATACGTCACTTAAAGGTTCATGAAAAATCCGCACTTGATTCAGCCATTTTTTCCAGTCTTTAGAATCGTGAAATTGTCTAAGTATTTTTCTTTCGCGGCACTTTGAAGATATTAATTTTGAAGCGGCAGTATCTCTTCGGTAGGACGATTTTGTAGGGTCAAGTTGCTGACGTCCGGGATTGAAGCAACTTGCATTTCGTTTCCCACACGATTATTCCGCACAAAATTTGTTGAACACATTGGACAGTTTGTTTTAGTCACATTTTGGAGGCCACACCCGAAACAAAATTTTCTTTTATATTTTGTACAATTGTTGTAACTGTGTCCTAGATTTTGGCAATTCCAACATTTGTAATTATTACTTGGAACGTGGATTAATTCATTAGACACTTTTTCTTGAACGTTGGAAACATTTTGGTGTTGTACGGTAGAAATATTTTTAGCCGGTCTCTGCTGACGAAATGAGACAAAATTTGAGTTATTATTCTTAAATGCTGGGGTTGGTTTATTATTGGCCGACACATTATGATTAATGAAGGTACGTTGTTGAGGTACAAAAGGGGTTTTATACCGTTCATGTAATTGCTGCAACTCTTGTACTTTTTTACATCGCTCTCTTAATAGAGTCAAATTAGGGTAATCATCTAATGCTATATGTGAAGCAAAGAATGGATTCAAATTTCTTAGAATTTGATTAATTATGTCTCTTTCCGAAACATTCACATCGATACGTCGATACATGAACTCTATATCCATAATAAAGGAAGAGATATCTTCATTTACACCTTGCTTTCGATTTCGCAATTGTTGCGTCATTTGATATTCAAAATCGCTTGGTAAAAATTCTTTTTTTAATTTTAAAACTAATTCATCCCAAGTAAAAATTGTTTTCTTAATGGCTCTAAGCCATTTAGATGCTTCGTTCGAAAAGAGATCGTGAGCTGAGGTAAACAATTCTTCGGAAGTGACACCACGGGATTCTCGCAAGTCGTCCACTTTATCTAAAAAATCCAAAATATTTTGCGGATCGTTATGTCCACCAAAGTTTATATTCCATTTGTAAATCGCTGGAAGTTTTTTAGCAGCTCCTTGGTATATAATTGGATCGTTATTATTTAAGTTAATATTATTTTGAACTTTTACATCTACTTGTTTAACAGGAATTTCATCTAATGCACCTATCATTACTGCTAACTCCGCTTCTAACATGGTGATGAGAAACAACAAATCTTCTTGGTTTGTATATTGACGTAATAAACTCAAACGATTTTCAATATGTTTGATTTGTGAAGATACTTCTGTTCGTTTATTATCGGAAATTTCATTGAGGTTGTCTTCAATTAATTGTGCAATTCCATGTAATGATACATTTAATTGTTCTTCACTTGTTTTCCAATCTATATTTGTTAAAGATTGTTCAATAGAGGCATCTTTTAATACTTTTCGAAGTTGCGCTACTTTTTGTAATTTTGAACTTTTTGGAATTTGGCCTCTACTTGTGAGTTCAAAAACCAGCTGTTCTTCAGTTAAATAGATAATTTCCATATTCCCAAATTGTCAAAAACCGAAACAAAATTTAATTATATTTTTAACACAATTATTATAGATTAATTCGCACTATCAATGTTTAAATTTATTGTTTAGTTTGTCTTTTATTAATTCACAAAAATATTTTACACGACGTTACGTTACGTAGTAAATGTTTAATAAACGAAAATATATGAATTATTTACCGAAATTGATTTAAATAACGCATTACTTTGAACTTGGATCAACTTACAAAAATTAATAAAGAGAAACATTTAAAAAAAAAAACACCTAAATAAATTAACTCTAAATATACGAACTGTCTTAAGTTATTCCTAAAACACATCAAGCTTTTACAAATTCTTGCCACACGTTGGTTAAGCCAATTGTTACTTACTCTTTAAGAAACTTATTGCCGGCGTTGCTCAGTCGTTGATAAAAAATTAACAAAGAGAATTTCGGGGGGGTTGTAAATTGCTTATTGTTTTAGGAATTCCTCAAGAAAAAAAACACAATAAAATTCAAGTTTATAATAGGTAAATTAAAATTCATTATATAAAAAATTAAAGTCTTTGGTTCAATAACCTAATAATATTACACACACAAAAAAATATACCTAAATCTAACAAATTGCTTACCAGCTAGTTATTTACACAAAAAACATAAATGGTAGTAAACATCTATTGCAGCCGTTGACCCAAGTAGAAACTACCACAATAATGCAGGTTGCACTAAGATTGACACTCGTACATTTATGAATGACACCAAGATAATATTTAGTTTTTTTGTAGTCACCCCGGATCGGTATTAAATTGGATAACACAAAATTGTTTTTAGACACTGTTAAGTTAAGATAATTTATTTAAATGATTTTTGTTTGCAAAAAAGACTTGTCCGAAAATCGATAAGAAGAGATAAAAAGGTAAAGTTGTTTCGAACGGTAGTGATTTTTGAAAAAAAAGCCCCGGCTCCTCTCGATCATTCCTTATATAACAATTTTCTCCTTCCATCAAATGTTACCCAGGGCCGTGAGAAAAGAAAATTGTAAGAATCTCAAAAAAATAAATCTATTAACACAAGAGTAAATGGTATTTAAGCAAAATACTAGAAAATTATTATTGACTTCGAGATTATTAGGAACGGAAATTCACACGATCTGTAAGCTAAACAAAAATATTGGAACGAAATTTACGAGATATTTTTATAAACATAGAAGGTACCTTAAGCTAATTGATCACAAAATAAGTTACAAAATAATATTTTCCCACGGACCACTAGAAAATCGCGTTATAACAAAGAATTTGATTTTGAAAAATTTTTATTAATTATTGAGAATCTTTTTCGTGCAAAAGGATGTACGAGGTTGATACAACAACGTAACAAAGCAATGTACGCAATAACAAATCAATTACTTAAATTTTAATGATATTTAGAATATCAGTTTAATTCCGAGATTAAGTTAAACTAATTTTAACTACCGCACCCGTGTTATAAAAAGTAAACTATTAATGCCATTGCAAAAGATTTGACACGGAGTTTAAATTTAGATTCGTTAATCTCAGTTTTTAACTGATATACTGACATTTTGGCTCTATAAAATTTTCTTTTTAGCACAATTACTGTGGTACTGTAACTTTCCCCCTCAGACCTGTTCTGTGATTGTTTTTTTTTAATAAGCATCATTCACTCTTTTAGCCCTAATAATTAACAGACGGCCTCTACATACGCAATTGTCTCCCTCTCCCCAGTACATTGCTTCCTAGGGTTACATTACTTGTATAATTAGAAAAAATTTAATTCTTTTTCAACAAACCAATCAGTTTCATCAGAGACAATTACACCTTAACGGTCAGTGCGTTGATTGCTAATGCTGAGTAGAGCTGTACATAACACTCAGAGAAAGTAATTCAATTACCAAATAGTTTGTTAATGTTGCAAGTTCTTGAAATAAAAAATACTAAATCTTCTTAAAAGTAATTGGTATTTCAATTACAAAATTATTTCACTAAGTAAAATTAATTTACTTATGGAATATTTATAAAAGTAATTTAAATACTGAAAAATTAACGAAAATGTAATTCAATTTTGGGTGTTTGAATTATTTTATCAAAATCTTTTAATTAAATTACTTTAAGCTCTGATGCCAAGGTATCAGATTCAAACTAGGTTGAAGTTATATTTTAAGACAACGGTAAACCATCTAGGTAATCTGGCAAACGATTCCTTTTCGAAATGTAGTATAACATGTTTGCCTTGGTTTGGAGTTTACATTATAAATAGTAGGTTCTCTATGTACGTATTTGTATGTGGAAATATTTGAACAAACTTTTCGTTTGATTAACGTATTTTCAACGTTGTTTTCATACATCATAACCATTTCATGACGTTATAATAACGTGTTATATTCGTTAAAATAGACTAGTGTAGAAATTAGTTATTTATGCAACGTTCTTTTGTGTCGGTTTTGTACGTTTATTTTTGTTATATATGTACACGTTAATTCGAGGGACATTTCTACATTGAATTCACGTTGTCATATAAATATTAGCATTGTGCATTTTGCAATATTTATTTAATTTGTATGAAATGTATAAACATTATATTACTAGTTTAGTTCAATCGCTAGTTGAGTTACACAGCTATTTTCGAGTTCAAATCTCAAACTTGACGAAATTTGTTACTCTTACTTTGGTGACGATCAAAGATATCAAGATCAAAACCTTTATAGGAGAGAATCTAACTATTCTTCGCCATAATAAAGTATCCTATCAACAAAAAAAAAATCTTGTTGGAAATACTGTTTTTGATCACCATTGTAGCCGGTGATATGGTACGTGCGTATAAGAGCTATTTTCGGAGAAAATAAAATCATAAGAATTTTAATTTTAACATCGATTAAGTCTCTATTTGCTAAAATTAGGGTAAGACCCTAATTTTATGATCTTCTAGAAACATTATCAGATCTAATATCGGTCGTAATTAAGCTGTGTCTCTGTCTCTGCGTACAATTACTTCGATATTATTTACGACTACTTTTACAAATTTTTCTGTTTATTTATACGTTTTACTTAGAATGCCAAATTGTTTATTCTAATTCAGACTTACAGGCTTACCTTTTCATTATCGCAACATAAAGTGTGTGACGCCATTCTTAGTTTCTTAAAGCGTGATTTTAATTAAAAATTTGGCGCCCAACGTGGGGTCTAAAGGTTTTATATTACGAATAATACGGCTTTACGAATGTGTTCCTTACAAAATATAATTTATTTAAAGCATTACTACTTAAAGAATTGCGGATTTCAGACATAGTGCCTACTTGTAAAATCTAAATAATAAATTTGTTGTTTTCAACGTTTCTGCTTAAAAACCAAAAATACAATAAATTTGACAACTTGAAAGTTACAAATACTATGTGATAGAAAAACCAGAAGTTGAAAAACCTTTTTGATAACATTTCTTTAGTATATTTTATTTAACTATTCTAATAATTAATATTCTATTTGATATTATACCTTTAATTGACGACGAAATGATGTTGAAAGTTTACAGATATATAAAAAGAGAAAATGCTTTCAGTATTTGTATGTATTTATAAGTTCGGCAAAAGTTACAAATAAAATTAATTAAGGCGGCAATTAAATTATCATTTACATCAGCCTCAATAAAAGGAGAGGAGCAACTACTAGAAATGTATGATCCAAATGTGATTGTACTTAGATAAAATTGTCGCAATAAAAAACAATGTAAGTTTCATTCAATTATAGAAGTTTCCAGCAATGAACAACAATTTGCTGTATTTATGAAAATATACATTTCATTTATGAATTGTTTATTGTATTTCTAAAATTTTTATAAATACATTTTAATAATAACAATTAAATAAACATATTATAACGTGAATGTATTTATTCTGAAATAATAAAATCTCAGATCACACAATAAGCATATAAACCGTCAGCCTTAAAATCGGAGCTCAGGGTATGGAATGTTCAAAGGGGGAGTAGGGTGATAAAGTGTATCGCGAATTTGAAAATAAATATTTTAATGAAATTATGATAAAAATTGGTGTATATTTCAATTGTATAAATGAAATTTTGAAAATAGTTCGATATACTACAGTATATTTTTTCATTTATATGGTGAGTTTATATTTTGTTAAACCAATTTTGGACACAATTTGCCAAAAATAAATATATAAAAAAAATAAGTACCAAAACTTTATTGAATTATGATTTCCAAATTTTGTAGTAATGGCAATAGACTGAAGATCCAATATTTTTCGTATTTGCCCTGGTCAAAATTGGCTCTCTGCAGCTTACGCTTCGGTCCCCTACGCTCCGGGCTGTTTTGACAAGCGCTATACTAATTAAAAGTATTCCCTTAGACTAATTCACCTCGGCAAAGTGTAATTTATTAAACAATGTTAATAGCTACATAGTCCAGAACTCAAAAGTCAACTGCAGTAGTTTCTTCCCACTTAAACATGCTTTTGCTCGTATTGACCTGGAGCACCCAGACCGCCAACTTAATGCGACTTGTACGATTTTTACGTAAAAAGTCGATATTTAAATTCGATTTGCATACCACTTAAAATGTTTAGTGTAAAACTTGAATTCTGTCGTTCACTTTATCGTTTTACACACGTTCAAAGATAGCTGAGAGCGCTTTCAATTTATGTACTTATATTGTTTATTTATTTTATTTTAAATAATAAAAAATTTAATTTTACCACATTTATAGACCTATACAACCGGGTCAAATAAAAGCCTGTTCATCACCAATAGGCAATAAACCATCAAAATTTTTTAAATATCAAATTATTTTATTATTAAGATAACTTATTGGGAATAAGTTAATTTGTTCATACTACAAAATTAATTAGTAACAGCCTCCGCCACTGCTAATTCAAAATAAAACTCGTAGAATGTAGAGGTAACCCGAGAGTCCTTGTAAAAATCTCGGTTTCCTGGGTACACAATTTGTAACTCACTAATGACAATTTAGATGTTTTCTTTTAGTTTTCCGAGTTTTTACAATTTGAAAATTTTCCAGTTTGGGGCAATAATCGTAAAAATTGATATGGTAAGTAGGAAAGTAATTTTTGTTACTAAAAACTGTTTGCATAATTTTTGCATAAACATGAATTTGTTTTATTTTTATTCAATATCGTAAGAATCGACTAAAAGACGATTTGGAGAGAGAAAAAAATTGGGGTCGACTTTTTTTATTTGTTTATGCTTGTTTGCGAGTCGGCCTACGATCGTAAGGCGAAGAATGTGTGGTGCATATAATTAATCAAAGAGGAGCAAATAACAAAATACGACTCCCGTTTTCATTTTAAGTTTGGAAGCGGGTCGCGACCACATAATGTACTAAAGTTGCAAAACTATTCTCCCCAGAATCACTTTATAGTTCTTCCCCGCATGGTTTAGCGGTTAGAGCCAGCATTATTGTTTGTTATAAACGGACTGTGTTTGAGGGAAAACGTGGAAAACAACGAGTGGATTCTCAGATCCTTTCTAGCTCATGTAATATGAAGGGAGGGTCAGCAAAGCCAGGAAATTATCCACCCATCCTGACATGTATAATATATGAACGGCTCGCTCTAGCACACGCATTGCTCTAGCTCACACAAAATTTAACAGGTTCGTATCAAATATTTCAAATTATTTATAAATTTTCCAATACTACCAACACCATTTGGGTTAATTAAAATTTTCTAAATGCGTTTCAAACTTGTGGGTTCGACCAAATTTATTGGAGCTCACTAGCGTGACGATTAGCGCAAATTCAAAAAACCAAATTAAAAAATTACAGTACCAGGAAAATGTTTCAACTTGAGCAAATTTTCATTTAAAAAGCGCATCGTTACTGAAGTTTTCGTTAAACTAACTTTGTCATTTGATAGTCGTAACGTTAACGAGCTGCACTTTTCCCATTCAAAGCGACATGCATGCATGCATTATTAAATTTTTCCATCATTCACAATTTTCTTTTGCAGCAGCCTTTCTCGTTAAATATTTTGGTTTTAATAAAATAACATGATTGGCTAATGGAAAAAAATTTAATTTTACTTACGTTTTCCTTATTTCTTTGTAATCCTGAAACAAAAAACAACCATGTTAATAAAATTTCCACATCAAACTGAACAGAAAAATTATAATAATTCGTTACAATGAAGCTTTTATCACATATAAAATTCGATGCTTGTTTTAAAAATTTAAAAAAAATTTCTATTAATAAAAGTTTCGCTTGTTAAATTATTAATATTTTAATAAGTTTGCAACAGGATGCTAATTTTGAGTTTCTAGTTGGGTAGATAATAGGATGCACTGCAAGCTACAGGAAATTAAGAGCTTTTGTAATGAGAATGCACCTATTGCTCTATTAAATTTTCTTGCGCCCTTTTGTTAAAATTATTTCCATATTGTCTCTCAACTTTCTCAAGCTTACAAAGTTTGCACATTAACATCGAATTAATTAAAAACGTCTAAGCAGACAAATTATTGTAGAAATTGTATAGTTGATACATTTCTTCCGAAAGCACGACCATAAGGTGACTGACTTGAAAAGTTTATCAAGTTGCCCGTGTTGGATCTAAAACTATTAAATATTCTTATCAACAACATACCGACACTTCCAAAAGCGAACATGGCACAGTACGCAGATGACACCGTTATTTATGTACACTCCTACCTACAAAGAGCAAACAAATAATTTAAAGACTCAGACTACTACTTTAATACCAAAATGGATTAACCAGAGTATTCTTAAACTTTTCAAGTGAACGGACAAAATTCAATCAACTTGAAATAATACTTAGGAATTAAAGGAATAATTAGGAATTTTCGACTGCACTTCCACTGCAGAAATAAAAATTTTTACTAACAAATAAAAAAAGTTCAAAGTTAAATTGAATATCTAAAACTTTTATAGTAGGTATTAATGAAAAAAATTCATTGTATTTATGAAAGTTTTACAAATTTTGTTTCGGTGATGTTTAACTTTTGAATTTTTATTTTTTTAAACTTTTGTGTTTGATCTTACAACCTTTTTATTACTTCTTATCTTTTAATTACTTCAATAAAATTTAAAAAAAAGAATTAAGCAGTATAGATTTGTTTGTTAAATGGTAATTTTTGACATTTATTGTTTACAAAACATGTTTAATTATGAACAAGTTAAGTAAACTTAGAATTCACATATAAATAATTTCATCAAGTTAAGAATAATTAAACTCATAAACATTGTTACGAACAATAAATTTAGAGGTTCTATTGCATGAAAATTGTTCATTAGATTTAGTTAAACTAAATTTGATCTAAAATAATAACCACTAGGCTCTTCATACCCAGTTTCTAGCATAAGCAACCCTGAATATTTTTATACGGAAAGAGCGTATCAAAGGTCAAGTTGCAGCATATTTTTATATATTATACAGGGTGGTTATTGCGACTCTCGGCCGAAGACTATGTACAAGCAATTAAAATATAAAAGCGTATTACCTGCATATAACTAACGCGCCCGAATGGTTTAACGAGATTTCAAAATTTTATTAGATTAAAATTTACGTTTTCAATTATTTGAAAGTGCGCTAAAGGCCACCAAGTCTAAACACTACCAAAATTCCGTGTCCATTCTCTAGACTAAGACATCAACTGCGAAGATTTTTAACTAATATGCCAACGGAAAGAGTATCCCTGAACCTTGAGTGAAACACGAATAAAAACTATTGACTGCCATAAATTATATACGGTGTAAACCCTAATACGGAACCAACCTTCATTCCAATCCATTTCATTTCATCTCTTCATCTATACTATTCCTCTTGTTTATCATTATTTCTCTTCTGTCAGTCTCACTACTTCTAAATCGCCTCATGTACATAACTGTAAATGTTTGTCATCTAAATCAGAGGTGTCCAAACATTTTACTTTTAATGTGGTAATCTATAAAGATTGTTACTTGCGATTGATTATTTCTCTATTCTAAAAAAATATTACTAAGTATTTATTATTTTCATATCTTATATGGATATTAGAACCATGTTTGTCTTTCTATCCGTGACGCACCTGTGATTGATTATACTTTTAATTTATATCCTAAAAAAGTGAGATGTTACGGGAATGTTACTGATCAGTGCGGCTTTCAGGCGACACAATCTAGGCAACCCAGTTCCACCCCATTTAAATATTATAAAGTTAGTTAGTAGCATCGATTGGCTTAGTCTTTTCGGCTAAGAGTTTTGGGTTGTGTATTGTCGTGTTTCGAAAACCATAACAACGTTAATTTTATTGTTTTGTAAAATAATTTTAAAGTTTGAATTTGTGTTATTGTTTATTTGTATCATATTGTGTAAAATAGTTAAATTTTAGCTGTAAATAAGGTGGGAGAAATATAAAGTGAAGAAAGTGGGACTTGAAGGTTGTACAAGAGACTAGGGCTGAGGCCTTCGCGTCGAATAGACGAACGTTCGTTATTCCCGCAATTGATGATATTAATTTTGATGTTTGTTATAATAAAAGTGCATTTTAATTTATTTAATTAAAGTTGTTTTAATTGTGGTAAAGTGCAAATTGTTCAATAAATTAGAAAAGTTGAAAAATTTAGTGAAAATTTTGGTAGATGCAATAAAATTACGACGCAGCAAAATTTGTTAGACCAGCTGTAATACCACATGCGGAGCGTGCACGTGCGCTTGCAAGGCCACACATTACAAGGTAAAAGTTGCACATTTAAAATTAAATATTTACGCCACAAAAATTTTCATTTTAATTAAAATTAAAAAGAATTTGAAGAGCTCATAGCTACAAATAATGGATGTTCAACCAGCTAGAGTAATTTTGGATTAAGAAAATTTTCATAAATTTGTAAAGTTGGGGGCATAGTATTAAATGTCACCCAGACGTGGAGCTAAAAAAAAATTTTGAAGTTCATTACATTTAATGACGCTGACAACATGGAGCTCGAAATTGGAACCTGCAAATTAGACCCTGAGATTAAAAAATAATAAAACTGTTAAGAAAATTGTAAACAAAAACGTAAAATAAAAATGCAAAGAAGCTAAAATGTTAAGCATGGATAAAATGATGCAACTAATAGAAAACATAAACAAAACCATAATTGAAAAATTAGACAAAAATAATGAAACAATGAACAAAAATCATGAAAGATTAATGGAGAGCCTAAATAAAATAAACAAAGAAATGAGTGGAATAGGAATAGATAAGAAAGTAGAAAAGGAGATTAATGTGGTTAGTAAAAAAATAATAAAATCAGATTCAATTATGGAAAGTGGAGAAGGCGCAAATGATAAGAAAGTTTTGAAAAGGAAGAATAAGGTTAAAAAAATAAAAATTAATAAAATGAAGAATTAGGTAATGGTTAAGAAAGAAAATTTTAAAATTATTAGAATGTTTGCTCCACAAAAATTATTGAAAATGAAGAAAAATTTAAAACGCTGCATTAATAACGGAAACAAGATAAAGAAAATAAAAGGAAAAATTTTGATATTAAAAGTTGAAAATTTAACGGTTACAACAGAAAAAACGAAACTTGGACGAAAAAATATTTAGATCATTTGTAAAGATTTACAAACAAATTTACAAGACCGGCGTGGCCAGCTGCAATACCACATGCAAAGCTAACGACCACACCACATTGATAGGTAATAAATTTTAACAACAAAAATGAATAATTTTTAAAAACAATTTGAAGAGTTCTCTTT
Organism: Cantharis rustica; assembly: GCA_911387805.1. Classification (NCBI taxonomy): domain Eukaryota; kingdom Metazoa; phylum Arthropoda; class Insecta; order Coleoptera; family Cantharidae; genus Cantharis; species Cantharis rustica. The sequence continues at coordinate 36,488,592 of OU426880.1, forward strand.
CTAATTTTGAAATTAAGAAAATGTTATAAATTTGTATAGATTGAATTCATTGCAGTATATTAAATAGATGTATCTATTTAATAATATGTATGTATTTTAACTCGGCCATTTACAAGCTTCTTTTGTAAACGTCAGACAAAGACAATAAGGTGCTACTGCGGATTGCTTCCTGCCAAACCTAATACTCCGCAAAAGATCAAGGTGACCATAAGTCGAAGGACTTACTCTCTCCTTCCCTAAAGTACCTATGGTTGGTTTATTGTTACCAACCTAGAAAAGATCTAAAGTTCATTAGCTTAGTTTGTTAGCTGAATAGCTGCTGACATTAAGATACTTGGTTAATACCGAGATACCGTAAAGACGCATCGGAAATAAACCTAGCAGGCTACCTTAGAGTCCTTTGATGTAAAACAATATGCTTACAGCACTAATAGTACCTTCGGGACTTCACCGAAGTTGCTATTAGTAAAAACATGTTACACACCTAATAAAAGAAAAAGAAGAAGAAGAAAACCTAGAAAATTTAAACGGTTATAAGTTATAACGAGTGAGTGCGGCTTTCAGGCCGCACAACTTAGACAAACTAGTATTAGAACCACATATAAAATATTTTAATTATTAAATCCGACAAATAATGGAAAAAATCAAAAAATTACTTTAATATATTTCCGATTAAATTATTTAAAATGTTAAATTTAATATTTGTTTATTTTTAGTTTCAATTCAAGCATTCAAAGGTAATTTTATTTATCTAGTTAAATACAGAAGTTTATGATTTAAAACTCATTATTATTTAAAGGTTTTTGCCGGAAATAAACAGAAAAGCAACAGATTACAAAAGTATTATTTTACATGATTGAACACATCGAATATCTTTTATTAGTTGGATTTAAAAAAATTAAATTAAATTTAGCTGAAAATAAAAAATATAATTGTAATATCTCTGTAAGTAATTAGATGGAATTACGCTACAATTTAATAATAATTTAAGGTTGTCCTTATTTGCAGCTTCGTACTTTATTATGTTGATGCTAGGGTAAAAGCTCATTCATATGAAATGCTCTGATTATAAATGATGAGATTTTTCAGTTTTATAAATTTACATAATATATCATTAAAAAAAAAGAAATTTAACGAAATATATTATTTGTGTATAGTTAGCAACTTGCAGAGGTTGAGGTAATTAAGACAAAAGTTGTAGTATTGTTTGTCGACTTCACTTTTATAAGTTCCCTGTTGAAATTAAAATTTTATAATTATTTTTTGGATTTTTGGTCGTTTGGAGACAAAATTGCTTATTTGATAAGAATTGAAAAAAAAGTTTTACATTTTTATGTTGTAATTAAATTTAATTTGGCTTTATTTTAAATTTTTAACTCAATTTATTGAATCAAATTTTCTAAATTTGCAAAACAATGCAAGTTTTTCTCGATTTTAGTTATTTTCTATTGATTTTTCCATGTATTTGTTGGTTTTTGGTGCTATTATTATACTCAAAGATAAAAAACTTAAAAACGTATTAATTTATAAAAACAGAACGAAAGTCTTTCTCGACACAAAGTTTTTGAGTTATAGCCTACTTTTATTATTCGGTGTCACCAAATAAGTAGATATCTTTTATTATAATCAATGCCTTTATATTTGATCACATTTTTCAAAATATACCTAATATAACTTTTTATTAATGTAAACAACTAGATGTTTTTTAAATTAATCAGTTTCACAAGTTAAAAAAAGTTTAAAAAATCTCCTTGGGCGCGTTTAATTTAAATTCTTTGTAATAAAATAGTTTAATTTGTAGCAATCCATTCCTAGATGTGTAAAACCGAAGAGTATGAGAAGACCACAAAAAATCAAGCTTCTTACGAGAAAATCCCACACTTTCATTTGTCTTTTTAAGTATTTACGTTATCGCTGAGTTGTCGTAATTCAACTGTGAATTTTGTATTAGACTTTCATCTGTCAAATGCCATTTACTTTAACTTTACAGCTAAGAATGCAAACGAAAATTTTACTGACATCGAATGACATGTGGAACGAAGCGTTGCAAGTTACCCACCGCAACTTTTCCATTCTGTTCGAAGGAAAACGAATTTTAAAACTTAGAAACGAATTTTATTTCGATTTGATTGTCCCTATTTCACGATTTATTTTTTTAATCAAAATTTGATTTAGCACGCCGCCAGAGAAAAGTGCGTGGTTTTCCCGAAACACGGTTCGAACAAGCTTAAATATTTTAAGTGGGCGTGGTTAGCGAGTTGGTTCTGTTTGGTTGGTTTTTGATTGGTTTTCAGTGATTTGCGAGCTTGGTCAGTTTATGCACGTAGTACATATGTTGTAATTTAATTATTTGTTAAAAATTAACTCCTAACAAACCGTACGTAATTGGTGTTTAAACTAAATTAAATAAATAATTAACTTGTCAAAGATTTAACAAAATGTTGATTCAATGAACCGTCTATTAAATACGTAATTATGCAAATACATTAAATATTTAATTTCACGTTATTTGCATAAATTTGTACACGATTGCGCTTAATTTTCATTAATTCAAAACATATCGAGTTTTAAAAATATGTTGAATTTAAAGGTTTTGCATAAATAAAACAAATGCAATGTTTATTTGTTAATTTGTGAACAAATTTATATAGAAGTTTCCCTTTAGCGATATTCAAAAGCGTGGTTCGCAAATACACAAGTAGGGTTTATTGGTTGAGCTATGTTTAGGGGGCAATGTGGCTTTGTATTTGAATAGTTTATGGAAGCTTTTACAATAAATACATCACACATCGTTGATGTTTAAACAAGTGTGCTTAATCAAAATTTTGATTGTAAACAGTTTTGAAATTATTGTTGTGAAAAAGGAAATAGTTTCGACACTGCTCTGTGATATTAACTGGCGAAATTTAATTAGAGCTCTAGTTTAACCGAGTGGTTATGGTTATGACTTCAAAGTGACCACTGTTTGAGTTGAAAAACCGTGGTTTTAATTTCGATAACATGCAGTTTATTATCTCCCTGAATTCTTTTCAGTGAAAATTGGTTTCAAAATTATTGTGTTTAGGCAGCTCTTAACTAAACTTGATGCTATTTTTATACTACAACTTGTCTACCATTTATGTATGTCCAACTATGTATATCAATTTTTTATACGCCATTTACGTAGAGTCACTGAAAGCCTGACTTTCAGGTGTCATGAAAGCAAAAATGTGAAAATTCTGATTTTATCCTAAAGAGCTGTGAACTCGTGATGCACGTTTATCGACATGGTATCTGTTAGAAACGAATATTCTAGTGAAACTGCTATTTTCCAAGATGCGCAACATTCAAGCGCCATTGAGATCTTCAAGAAATCAATTTAGCTGACAACAAAATTCTTATAAAGACAATTTTTACTTTGTGTGTCATTATAATTTGAGAGTAGAAATTGGTAGATTCACCTATGGTTTCAAATTCAAATTATTTCTTTATAATTTTATAAACAGCGGTTTTCAAAATATTGGTTGTTTAGTCGCCAGCAATAAGGTTCACCGCATTCGTCCCATGTTCAAAGCTCTTCCAAGATTTCTTTTTTTCTTACTGGTCTTTTTTTAAATTTAATTTTAAATTAAATTTGAACATTTTTACTCCCTATACATAGATGTTTTTTGAAGATTAATAATTATAATATGACCGCATTTCTGAATTAAATTATTTTTTCAAGCCGAGTCTATTATGCTATTAATTTAAATATCAACTGTATAACACTTTAATTTAAAAGGTAAAAAAACAACCTTGAGTATACTTTAAATTTTTTTCTACAGGTTATTATTTTAATAAAATGCTTAGTACCACGGTTTTTTTAAAGTTTTGTATACAAAAATTTCCGTTTAATAAAGAAATTAAAACCGATAAGAATAATCCAAGTTTTAGATTAATTAAAAAATAATGGATACAACACCGTGGGCGATAAGAAACTGGCATATTCAGAACAAAAAGTTTGCTATTTGTAGTTTTTTTATACTTGAAGCAAAAAATAAAAAAACTGAAGCTTTAAATTATGCCAGGCATGGTAACTCCAATCAAACCCCAGTGTTCACACTTGAGCGCTTCGATTAAGCTTTCAAGAAAAAATTTGAATTTAAATTATTTTTATATTTCTTCGTGTGTTTGACGCAATCTAACCTGAACAATAAATTAATACTCTTAATAGAAATATCATAAAGCATCCAAAATACTTTTGTCAACTGCGAAAACCTGCTGAAAAAGCAAATACGTTATGCCTATGGAGTTCAAAGTATTTTAATATTTTCGATTGTTCTTCTGTTTTTTGAAGTGAGTAATTGGTAGATAATCTATCAGCACTCAGCACGGATTGGCGCTAACATTTAAATCAGCGGACGCCTGCTGTAAAATCGTAAGAGTCATAGTAATATATAAGTATATAGTGAAGCATTTACACAGCAATCGTTATTAAAAAAACTGTTTTTACTGTAATAAATCTAAAATCTAAAAATAATAATTTAATTTATTGAAAGAAAGGAAACAACGTATAATAAAAAAAAACCAGTCCAAATGGGATTGCTTAGTTTTGTATAATGCTGTGCTCTTATTAATCCGCATTTATTCATTTTATGTATTATTTGTTAGTAATTATTTTTATTTTTGTGTATTTGACGGGTTATATGGGAGCTTGACATTTCAAATGTAAGTGGCAAATAAATTTTTTCTTTAAATTTTGCGTATTGTAAAACTTTGAGATTTCTTTTATACTTTAAAATATTTAAATATAACTTCTTTACAACTGAAAAACGCTTTTAAAATCATAAGGTAAACTTCAAAATTTAAAAAAACTTTTAATTTATTTTCTTAATTATAAATAATTTAAAGAAATGTTTAAATCCAATATAAAAGTTGCTTTTTAGATAAAGTCTCAATTATCACGAAATCCACGTCACGCACATTTAACCATGCAATGAAAGAACCTAGTAAGGAAAACGTAACAAACTGTTTTGCTTTTCACAAAAAATGTTATGTTACAAAGTCTTATGCTGGTTCTCTTCGATTCTCTATCGATTAGTCAAAGTAGTGCGTTTATGGGAATGTTATTTTTATGTAATATCCTGCAAGAATTTTTATTTTCGTGGTCAAGCCTGCATGGCTAAAACAAATTTACCGACTTTACAGTCTTGTATTATGTTTTAAATTTGCAGGTAAAAATTATTTATTTCGATTTTTTTTAAATTTTAACATATCAATTGCTATTAGTTTTCACTTTATTGTTAATATAGTTCGTTTGTGTGTCTTTGGAATAATCTTTGCGGGTGTCAAATGATGACCTTAAGAATGACGTCAAATGTCATATTAATCTACCTTTTTATGATTTTATGAACACTCTTTGTGCTGTTGGGGTGATATTTAGAAAAACAATGCTCTCGAATAGTTTATGTCGGATGTCACATGGATAATACCTGTTTTCTGGTATTAGGCAAACAATAGAGTATTTGTCTAATTAGATAAAAATTGAATTCCAGGATGGTATCGTGGTACCTATTGTAGCCCGATCAAACCTTCCTTCGTATAGAAAATTGGGAATCTTATTCCTGCAAGATCATTAAGATTATAAATCTCTGTTCACAAAATACACAGAATAATTTAACCTAAAATTTTCCTTCAGAGAATCCTGACATTGGTTTTGGAAGAGTAAGGTCGGTTATCAGTCTTCAGCGCTAGTTAACGGATGATTTTTTGACGCTAGAGCTCAGGTCTTCAACTCAACTGTTTCTATTTTATAATTCCCTATATAATTATTACAACGCTCAATGTTTATCTCGTTTTATAGCTGAAATTTAATTATAACACAAACTTTTTTATTTTTTTGAATTTAGATTAGATTCTTGAACAGACCAACACTCTCGGTTACTTTCAGAGCTGCTAACCCTGACGGAGTGATAACTTGATTCTAACTGTTTTCCTCTCCCAGAAAATTTTTCTCAGTATGATATAAACTTTCAGATTATGTGAAGCATTTGACATGCTATTACGTCTTAATTACGAATTTGTCAGTGTTACATATTTAGTTTTACTACTGAGTCAATTAAAAAATTCCATTTTTTCGGTTAGTGTTATTGTCAATAAGTAGTTGTTTCGAATATCGTAAATAAGTCATTTATGAACTAAAAGATCATGATCTCCAAGTGCTTAAGTGGCATAGAACTTGATAGGAGAAATTGTGCGGCCCGAAGTCCGTACTTACCCATAACTTTCCAAATTTTTGGTTGTTAACTTAAAATGAACTAATCGGAGATGTGTTAAGTCAGGAAAGATAGACATAAATAGTTTTTTATACTTAGTATTTTTGGGTAATAATTTTTATAAACATAGTATTATTACGTGAAGATTCACTTGATTATGAATTTTGATTATCAGCTGCGGTTACCGATTATTATTAATAACACGAAAAATATCTGCTATTTTATTATTTCATGTTTGCATGAAGTTTCATGAACTCAGATATACGAAAAGCAATTGTAGAATCGCGAAGATATTATTTATTTGCAGTGACATTTTTTGCTAAAGTTCGAATTTGGATTGCTACGATTATTTAGTTGCAAAGGTACAACTCACAATTTAACATACGAATAATCGCAGATGAGATCCAAGGCTTGCAAAATAGCCTTTCAGCTGAATATCCATCGATTTCGGTAACTTTTTTTTTATAAAATAATGTAAAATATGTCTGGACTTATTTTCAAAAACAACGAAATCTAAAAAAATAAATAAACAGTGAATAACAAAAATGTTTCGCTTACAATAGGGTTTTGTTTATAAGTTTAAATTAGTGACAGTGGTGTTTATTTCTGTACTTGGAAAATATGTTATAATTTTGCAGACAAAGTTTTAAGTTTTAATTGAAAAGATAGGAAAAGTTAGAGTAGTTATTTCTATAATCTGAATATAATATTATAGTTTATTTGTAACGAACAAAAGCACATACAGCACACAAACGAAAAATAATACAGAATGAAATAATAAAAACTTGACTGACTTGAATTTAGTATGAACAAAATCCGTTTGTAAGTTAAATATTTTTACAAAAATTAAATAAATATAAAAAAAGAAAGACAACTGGAAGCGAATCCGGATCCGTGTAAGTGGCAAGAAATTTGAACTCCGTTATCTCCTAAACTAAGCCGCATTAGATCAAATGGGTCTACTTTATGGCTTTATTTTACTTCAAAAAAATTACATCGAAATCGGCGGGTGATTCATAGTAGGATCATTATAAACATATATAAACAATTTCCGACCAAAACTATTGCTTCCGCATTCACCGCATCGATGTCAGAAGTAGGATTAATCGATAAGGTGCTAATCGAGAGAAAACCTGCTACCGATTATTTGTTAGGTGTCGAAATGAAAATTATTCAAGTTGATTTATTCGGATTAAATAGTAGACGTGTTGATGACTTTCCAGCAAATTACTGTTCACACAGAAAATATAATCAGATGAAGGTAACATCGAAGGTCTACCAGGAGTCGAACTCAAGAATTAGCAATCAGCAAGAATTTCTAAAATTGAATTTATTTACCTATTTTTGCACTTGTTTCTTTGTGCTTGAGCGCATTGATTGTTACATTAATCAAATCAAAAATTTGAACCCTAAAATCGTAAACGACTACGCAGGCAGATGGTTGAGAACCAATGGGAATAAAGTTGTTATATCTGTTAATAAATAAAAAAACTTGAAGATTAGTATATTTAAATAATTAGTTATTTCCGTACACGTGAAATTGTAAGGGTAGAAAAATGGGGTTTTCGATTTCAACACGTTTACGTTTTCGCGCAATACGCGAGTTCTTAACTTCTGCACCGCCTAACTACCCCACAAAAACAAACAACAGCAGTTCCCCGAGCAGGGGCGGTTCTACCATAGGAACTGCAGAGCTGCAGAACCGCCAAATATCAGAATGAAGTGTACCAAATTAATTATTACTTATTAGTATAACCACCACATTTCAAATTATTTCAATAATTGAAGACTAATCAATTTTGGTTTCAAAGCGCGCTTCTTATGTGCCTTGAGTTATAAGTACTTTTATCAGTCAGTCAAATAAGTACTGTAATAATTAATACAAGTCCGTTACGCTTTCGAAATCACTGTTTAACTTCGATGTGCTGGAAATGATTCTGAACATGAAATGACGCGAGCTATCGGGTGGATTCGTATCCATACCAGTATACATCGTGGTGTTAGGACAATCCTAACACCACGGTATACACTACAAATTGAGCTGCATCTTATGCAGAATTACATGCCGTATTTTTGTAATATAATTTAAAATTTGACTTATGAAAACAACTAGTAAGTTAATTTTTGTTCATTGATTGTTCAACAACATGGTTAAACAATAAAATGCAATAGTTTAATACTCGTAATATAGTGTAATTTGAAAATTTAGTACAAATTATAATTTTACCAAGTTTCTTATAAATACTATTATCAAAATAGAAGTAAAATTATTTTTTGGCAGATCCTATATTAGAAACTCAAAATGAAATTACGTTTAATTATTAATATCAATAAAATTAAAATTATGTAGGTTTTTTCTACAATAATGTTTATTATTAAACTCGCAGATTTAAAGATATAGGAACAACCCACCAAACGTACAACCGTTCTGCTCATATTTCAGCTCTGGTTTTACGAACATATACGATTTTATTTTAAACACATCTTGCGTTATGAACTTTAATTGAAATTATGAATATCGAAGATAGTATCTTATACCTACTAGTACATAAAATAAATGCTTATGAATATTAAATGAAGAAAAAATAAAAAGAAATATTACTAATATTTTTAACACAACTTCTCTCATAAGCTGTACTTAATAAAATTTTTTCGAAAATTAGGATTGCAATTTATTGTAAAAATGTAAAATCATATAAAGTAATACATTCTAGATAAGTGTTGTACGTTTAATATTTAAAAATGTGCAATAAGTAAATTTATTTTTTGAGATTGCCATTTTCTGATATCTTGCCATTTTTATAATGCAGAACACCCAAGAATATTTTTCACGAGCCGCCACTGTCCCCGAGTCTAAATAATCATATCCAGGCTATAAAATTACCCCTTATCTCTAAGTAACAGAGAAAATAAACTCCAAGATAACCCAAAAAGAAGCAAAGTTGAAAAGTCCAAAAAAATTTTCATTAAGTTCTCACAAACAAGCGCACCTGTCACATTCAAATGTTCCAATTTCAAGTTTAAAAACAAACCACCCTCCAAAGCACTTTATGCCCTTAAATCCGGGATTATTCGAAAAACAAATTTTATGTGCATGTATGGAACATTAAAAGTCCATTATTGGCAGAGCTAGTTTTTGAGAGCGAACAATAATATAAAATGCAAATTTTATTTTTTTTCTTTGAAATAAAAAAAATTGCGTCTACATGTTATAAGTCGCATTGATAACAGCTCATGTGGTTTTCTAAAGTGGGGTGTGCAAATGTCGATTTTTATATGCCACACCATCTGCGAAAAAATTGAGTTTGAAAAAAATGAAATCATTAAAGCCTTCGGGATGAGCGAAAAATAATGCGAGTCGAAACAATTAAAAATTAATTAGCAGAACGGAAGGAAGGAAATGGAGAATGTCAATATTGCACCCTAAAATAAAATTGCTGGTTTTTCGGTAATGTCCATCGACGCTAATGTTCAGTTTAGTTGTGTCTAGTTTTACCATCCAACGGGAGGAAATGCGAGTCCGGTGATAAATTTCCGATAGAGAATGGCCAAGGGTAGCGGATAAAAACATTTTTCTCCACCCATACGTTTGCGCTTACTTGTTGATTACTTCATGTTTCATCACAAATCGACTCAATAATTCAGCATTTACCTTCCCTACCTACCTTCATTTTTGGGAAAACATTTTCAGAATCGTAAAACACAAAAATTTGCGAACATTTCAAAAGTAAATTGGTAGTTAAAATGAAATAAAAATCCTAGTAATGCGATCACCGTAACCGCAATGGAATTGAAAATTGAGTAAAAGTGCTACCCTTCCGGTTAAGGGGAAACCATGTAAACTTTGAGTTTAAAAAATTTCCCCCCTAGCCTTTAATCCGTTTTGTTAAAACCGCTCACCGTTTTCAGTTACATTCAACAATGCCCACTTATCCATTTTCGTCACTGCCGTAGTCCTCTAATCAGATTTACAGGACAACACAATCAGCAACTCAGTTTTGTAAAGATCATCAATAAAAAAAAAGCTTTTGTTGCAGCTTTCACTTAAAGCTCACAATAGCGTTAAAAACACAAAAACTAAATTTTTTAATTAACCCGCGATAAATCGCAAAAATTTACAAGTTCTTCCGACGCACAAAAAGTTTCGTCAAGAAATTATATAAGCATCGCATAAACGTCGGGTTGAATAATTCCGAGCACGCCCGGAATCAACAGTTCAAAGATACTCCCGACCCGGAAGGCCGACTAACAACCCGCGCGAAAGCTTTCGTACTGGCGCAGCCTTCGGATGCACTGGTCCAGCGCCCTCTAGTAGGCACGCGCCCTGGACCACCCCCACTTTATATGATTTTGTTACATCAAAACATAAATGAATTTTATTAACCATCATAAAAGGTAAAATTTTTTCCAAACCCAAAATCGATTTTATTATTAAAAAACATAAGAACGGAAATTCTTCTGTTAACTGTTTTTTTAGTATCGCAAAGTTTTTCCGTTGAGGGTTTAATGATTTATTGACAATATGTGATTAAAGTGTGCGTAAGGGGGAAGGTGCACAAATTTAATCAAACTTCAGCGTTCGGTTACGTAGGTACGTAAACCAAAGCTATAAATTAAAAACCGGTTAATTGTGCTTTCAAAAACATGTCGTTCACTTAAGACGATTTTTTCCCTCTTTAATAATATCAACCTTTGATTGGTTAAATAAATCAATTAAATTGGAAAGTTTTTTTAACTGGTTAGCCGTTTAATTAAAATTTTACTGGAAAGAGTGCTTTGAACATCGCAAATAAATCGATTAAAAAGCTTTCAAATAAAACTTTGCCGTTTTATTAGTCCGATTTAAATTTTTGGCCTGCCGTATGTGCCAGTCGAGAACTGACCGCTCAGTGCGTAAATTTAAATGAAGATGTTCAGTAAGAACAAAATAATTTAATTTTTTTGATTAAAAAATATTGCCGAAAATAGCATGTAAGTAGCAATTTTTCCAGCCGTACTGATTACCATATCGAACTACCCTTAAGCCCAGCTCGTGAAATGTTAACGTCGAATACTATTATAGGCCGGCTACAAATATTTACAAATCTCGTGGTAGGTTTGGATAAAATATTTAATTGGTTTACTATTAATTATTTAGAGTCTGTTATGGTGTAAAAAGTTGAGGCACCCTAAACTAACCAAACAAATCATTAATAATTCAAAATTTTAAACAAGTCCTTCGATCGTTTATAATTCAAGCTGTTCTGAAAGCGTTAATTTGCAAGAATTGAAAACGAATAATGCAAAAACTTGTAAGACAATGAAATGTGATTCTACGGACAGGTTTTACACTTCACGATTAATTATTCTTTAGTGTTAGAATTATTGTAAAAATGTAAAGAATTAAAATATGAATATATTATTATTCTATTTTACTCTAAAATGAGTTTTCTTACATTTGAATCGAATTGCAGCGTTCAAATTTGAACTCACTCTCTTTAAGAGTTTATTTTGTAAATATAATATGCTAAATTGCTAACTCAAATTAAGCACATTCCCAGCTTTTTAGATTTTTTAAGTAATTTGCGGTTTAATTTTTATTTTAATATTTTTCCAATGCTAACTCAAACTACGCGCATTCTCAAATTTTCAGATCTTGAGAGCAATTTATATTCGGTTCACTCACTAAAATCCGCTCCATTTAAAGAATTAATTCTTTAAACTATTTTTCCAATGTACGTCTACTCAAATTAAGCACAACCGCAAAGTTCTAAATTTTGTAGTCATTTATTTATGTTTTACACTTAAAACTCGCCGCATTCAAAGTTTAGTTTGAAAGAATATTTGTTGGGATTGACGATAAACTGTAGGTTTCAGTGCTCAACCTTAGCGCTGAATAGAATATGCGGCAGAACAATATAAATATTTTCCACCAAAATTTTACCAGTGAAAGTTACCTATCTAATAAGAGTTTACCCTAAAAATGATATATTTTCATTTTTTATTAAAAAGAAAAAATAAAATGAGAAATTACAAAAAAATAGGAGGAAATAAAAAAAATATTTAGATAAATTTACATCTAAATTTAATGTTAACCAAGTGACGACTAATTTAAGATCTAAATTTTTTTACAATAAATTTGTAGTGTAATTTTCAATAAAGTCGTACACATATCACCTAATTCTGTAAAATTCAACATTGTAAAATTACCACATCCCAAATTACATCCCATTAAGGAAAATTATTCAGAAAATTTTCTGATTAAAATTATCGGTCATTTTACATCACAAAAAAAATTTTGCCCGGTAATTTACACAGGCACAATTTTAAAGCCAATGGTAAACAACTTCTTAAATTTAAATACAAATTTTAGTTGTAAATTTACCCAGGAAACAACTTTTTTCATCTAAAAAAAACTGTCCTTTCTTTGTTTTAAACTTATTTTTATTATATAAAACAGATTAGATTTAAAAAAAAATATTATAAGTTAACAAATTCGAAAAAACCTCGCATTGTATATCGAAACCAAAAAGTAAACCACTCAAGAAACAAAGAAAAATTCTTTTTGAAATTACACTGCAAGAAAAAAGACACAAATTACACAAAAAAAAAAATTACACTGCGAAACGCATTAAAAAACTCAGGATTTTCTTGGAAATCGGTGAAATTATGTGGAAATGCCTAAACTAACATTTAGATAGCTAGAATTCCAAATTCTGTGTACAATTTTTTTTTGAGTTATTATTCCTTAAAGGAAGCCAGTCCTAGTGCAAGTGAAGGAAAATATGAGAAAAATTGGGAAAATTCGAAGATACCTTAAAACTACTACCAATGATTTTTTGTTGTTTTTTGCTTTTCTACTTTTTTCAAGAGAAATCTTAAAGCAATTCAGCATGTATGCTATAGTGTACATTTTGTTACACAAATTAATTAAAAATTTTTTTTTTGGTTAATTAACTGTTAATAGAATATAATTTGCATTTATTAAATTTACGCAATTCTAAAAGTAAGGAAGACGGTCACGGCCTGATGCTTATGTGCGTCGACTACTAAACCGCAATTCTCTGTTCGATCCCGAGCAAAGTAAAAACTTTATTCTAACCGTCTTCCCTCGGCAAGCAATGGCAAACTATCGAAGTATTTCCTAGAGAATCCTTCTGAAGAAGTACTCACTATGTCCTTACGTAAGACTGAGGACTCGAGAGAGAAAAGTAAGACAAACCTGCGCAAGCTCATTGATAAAATATTCACAGTACACCACTAGATCCACTGTTGCATAGATAATATTCTATACCCTCAGAACTTCTTGATTTATAAAACAATATTTACTGTATTCTACCGTAAAGAGATGCCCAAAAGACTTCACCGTAAAGAGAAAGCTTAAACTAGGTGCGAGTCGTGAGCCCACACAGGTTTTTATAGATGATCGAAATTCTTGTAGAACTTGATATAAAATAAAGTAAGTAATCAGAACATTATTTGATAATTATGTTGACGGTGCGTGTTCTCGGCGTAAATAACTACATACGCATTTATTTCATTGAGCGGGTCCGCTCACAGTAACCTTCTAGATTCGCAGTTACTAATATCATTTAATAAAGTATGTTTATAAATTGTCGAATTTATCCGTAATAGGTCCATAATTTTCCGGTTAGTACCGCTTCAAAATTGTTTTAATTATTTGAGCAATTCAAAAATATCTCGTCTTGGTAGATCTATAATTTTCAAGTTGTGGTCGCTTTAGAGGGATGCTTTTAATGACATAATCGGCTTAGAAATGCACTGTCTAAGTAGATTCGCCATTTTTAAATATACCTTATGCCCAAAAATATTTGTATAAAATAAAAACAGACCATGGGTAAGGCTTCATTGCGGAAATACCCAATCGAATAAACATTTCCATTTTTAAAACTTTTTTTAAGCGTATTTTTGAATAATCTTCAAAATTTAATGTTTGTATTTGTAATGTACGTCTTCAACTTTAATAATGTCATTACAAAATTTTAAATTCCAGAAAGCACTTTTTGTCCTAGACTTGCTTAAACTTCAGTAACATTTAGGTATTCCTTTCTTCTTCTTCTTTCTTCCCAGCCTTATTGGTCTTATGACTTATCATCGGCTCTTCAGTTCACTTTTGCATCATCAACCGCTTTTATTGTTAAGAAAGGTTTTAGCATTTAAACCCCAAGGTTGCTTAAGCCGGATTGGTAATGGGTATCCCACCCAGTTTAAATTATAAATTAGTTAATAAAAAAGAGAACCTTGAAGTTTGATTAACAAATATCATAAAATCAAGTTTGTGATACTTAATAAAAATTCTTATATTATGAACAATTAAATTCGCTATAAAGTAGTTCCGGAAGCATATATTATGTATTTACGTTGAACAACTTACGCGCGAAATACATTCAAATTCAAAGTACAAATTTTAACTTTTTAACTATTACGCGCAACTTTTAACATACATATACGTAGGTACATATTATACTGTTCAGATCTTTTTTTTGATGAAAAAAACCAACGCGATTCTTAATCACGGAATGACTGGGATCTTTCAAAGAGGTAAAAAATGTAGAAAATAATTTTGTACACTTGTTTAAAATTTCTTAGATAATATTAGGAATTCTTTAGAAATTCCTAGAATTCTTTGAAAATTTCTTGAATTCCTTAGAATTGCACAAGTTTGAGATTTTTTTAAAAATCATTAAAAACCCTTAGAATTGCTTAAAATTTTTTACATTTTGCCACTTAACCATAGATGGACTTTACACGTTAGCTAGCTTTGTTACTTAAAACAAGTGTTTTTGTAAGCGAAGGTAAAAACTTTGTGAACTTATAGCATTGAAGTTCTTATAACTCAGATCTTTTCTCAGTTAAATGCAAAAAATGTTGATGTTAAAGTAGACGTCGGTCAATATAAATTAAATTAGTAAGAAATAAAAATTTTATTTATTTTATTAACAAAGGATAGAAAATACAGTTATGGTCGACAAGCTTTTAATTAACTAGTCAAGAGTAAAACATAAAACACAAACATAATAATCAAAAAAAGCTAATACGTAATTAAGAACTACGTACATACTAAAAAACGAAATAAAAATACAAACTTAAGGAACTGACATCCACCTGAAGGATAGATTCAGCTATAACAAAAAACACAGTTGTGTATTTTTGAAAAGGATAACCCAAAGAAAGAAAGTTATTGACTAAAAAATTAGAACTTGGCATATAGCATAAATACATATGTATTGTGGTGTTTCAAAATGATTGCGACTCACCCTATGTATTTTGGTGACATTTTAGCTTTAATAATTAAGTTGTAAGATTGTAAGATTTGCTAGGTGGGGATCGATGACACGAAATTAGTGGCTTCGTGTGCCAACTATGGCCGACAGCGGGTACGAAATTTTGTATGCCCGCTGAATTTTGAGATTTTGATATAAGATTTTGTGATTTTGAGAATAGTGAGTAATATTTTATTTTGACTTGATTTAAATAAATAATTTTGATGCGAATGCATTATTGCGTGTTTTTGGATAAATATTTTTGATATTTGGAATTGATTTGGATTAATTTTGATAAGTTGCTACCGAGCGGTAGAAGATTGTTTGGTTTTTATTGATTTGGAAAGATTTGATTGATTTGATAAAATTTGAAGAGAGTGATTAAAATTAAAAATTAAAATTGGTTTAAAATTGCAAGAATCAACATTTGCATTTGTACGAGCGAGTGGCAGATGGTGATAACAAGACGTTTTGGATACGCATAAAATTGAACGTATGAGCCCAGTAAAATTTTACTTTACATTGAATGTAATTTGGATTTTGATGATTTGTTTTTGAAAAAGATTTATTTTGGAGTATTTATTTATTTGCTCGCAAGACAAGCGGGGTGATTTACAGGAACCGACTACTGAGCGCTTTGTTTTTGTTCTCCACTGAGAAAAGCTAGCTGGGAAAATAAAAGATTGTGCAGAGTAGGTAATTTTTACAAAATCCCACAACAGTATATTATGTATCTCTATTGGACTTACCATGAATGCAGTACCGCCAATTTAATGAATCTGCAGTGTCTATTTTTTGACAGGACCTTTCAAAATCAATAATATTACTTTATTATTATATTGGTCTACCATCTAGGAGTAAAAGTTTACAACTAGAGAACACAAAATTCTCATAAGAAAATCAACATGCCTGCCAGTTCCAGTTCCTGTTCATCAAACGGGCAAGTGTGACTATAATTTTAATTCATTTCTATTTAAGCAGCCTGATAATTTACTCGTTTTCTTTGGAAGCTAAGATGCAATATACAAAACGCATAAAAATAATTCCCCGAATTGCATTGAAAGGATGTATCCTGGTTATACATTCAGTAAGTATAATATCCATCTTCTAAATAAAACTTTACGTCATCATAAAATTATAACTAAATATTAAAACCATATTGTAAATAATGATTTTTCTATTACTGATTAACTATCCATTTTACGACAACAAATATTGTTCGGTAACAATCAAACAAATAATTAATACCAAACGAACTACCAAGCATAAACTTGGGTGCTTTTATCCAGCAAAATTTAATTAAAGTGAAACATTTAAAACTAAAATTAGACAAATACTGATTATATGTTAAGCTTATTTGAAACTTAACGAATAATTTTGTTTTTCAAAAACTACACAAAGTTTTTGCAACCACCAGAGGCGTAGCTTGAAAAAGGTTTGAAATGATCAAAATTAATTTTTACTTTTACAAATTCTTGGAATTCCTTGAAAATCCCAAGAGTTTTTTTTGGACATCTTAAAAATCATTGGAATTACCTTAAAAATTTACGCCTTGAAATGTATCGAAGTATTAACCGGTAGTCTATTGGTTGCTATGTTCTACTGTAAAGTGATATTAGAGCATTGGATCTATATGTGTCTTAAAAACTATAAATATAGAATAATTATCTTCTACGATGCATTTAAATTAAGTTAAAACTTGCAAAAAACATTTTAAATAAGAAACATAAAATCGTTAATTAATCACGTCAAATTACGGATACAATCTCACATCGGAACTGCACCCTACCAATTTGAATTATTTGTATCAAAAATAAAATAGTGGGAAACCGACCGCGTATAAACGAATAAATTTTAAAAATTTACCAAAACTGAACCACTCTCCAAAACAGACAATAGCAGTAAAGCATAATAATTTTATTATTATATTATTATACATAGGTATATTTATTGTAAGATACAAAATTAACTATCGAATAAAAACTATTCATTGTTGAAAGCCCGAGGGCAATCATGTAAAATAACTTTCCAACTGGAAATTAATTGTAACATTAGTAAAACTGCTAAGTTGCTTTTATGCAATACAATAAATAAAATATTATATCGGTGTATATTAATCAATTCAATATAAATAACTTATCTTCAAAATATCGCAAATCAGGTAATAATTTATCGACGAGATTTGTTATTGTATTAATTTTAAAATAATAATTATATTAAAATAAAATTAGTTTTTAATTTTTTTTTTATAAATAGACCTGTACATTTGTAAAATAAAATAAGTGTTAATTGAGCTTCGTTTTGATCACTTCCAATCTTCGATGTTGTACTGGCCGGAAGTATTCCTAATAGAGTTTCCAGTTGATTATTAGGATATTAAAAAATTATAATTGGATAAAAAGTTGAATTAATTAGTAACTTGGAATTTATTTGGATATTGGTAAAATAATTTTAAAACATTTAATTTAAATGTAATTAATTCAAGAAACAACAAAATTTTATTACCGGAACACATTCATACACATCTTGAAATTTAACAAGCTCATTTTTTGTTTTGTTTAAGTTAAAGTTGAAATTTTCAACTGCAAAATTAACACTAAAGATTTTATTGAAAATTTTCTTTTCTGGAATTGCTGAAGTCAATAAAAACACGCCATCAATATATTGTCGTGCTTCAAAGTGATTTGGACCTACCCTATGCATTTTGGTAAAATTTTTGTATGAATAATTGAGTTGTAAGTTTGTAAAATTTGCTAGGTGGGGACCAAAGATAGGAAAGATAGGAAAGGCTTTTTGCCAAAAATGACCGCACGAGCGGGTTGCGCGATTTTTACCTCTTGAGACACATACATTTTGTATTTTTGTGAAAATTTTATGCAAATATTATTTTGCGAATGAGAGTTTTTAAATTACGTTGATTCTGAGAATTTATTTGGAAGCATTTTGGTCGGATGTGACCGCAGCTAGAGATTGATTAATTTTTGTGATTTGGAATTTTAAACTTTATTTTTAATTAAAAATTATTTTTGGTAAGCGATATTTTTTTTACTACGAATTTGGAATGATGTTTGCATTGTTTAGAGGAATAGTTTGCTTTAAAATTATATTGGAAATTAAAATTACAATTTGTAACGGCTAAGTGTGGCGTGACAGATAAGCCGTCGATTTAAAGAAAGCAATATCACAAGCAATATCACCTTAAAAAGAACATTTTTAATTTAAATAATTTTATAAAAATTTTCAAAGTGGAATTTGGTTTTTCAAATAATAATTTTGCACGATTCTCCTCTCAGCGGTAGTTGAGGACTACCACGGGAACCGACTCTTGAAAAGAACTTTTGCTGTTGGATTATAACGCTAGCCGAGATAAACTTTTAAAATAGTGAAGGGTTCGTCTTTAATTTAAAGAGAATACCACTACAATATGTATAACTGATCAAATAGATAAACATTGATGTTACTTATGCCTAGTTTACATTGGTTAAGTTACTTGTACCCGTTACATGTACCAGTACTAACCTAGCTAGTCAACTTTCCTGTGCACAAGGTAAATACAGACAGACAGGTCCTATCCTATCGGTTTACATTGCAAGTTACAGGTACAAGTAACTAACCTATTTACTATGCCAATGTAACTTATGTAACTTATGTAATTAGAGTAAATTATCGATATACAGCAAATATATCTCTCTCAGAGTCTTTAGCTTTACGTAAGGGCATATTGACCACTTCTTCTACAGAAGGGTTCTCTTGGCAAGCAACTTGATAGTTTGCCATGGCTTGCCGAAGGAAGACGGCCAAAATAAAGTTATACTCCGCTCGGGATTGAACTGAGAATCCCGGCTTAAGCATCAGGCCGCGACCGTCTTATACAGCAAATATAATTGAGAGTTTTTTGTATTTTCTGTGTATGACCAAGTGTTAAACGCAAACACAGTATTGTTATTTTATTTCGTCTTCAGGTGCACATAACATTTGACATTACCATCTTATTATTTGAATAATTATTTGCACATAACATTTTTGACATATTATTTGAAAAAATAAAGATAAGCAATTTATTTTGTATAAATTAAATTAACTTAACAATTCTTGTAGGTACGTAGGTTAGGTTGATATACCTAAAATTATAATATCTCAAAGAATTCCTAAAGGATTTTTCTAAAGAAAAAATTCTTGATCGAATAAATAGTTTTAGATAAAAAATAATATTTTCTTTCGAATTATAGACATAAATTAAATCTTTTTACATTTTCTTGAGGTTAAAAAATGTCCAAGAGGCAGTCAAGAGTTAATATTTTTATTGACAATGTAATTCTATCATTTTTTAATATTACTAGTATAATATTACACTCCGTTTCAATTTAATTAAAACAGGTAATCATCCTAATTTTATTTAATCTGCATTTTACTAATTATACGTAATTTTTATCACTTAAGTACGGTTTACAATGCCGTATTTTTTTAAAAGCATTTGAAATGCAATTACCATAATGTGATCTTGTCGAAGTAGGTTTACAATCTGAAACATTTTAAATTTCTTTTTGTAAAAATGTTTAAATGAATTTTTTGTTTATTTATTGAAATTTAATTGAATTGATGAACAATTTCTTTATACATTATAACAACTTTTGTTTTAGTGTATTGGCGCTGTGTATTGACAATTTATAGTAACAATATTGATATTCAATATTAACGCAAAAATATTTTAGTAGTAATATTACTACTAGTAATTGTAATTGTACTAGTACTAGTAATTGTACAAAAATACAAAAGTAGTTCAACACCACACTTGCAACCCAGGAAGAGATTAATCCTATTTTTAATATTATTTTAAAGTGGAGGGTAATGGCAAACCACTGAGGTAATCTGTTTTAAAAACTTTTCATAAAAAAAGTGGTCAGCCAAAATCCACTGTGAGTTGTAGTGCTACAGCAAAAAAAATTTATAGTAAAAAGATTGATAAATTAAATTTAAAGAGAAGATGCGTTAAGTTTTATTTGTTTTCGCAGCAAACATCATTTCATCAGAAATAATGCAAGTACACTTTATAATTAAACGATTCTCTAAATAGAATTTAAAACGATTTTTGTTTTATTATCTTTAATAATTTTAGAATTCAATGAGGCTATCAGATAGTGTTTTAAAAGGTGCACATTTCTATTTATTTTAGATTTTTAATGTCATAAAAAAGAGTCCTACATTTGGACAAATACTAATAACTAACTTTTTTAACTTTTTTACTTAACTTTAACTTTTTTAAAATAAGCAATTAAAAGCTACATTTAGCATATTTAAAAAACTTTCTACTTTGCGAAGATATTAGTTAAATGATTGCTGCTGTTTGCTTGAAATTATTTCAAAATTCTTGGCCCTTATGACGTGTTCTTGTCTTGTCGGAGAGCCGCTTGTATTTAAAGTCGACAATGCAGTTTATTTTGATTCTCGAAACAATTAAAAACTTCTTTCTTGATGAGAATTAGTGGAATTTAATGTTGAAACTGACGTCAGGTGTCAAATCTGACGCCCATAAGGCTGTATTTTTCTGCCATGATTAAATTTTTATCTTTAATTTTTGCTAAAAATTAATCCATTATCTACATATAGCCACGATTAGAGTTCTATTTCATTGAGTAATAATTGCTAAAAAAATTATCCGAAAGTCATCAAAATACAGAAACATTTGCACATTTTTGTCTATTTATTTTTCCAAGTTTAAGTTATCAAAATATGAAAGTCGCTTTACCGAAGGTTTCGAAAAATGTATCCGCCTTGAAATCTCTAATAAATTAAATTAAAATTAGGGGGGCTGGCAGACAACCCTCACCACGAATTTCAAAATTTCAACTACACTATAGGAAAGAGGACACTTTTCTAAGCATACTAGAACAAAAATTTTGTTGGATTATAAATTAGTTCTCGAAAAATTCGAATTTAAAAATGTAAAATTTACATGTAATTTCGATACACCTTTTAACACGGCTGTACGATTAGCCGTTGTTGTGTAAGGCAAAACAATTTAAAAATATCCCTGAAAAATGACAGAACTCGCCAAGGGTAGAACTTGAAGCCATAGAACTTGTCCCGGTGTCGACCGCGACTGACAACATTAAGTGTATATCAAAGTACACATACCGTCAACAAAATGAAGAGCAGAAACGAAACGTGCGAGTTGACCGTGGCACGACTTGTTGCATCGGGGTGTATCAGGTTACAACTACCTGCTTTATATAACTTTAAAATGTCGTTTTTTCGAAAACTAATGCCTAATCCAAAAAAAATGTTGTTGCATTATACACAGAAAACTGTCCTCTTTCCTATAGTGCAGTTGAAATTTTGAAATTCGTGGTGAGGGTTTTCTGCCAGTAACCACAATTAGAATATAATATTGTAAGGATCAATCAATATTGGTACAATATACATTGTGATGATATGTGAAATATCTTCGAGCTTATAAGTATCTCACTGTTGTAATGAGTCCTCAAAAAAAAATGATTACATGTACAACAATCAAACAATCGACGATATAAAAAGATATTTATTTGCAACCTGATATTAACAATAATAAAATCAAAGCAGGACTCACGCAACTCGTAGACCAACACGTTTTCGTAGAACAATAAATTTTCTCTCTTCACGGGATATCTTCTTCTGCATTCTTTATCTCAATTTTTAGCGCCTCCTTCACCACTTGAAACTGCTCTTAATGGAAATATTTTCCTTCACCTTCGTTGTCTTTTTCATCAACACTGGAGTCACACTTTATTTAAGTCACTTGGAAACGCTTAGAAAATAATGGCTTTTAGCCTATTGGGTAGACTTTCCAAACAAAAACAATTTTTCACAATACTTCTCGAACATGACTGCTCTCGAACGCTCTTCAATTATAACTGCCTTAATCACCGTTGTTTATTATTCTTATATCCAACGTTTTTCTTCTAATCCTTTTGATTGTCTCTACAATCTTTCCTTTTTTTAAATTTAATCTAGATTTGTTATTTTTGATGAAATCTGTAAATCAACATTACTGCTGGTCGATTTGCGCTGCCTTGCTTGTTGGTGAGTCATAGCGATATCAAAACAATATAAAAATAAAATTACAAATACAAATTCAAACACTAAAAATAAAATACAAATGGTAACAAATTGAACTAAAAAAAATCTTAACATAACGAACACAAATACTAGCAAATAGTAAATACAATAATATAAATACAATATATAAAATACTAAATACAATATTTAGTGGCGCTTCACGGGTTAACATACGAGGAATATAAATAAAAGAATCCTGCTTTATATATTTTTATCAGGTTGCATCGTCAATCTTTCAATTGCTCAAGTACGCAGCCCACCTCTTATCCCTGGATGTGGACACAACAACATATAATAAATATTAAATAGATCAATATGCAAATATTGACACTAAATTGTAGCAATAGGGACCCTATATTGCACCAATATTAAAATTCTGCTTAATAGTTAATTTTTATTTATATTCATGACTCTCGCTCACCGTTAGATTTCAGTTGTTAATAAGGGAATGTTTGAAATATGAAGATGATTTGTGTATTGAAAATATGTGTATTTCGATTCTATTAGATCTCATGAATGGAATGTAAAAAGATATTTTTGTAACTGATTAAAATTTTTGTTGTAAATCTTATTTTATGATATCTCAGGATTTTTCCTCGATATCGAAAACTATGTTTCTAACAATTTAGCATTGTAAACAATGCAAAAACAATTTCTATAACACTAGCGCTATAACACTAGCAATTTAGTATTGTAAACAAAAATTGGATAAGATTTTCATGTTAAAAGCTTTGCTCTCGGAAAACACATAATGGTGAAACATTCATGTGTGCGCAAGTTGAAGTTAAAATCACATTTGTAATT
Source organism: Cantharis rustica (assembly GCA_911387805.1). NCBI lineage: Eukaryota > Metazoa > Arthropoda > Insecta > Coleoptera > Cantharidae > Cantharis > Cantharis rustica. Next base: position 36,511,987 of record OU426880.1, read on the forward strand.
TAATTAACAAACGAGAGCAATTGCAAAATTCATCGAAACTATTTATCAACTTTATTGTTTAAAGTGCAGAGTTTGTAATTTCCATTACGTGTTATCCATTAATTTATTAACTTATGAAAACGTTAGCAGACATTTTCGCCGCATGTGGATTTAAGTAAGCGAGCTTCAGCGCGTTTAATTCTATTGACGAAATTAAATCAGCATTTCCTATACTGCAAACTATAATGCAATTCGTCTGTTTTTCCTCCTGTACTGCAGTCTCGTCTGGAATTCGATTCCTGGTTGCCGCGTCCGGTGCGACGTCTAACGTCACCACAGGGAATGATCACGTCAGCACGTGACCTGGCCACATGTAATCTAGATTTAACCCACATTTCTCAGAAAAGTGCTGAAAACTTTACTGTTTTATAGCACAGTTGTATAGTCATAAATATGCTTTATGTTATGAACTTGAAGATAAAACTTTTTATTGTTAATATTTGTTAACCCACTGCGAAGGGTAAAAAGCCGTACAATTTTTTGTTATTTTTGCAAATTTATAACCCCATCGATTCGAATGGTAAGCGTATAAGAAAAATAGTATTCTTATAAAAAAATGTTTACATTTTCAATGAAATACAAACAAAGGCTTTGTTTTTGATTGCTCTTTTGAACAAATAATGTTAACCCAATTTGATAAATGTCGCGTCAATAAAATAGGTACATAGTATATCCTGCGACGATATTGCTTCGCATATTCGCAAAAAATTCTATTATATAAATAATGCTAACTACTTTTTGAGAAAACACCAAAGGAAAACTGTTTTTAATATTGCTGCCCTTTGCTTTGTGCTTCGACTTCTGGAAGCTTTCGTAGTTCATAATACAAATTAAAATCGCGATTTACTTTTTTCAAAACAACCGCTCTTACGATTTGCTCTATTCAGCTAAGAGAATTTATTAAATGGAATCACTAAGTGCTTTTCCATTTCGATTTAATTTTTTATCATCTAAACGTGAAACAGTTTAAGCAATACAGCTTAATTTATAATTAAGATTCACTCTTAAACGTTCCAATTATGAACGGTGCATCCATAAAAGTTATGAAAGCAAGCGTTCGTAAAATTATTGCTCACTTAAGTTTCATTTAAATTATTAAGTATTCGATATTTTTCACTTAGCGAAATATTTTTAATTTTGATTTATGCACAAAATTAAGTTTCATAAATAATCGTCCGTCGTCTAAAAGCGACGCTGGGGATAATAAAATGAATAACATCAATTAGGAAATAACTATGAATATCGGGTAATTTTCAAGAAAAGTATAATTATACAATTTTTTTATGCCGACGTTTAGAAGAGTACAACAGTCAGATTCTCTGATCGGTTTTATAAAAAACATTTGTTCGGTTTTATAAAAGTTTTAACAAGCCGTTAAATTTAACTAACCAATGGAAATGATCTCTTAGTACTAAGAAGCCAATAGAAATCATATGTTAACTTTAACGTCTTGTTAAAAGTTTTATGAAACCAGGCAATTATCTCTGATATAACCACATATTCCTGCATAATCCCGATTTCATAACATTTATTGCACTATGTTCAAGCTTACTCCCACTTTACTCTATTGAACATTTCTTAATCTTGGTTAAAAAAGAATTTCTTAACTGATGTCATCCCATCATTGTCATCATCAATTTTGTTCCTTTAGGATTTTCTATGAGATTAAAAAAAACAGGGAAGGATAGATACCTCAGACAGCATATAGCAAACAATGGACGTCCATGTAAAGTCGACGAAATGTCCATACGTCCATGGACTTTGCATGGACATCCCCTGAACGTCCAATTTTTGACATTCTATATATGTCTATAAATAAATAGCCGCTGGACGTTTAATTTATGTTCAGTCAAAATCTAAGTGAACTTTTAATAATTTAATGGTGCAAATTTTGCACAATGAAAATCTGTATTTCTTTTGTAATTTTAGTTATGCAAATTATTTTATTGACTTTGTACGAATGTCCAATGAACGTCCAATTTTCGACATTCTATGTATGTCCATAAATCAATAGCCGCCGAACGATCAATTTATGTCCAGTCAAAATGCACATAAACATTTAATATTGCAATGGTGAAAATTTTGCCAAATGAAAATCCGTATAACTTTTGTTGTAATTTTAATTATGCAAATTAATTTATCGACTTTGTACAAATGTCCAATGAACGTCCAATTTTCGACATTCTATGTATGTCCATAAATCAATAGCAGCTGGACGTTCAATTTATGTCCAGTCAAAATTCAAATAAACATTTAATATTACAATGGTGCAAATTTGGCCCAATGAAAATCCGTATAAATTTTATTGTAATCTTAATTATGCAAATTATTTTATCGACTTTATACGAATGTCCGACGAACGTCCAATTTTCGACATTCTATGTATGTCTATAAATCAATAGCCGCTGGACGTTCATTTTATGTCCAGTCAAAATCCACATAAACATTTAATACTGCAATGGTGCAAATTTTGTCCAATTTTGTTGTAATTAATTATGTATATTTTTGAAAAAAGTTTGAATTTTTTGTTTTGGTTTTCGTGTTTGACAAAATAATTAATTTACTAAAGTTGTTGTTAGTTAAATATATATAAATTTATTTTAAATAAATTAAAAACAGTTATTTACTTGTCTTAATTTAAAAAATATTACACGTGGTTTTAAATTATTTTAAATAAAATTTTAATTAAAGTAATTAAAGCTTGATATTTTTAAACTGAATTAAAATATAGTTATTATTGAAAAACTGAAATTGACCATCAGCAAATTTAAATCCTCTGCACACTCTAGGTAGGTGTACGGTTAAGTTGTGTACTTTGGGATGGAAAGGTTTATGCTGCACGGGTTCGAATCTTGACGTCGGCGTTCGGAAAAAAAAAGTAAAAAGTAAATATTATTTGGCGATTAATGTTAAATTGCAGATGATAAACCAATCAACCACAGGGTCCAATGGCTGAAGCAACATCGTAAATTAGGATTAAATAATTAAAATTTATAGTACAAATTTAAATAAATGTCTATAATGGTATCTGAATAAATATAAAAAAGACGATTGGCGTAAGTCTACGATTTAAATATCGAATTTCTAAATAATTCCAGATATTACATTGTTTTAAATTGTTATTAAATATTTTTTATATATTTATTTTAATTAAAAATATTTTTTAATTAAAATGAATATCTAGAATAGACGTTTAATGATCATCCATAATGGACATTTAATGGTCGTCCATAATAGACGTTCAATGGATGTCCATAATGAACGTTCAATGAACGTCCACAATGGACGTCCGTTTTCTGTCCAGATTAGTGCCATTTGGACGTCCATAGAACGTTCATTGGATTACCCATTGTCGTAATGTGGACATTCATTGGACTTTGTATTGGTCCAGTAACGGACGTTCAATGGATGTTCATTGTACGTATGTGTGCTGTCTGGGACAAGTTGTGTAGTTCATCTTATCAATAATTCACTGATGGGCTGCTACGTATAAGTCAGATGTTTGGTTGTTTGGAAGAAAGAAGAACAAATCAATTTATATTTCGATCAGCCCTACTGACAGACTGACCGATTGGCTGATCTTAATTGCTGCAAAAGCCTCGTATAGCGCCATCTACAAACGAATGCACCTAAAATTTCTATCATGTTCTATAATCTTGTTAGGATTTAACACCAATAGTTTGTCTTCCGGAACATAAACTTGGCAGATAATTAATGCCTGGTATTAGGTAAGAACTTTATTTCTGGACGTCTCTCATCAGAAGGCAATGATAATACCATCAATGTCTAATTTGCTTGGGAGAAAGCAAACTAAAGTTTATTATATCTCTATGATTCAGAAGCCACGTTAAATAGTAGGTCCCTTATATAGTAAGTGATAGTCAGTTGTTACTTTATCGTCCATGATTAATACGTTCAGTAAAGGTTATCGGGATTTGGACTACTGGTAAATAAAACCACCTCTTTTTCAATCAATCGAGTAGTATTCCAAAAGAAGAAAGCGATGCAGAGAAACAAGATGGAAATGTTATTAAGCCGAAGAGAAGGAATGAAGAATGTAGGAATAAGAATAATTGTTAATTACACAAACCTGATTATTCCAGGTTTCGCAGCATCGTCATTGTCTTTGAGTCATAAGTTTGGATTGCCAGTAAAAGAATTTCCAGTACTCCCTATAATTAAAGATTTGGAAAATTGTTTACAAAGTATTGTAAAAGAAGAAGAAGCTTTAAATATATTGAGAGCTAAATGCATAAATATAGTTACTAACCACAGGAATATTACTAAAAATAGTAAAAGTATAGATGAAGTGTTTTTAGATAAAGTAAATAAAAACTATATACACACTAAAAGGTGGATGAAGAAACACCCAGAAATCATCGTGTCGAAATCAGATAAAGGTGGGAGTACGGTAATAATGTATAAACAAGAATACGATGCAGAAATGTTGTTGATGCTTTCCGATAAGAATAAATTCCAAGTACTAAATAAAGATCCTACAACATTGTACCAAAATAAGGTAAACAGAATGTTAAAAGAGATGAAAGAAGCAGAAGAAATAGATAAGTTCCAATACTCTAAGCTCATCCGACACAACTCGTTACCACCTAAAATTTATGGACTTCGAAAGACTCACAAAAACAATTTACAGTTGAGACCTGTTATAAGTTGCATAAAGTCCCCATCCTACAACATTGCTAAATACTTAAGTAACATCTTGACCAAAGTATTGACCACATCACAATACAATGTTAAAAGCTCGAAAGAATTTGCGGAGTTGATCAATAACAAACCTATTCCTAGCAATTACACACTTTTATCTTTGGATGTAGTTTCTCTTTTCCCAAGTAAAAACCAAGGATTTGGTAGTACGAGCCATCAAATGCAGGTGGAAATTCATCAGTTGTTACACGATTCTGAGCCTGGGGAGAGTTCTGCAACAGGTGGAGTTGTGCTTCGCTACCAGCTATTGTAAGTACAATGGTCAATTTTACAGCCAGAAGGATGGTTTAGCAATGGGTAATCCAGCAAGTCCCGCACTGGCTGGTCTTGTGATGGAGGGATTGGTGAGTGAAGTATTGAGAAAGGTAATGATCCGGGTGTTGGTTTTTAAATTGCATGTTGATGATTCCTTTTGCGCGGTACCCGAAGATACGGAGGATGCAATTTTGAATGCTTTCAACAACTACGACAATAGAATTAAGTTCACGTTAGAAAAAGAAAAGGATAGGGAGATAGCGTTCTTAGATGTTAAAGTAGGAAGAATAGAGGACAAATTGGCTACAAACTGGTATGTAAAGCCATATGCTGCACAGAAGTTGATGAGCTATAGATCATACCACCATTTCAAATATAAGACGGCATTAGTCGTAGGACTCATAAAAAGAGTACAAACTATTAACCATCCAGACTTCTGCAAAGCAAATATGGAGAAGGTTAAGGTTCTCTTGAAAGATAATGACTTTCCAAGGTGGTTGGTAGACAGACTCGTAAAGCGATGTGAACAGCAACAAAAAGTTAAAAAAACAGAGATGAGAACAGTAAACAGTGAGCTAGAAGAGGGTAAATACTTTAAATTTCCGTATGTAAGTGGTCTAACGGAAAGACTTGCTGGGCTCTTAAAACCCTATTGTACTCTGGCACCTTACAACTTGAGAGACCACAGGGGGTTGTTCACACAACTAAAGGACCCAATAGAAAACAATAAAAAATCGGAAGTGGTATATAAGATTTATTGCGGAGGTTGCAGAGCTACATACATTGGACAAACAAAGCAGATGATGGAAAATAGAATTAAGCAACACGAATACGATTGTAACAAGAGCGACAAAAAAGCAGGGAAACAAAAAACAACTGAGAAGTATAAGGAAGAAAAGGAGAATGGGTGGGGTACCACGGCATTGGTACAGCATCATGCAGAAACGGGTCATTCTTTCAAGTTTGACAAATATGAAAACTTGGACAACGAACCCAATTTACAAAAAAGAAATATTAGTGAGATGTTTTTTATAAAGACGAATAAAAATAGTATTAATTACAGGGAAGATACACAAAAGCTGAGTATTTTTTATGGTGATATTATCGACACCGAGTAGATTTATGTAGATTGGGAACCTGCCGTTTTAGCAATGATATATTTATTTGATTAATAACAAAATTGGTCTGGGCGATATTGTACTGAGAGATTGGATATCTGTTCGATTTTATTTATACTTTGTGTTAGAAATTGTTAAGTTTTAATAATTTTATGGTGTTGACGAATTTTAGATTTTATATTTATATTGTATGTTTTTTTGTAAGTTTAAAGTTTTTTGTGATTTTGATAATGTTGAGATTCATGCGAGGAAATTGGTGATGACGTTTTCATTTGTTAATATGCCTTTTTCACTTGACATCCTTACTAACCTCATTTACTGAAGGTAGGGTGTGGTTTTGTTTGAATTAAAGCGGTGACATGTTTTCTTTTTTGTAGTCCTGAAGAAGAGTGAAATAAAACTCGAAACGTCGACTGATTGAAAAAGAGGTGGTTTTATTTACCAGTAGTCCAAATCCCGATAACCTTTACTGAACGTAAGTGATAGTATTTAGCATTCACACCACATACAAGTGGTGTGTAAGTAGCACTTAAAAAGAAGAATTTGCCTTTTTGGACGCATGATTACCTGAAAATTTGAGCTCTTGGTAATTTCGTTCCCGATATTTGCATCTAGCTTTCTGACCTTCGACAGATAATTTCAAATTTGATACTTCCACATCGGATTGAAACATTGTTTCTCAGATCACATGCTATTGTTATAATACAGATTACATTTGACCGACCTGATTGTTAGATCCTAAGATAGGTGAATCTTGAAATTTGATCTTTTTTTATTAACAATAGCAATAGTAATTGTAGGAGTTCCACAAATTTAAAAATTTTCTAATAAAATTATGGTAGATTATGGCTTAAATTACAAATATTATAAACATTAAAATTTATGTACCATTAAAAAATTCTAGCAAAATGCTCAAAAACCATAAAAGATAGAAAGCAGTTATTTTCATAAGATTTTTATTTTTTTATGTTATGTTTTTATTTTATAAAAGCTGACGTTTCGAGGCGTCAGCTTCAAATTCAGCTGTTTTTCAGCTTCAGCAAATTAGCTGAATTTTAAGCTGACGTTGCGAAGCGTCGGCTTCAAATTCAGCTGTTTTTCAGCTTCGGCAAATTAGCTGAATTTTAATCTGACGGTTCGATACGTCGTACGTCATACGTCAAAATTAAAGATTATTATAATTATTACAAGTATACATTCAACAAGTATAATCCATTAATTAATTAAAATTAATTAAGATAGTTATACGGTTCAGTTGAACACGTGTTTTTATAAATTGATTCATTATTTTATGAACACAGCAGTGTAGAAAAATAATTAAAGAGCTATACCCAAGTAATATTTTGTGCTGAATATCAACTGCAAGAGCGCTGTGTCAGCTTAAAATTCAGCTAGTGAGCTGTGTCAGCTGCTAATTTTTAGTAACGTCAGAAGCTGAATTGCTTCTGAATTGCTAATTTGGCGGCAAAAAACCAGCTGAATTTGCACTGCGTCAGCTGTTGAAAATGCTGATTCAGCAGATATTTAGCGCCGAATCAGCTGAAATTCAGCTAAAAATCAGCTGACATTCAGCATTTTGAACAGCTATTAAAAAAATTATTTTAAATTGATAATTATATTTATCTAATTAAATTGTCGCTCTTTCAATATTTGGTTGTTTAGCGAACATTTATAATACAAATTTTATTATTTGTATTTTATATTGTCAATTGATTAGTAATTTAAAAAATGGACCAACATTTAAAGTGCACAAAATTTGTATTAATTTACATCATTTTCATCATCAATAAATAAAAATAGTGTTAATTAAAATCAAAATAATTTTTAATGTAAATCTATAATTTATTTACAAATACAATATTGGGCTTACACTTTAAGACATAAATCGCATACAAAAGCGAAATCGCATAAATTCGACCGCATGGTAAAAGAAATTCGCAAAAGTATCATCAATCGTTTAACTTTATTTTTAAATTTTTTAATTTTTGTCATTAGTAAGTCATATACTTTCGCGTGGTAATTATATTTTTCAATATTTTATAAAATGTTGTGCACGTTTTTACGGACTTTTTAGAATTTTATTTACGATCCCCAGTGCAGATATATTTATATTAATTTTATTTTTTTTTTTCATAGTAAAACAATTTTTAAAAATATGTTACCGATTATAATCGATTTATGCAAAATTAGGAATTTTTGTGTTAATAATTAACCAAAAAAAGACAATTTTTGCTATTTTAAAATTTTAATGTAATCGAATTTAACACGGTAGGTGTTTTTACAACATTGTAGCTAATTTAATGTATTTTTAAAAATTAATTTTTATAAATTTAAAATTGTCGCAATTTTGTAACTATATGTGCAAATCAATTGTAACAAAATTAATTTGGGAAACCCAAATTACATAATCTAACTAATGAGATTATACAAATAAGGAAAAAGGTATTTAGAATTTGTAGTAAAATTTTTTTGCGTAAGTATTTATTTAAAAATTTAAAATTTTGAAAAACCAGCATGAAATATAGTGGTGTGTATTTAATTATTTTTCGATAACTGATGGTCAAACACTTCACACAAAAATAGATTGAATATATTTTTAAAAAATCAAAAAAGTTTCATATAGCTTCATAGCCTAGGCAGTTCAAAGGTTCCAAGTTCCAAGGTAGATACCTCAGGTTCAAATCCCACTCGAGGCGTCCGGATGTGTAAAAAAATGTAAGTTTAAACTTAACTCAAAGTTATACATAATAATATATAAATTTAAAATTACTGTAATATTTCAGATTCTATTCTAGGATATCGTTAACGATATAAGATATTGCGACTGATATAAAGTGATAAATAAATAAATGATGTAATAAAGATATAATATATTTATATTTTTTGATGTTAATGAAAATAATAAAATAAAATGTTCTATAAATTATAGGCGACAATTTAATTAGATCAATATAATTATAAATTTAAAATAATTTTTTTAATAGCTGCTCAATATGCTGAATATCAGCTGAATTTTAGCTGAATTTCAGCTGATTCAGCGCTAAATATCAGCTGAGTCAGCATTTTCAACAGCTGACGCAGCGCAATTTCAGCTGGTTTTTTTGCCGCCAAATTAGCAATTCAGCAACAATTTAGCTTCTGACGTTACCAAAAATCAGCAGCTGACGCAGCTCACTAGCTGAATTTTAAGCTGACACAGCGCTCTCGCAGTTGATATTCAGCACAAAATGTTACTTGGGTAGTTAGTCAATAAATCTTTGAGTCGCTCCAAACATAACAAAAATTTTAGAAATATTCAGAATTCTAAAATTATACTTATCTAGAGGAACTCAGATCCCTAAGTACATTTAAAAGACGCAGATCTCGAGGTGCATAAAAAAATTTAAAAAAATCTATTAAGTGTGATCGAACTAAAAAATTACAGATGTAGAAAGATGCAGATCTTTGTTTTTAAGTTAAATTTTGTTATAATAAGTTATTAAATTTAATGTAAAATTCGACTCCGTCCATTAAAATACACTGCAGCACGTATTTACGTAGAGCGCACGTACAGTCAATATATTGAATTATATACGGATTTTCAATGAGCCATTTTCCTGAAATACGAAAATTTGCTCACTAGAGGCGCTAGTAGTCCGGTAGGGACAAACATGTATTTGGTCATAAGAACAAACATTCGTTCAATTCAAATACTAAGTAATCTGCAGCAATGAAAAATTTACAGGTTATTATTCAAAGCTTTACGAAAACATTATAAAAATAACAGCAAATATTAACAATCATTATCTGAGTAATAAAATAAATAAAGTGACTACGAATCGACGACGTTACTATTACATAAATTAATTGACGATTATAGAATTAATATATGCTGATTTTGTCAAATGTTATTAAAAGCATAATATTGCAATCATATATAAGCTGAAATTTGAATATTTAGTGTAGTTATAAGCAAGAAGAACGAATGTTTGTGATTTTCCTGAGAAGTCATGTAAATTTGTCACTAGATGGCGAGTAAATCGATAATTTAATAAAAATGTGCACCAGAATTTTGAGATGCTCCTGTACTATAAATATTATTCCTGTGCCAGATAAAAGAAAGTTTTAATTGTAAACTTTTTATTTTACTTTTTAATAAAAAATTGAAATAAAACTGAAATTAGTACAAGCAAATGATAAAATAGTTAATAGATCATTCATTAAATGCAATGAGAAATCAAATAGATCAATTGAAGCAAAAAAAGTGCAAGAAAAATGTAAATACGAGTATAAAAATGACGCTCAAAACTACTTTTTAATAGTTTGTCACACAAGATACGCTGATGTAAGTGGCAAACTTGCCGCTTACTTTTGATGGACATATAACGTTACCCCAAGACTTCTATCAAACGTCATTCAAAATTTTTTAAAAATTTTTAACCTAAATGTAGAAAGTTTGATGTTTGTCCCTACCACAAGTGCTGCCTCTCGTGATAAATTTGCCACACTATTCTCAGGAAAAAGGCTCATTCAAAAAATCGATTATTTCTTAAATTATTCGATATTTGGAATTCACCAATAGTTAATGTCATCTTTCATATTCTACAAGAATTTTTATTGTATCTAAAAAAACCCGTGGAAACATTTAGCGTGCTACATTCATAACTGTTATTACAAACTAAAGTAAAATAAAGCAAATTAATAGAAATTAAAAAATCCACTCTTTTCAGTTTTATTTAATTCTAATCTAAACTAATATAATCCAAACATAACCTAACTTTAACCTAATGTAACCTAAATTAAACTAAATCGAACTTAATCCTAAATTTCAAACACGGTCGTAAGCTAGCGGTTAGAGCATTGGATTCATATGCCGTAATTACTATTTTAAACTCCAACTAAGTAAACTAAATTTGAAATGCAGGCTTAATTAAAGTGATCAATACATAAGTGATTTAGGTAGTGTAACTCGATGTTAAAAATGTAAAAATGTAAAAAATTAAAATTAAAATGACTTAAGTTAGTCCGACTTCGGAGAGTCTTATGCCCGTTTTCACCAACATTTATTTAAGAATTCCTTAGTAAAGAATTCTTAACGCTAGGTATTCCATAAAGTGAAATTTGCATTTCACCAACATAAGAGTTTCTTAACCAGCAGTTCCCTTGCTAGGTATTCTTTAAGGAGGACAAATGAACTAATGAGGGTCATAAATGTCATATTTGAATTTGTAGGTTATATTTAATGGCGGCATTACGGTTGTGTATGATTATTATGTAGTTAATTTTGTTAATTATGAAGCAGGTACTGTAAAAGATTATATAAACCGTTAATATGTGGTGTACATACATAAGATAACAATGTGAATCCTCAAGTGATGGCAACTGCACTCTTCAAAAATATAACAAGTAACGACCATGTTAAATAAATAAACCATAAATTGTTAATATTACATTTATTATTTCTTAATATAAAATAAAAATAAACTTGACAAATATGTAATTAATAAACTATAAAAACACACAGAAGTTATGGTTGATTAAAATAATTATTTACAATAATGTCTCGCGTTCCACCATATCTTGCATTATTTTGAATTTCTGCAGTCACTTGACCATTCTCGATCAAGTGATTTATTCCCTCAACTTCATTTGGTGGAAGTGCTTCCTTCGCCTCAATGCAAATATTGTGCAATACAGCACAAGCTATCACAACCGATATAGCTGTTTGCAATTTCAAACGAATACCTATAGCTAATACAGGAAATATTCGTTTCCACACACCATATTGTCTTTCAACTGTATTTCTGGTATGAATGTGTGCACGGTTATAATTTTCTTCAGCTCTATTTTCTGAAGTGAAGTGATGAAGTGTACAACTTCATCATCTGATGAATCATCATATCTTTCTAATCTATCAAAAAGTCGAATAGTATCCATGGCTAGAGAAGAGTGTAGAATAATGCACGGCTATTCAAAATCAACATGCACAAACACTAATTTATAACCTATAAATAGTATATAATACAACCGCTAAGGAATACCTAACACTTTAGGGGTCGGTAAATCGGATCCCTAAGGTTAGGGATTTCTTAATACCACTAAGGAATTCTTAGCGCTTGGTGAAAACCAAATTTGACATAAGAGTTTCTTATCTCAAGTTAAGAAACTCTTAACGTTAGGAATTTGTTGGTGAAAACGGGCATTAGAGTTTAACTGATTTTCTAACTTCGGGAGCGGTTCAAGATTTTGTATTGTAAACATTATTTGAATTGCCCATGACCAGTGTAAATTAGTGAAATAAATGAAAAAATCAAGAGAGAACAAAACTGAAATAGCAACGAAACAGAAAAAGAAATAATTGGTTACTGTCACGTATCCTATCACAAGAATTGAACTTTTTCCTATTGAGCATTGGAGAGAGGACAATTTTCTGAGTATATTAACACAAAAATTTCCTTGCATTATGCAATAGTTGTCGAAATAACGGCATTTTAAAATTACGAAAAGCAGGGAGATGTAATATGATACACCCGATGTGTGACAGTCGGTCTTACATTGAGGTACAGTCTCGTCAGTAACGGTCTCATTTTGTTGACGGTACGTGTACTTTAATATACTTTAAATGTTATTGTCAGTCGCGGTCGACACCCGGACGAGTTCTATGGCTTCGAGTTCCACTCTTGGCGAGTTCTGTCATTCTTCAGGAATATTTTTAAATTGTTTTGCTTTACACAGGCTACTAATCATGCAGCCGTGTTAAAAGGTGTATCTAAAATACATGTAAATTTTAATATTTCAAATTCGATTTTTTCGAGAACGAATTTATAATCCAACAAAATTTTTGTTTTAGTATGCTTAGAAAAGTGTCCTTTTACTAATAATCAATAGGAAATAGTTCAATTCTTGTGATAGGATACGTAACAGTTTCCAATTAATAACCATAACAAAGGGCAACTAATGTTTGATCAGTATAATTTATTAATTCGGTCAGTATTATTTCTTAGTTTTATCAGAATAAATAATAAAGTTGCAGTGGGCGGTCTTAAATTGGGTATTAATAATACCTACTTATTCAAAGTTAATAATCCTTTAGGATTATGTAAATTATTTAGGTTTAAGTTAGTAATTGTTTAGGAATTATACCGTTAATTATAAAATCACAAATATTACAGCGTCGAGTGCACATCAAAGGAAATCTACCCCCTTTCTAGTAACACACTTTCCTGAAAAGGACTAGTTTAGAGAGATATTGTTGGTGAGTACAGCGTTTATCGAAACGCCTCGAAGCATCCGGAGCGAGAAAAACATAAGAATTTTGAGGCAAGTATAAAATAAATTTTTGAGTAGAAAATCTCAATCAAAAACTATAAAAATAAAAAGAAGAAATACTATTAAAAATAAAATAAAAACATTTGAGAAACAGACAATAAAACCGAAAGAGCTACCAAAAAGTTAAAAGCGGAAATAAGAAAGATAAGTTTGCTATATTATCAATAGATTGCTAAACTTGTTCAAGATTATTAATAAACTTTTTTTTAAATTTTGCTATAGTTAAACAACAGCATCAAGCTATTTTTATCTAAAACTAAGTACGGATTTGATTGTTAAAAAAGAAAATAAAATTTGAATTGATGCATCCGAAGTTTTAATTTATTCAAAATCTGTACAAACAAACGACACTAAGTTAAAAATTTTATAATAAAAAAAACCGATTTGGAATTACTTAAAAAACAACATGAAAGAGAACTATTAACAAAGAAGCGGAGAAAATTTGAAAAATAAATGACTATCGGAGAACTTTTTACTAAAAAAGATAAGTTTACATAAAATACTACAACTTTGCTGAAATTTTATTAAAATAAAATTTGCATCAATAATAATTTAAATTGGGAAAGTATTGCAAATCTTAATTTTAATATTTTAATTAATTTAAATTATTAAATTTAAAAAAAACAATTTGTAATTTTAGCAGAATTATGTCAAAAGACTTACTCAAACTGAACGTTTTAATAATGGCAAATTTATGAAATTTTGAGTCTTATTTGATGTTTTGCGAAGCAGCAATTAGCAATTTGCAACAAAAATAAAAATTTATTTAAAATGATTTTAATGGAATTTTATGCTCAAGGCAAAAATAATGATTTCAAACGAACAGGGGTGGATTAGTCAATGAAAATGTAGACTACATTTAAAATAATAATAAAAATTTGACTTATAACATAAAATTTAAAGATTTTTACAACGATGTAACATAAAATGGGCTGGTGCTGTGTCTGCAAAAAATTAAGAAAAGAATGACACTGAAGTATCTCGTCACTACAAAGGATAAAACTGAATAATTAATGAACAACTTCAGAATGCATTATGGAAATCATAAAATTAAGACTTTTTATGCAGAACAAACATGTAATTGCATTTTCTGTTATGCGCTATTAAATAAAAATGTAGGGAGGACAAAGATGAGCGTATGCTGTGCGCTTTTTATAATTTTATTGCTAACTGTGTTCATGCATATTGGATTAATTCTATAAAAAGAAACTTTTGACGCTATTTAAATTCTTGTTGTGAAGTTTTTAATGTTTTTAGTTTGTAGTGGGGACACTAAAATCACAAAAAACTAACCAATATTTAGCACAGGTTAGGGCTACTTCTATGGATTTGACCTCTTTTATGCCAGACTTTAAATACCCAATTGCAACGTAAATTTTTCTTCTAGAATTTTCCCGAAATTTTTTAGGTTTCCAAGCAACTAGTGCAGGTGGTAGGCTTCGTATAGGTTTATTTCGTGTCTGCCAATGATGAAGCACTAACTACCACTTAAAGTACCTTACGAATACTCAAAATAATTCTGTAAATGGAAGCATATTATCTATATAGATAGCAATATCTCAATTTAGACAAAAGAAACCCTAGATTGGGCTCTACAGGATCGCGGTACTGTAACACCGAAACCCTTCTTGCAAAACGGATTTTAATTTTTTTGTCACGAAACTTGACAAATGTCTACAATACTATTGCATTTTATTATGCTATTATAAAGTAATAGCAATTACTATTTACGTTTACTATTAAAAGTGAACGGCTTTAAAAGATAATCAAAAATAATATTCTGAAAAGAATTCGAAATAAATAATTTTACCTGCAAATTCAACACAGATATTTCACATATGCAATAATTAACACTATTAAATACTATTCAAGTCAACAGTCGATCAAATAACGCAAAAATTTATCAAACACTCGACTTGCATAATCACATTAAAATTAACTTTCACTTTAATTTTTGTGAAGCAGGAGAAGAGTGGTTCTTTAGAGTCCAGCCTTTGAAGTCATAATTTATTTGGCATAACTCAAAGTAATATCCTTATCCAATATCATTTGTGCTAGATATTGAGTGGAAGATAAATAGACAGTAGGCGATTTTATGGAATTTGTTGAATTGATATTGAAATCCAAATTTATCTTCTTTTGTCAGTTTTTCATCTTCTTTTCAGTCGAGGTGGATTATTTTAATTTATTGAAATAAAATAAATTCTACAACTAGAAAAGAAATTTCAATCAAAAATTCAGCCGCAATTCTTAATTATTTCATTAAAGTAAAATGGGAAAATTGTCAATATTTTTGCAATGAGCGTATAAATAATTTTTCAATATATAAATTATTTGAATAATCTCGGTATGGAGATTATGAAGAGGGCGGACGACTTCTGAGCGTTAGCAGCCTGACTAACGAATTTTTAGGCTTGGATCTCAGAAGTCATTCTGGTGGAAGAATAAAACTCAAGGCGAAGTTAAGTTTTACGGAGTTCGATTGATACTCAATTTATTTAACAAAATTTATATACTTATATATGAAATTAACAAATGCTAAATTAACGGATTTATATACAGAAATTAATAAGTAATTACATTATAATATAAAAGAATTTGTAACCTTGCGATATATGCATAAATAAATTATATTAAGTGATTTTGTTTCCTACATTAAATTAGGTTTTGTGAAATTGCATTTTGTTAATGCTGCAGATGTAACCTGTCGACGTCTTTATTAAAGTTTTAATATATTTTTACAATTTGTTGATTTAGTAAATTTGAATATTTGCAATTAGTTTAAATAAAATTACATATACAAGGTGTTCTGCCATTATAATTTTTAAATTTAAAATTCATGGTTAATTGTAAATTAAACATTATTAACTTGTGAAATATTAAATTAAAAAGTTATTAAATAGATCAAGTTAAATAAACAATAATATTTTATATTATTATTAAGCTTTCGGCAAAGCTTATTGCTTTCATCGGAATTTATTTATAATTAAAAAAAGCTTTAATAAAAAACAAAATAAATAAGAATTTATTTAAAAGTAAATATTTGTAAAATAAAATAAAATTTATTTAAAAATAAATTCTCATAAAAGCGATAACCTTCCCTGTAAGGTTAATAACAATATAAAATATTATTATTTATTTAACTTTTACAGTTATAAATTTTTTAATTTAAATAATTTAAAAACTATAAATAAAGTATTATGACATTATGTACTTCAAATAACTATGTATTTGACATAAAATACTTTATGTATGCTTAAAAAAATACATACATATACCCGAAATACATGGCCTAATCAGCTTTTATACATTTTAAAATTTCGCACATTTAAGTAGGAAATAATTGAGTTGAGAATTGCACCCCCCACCACTTCAAAACCTTAGATGTTTAGTCTAATCTCACTTTTTTTCAAGGTACGTGATAATTTGAACGTGGGAGGGAAACAGGTCGGCAATGCCATTGCGTCACGTTTTTTCGAGAGTAAACGATAATAGTAAGTTAATTTCTGTGTAATGGTCACTTTTTGATACCCATAAATAAGTTGAATAATTCAACTAAAAGTTAATATAATTGATTGTAATAATATGAATTGTGCACATAAAATTAAAAATGAGTCCAGTGCAACTTTTCAATGCATTTCAGCAGAGTTTCTTATAATTCTCATGTCGTTTTTATCCTGTTGCAATGTAAAATGAATTAAATACTTCACCATTTATTACTCGAGAAAATAACGCTAAACTTTTGTAAAATTTTAGATTAGAAAGTCAGAAAGTCGAACGATATTTCATTTTATTGACAAAGAAAACAAAAATTATAAATTAAGTACAAATTAAATATTGTAACTCTCTTCTTTTATTAAGTCAACTTATTTGGTCAACTGTTTTATCTCAAATTAAAAAACCTTTTAGTAGCCCACTGTTTATATTAAACTAAAAAATATGGCAACCAATCGGGTTCCACATCAAACGTGGTGCATACTAATTGAGATTCCCATTTAAGTTTCTCATGAATCAAAGTGCTCACTAATTGAGCTGCTCACTAATAAAGCTGCACAATACAAAACTGTGTTGTAATAGTAGCAGAACGTAAAATCAAATTTTTCCCATTCATTACTATACAATTTAAATTATAAATAATGAGTCTTTTACAAAGCAGTGAAGTTGAAGGTAACTGGTGAGTCAGGAGAGAAATCGAACGTAGACACAATAATAAACATTAAGATGGTTTGTATGGTTTTATAATTTGTTGGTTATATTTGTTACATATTATGTTGGTTTCGACATACTAGTAGATTTGTAATGTATTACCTTGTAGGTTTTATAATATTTACACTTTGTTATCTTAATAGGTTACTGTAATATTGTTGTTTTGTTGTTTGTTGCCTCTATAGATTCTGTTTGTCGTTGGTCACGTGGACCGTTAATTTACATCTATGAGTAAAGTTTATGTACACAAATGCTCAATCCACATACTGTGCAGTGTCATTTTAGTGTCGGCATCGAAAACCACTTTTATCCTGCAGAAACATAGTAGATAGTAGAGATTTCCAACCTTAAACAAAGGATCGAGCTCTCGTTTGGCTTTTTTTAATATGACCTGCGCGCTCTATTTTAGTAATCAAGTTTCACACTGATGTCATAGAATCTCCCAATTCATCATAATGGTTTTTGCCACACAGTCTTATCGCCTTTTAGTTTTCCTCTGTATACTGCATATTGAGGAACCCCATATTAGTTCATAATAAATTGTAAAAGCTTATCATTTTAAATCATCATAATGATAATTGAATTCTAGTAAAACAAGAATTCGTACATTTGTTGTTCATAATTATAATTGTAAATTAATGTAGTTTACCTTAATTCAAGTAAGTTACTTTGCGACAAACAGAAAGCAATAACATTTTTTGATAGCAAAGAAATTTTAGAAACACGTGCGTACTGCTAATTAACTGTTAACCGGTCTTGCTTTCTGTTGCTTTTCTCTCTTCTTGTAGTGATATGGAATTCAGTGGCGTTTAGCTCACCCTCTTTCTTGGTGCTGGATTTAAAATAATACATTTGGCGGTAGTTTGAAGTTGTACATAAACGCTAGATACAAATTGCGTTAACATTATATCATTACAGTATTAATCTACAAAATTTGGCAACCAATCAAATTCAACAGTAATGGAAGTGCACACTAATTTATGTAAATAATTGTAGTGTAATTTTCTAATGGTTGATTTTGTTATTAAAATGTTGTAATAGTTGGTTCTTCAATTTAAATTACCGCCTTCTCAAATCAAAGTTACAAACCAAACCAAAGCTGTGATCGTCAAACAAATCTCGCACGATGTAATTCCCCTCGTAGTAACACTTACAAGTTCTTTTAAATCTGCGGATAGCTCTTTGAATGCTAACGTTGTTACCTCGCTTACTAACCTCAAAACCCCACCTAAACTTACATGTCCAGTGGCGTAACCACTGCTAGGATACCTGAAGGAATAATTAGTACACACAAATTAAATAAAACACGGGATTCGGTTTAACGATGAATATATTTTAACCGAAAAAAAAGGTAGTCCAACAACCAATTTACCAGTAAAGTTAATCTCCTTGATATGATGTAATTCAGAATACTTTAGTTTGAAATTTGATGTAATAACTGTTCGATAGTTAATCTCTCTGATCGTAATGTTTTCTAATCGATTATTCATATTTAATGACAAACCACAACCTTTATAGTACCTTGTAAAAAAGCGCATATATTGTAATAATATTTTTGAATGTGTGGCAAACGGCAAAATATCACCAATCTCTACGGCTTTACAAGTCGGAAAGCTAAGACTTCTCAGGGGGGTTTCAAGGTGGCTTACTTGAACAATTTTGGGATGCAGGTTATACACAAATAAAATACACCAATTCCACAGAGTAAATAAGTTTAATAAATTTTTGATTATCGATACTTGATTTTAGAACAATAATTCTCCAATAAGGCTTTTTGTGTGTAATGTGTTGCAGTAATTATCAATCAAATTATATTTAATGCAACTAAAATTTATGACCTGAATTTGATTCGTAATTATGCAGTGTGTAGACATGTACAAAATAATAAAATTTTTATCTTAAGCCAATGTCACAAATAAAGTTTATAAAACGAAAAATTTTTGTATTTACTAAAATTTAATAAGAGTTAGTGCGCCACTGAAGGAAATTACGTTCGCTAATTGTCGTAATCTTGATAACAGTCGAACGGATGGCTTATGGTAGCAGACAGACTTCGTCATTCCATTCCCACATGTGTCGTTGACTTGATAACAAAAATATTAGTTATCTAAAAAAAATTGTAACTTTTCAAGAGGATATTACTTGAGTTTTTCTCAATTGCATCGATTAGTTGCTTCTGCATTCCACATTTAGTTGGATTTTCTCTTGATAAGTAGTTTCTTCAACAGGTACGTGTAAATTTTTAATTTTAATTTTCTATGCGGTCGTTACTAATTTTTCATCTATTAACATCGCGATCATCCATGCATTCAAATTACAAATCGCTTTTAAGATTTACCTATTTTAGGTACTTTCAAATTCCAACTTCTCGATCGTTCTTCAAAAATCAAGAAGATTAACACAATATTCGCAGACATCAAAATTTTTCTACGGCATTCGGAAACTAAGCCGCCATCGATGACGACACCACAAAATTCAGACACTCTTAAAATTTCATATTGTGCTGCAAGTAGTTTTTATTGTTACATATGCCTTTTGTAAGTACCGATAACTCAAATCATTAGAAAAAATAACTGAAAGAACCCTCACACGGAAATAGTGCATTTCGTATAAAATAATACAATAATATATATTTCGATGTTCAACTCAATTGGTTTTATTTCATGTAAGATCTTAAATAATAACCCTTATATTATGCTAAATTATCCGCTCTTATATAACTAATACCTCGTCAACTTAAACTAAGATTGTCACCTTAATTAATATGTCGTCACTTAATTTCTAATTGGTCATTTCCTTAAATCTACCGTACTTAAATTATTATGTAGCCGCAAATAATCATTAAGAACTTTGTTAAAACAGTTCTTTAATATCGTAATTCAATTGGTATTACCTTATATGTGGTCGCGCAAATAATCATAAGGAACTTTGTTAAAATTTATTAATAACTGTCCTGAAATATCAGAATTTGGTAGTATATCATTGAAATATTTGAAAAAAAGAAAAATGAGGAACATATTCACAGAATTTGCTGTCATTTCCGGCTCTATAATTATAGTTCAACCTTTTCAATATTCAGCCATTACTGCGATATTTTGCCACGACCATCTTATGATTTTAAGCGTCCACTCAACTTGTTGTGCAATTTATCTAAATTAAGTTATCTAATGCTATATATATATATATATATATTTCCCACCTCAAACAACCGCTTCTTATTTAGAACTAATCACCGCTCGTTTGTACTGTAAAGGTCCCCATTGGTCACATTATATGAATAATCTATCTCTTGCGTTACATAATCTCACTCCCATTTTAAATATAATAAGGTAAAAAAATTATAATAATCTCAAACAGTAATTAAATCTTAAAACAGATGATAAAGTAATTTTGAATTAGTTAAATTCATATCCACGTGGCCCGATAACCTATTACGAAAATTTCTAGCAATTCACCCTGTTTTATTTAAAAGTTTATAATTAGTAAATTTATTTAACTTACGTATTTAAAATTGTCGATGGCTACGATTTTATTTCAACAAATTTAAATTAAATTACTGAATGAAATTCTACACTCTGGTACCACAAAAATCAAGTGTTCGGCTTCTCTGCAGAATCCGTAATGGCTACTCTCTTGAAAAATTTAACGGAAACCCACTACCCGGTTTTTTTCTTAAACCCCCTGTTGCCAAATTGCTGTATTTTAAAGTAACAAAAAATGATCTAAATTTAAAATTTTGCGCCCATTATATTCAAATTCAAATTTACAATATTTCAATGTCAAACTTTATGTTTTAGACTATCTTCCTCTGACGTCATAACTAACCTGTCCACCAATCACCAGATCTCATTTCAAAAATGTAGTCTAATCAGATTTCAATTTAGCGAACATTTAAGTTGCCTAGTGAAACCTAAAAATCACGAGTAATATACACATACGAGCAATAACACAATATAATATTTGATAACTTTTTATCATTACTTCATTTACAATAAATAATCATGACGCACTATTATAAAAAGTTTATTTATTTGTTAATTTAAAAAATACAATTAATCAAAAAATATAAATAATTATAGCTTACAAACCATAATTTATTCAGAATGATAATAATTATAATTAATGGTGCAATTGGTGCAATTGGCGTTTTCGTCAGAGGGAGAAAGTTCACGGAATTTTCTTTTTGCACAGAATATTATCCTATCATTTGTTCTCTTAGATATTTTATATTTCAATTCGATTCTCTGCGAGTCGGACCGATTTTTGACGTAAATATTATGTAATCAAACAAAATAATCGATAATATTCTATGCATATAGAAAATTATATATGAGAACACTACTTATTTAGTTTATTCTAGCTCAGTCGGTAAAATATAATTGCATGAAATCTTTAATCAACAAAAACAATAAAATAAATAAATCAGAAAATAAATATCAGATTTATTGAATATTACAAATATGTTTTAGTTTAATCATAATCATAATGCTTAAAACTTAAGACAGCAGGTATCAACTATTATCTATTATTAACCTAAAATATGTATTTTTTAAGTCGATAGTGTGGTATTAGTAGTATATAATTTTAAATAAACAAACTAAACAAAAAATTAAAATAATGAATTTTAATTGATAAGTAAAGAATACATACTAACATAAAAAAATAATATTTAAAAAACAATAAAAACAGCAAATTAACATTTACCAGGTTTGAACTAAGAATATTTGAATAATATTTCAAAATTCATTTTTTGTTTATTCAAATATTTTTAGTCCAAACCTGTTAAATGTTAATTTGTGGTTTTTATTGTTTTTTAAATATTATTTTTCTATGTAAGTATGTATTCTTTGCGGAACAATTATTAAAATTTATTATTTTAATTTTTTGTTTACTTTGTTTATTTATTATCTTAAAGTTCTTGATCACGTTAAGTTTTAAATTAAATCAGATATCAAGTTTAACGTAGACACAGTACTAATTATAAATACGAGGTGATGTTTATGTTCCAGGTCGATGTTTTCTTTTAATAATTTTTAAATAAAATACAATTTTATAATTTCTATTTTATTGATCGCATATTTATAGTCTTCAACATTATGTATGGAATATGATGTCCGTCAAGTGGTCGCTTTTAAGGAAATTTTAACTTTTTACTTTTTAAGGAAATTTTTCCTAACAATTTTGCAGACTTTTGGTGTTATCTCAGCAATATTGTTCTTAAACATTAAGGTTTTGGTTAGTTTGTTCGAGTAAACTTTTGCTTTTAAGTACCCCCATAAGAAGAAATCGAGAGAACTCAAATAAAGAAATCGTGATATCACCAGTCGGTATCACCACTTTTTGACATTATTAGTAGTAGTACTAACTGTGTGTGATGTAGCACCGTCTTGTTGGAACCACATGTTCTGTAGCATGTCCCGATAGTGGTTAACAGTAATTGTCAGCATTGCATCTAACATCCTTAAAGATATGACCCAATGTTGCCGCTGGTCTAAATTACGTACCATGCAGTTACTATAAAAGGATGTAATGGACCATTTACTGAGGGTTTTCAGCCCCAATAACGGATATTCTGTTTATTAACAAAGTCAGCAAAGTTGAAATGTGCTTTTGCAAAATTGAACAATTATTTAAATAAAATGTTTTAATAATTTCAACACGTTGTTGCGACGTTAAGTGCTCCATAATAAATAGTTATCGACTACTCTCTACGACTGTCAAAAGCCAATTGACTAATATTATTCAAACTAAAATGGCGGCCAAAGAAACTCGAACTGAAAGATAAAAAGCACCTGTAGGTCAGTTATTGTATTCATCAAAAGCAGTTCGATTGATATTACACTGATATACTGATATACTGATATAAACTCCGATAGCTAACATGTAATTATTAGAATTGTAAAACTTTCAACCATTATTAACAAATCATAATTCACCATTTGGGTTTTAAGCTATAAATCTGGTCTATTTCAGATCAGGTCTTATCTATAAAAGATGCATAACAATACAAAAATTCGATTTTGTTATTTCTTTCCTAATGCTTTTTTTATTGGTAATATGTAGGTACTAATTTTAAAGGTTGCTATGACGTGACGGGTCAGTGCAGCCTTCAGGCCGCACAACGTGAGAAGTTGAGTTCCACACCTTTGAATAACTAAGAGATCATGACGACTAACATACAAAAGACGTAGTGATGTAATGAAGAGAGAAAACTTGGTCTCAATATTAAAAAATCGAGCTTCCTTATATGAATATATAATGATATTATATTACATCAACTAAGAAAAACGAAAAATAGTATAAAACAAGAAAATATAGCTATGCCTCCAGCTGTCCGCCTTGTTTCACAAATTTGTCATGAAGCAACTTCAAAGATCACCAAAATCTTAAAAAATTTTACTTTCAAACTTTTTTGATTAAATAAAACAACTCCCAATTTATATCAAAATTACTTTTTATTTTAAAAATCATTACGATTATCAAAAACCATATCTCAACAGACAAAACATTGGTCTGTTGATTTTCAGGCACCTCAGTGTAAAGCCTTCAAACAGTTTACCAACCTCGTAACAAAATAAAATATTTTACAAATTTTTATATGTACAGTACGTAACAACATTTTAAATTAAAATTAAAATAATTTACAATATAACAAAATAGAATTTTTACTTTAGGTTAAAGAAATAAAATGATTCTAAAAACTGCACTGCTGTTATATGAAGTCCAAACGCACTGCGCTGTTATGACTTCTAAAAAGCAAATTAAAAAGTAAAGAAAAAGTAAATAATCAATAACCTGTTAAATGAAAAAAATAATGTTTTTTTTATTGTTTTTTAAATAATATTTTTCTACGTATGTATTTTTTACTTTCAGGGTAAATTTAATATTTTACCATTTTTGTTCAGTTTATGTTTAATTTTATAATTAATAATACATACTAATTAGAAAAAAATCTACTTGAAATTTATATTTAAGTTTATTTTTATGGAATAGTAATGCAGCCTTTGAGTGCAAAAACGTGGTAACATTTGAAAATATTACTATTAATAATAATTTTTCAAATTTACTGTTTATAAGTCATAACAGAGCGCAGTGGGTTCGGAATTCATATACCGGCAGTGCCGTTTTTAAAAGAATTTTGGGATCTGTCACGAAACCTATCCCAAAAATTGAACTTTTTCCTATTGAATATTGGTAAAAGGACACTTTTATAAGCATATTAGAACAAAAATTTTGTTAGATAATGCAAAAGTTTTCAAAAAAAATCGAATTTATAACTGTAAAATTTACATGTATTTTAGATGCACGTTTTAACACGGGTGCATGATAGGCCGTTGTTGCGTTAGACAAAAAAATAAAACAGGATATCCCTGTAGAATGGCAGAACTCGCCAAGGGTGGAACTCGAAGACAAATAACTCGTCCTGGTGTCGACCGCAACTGACAACAACATTAAGAGTATATCAAAGCACACGTACCGCCAATAGGAATAAGAGCGAAGGCTCAACGTGCGAGTTACCGTCACGCATCAGAGTGTATTATATTACATCTCTCTGCTTTTCGTAATTTTAAAATGCCGTTATTTCGATAACTAATGCATAATCCAAAAAAATTTTTGTTTTAAACATACTCAGAAAATTGTCCTCTTTCCAATGGTCAATAGAAAAAAGTTCAATTCTTGGGATAGGTTATGTGATAGTAACCCTGTAAAATCAATTTAATACATTTTCTTAATTATTTATTAATTTTTTAATTTCTTTCCAATATATTTTCTTGTTTATTACTCGTATTTTTTACATTTTTTCTTAGTTAATTGCTACTAAAGATAGAATATGGAATACTAAAGATCGACCTTATATTGCATTACTAATTTTTATTTTATATTTTATCAAAATTTTTTATAACGTAATATTTTTATTTTTTTTAGTCCTACCTGTTAAATGCAAAAAATTAACATCTTTTTTTATTGTTTTTTAAATAATATTTTCTACGTTTGTTTCTTTACTTTACGGTTAAAATTTATTATTTTTACGTTTTTGTTTAATGTATATTTAATTTTATATTTAACAATGCATATAATTACCACAAAAATCTACATAGAAATATACTTACTCCGTTTCTTTTCCTATCTATACATAATAAATTTTGTATTTTACAATTCATGTAAGTTTAATATTGCGCCTGAAATTCAGTGAAATTGAGCTATTTGCAAAAATTAAGTTTAAAAGCTTAAAATTATAAGCTAAACAAGCAAAAACTAGCTTTAGAAAAAGTTAACAAAAACAAGCTACAAAATTTTTCTTTAGATAGGTTTACAGATAATTGAGATTAATTTCACTTATCGAAAACTGAAAACTACGGTTTTTTCGTGTAAAAAGTGATAAAACTAGACTAGAACAATATTTCTTTTATATTTTTACGTAGTATTTTATCTACTTTAATTTTTATATGACCTATTTGGGTATACAATGTATAGGAAACGGGAAATTTAAGATTTTGTGATTTTTGGAACTTTTCTTGACCAAGTTCCGGTTCTAACCTAACGTAGAAAACTTACTATTTTTTTCCGCTACTAAGGTAAAAGATTTAAGCAAACAATGTTCATTTCCTTCTTATTTCTACGTAGACTTGATGGAAAAAAGTTGTTTTGATAATATGAAATCAGCGTGCTTACGATAGGCAATCCTTAATGAGATACAGTAAATATTGCAATTATGATTTATTATTAAATATTTTATGTTATAATTTTATTTGCCAACTGGCCATAAATTGAATAGATTTATTTTTAATTATTGCACAAAAGAATATAAGTCAAGTTATGCCCCATCATAAAGCATTAAATTAATAAAATGAACGATGAAAAGTATCTATTTATTGTAAAAACAATAAAAAAGGCATAATTACACGAAACGAAATAATGTTAAGCTCTTACCATTATGCACACTCCTTTCTATGACCGTGTTTTTAACTACGGCAATAAAGTTGAAAACGACTCTTTTTAAAACTCAACTGTAAAGACGAAATTGGGTACGCTTTATTTTATTTATTTTCTAGCGCAAATAAAATTTATTTAACCTTATTGCATATGGGCACTGAAGCCATTCAAACTTAGTCTGAATTGAAAAAAAATGCTGTGGTAATATTTGTAAGAAATCTACCTTTCTATTTGTCGAATACTTCAAATCACTCTGTAGATTCATTAAAAATCTCGTGTATTTTATTACCTCGGTCCACCTTATAATTACGCGATCGAGTTAATAATAATAAAACTTTTTTTATTATTTTTATAACTAAGTATTAAAATATACTGGTGTAAGAGCAACCTACAATTAACACTTTCAACGTTTAATAAATTTTATCAGGTGTATAATTTCAAAATATAAAATATGGGAGCACAACACTAACCTAGCAATTTTCTTAATTCATCATACTTAACAAGAAGTTAACGATTTTCGTCTTAAAGAAACAAAAAGGTACCAGTTTGTTAAAATTACGATAAAACGTTTCAGTTTATTAACGATTTATTTTGTAAACCGCTGGTGTAGTCGTCCGTGATTTCGACTAAATCAGTTTTAAAAAAGTATTTCCTCCATAAGGAGTCAGAATCCAAATACAATTGTTTTGAATTGTTGAATTCGGTAATATCTCGATAGTTTTGCCAGAAATTCAAATGAAAGAGCCTTTAATAATAATACTTCATTCTGATTAGAGGAAAAAACTTGAAAATGGATTTAATACGGCGGCGCCACACTTGTGAAACAAATTGCTTACTACCTGTTCATTTTATCAAAAAATTCGATCAGCTATGGCAAGCCTATTAAGAAATACGAAATTACAGGTAATACTTTATAGGCGTCTGGTCACGCACTATTTTAAATAGACACTTTATAGGCGCACTTTATCATTATAAATGAATACGCCCAAGGCTCAAGCATTGATCATCGTATCAGAAATAAACGTGAAATTGCCGTTTTTTCATATAAAAACATAAAATAAGTAATTTTAAATATAAAAATAAGTTCCACAAGAACAAATTAAGTACTAATGGAAATTTATGATAATTATAGGTTCCGTAATTGTTGTTGCTTAAGAAATTATTTTACGATTATCTAGAACAGTGGTTCCAAACTCAGACAGAGTTTATTATAAAATACCTTCTAGTTCGGTATAATAAAGAATTTTCAATGATAAATTTATTTTGTTATCCTTTACAAAACTCATAAACAACTTATCGGAAAATATTCAGCCTTCGTGTATTTCTTTATCAATTTATATTCTCTACAAATACCAACTTTTCACTTTTCATCTTCGAGTGAATCACAGTTCCTGGGGACCACTGTAAGTAGTGAAATTTTAAGAGCACCCCTCCGAGCAGATTCTTTTGGCAACAGGAAGCAATCACTGGTTTATAATTTTTTATCACGAAACGATTAAATCTACGATGAAAATGAAAAGATAGAATTTTTAGAGACTAATATGATAAAAATCAAACCAAGTTTAAATATTGCTCGATAAGCAGTTTAAGAGTTATGTTGAGTATTGTTAAGTGAAAACAAAAGTTTTTGCAGTTGGCAAAAATTTAATTTTGGGGAAAAAATTATTTAATTGGAGAATTTATTTTCAGGCATCTGTATAAACCTATTAATTCTGTCCTGTTAAAATAAACGTCTTAATTATGTATGATTCGTGGCGAATAATTTTTGATTTTTAAACATCTATTCAAAAAATATTCAACATTTCTTCTGCACCCTTAATTGGTTAAATGAGAAAATTCTTTATTTTACTGGACTCTTAGATCTGTTTGGTTCGAAGTAAGTAAACAAAATAGGTTCCAACGAAATTTAAACGTTTTGGTGTGTTTGTAAACTTCAACAAAGTAATTTAAAATGTAAAAAAAAACTATTTTCTACTTACACGATTTTATGCCGAAAAGCGAAAGCATTAAATTGTTTTTTTTTATTTAGCAACCGGTATCTTTGCAAGCCGAACTAAAACTGATACAAGTTACGGCGCAAATTCGACCTGATAAAAATGTAATGTTCCCCATTAACAATAAATTTCGATAAGAAATAAATTCCAATAATCATACTCAACCTACTGAGTGATTTCATTATGGAATTTAGTCTACACAAATAAATACTTTTCGAAGATACAAAAATGTAGGTACCTATATAAGAATACAAAAAAATAAATAACCATTGTATTAGATTTGGGCAGATATTTTATTACAAAAATTATTGATTTTTTTTATGTAATGAAACGGAATACAAAAAATCTGTACCACGAGCAAAATAGATTGTACCACAAATACAAGAACAATCAAAACGGTAAATAGATGCCAAAGTGTCCACCCGAAATTAAAATTATTTTAATGAAATTATAGTAGATTATGGCGTAAATTATTATAAATATAAACATTGTAATTAAAAAATCATTTAAAAATTTAGACAACAAGGCCTAAAAAACATGAAATTAGAAAGCGGCTACGGCGGCTACTGTATTGGCTGTTTGCATACGATTAGCCTCCCCTCTCACGGTGTGCTTTTATTTTATTGAGATATTTTTGAGCCGGAAGCTCTCAATCGATCTCTACGGCTTCAGCAAGCTTTAGCCGATAATTTACTTCAAGAGCATCATGTCACCCGGCAACAAACCTCGAATTTTCAAAGCCTTCTGGGGTACGGCAGCCCCATTCACATCAAGAAGATCTAGGTTAAAATAGATGCTTCCAACATGTCTTTGCCTGCACGTTTTACATCACCGACCGATGTCTTCACGCCGATAAAAAGATCAAAGCCATCGATAAACATATCTGGAAATAAGCCAAAAAACTCTAAAAATCGGCGCAATTTGCAGAAAACCCGTTTATGGCCCAACTCTGGCAATACGAGCCTGACTTCAAGATAAAATAACACAGCCGGTTCAAAGGCATTCTCATTCTGTCCGACTCTACGCCACATTCCCCGCCAACCGTAGCCTAATCAGAATCGTTATTTTTCAGGAATCAAGTTCATCAAATACTTAGGTACCCATCACCTCAGACTCGCACAAGAACCCAAGTACTTATGCTCCCCTCGCCGAATCCGCTGCTTCCGAAGAAGGTTTCCTTATTTAAAAGCGCAATGTACTAATTACTCTTTACCTTCCAAGACTCACGAACCAAGTTTATTGAACACTTAGGTAACCACCACGCCGGACGCGCACAAAGACCATAAAACTGTATCACCGCTCTCAACACCTGCGACTTCTGAAGCTTCTAAACTCTTTACCCTTTTAGGACCCGCGTATCCAGTCAGTTTTAGCCTAGCGTTAACCAAAGAGGAAAATTATCTCTCAAATTCTTCCAGCCGCTGCCAACATCAGATGAAGAAGATATAGGGTTTGCCCCTGGAGCTCTACATAGCTAAGAAGTTTATCATTCATCATGAATCCTTACAGCAATTAAATGACTTAATTTTAGAGTGAATCCGATGTTTGCAGTGGTTGTGTGTACTCACTAAAAATATTTGCATACACAAGTTCTACTCGGCAAAGATGCAGCTCTTTGTTTTTAAATTAAATTCGGCTAAAATTAACAAATTCCTACTTTAAATAAATTTATCTATTGATATTAACAACTGCATAGACAACAGTCAACTCCTCCTTATTATGGAGTTTGCCCATGGTTTATTCACTTCATTTTAATATTGTCTATCAAAATCGCAAAAATTTTTATCGTAACTATAATATCTTTGCAGGATATTTTGGCATCACAATTAATAATTTTCTACTAAACCAAAAGCTGTCTTACCTGCCTCTTTCAATATAGTTTATTTAAATATTTTGAATTAATTTCGTTAAAATCTTCCTATTAAAAACAGTTTTAAATCATGAACCAATAGGTAAAGTATGGGGTCATAGTATAATTCTATCAAAATTTGCAAGTTCAAAAATCAATTTTTACACCCTAAAGAGTATTCCATACAATTACTAGGATACTGGAGTGAATTTTATATTTCCCAGGCTCCCCGGTGCGCACTACCTTAGATATGTTTGTTCTCAAAGAGAACAAGCAAAACAAAGAATACAAATCTTGAGTCTCTAGATCTCAGGAATAAAATTACGTAGCTAACCGTTAACTTTAACGTATGAACTGAAAAAGTAAAGTAGCAACTTAATAATTCAGTATAATATGATAATAATAAAGTAGTACTCTTAAATTTTGGGTTTTTACCATTTTGAGACTACATTTAACAACTAGAGACCTCACATTTTATACAGGATTCGGCACAAATCACTTACACATTTTAAAAAATTACTGTGGGGTGCCCAAAGTAGGTAGAGGGGCGAGGTTTGTTACGTTAGGGTACATAATAGAGCGTTCAGTGGTTGCTATACCGTGGTTATAGCAAAAGCTTTTTCATAAATGGTAAATCTGTACCTGTACTATTTCTAGTTTGGTTTACTTGCTTAAGAAAATGTTTCAGACCAGAAAACAAGTTTTCTGTGGGTTCAAAACCACCCAGACTTTCCAAAAATGTGAGAACACTTCCAAACACATCGATTCATGAGGGTTTCGATTGATCTGTCTCCAACGCGTTCAACACGAAAACATATCCCAGGTCTTTGGATTTCAGAAGGAAATCTAAATCATTCATTATTGTAACGGGCCGTGGTACTGACCCCACTAAACTGAAGCTTAAGCTTATTGTGCACCTCTTCACAGAGTGTTGATACTCGCAGGAAGGCCGAACTGAGATATTCTGTGGGTTCGCCATTCGAACACGGAACTCCCGCTCGTTACTCAACCAGCAATTGTATCAAACCATTACCGTGGACTTTCCATAGCCCATAGATCAATATTGGACTTATTTAGATTACAGCAGTGTGGCGTGGACATGATCGAGTAGCGAACCGCGGTTTACTGCGTCCTAGCATGATGATTTAAACATTGCGCCACACTGCTGGTCTATCTAAATTATAGTAACCTTTATTTGTACTTATATGATTGACCAGGACATCCTAGTGAGAGTGATGGAATACTTCCAAAAACGGCTTCAAATATCTTTAATTATATCAATATCACCATTTGAGTGATATAATTTTTAGAACTTAAAGTAAAAGAACCTGTTTATATTTATATTAGAGAAATAAATAGTTTTTGGTGATACCTCGTACCATTCTTTTTCAATCCCTTTTTGAAATGTGTGTTTTTATGTAAGCTGAACCTTATAGTTACTCAGCAGCCCTACTCTTGAAACTTGGCAACCCGCAATACAACACAAAAAATAAACATATTCAAATTATAAAGATTTAAGATTTTATCAAAATCGCATGCTGAAGACTCCTTCTGATGTACTATTAGCGGTGTTTGTTTAATGCATTGTTGCAGTTTGTATGTGGTTATCGCTCATCGGTGTCCATTTAAAGAATAGTAACTTTAAAATCTTAAGATATTGCAGTATGATAAAGCAATTCATTTGTTTTGATATCTAACTGAATTAGCATTACATTCTTAGGTAACTCATGACTCTCGCTTACCATCGGAACATAACTATACACAGGATAGGAGAATATACGTCGTTTTTTTTTACACAAATGCAAATCATCTAATAAACTTAGATGATCGGAAAATATTTAGGAAACTCGACTGCAGGTGTGCAAATAGGCAGCCAATTAATGTTTAATCGAATTTTGATTTACATTTTTAAAGGAAGTTGATGGTGACAAGACATTTAGCAACCATTCCTTCATTGTTACTAAAATTATACACTAGTCTAAAGTCTCCATATCTTTCCCTCTCTATTTGCTTCCGCATTACAACTTCAATTGGTTCGTTATAAGTTTATACTAACTTAAAAGTTGGAAGAGTGACCTTCAAATCGCACAACTTACGTAATTTAGTTATTCTGTAATTGGTATTCTGTATTGGTTCAATTTTTACCAACTTAAAAAAATAATAAAGCTAATTGAGTTTCATTTTATGCATTTACTAAAACTGTGATTATTATGTGGTAGTACGAGTATATTACAACTAGTTATGCTATTTATGGTTTTGTTTCTACAGCACTCCAAACCGTTTGAAAGATGTTAAGCGCATGCGCATAATAATATTTGCAGGCTAAAATGCTATTTGCGTATGCGTTTTATAACTGTTTTAAGTGCTGAAAAAACAAGACTAAGATTTATTAACCTAAACAAAAATCTTAATCTCAAAAAGACAACATTAAAAATATACAATATAATATACTATTATTTATTATTCAATTCTTATAAAATTTTCTGTGTGGGGTTACGACGCAGAAAGTTTTCAGTTTAAACTTTGTTGTAGATATTATTTCTAAAAATTTTAATAAACCTTTGCTGTATCAGCACTTTACTTTCAGGGTGCGATTTTAATAAAAATCATATAAACTTAACATACAACAAAAATCTAATATTAACACTCAAAATGCAGGTCTGGACTAGTATTAATTGATTTACCGTGTTGATTTCTTCAGAGTCATCTATCTTCAATAAATCTTTTACAAAAAATATAATAATAATAATATTTTGTTTTCTCCGAATATCAAAATAAACCTGACTTTGTCATTCAATTTTCCAATATAAATTTTCACATTTTGTTATAGTAATTATTTTACTTTAATGCCGGCGTGAGGTGGTGATAAAGTACTACTGTAATGCCATTTGTACCAGGCAAGTAATGCTACATAACTTTGATAATAACTTTTGACATATGAAGAAAAATAATCATCTTTTATTCGGAGTAAATGTACTTTTTGTGCACTGTTTTTTATTCAATGCGTATTAAGTGGTTTTTATTTGTACTAAAGTAAAGAAAACAATTTATTTAAAACAAAGTGATAGTATAATATGATTTATTTATTTAGTAGAATAAAAGACTAAACTGCGTACTCTGCATTGCGCTAGAACTTAAGAAACTTAAAAAACTTTGTAATATTTTAAATTAAATATTCTTTAAAATACTATCTTTTTATGTAAAGAAAATTAAAATCGATACATTTTCAGTTTTAACAAAATTATGTTTTGCTTCTCAAAATAAATAAAAAACATTAATTAAAAATAGAACAATATATTTTAACTTAAGAAAAATTAATGTAAATAGATTTGCTTTTTGAATAGCTGAACGATCAAATTATTCCCTAGAACAGATAATTAGTTTCCTTCCGTCCTGCATGCTTTACCTTTAAACCTCCGGCGTAGCCTATACGAAATGACATTTTTCAATATTGTTGAATCTAGAAAGCTATGGACTGCAGCGCACGGTCAAGTTGGTTTGGTTTCCGGTTTAAATATGGGTAGAGTCTAAAACTTTCATATGACCGTTTCTATGCTTCGGAGGTTATGTTAAGACAGCGGTCTTCTGGGTTGATGATTGCTACCATCAACTATTAAAAACAGGATTACTAGTGTTCTCCAATCCGGTTTCAGCAGCCGTAGGGTCTAAATGCTAAAATTTTTTTCTCAGAGTAAGAGACTGATTGTCCTGCAGTAGATAAAGGAAGCTAAAAAGACAGCAAGTATACGTAAATATTACAACAAAATTTTGTTACAAATCTACGCCAAGAACTTTTCTACTACCTCCTGTACATTGCTATTAACAACACTATAAAGTCGAAATTAAATCAAACTGTGACTATCAAACTAAAAATGTAAATTTTTGTTTAATTTTACGTTAAAAGTCAATTTGTTAATTTTGATTTCCATTAGAAGCTGCAGATTACTCCGTCTGAGTGGTTTAGAATATGTTTGTGTTAATTTGAATTACTTAGTTTAACATATTTTAGAGGTATTATAAATTTTAGTTTTTCTTTGATGAATTTTAATAATTGAGTTTTCAACTTCTTTCTTTTTCGTTTTTATAAGTTGACTTGACTTTGGATGACGTGTAATCTTCAGATGGCGGTATTTTTTGCATTTTTTGCGTAATAATTGTCTTACTACAAAGATGGTTTTATTATTCGGGAGATTATTTTACGTTAATCTTTGCAAAGTATATTCTTAATGGAAGCTGTACTACAATCGGCGAGGTTACGAATTCTAACTCAGTATTGGTAATAATCTTGGATTTCTGATTGATCTCCGATTAAAAAGTATTTTGTTTTATGTTTGTTTTTATGTTTGTTTTTATGTTTGTTTTTATTTTTGTTTTAATGTTACCTCGTCCTTTGGCTGGAAGTATTTATGATAAATAAATTATCTTCTATTTATGGCAGTTTTATTTATCTAGGATTGTGGTTAGATTGTTGAAGCGGGCCACGACTCTCGCCTACCGTCGGACGTTAATCGTTGAGAAGCAAAGAGTTTTTGAACGGGTTTTTAAACAAGTGTATTCCACTTTGTTTCCTTTTCTGCACTTTGAAGTTTTTTCTAAAGGTGCAAAATTGTAACAATACATGTAGAGTTTTAAAATTTTCTTTCACTAACGCTTTCTTTTATCTGTATGAATTGTTAGACTTTCGAGAAAGCTACATAAAATTTTAAGTACTTTTAAGCATAACAAATTCAAACTAAAAATTTTTGCTCAGGAAGGAAACCCTGATTAATCCGCCTGCTGCTTGTGACTAACTCCTCGACCGAGAATTCTAATCCATATTTAGCATAACTACAGAGCAAATTAGGAAATAAATGCGCTTCAAACGAGATTGCGTTAAACTGCACCTTATAATTTTAACCCAAAGTTGCATTTTTTGCTCATTAAATTTTTTGTTTGTGCATCTACAGCGCCAGCGGCTTACGTTATATGCTGATTTTTAATAAAGAGCGAAAAAAATTTCAAAAGTTGAAATTTACAAACTGCCGAGACTGAATTGAAATAAACCAAATTTAGACTAAACGCTCTTCTCCGCTTTGCGCCGTAGATAAATCCTTATTTTGTAAAAATAAACGATCCAAAAAGCAACCGTGTATCTTGAAGTTAATATAAAAATATATTTTAACTTATCTTGTAATAAATATTAGGCGGTATTATGTATGTAGACGGATGTGAATCTATAGTGGTATATCTTCATTATGCGTTTAGGCGACAGGGATAGTTAACTGCTCGGGGGTGCTATAAACTAAGATCAAGGGGTATGCAAATTTGCTTTTGGTACGAATAAGCCAATGGATACAAAAATTAGCATTTTAACCCTTTCTTCGCATTCGCGATCCGGTGTCACTCATTTTATCGATTCTTTTCACTGCACTTATTTTTAAAATTTGTATTCCGCTTGAGTTACTCCAATTTTTTTAAGCAACCGGTGACTGATTTTTATTGTCTCTGTTCTATCTTTTAAATGGCTTGAAGATTGCAAGACTCATTTCATAAATAACCAT
This sequence comes from Cantharis rustica, assembly GCA_911387805.1. Lineage (NCBI taxonomy): Eukaryota > Metazoa > Arthropoda > Insecta > Coleoptera > Cantharidae > Cantharis > Cantharis rustica. The sequence goes on from OU426880.1 coordinate 36,547,952, forward strand.
CATTTAATAGATTTTTTATTTGGGTATCAAACTACTTACGCCTCTTTTTCTCTTTCTAAAATAAGTAACTAATATTTAATTAACTCTTATTAAATTTCGCGCTCCAGGAGATCTTTTGAATTGCATATTAAGCAACATATTTAATCATAATCTTGAAATTAAATTGAACCTCGAGAAACATCAAGTTTTTGCCGCTACTTTTTCCAACTCCAAGATATTCAGTCGAAAACGTACGTATAGAGAGATAAATTTGGTCTACGTCGGCATGGTACAAAAATGAAAACAAATTAGGTGCGTAAAAAACGAAACAATTTCAATTTTTTGCTGTAAATTTAAAATTTTTGTGAAAAGCGAGAGTGCGGTACCGCAAAAATTACATGCCAATTAGTACACAGAATACATTATTAAAAATTCGGATTCCTCAGCCACACATAAAATATAAATGGAAATTTATATGATGGAGCAAAAATAATACGGCAATAGATGAAAAAAATATACAATGGGTAAATGGTTGCTAGGATATTAGTTGAGGATGAAGGGGACTGTCGTGGATGAAAGGATATTAGCTCACATGTAATATCAACAGAGTCGTAAACGTTTTCGCTTACTTTTATTCCTATAAATTAATCAAACTTTATCAATAACAAAAAAACGAAAGGAAAACTATTTTTTCACAAAAATTCAGTTTTCTTCCAATTACTTCAACATCTTAGCAGCGAACATACATTTCGTCTGGCACCTTTAACAATTTATATAACGAGTAAAGTATTTTATGGTCCCTACTACCTATTTTATCTGCATCACATTTTTCTTTTTACTTTCTTTTATAAAATTTTAATCCTTCATTCTCGATAATGCTTCTAGTTCCTTTTTCAAAAAGAAAACCCGCCCGCCCTACTATAACTTAAATAATTAAAACGATTCTGCTATATAGTACAAAATTTTCCTTATTTTATTAGCTTCCATATAAGTCCAACTTCCTATATTAATTTCACATAAAGAATTTTTATAACTAACAAAAGTGTACGGAGAAGCGCTTTTATATTTTAATTTAATTTTTTTAATAATTGAAAGTTTAATATCCTACGAGGGAGCGGAGCCTTATTTTTTACATGCTTGAGCAAAAAACTTTGATAATTTAATGCGTATATAACCTTTATGAAAAATTTTTGTTTTGGGAAAACTGTCGCTTTTTTCGAAGACAAATTAATTCTGTTTTAATTAGCAACTCATCGATGTAATTGCTTTATAAAATATTTCTGGATAGGCTTTAGATTGGATTAAAGTATAATTTAATTAAAAGTTGAACTAACACTTTACGAGAACTTTGAAAATCATACTTAAGTGAGGATTAGTTATGAAATTACAAAATCGTCCTTTTTAATAGAGAAAATTTTAATAGGGAAAGATTTCATAAAGAATTCTAGCATTTGGCTTTATTCAAAAATATTTTTATACAGGATGATACAGCTTATTGTTGTAAACTACTGTTGTAAAAAAATTAATTATAAATACCTGGAAAACTGGAAATAAGATAACAATTTGAAGATTTTCTATAAGAAAGATTACAGTCCAAATGTATAGTGTAACTAATTTAATCTGTCTAAATGAGAAGTTGAGACTGATGCCATAAAGGTTTGCTTTAGGGGTTACTTTCATACTTTCGTATGGGTTTCGGTGTGTGTGTGTCAGCAATGAGGGTTGCTACCTACAGAAAGCACTACGAAAGCATATACAGAAAGATGATAAGAGTGTGCTTAGTCTACAGAACGGCTTCCACGAAAGCACTGCAGATGCTGTCGGCATTGCCACCGATCGAAATGCTGGCTCAAGAGAGAGAGCTTACATTTACTTATACCAGCATGATACCACAAAGCAAAAGAAAGAGAAAGCAAAACTTTATGCTGGGTAGTAGGAAAGATGAGAGAAAGGCGAAAAAGACGCATAGACTCCAACACTGATTCCAGACATCAGGCCGTGGATCCAGAGAAAGCATGAACTTTGTGTCACATGGACACAGTGTTGGAGTGCACAATAAAAGACAAAGTGATAGATTGTGACCCATCTAACCTTGTGACTAGAATGCTAGTACTACAAGAGGATTGGGAAACCTGTTCGCCATGTGTCGTGAAATTATAACAGCCACGAAAAGCAACCAAAGAGAAGAACAAAGTCCTGAAAAAACGAAAAACGCATGTTGCCTAATTCAAAGATCTCGAAGGTGCGATACCTGGGGTATTCGGAAATAATACTAGAGTGAATCCCAATGACACATGAAGAAGGGTTTTAATGGGTAACATCAATTGATTTGTCTTACACTTCCTGTCCTAAGAAAGGCTGAGGTTACTGCGTAATGTAGTTTTCCCTCCTCTAGTCTTTGTAAAAAAATGAGAGGTTGAAGTTTAAGTACTAGGTAGCTCCAAAAGCTTGGCCAGAGGTGGTACTAAATCGTTAAACTTATTTTACTCTGCGCCGGTTGTACCACTTTTGCTTAGACGCCTGTTTAACTAAACTGCAGTTCAACCCTGAACTAAGTTTACAGCTTTTTGGGTTGTACAAGAAAGGTTTACATGGCGTTTAGCTAAACGGAATTTACATAAAATTCAGATGTAGTCAAACTCCTGTTTTGTTCTCAATACTTCTAAATTGGTTTTTAATATTTCTAAAATGCATTATCAAGTTTCATCAAGTGACAAGTTATCAAGATTTAAATATCTTAGAATCGTGATTAATAATAAAAACTAACGAAGAGAGGAGATAAATGAAAAACTTCAATCAGCCAATAAGGCATATTATGCCAACAAACATCACTTGAGTAACAGAAACACATAACTGTTAAAACCAAGATAAGGATATACAAGAGTAATGATATGGCCGATACTTATTGTCGTGTTTGAAACGTTAAAAACATTGTTTTATTATTTTGTAAATTATTTTGAAGTTTGTTTTGTTTTTATTGTTTTAAATTATTTATTTGTAAACGTTGTACATAAAATTTTATTTTGTAAATAATTAGGTTGGCAACATGGTGATTTGTTATGAAAATAAGTAGGAGAGTGACTTCAGCGAGGTTAGCCTTGGTAAGACGCCGGTGGGCTTTTAAGGCGGTATGAGTTATTATTTTGATTTTTAATTGATTTATTAATAAAAAGTGAAATTGATTTTGAGTTTAAAAAGTTGTTTTTATTCATTATTTGTGAATTGCTGCATGACCAAAATTTCTGAAGAATTTGGAAGAATTAGAAGTTTTTGGTTGTTTGTTAAAATACATCACAACGAATTTGTTTAGTGAGGCGCGAGCAGCCGCAGAACGCATCTGCAGTTACGACGCCACATAAGGTAAAAGTTTAGCATTAGCAAAACATTTATTCAGCACGTTTAAAAATTTAAACGATGAAAATTTAAAACGATACGAACAATTACATTTTAAATTAAACTTAAAATTCTGAAAAAGAGTCTCATAGCTTTACAATTAATAATAGATGTACCCCTGCGAGATGGCTTTTTCTGGAGTAGATAAAGATAAGTTTCATCAAATTCTTCAATGGTTTATTTCACAAGAATTCTTATGTTCTGTATTTCTATCAGATTTAAACTAAACTAAAATATTTGATTATTTCGATTAAATATCAATATCAATATCGATTGATATTCGATTCAACCAATTTTATACTATTTAAATCTTTCTGGACTTTTTTTTCCTGTATTTTTATATAATCCCAGCAATTATAAACCGAATTAACCGTAAGTTAACTCTGCTAAGAAATGTATACAACTGGTCGTTAGTAACTGTATCAGCTCTTGTAGTACTTAAGTTTAGTCGGGCGTAGAAAGATAAATGATGCCTGTGTAATAATGCAAGAGAACATTATTACAAAGCGAATAAACTAAGGATCTACATACTTTTTTCCTTCTTCTTCTTTAACTAATTTTAGAAATTTTGTTCTGTTTTTTACCATTAATACACCAAGTTTTTACACTTGGTATTCATGGTTTTGTGAGCAATTGCATAATATTCTGATAGAGTGCTAACCTTGCTTAGATCAAACTATAGAGCTTTAGATCACAACAGTGCAGTCGCCGTGACAAAGCATTGAATTTGTCTGCTGAATTTTAATTGAGGAAGTTGATAATTTTGGAATTAGAGGTGATTTTTGATGAGAGGTTGCTTAAATTGAGGTTTATAATTGGATTTGAGATTTAATACAGTGGTTTGTGTATTTAACAATAATTTAGTTTTTTTAACAAAACTTTTTATTCTGATAAATAATATAAATCAACGTGAACAAGAGTAATAATTATATACAGATTTAAATTTTATATAATACAACTGTTAGGCGGAATATTTTAAAATTGCGTTGGAACAGCTAATCATAATACCACTTGACAACGCTCCGCATTTTTTGTTATTAAGCGGAAACATTATCCTTAAGTTCCTGGATTTTCAAATTAATTTCCAATGGACAAGTAATACCATGGAATGTAGCTGCAGTGACATTGACCAGCATGCGTGTGCATGCATGACTGTGTCACCACAGGTGTATTGAGAGTTTGTCGAAGAAACGACAACTTTAGTTAATGAGCGGACAGCTGATTACCGATATTGTATAAATTTTGGCATTTTCATTTTATTCGAATTATTTAGAAAAAAATTTTTAAGTTACATTAGAAACTTAATTTTAAATTATTTTTTTAGACTATTTAAATGTGGAAAACTTTGGATTTACAAAATTACATAGCAATAAGAGCACAACCTGTCGTATAAAAGGTATAGCATTGGAGTGCTAAATAGAAATCGTTGATTCGATCATCGCTCGAGTATAAAAGTATAAAGGTTAATAATTAAATATTTGAAAAATTTAATAATTACATATCAATTAGCGCACAACTTATGACTTGGCTAATATAGAAGTAAACTGCTAAATTGAAATTTTAGGTTTGATCTTCGACAAAGTATAATAGTTTATAATTTAAATAATTTGAAAATTATAAAATTGCACATCAGTTTATTGTCGTGTTACAAAATGCTTTAGCCGCTTTTATTATTAATTGTAAATTAATTTTTTGATTTCAAATTTGAATTAGAGCGGATGAAGAGTTTTGAATGTGGGGTTGACAGAAAGCAGAGAGAGTGGGGCTTTTTTTGGCAAAAATCGCCGGACAGGTTGATTAAATTTTGGCTTTGTAAATTTGAAAATTGGTTTTGAGAAGTAGTGAATTGTATTTGAGTACTTGTTAATTTTGTTAATTATTGATTTGAAGAAGTATTTTTGGTCTATAGTGACCGTAAACAAGAAATTTTTGAATAATTAAAATTGATTTATTTTGAACAATTGATTTTTTTTTTGAATCGACATTATTTTTTTTGGGGATTTAATAAAGATTTGGGATTGGTAAAATTAATTAAAGTGGTTTGGATTTGAAATTGAAAAATAAAAGCAGTATAGTTGATAAGAGAGCCGAACGTATAGCGTTGCTGATATTGCTTTAAAATGGTGAATTGAAATTATAAATTCGATCCTTGAGCTAATAAAAAAATTTTAAAATTGTAAAATTTATTGGAGCAAATTATTTTAAGTCAAATCTTGGTTTCCATTTACCGAGGAAGCAAACAACAAAATTTTGAACGCCTTTGTAAAAAAAGTGTTAGGTATTTTTTTAACGAAGATATCACTTCATTATATGAGCAGGAACGAGTTTTCAAGTGTGGGGAGTACTGTAGTCAACTGTTGACCGTGGGGCGGTTAACATCATCCAATAAATCACACTGTGCCGAGTTGGACCATCTAGGGGGATGTTTTTAGTGGTACAGCGTTTGTCAAGAATGCGGAGCATGGGGATCAAAGCGAAAAGTGCAGAGGCCCTTAATTTTATGATAGCAACCAAAGGAATATACTGAATTGCATTTTAGCCCTTTGTACGCTTATTTATGAACGATCTTCAAAATTTCAATTATACAATTTCCTAAAACATGGCTATTCTAAAATTTTCAAATTCGTTGTGTACTTTATCGTCCTTGATATTTAGGGATGTCAACTAACTCAATGCTGCTTCTTTTAACCCCGATGTATGTGTTGGCGGTGTTTTGCTGAGTTCCATAGTAGTTTAGTAATAAACTACCCATCCTCAAATCACGGTTTAAATTTTCCTGAAGGTACTTTTAGTACTTTTGATTACTGTCATGGACAACAAACATCACATTCTTGGGAGAGATTTTCATTCCAATGAGACGCTGTTTATGTTTAACCAGTCTCAAAGCAAAACGTCAGTATATTAGCTTGTTCATCTAAACCGAATTTCTAGGTGTTTTTCGTCGATGTGTGTTTCACATTTGATATCTTCAACTGCTGTTACCCTTATAGAATTTAAGTTTTTTTTATGTATTTCTGTGATAATATTAACTCTTAGTTCACAAGTACATTACGAAATTTTTGAATGAATGATGAATTTTTATTAATTAAATTGGATTATTTTTATTTGCTTCATTCCATAATATTTTTGATCACAATTAAAGCAGAAGAAAAACACTCTGTAATAAGATAATTACATAATAATTACATAATTTATTACATTTAATTATTTGATAAATTAATTAATGATTTATTTTTGGAAAATACAGGTACATAGAAGGCGATAACTTCTCGTAAACTTCTCATAATATAATTGATTATAGTTTAATTTGTATTTCGTTGTTATAACGAAATTAATATTCTTGGGTTGTAAAACTTTCTACCTGGTATTAACTTATAAATTAATGTGTTTTAAGTATATTTTGTCATTTTGTCTTTTGACGCAATGTGCAACGTGGGAAATCTTAACTTTACAAGACGATCATAAACTTACTATGACAAAAGACTTGATGGTCATCTAAATTTGCGTTGGGGTTAGATTACTGTGGTTTATAAGAACTTATGATGAAAATTCAATTTGTTGTTGCAGTATTACAGTAAATCTCGATCACAGACATGTGGTTCCAGAACTTTAATTCTAAGCATAGTCGGTGGGATTTTAAGCAGATAAATTTTTGCAAAAAAAGTTGCAGCATTAAACCACCTAGCCGCTTAAACCGGATTGAGAAATTTCGTGCAGTTAGTTTTGAATTTGCTGCAACGTAGTTTACTAAATTAATTGTAATTTTAATTTTGAAACTTTAAAGGATCTTCCAAAGAAATGCTGGTGAACTGAGAAGTATTCCATACCTTTTAGACATCCTGGTTTGTATTCTCAAAACAGATTCATTTCTTCTGATTCCGGATCCCGGATTATGTACAACAAATCTTAGATCTTTAAAATTGAGAAGTTTGAGAAGAATGGAATACTCCCCAATATTAAATACTCTTGGTATCCCAGTAATTGAGTTAAAAAACTCTTAAAACAAACGATCTAGAGTATTGGATGTAAAATTAAGGATTATTAGGAATACCGGACTGAATAAATTAGATTCAATAAAACTGCGCAGTTGAATTAGTAAAAATAAATTGCTGGATAATGTATATATGTAAGATTGAGTAATAAAAATTTACTTCAAGATCTGCAAAAAATATTGTTTGAGGAGATACAATATTTTGCACCGGAGCCAGTGCCGTAAAATACTCGGATGCGGCGCTGGATTTGTCGCTTTTAGCCATTAATCTATTCCAAATACCGTTATGTCCTGGATATTTTATATTGTCGCGTTATGTTTCAGATAATACAAGTAATCTTAGTATTTCTGTTGTTAATCTCTGTAAGTTTATTTATTATGTACATGGAGGTATGCATTGTACCTTGAACGTATTCTGGAAATTTATAATAATTGCATTTATGCAATCTCGCTTCTTCACAGAAGCATCGACCTGTTTGATTTAGAAATATCTGCTCTTGTTGAGAAATAATTAGTTTAAAGGTGTAAATAAAATGAAAGCTTAACCAATTTTGTTGGTATATTAAAACAGCAAAGAACATGCAACCGTGTATGCCCGTATTAATAGCTACAGTTAAAGATTGATGTTGAGATGCATCAACCTCAAGATTGCTGAGATTGATCACCTAGATATTACCATATATCGCAGTGATAGCCAATAATCGTGGATTAGAGGTGCTATTCTTCACTCACTCAATAAAATTGCTTGCAAAGCAACGAAATGCTTGCGTGTTCGTTCATGACTGCGTTACAATTTTTATAAAAATAAGACAGACATACTAATTGCTTAATGTTCAGCGAAATATAGTACCATTTGCACTATCTATTTTAGTCATATTTTTACTTTTAGATTCTTCTTTTACTTTAACTTATTTTTAGAACATTTGTTCTGGTTTTTACCACTAATGAACCAAGTTTTAACACTTGATACTAATGGTTCTGTGAGCACTTGCATAATATTGAGCATAATATAATAGCTCTTAGATCAAACTCGGACTTTAGTTCACAGCAATGCAGTCGACGCGATCAAGCATTGAACCGCGGTCTCCCTAGGTCTTTATAGTAGACTGCTGGTTTTACATAATAATTAACATTAAATTAAATTACTAACGAGAAAATCACAGTTTTTAAATTTTTTTAGTTCATCGAAAATCACAAACGAAAAGAGCACAAGATTAGTGTTCCTACCCTCTTTCTCAATCGGTTTTTTGTTTTTCTTTGTATTTATTTTTTAATAAAATTTTTAATTAAGCCTCATTATTTTCTATCCTTTTCGTATTAAAATTACATTGAAATAATTAGAATACGGTAGACACACGGACGTATTAAAACTTTTTAACAAAATTGAATTTTGTAACTTTTAAGCTTCACGGTTAGCAAACTTTGTGATTATATGTAATTCTGTGTTTTCATTTAGGAGATTGTCAAATGTGAGTTCCATCATCAAGACAAATAGCTTAACATAGCAAGTTACTTTTGTTTGATAAGTAATTATGTGTTTTGGAAGGCTAACAGTTAAACAATGGGGGTGAAATTATTGCACGTAAGTTGTCTACTTTATTGCTTCCCCACATCTAATTTTTTCTATTATGTTTGCACGTCTATTCTCGGTCAACAAAAACTACAAGAAGGGATGGTTTAGTTAATTCCTCGCAAAGTTTGATCAAAATAAACTTTCTATTACTATTAAGAAATCAATTAGTATTTTAACAATTGATTCACGCTGTACATAAGCTGTCGGTCATAAATCATACCGTTACATCTCGAGACGATAAAATTTAGCAATTTGTATTGCAATATAATCCGAATATCTCAATTATTATTGCACTCTAATAATTCATTTTGACAAAGCCTGAGAAATTCCAGGTGTGTGGTACTCAATATGCACCCCTATAATATCCCAAACAGAATATAACGTAAAAGTCGTAAGTCATTTCTGCAAAACGTAACTCCAATAAAATACCCAACAGTACAAAAACTTTTTAAAGCGAAAAATAAATTTAATTTCTTAATTGATAAAGCTTTTACTACACGCAGCGTCAACATTACCCTACTATTATTCACTATTATGCACTCAACTATTGAATGATTTTTACGAGCCAGAAATCTCATTGTGGAGAAATAATAACAGCTTACCATATGCTCTTAACAGGAAAACTGTCGTATTTCACATCCAGCATAATAGTTGAGGGTTTAAATTGTAAACGCAGGCAGGCGTTTCCAATACTCTTCAATGAATTGATTTTAGTGGTTGAATTGTTTTTTTTTAAATTGTTTAGTACTGTCACAATCAGTTAAGTGGTGTGTTAATTAGTCCTTTTCTGTTCCTATTGGAAATGTTTTTATTTTTAATGCATATGCCATTAAATTAATGCCTTTTGCATCTATTGAGTTTTATTGAGTTGATTTTGCTATATTTATTTCGATTTTCCTTTCGATTTATCTGTTCCAGAATTTCACCAATTTTTTTATTTAGTTTACCTTTTCCTTTGAGAATACAATTAATTTTTTTTATAATATTAAATTTACAATCTGCTTAGTAAGCGTGAATGGACATTTAGTAAATCATAACCTGATACAGGGCCGTATTTAGACTAGATTTTTGGAGGTGGGGGAGTTAAAAAAATTATAAAATGAATAGCTAATTTATTAAAATATAAAGGAAATTTTGTTATATTAATTTTTGAAATGTAATGTTTGGAGAAAAGCGAGTAGAGGGAGGTTTTTGCCAAGATGGCAGAAACGACGGAGGCCCAGATTTTGCTTCGCTGATTTTTTAATTATAATTTTGTACAAGTATTTTTGCAATTAAGATTTTATTTTTGAGTATTGTTATTCGAAAATTTTGTTTGAAAGTATTTTGGTCGAAAGTTACTGCAAGAAAATTGAAATTTTGTGATAAGATTATTTTTATTTAATTAAAATGATTATTTTTTTGAGCGATTTTTCTTTATTTGAGTTCGATATTCAGAGAAAATTTCGATTTTTGTGAACTTTATTTAATGGTTGAAAATAATTTGTCGAAGAAGCGATAAATTTTGATTACAGGCTAACTTCTGGGGGGCGTTATCGCGAATAAAATTCTTATTTTACCGATGGCGATAGTAAAGTAATGTTGTCAAAACAAAGAACTAAATTAAATTGAAAGAAAAGTTTACAAATCTTAAGCAAATGTACACTTATGTACAAATGTACAAAATATAAAACAATTTATGGGTTTACAATGCCCACTCTAATTTATTGCGGAAGTGTTATTTTAAGCTATGCTGCCCATGATGGTCATAAAATTTATGTTCCCTTTAAAATTAATAGTAATAAAAGTAATAAACAAATAATAGTAAGAATTAAGATAAAATATCTATTTCATTTATTTCAATATCATTATTTTTCAAAAAATCAAAAATTAATTAATAGAAGTAATAACTAACAATTAATTAAGTAGCCGCAGACTTTTACACAGTACTGTAAATATTTATGGCATTTTTATATTCTTCATCTTCATTTTTTATATTTTTGCAATTTAGTAGTAGGTGTATTCAATTCAGTGTCGCCAATCGCCGGATTATAATACGAATTTCCGATTTTTTAATTAGGGATTTAATTTATTAGGAAAATCTCTTTAGTTTTAATTTTTATTTAAACACTTCAAGTTTAAAGTTTTTGTTATAGTTGTAAAAATTGTTTTTGTTTTTTTTTGTTTTTTTACGATTGCAGTCGAACTTCCGGTACTTTATTAATTAATAAATAATTTGGGGGAAGGGGGGTTGTAACCCCCCCCCCCCCCCCTTAAATACGACCCTGACTTGATATACTTTTTCTACTTTATCTACCTTCCTGCGTCTAGTAGAAACTTTTAAAAAATTAAAAATTTTTATTAATTAATTGCATTTAGTAAAATAGATATACGTATATCTCCTAAAAGATATACGTTACTACTTAAAACCCGAATTAGCCTTGAAAACGTCCTCCATTTAAAAATTATTGATTTCCCTCGCTAGTATTGAATCTTTGTCCGAAACATAGAAACATACTTATTTATAGTAAATTAAAAAAAAAGTTAAAAATTTAAAGTAAAAACAAAAAATTGTAGTTTTTTAAATGCATCACTTATTATAACATATGGTTTATACTACATTACGTTGATATCTATTGAGTTTAACAAGCAAATGAATATTTTCAATAATTTGTTCTTGTTATACCTCTATAAATTATATTTTTTCAAATTTGTGACTATAATTGATTTACTTTTAAGAATATTATTTTCAATAAATCAAGATTTGTCAGCATTATTATTATTATTATTTACTTTTAACATTGATACTTTTTCTTGTATATATCGCACTAAAGGCATCTAGACAATCCTTTCCTGTAATCCTGATAATAAAATCTTAAATCCGTCAATGAATAACGAAGTTCTAACGGTCTAGTTCTAGTGACAAAATATTTGGTCCCACCTGAAACCAAAAGGCGGATCTTTAATAAGTTTTTTAATTTCAAATGGAACATTTTGCCGTCGCCATTACGCTGTTAGCCATTCTTCCTCTAGGCTTTAGTATTTAATTTTTTAATATCAACATGAGCATTCCTAGAATTTTTTCAAGAAAAGAGATGAGATAAAATTTTAAAAATTAATAGAATAATTAAACAATAAAATTTGAATTACTTGTATACTTAATTACACTCAGAATAAGTTTATTGTTTACAAACATTTGCACTTATTCGATAAAATCCTAAGCCAAACAATAAGAACCGTAAAAATATAAGACTCGGGTCTGGAAAAAACGTCTATGTTCTAATAACGTATTGAACATGTTTTATTACTCAAAAACAAAAATTAAAATATTATAAAGCTGATTTTTCGCAAAATGCGAAACATTCAATTTGACTTTTCTCGAAACTCTATTTTTGACTTACAAGGGAAAGGTCAGGTATGCGAAATTTTGTTTTTGTTTATACTTACACTAGGTAAAGAATACACCTAAGATATTACGTGAATGAAATAGTAGCGCGCCATATTCAGCCAATTTTGAGAAAATTGAATTTAAAAATTTCTTCTTTTTGTCTGAAATAACGTCGTAAAAGATAAAATTTGCAGCAAAGGTTCTGTGGTAACGTGGTAGAGTGGTGGCTTTAATAAGCGAGAGTTCTAGGTTCAATTCTAGCATCGGTACTTTTTTTTTCAAATATTTTTTTTTTAATTAATTTTCTTTTTAAGTAATATGTAAATTAACATATATTTAACAATTATTCGAAATTATTAATTTTTCAGATCTCAACATTCGGACGATATCGTTTTGTCTTACTAACAGTATTTTCAAACATTTCTTAAATTGATTATTATTCGAAACGTTCAAAAATTTTTGGGATTTGTTAAAAATTATATTTTTTAATTAAATAAGTATTTATATATTATATGCAGTATATTATTATTATACATGTTAATTATTTTCTGATCATTTTACATTGTATAATTTTTTACACCGACGTTTCGCACGATACCGGGTGGTATTCATCGTAAAACAGGGAAAACAGTAAGTTTTACGGGATCTAGTAATTAATAATTAATAAAAATTAATAATTTCGAATAATTATTAAATATCTGTTAATTTACATATTACTTAAAAAGAAAATTAATTAAAAAAAAATATTTGAAAAAAAAAAAGTACGGATGCTAGAATCGAACCTAGAACCCTTGCTTATTAAAGCCACCACTCTACCACGTTACCACGGAACCTTTGTTGCAAGTTTTATCTTTTATTATTTGGTTATTTCGTGCAAAAAGAAGAAATTTTCAAATTCGATTTTCTCAAAATTGGCTGAATATGGCGCGCTACTATTTCGTTCACGTAATGTCTTAGGTGTAATCTTTACGTAATGTAAGTATAAACCAAAACAAAATTTCGCATACCTGACCTTTTCCTTGTTAGTCACTTTTTCCAGTATGCCCACGATTATATATTGCTATGATCTACTTTTTAAACTTATTATAAATTTTAAAACTTTGTTAACGTTAATGCCCTGCTTAGCTGGGTATTGACGTTAACATTCGGCCAATAACGTCAATAACCACTATTTTTAGGCAATATTGACATTTAAAATTTCATAGGGGAATTTTTACACTGTTGTCTGGGCAATGACGTTATTACCTAATACAGAGTAACCGATGATCAAATTACTATTCTACGGTAAGAAATGTTGTTTAGCAAAACTGAAAAACAAGTGCTGCTATAGCGTATGGTCTACCGACCAGCACTGGTCCACCGGTTATAGTGGATCCAAGATTTGCCGTGGTTGCGTTGGTACCCTCTCGTGCCGGTCTTATTCGGCAAAGTGTGGTACTAGGATGGGGTGGATCTCCCTCGATGTGCACCCGACTTGCACTTTATATCGCGACAAACTGTTATATATAATTTGTCTAGAACTGTTGTTTGCTTCTTGGCTTATATAAAAAACTTTTATTTCGGTTAACCAACTTTAATTTAATAAATGAGAACTAACAAATAAAAAACAAACTGTACAAATGTTTTGGAGATCTTTCTCCTACAATATTCTTAATAATACTGCTCGACCAGAAGAAAGGTCCTTCAGTCGTTAACAATTATTGTTCATAAAGGGACAATTCTACCTGTTGGGTAAAACCAGGTAAAACCCAATTCGTTGAACAATAACAACATGTTTTGGCGGCAAATATAAAATTGCACTGAACATACCGCCCGCCTTGAAAGGATCGCTTTCAACAAAACAAAAAAAACAATGCGAGTGTTTTATATGCGATTGCACTAATTGTTTAAGGGTAACACGCACACCTTGGACACGGCACGTCGCACTATAGAACTTGGAGTTTGTACGCTCACAACACGAATCACACCATCTTTGCCGGGATGAAGCTCGCTGACGCGTCCCATGATCCACTTGAGGGGAGGGAGATTATCTTCCTTTAGAAGTACTAACGTTCCTACGTTTATCAGTGCATTTTGACGTGTTTGTTTGGATCGTTGTTGAAGCTGGCATAGGTACTCCGTCGACCAACGTTTCCAAAAATGTTGGACCATTTGTTGCAGATGCTGATAATTGGACAGCCTATTTGTAGAGACTTCTTGCAAGTCCATTTGAGGTAATGCGCGAAGAGGTTGTCCGATGAGGAAGTGACCAGGGGTTAGTGCAGAACAATCGGATGGATCACTGGACAATGGGGTTAAAGGACGAGAATTTAAACAGGATTCTACTTGTGTCAATAGCGTATACAGTTGTTCAAATGTGAGAATAGTGTCACCTATGACACGCTTAATATGATTTTTGGCAGATTTGACAGCGGCTTCCCACAGACCTCCAAACGTGGGAGATCGAGCAGGTATAAAATGCCAACGTATAGCCTTATTAGTTACATAATGACATAGTTCGTTGTGAAATTGAGGATTTTGCAATTTATGAGCTAGCTCGCTTAAGGCATTATTAGCTCCTACAAAATTTGTTCCGTTATCCGAATATATATCACTACAATAACCGCGTCGAGCCGTGAAACGTTTGAGGATGTTTAGAAATGCATCAGTGCTCAGGTCTGGAGCTAGTTCTATATGAACAGCCTTAGTCGAAAAGCAAACGAAGATGCAAAGATACGCCTTTGAAGTTTTACACCCTCGGTTCTTTCGATCTTTAACGATGTAAGGGCCTGCGTAGTCAACTCCGCAAACTAAAAACGGCCGAGTAGGCGTAATCCGCGATTTTGGTAAATCACCCATAATAGGCTCCGAATTTGTAGGCCTTACGCGAAAACAGCGAATACATTTATTTACGATTTTCTTGCATAAGGAAGGTCCCGAAAGTGGCCAAAATCGTTCTCGCAAGGAGGCTAATAGAGCCTGTGGGCCAGCATGAAGCAAACGTAGATGCTCATATCGCACTATTAGTAACGTAAAAGGATGTTTCGCGGGTAGCACAATTGGATGTTTTTTATCTGCGTTAAAATTGGAATGTAAGAGCCGTCCACCTACGCGCATAAGACCTAGCGCATCAACAAAGGGATGCAGCGTAAGCAGTCTACTATTAGTACGCAACGGTTTTCCTGTTAATAGCTGATTTAGTTCATCCATAAAGGCGTGAGCCTGACATACCTTTATTAAATTATGTAATGAATTATTTAATTCGTTTGTTGTAAGAGCACCTCGTTGACGCGTACCTTGATTTGAGCAGTTGTTTTTAAATCTTAAACAGTATGCAACGACTCTTTGCAATTTATCGAGAGACGAATACCGTTCGAACAAGTCGAATCCGGAGATTTGAATGGTTAAAACATGAGGAGGTGCCAATTTGAATTCCGGGAGGTCGTTATCGCGAATAAAACTATTATCTAATGACGGCCACAGTTCAGGGTCTTCCAATAGCCAGGTTGGCCCGTTCCACCATAACGAGGACGACACTAGTTCTTGCGGGTACACACCCCGTGAGATCAAATCGGCTGGGTTGTCGCTGCTGCGAACGTGACGCCAATCACTAATTTTGGTCAGCATCTGAATTTGTGCAACTCGATTTGCGACAAAAGTTTTCCACACATTGGAAGATTTATTTAACCACCCTAAGACAATAGTTGAATCGGTCCAAAAAAAAACTGAATCAAAGGTTATATTTAAAGAGTTAACGATCTTGTCGAAGAGGTTTGCAAGAAGAAGAGCCCCGCATAACTCAAGACGCGGAATATTTAAGTTTTTCAAAGGTGCGACTCTAGATTTTGCGCATAAAAGAGAGACTTGAAGCGCGCCGTTGACATCTATGGTTCGTAAATAAATGCAAGCGCCATAAGCCATCTCTGAAGCGTCGGAGAACCCGTGAATTTGAATTTCACTGGGGTTTTTACACATAACATGCCGTGGAATTATTAAATTATTCAACGAGTGTAAACCATTTCGAAAATGAATCCACTTTGTATGAAGGTCGGATGGTAAAGATTCATCCCAATCTATTTTTAATGACCAAAGCTTTTGTAAAATTGACTTTGCTATCACGGTTACTGGTCCAAGGATGCCAAGAGGATCAAAGATTTGAGCCGTAGTTGATAAGATCATGCGTTTGGTGATCGATTGATTTGGATTACGTGCTTCAATAAGAAATTTTAAATTGTCAGAGGATGAATTCCACCAGAGACCTAATGCCTTTGCGTCAAAATCGCCAATTTGCAATAACTCAGAATTATTCTCGATTGGTTCGACCAATTGTGAGCTGTTTGAACGCCATTTGCGTAATTCGAAACAGGCAGCGCTTAAAATGTGAATAAGATTTGATTTAATTATCTTAAGCTCTTCAATGGAGTTGGCCCCAGTAAGAAGATCATCCACATAAAAATCTTTTAAAATTACTGCTGACGCGACAGGATAGGCGTCAATGTTTTCTTGAGCAACTTGGTGCAAACACCTTATTGCTAAAAATGGAGCTGATGAAGTACCGTAAGTCACCGTAGAAAGCTCATAGCATGATATTGGAACCGTAGGATTATCACGCCATAATATTCTTTGCAGAGATCGTTGGTTTTCGTTTACTAAGATTTGCCGATACATTTTTGCAATGTCGGCGACAAGAACAAAAGGATGTTTTCTAAAACGAAGAATAATTGATAGTAGGTCATCTTGAATGGTTGGACCAACTAACTGTGCATCGTTAATGGATAACCCTGAAGAAGTAGGTGCTGAACCATCAAAAACTACCCTTAATCGCGTACTTATACTAGTATCTTTAATCACAGCATGATGTGGAAAGTAATAGCCACTTCCCTTGACGAGCTGACGTTCGTCGACTTGTTTCATATGACCTAAATCTTCATATTCTTTCATGAAAGAAGCATATTGAAGTTTGAGATCGCGATTTTTCTCTAATTTGCGCTCCAATGACAGAAACCGATTTAGTGCGGATTTGCGAGATTCACCCAAGCGCGAAATTGACTCATTGAAAGGTATAGTAA
The DNA here is from genome assembly GCA_911387805.1 of Cantharis rustica. Taxonomy (NCBI): domain Eukaryota; kingdom Metazoa; phylum Arthropoda; class Insecta; order Coleoptera; family Cantharidae; genus Cantharis; species Cantharis rustica. Next base: position 36,565,303 of record OU426880.1, read on the forward strand.
CTATGAAACGACCGTTACTATCTCGAACAGTAGTCTTTACGAAATTATCTTCGCATAATTTCTCTACGATTGATAAAGGCTGAGATGGTTGTAATTCTTCAATTTCCCAAAATTTAGCAAGCTGGTCTTCTATAGAATTTTTCATAGTGAAATTACATTTAACCGATGCAGACTTTATGAGGGATATGGAAGACATGGGTCCAGCTATTACCCAACCAAAAAGAGTTTTTTGAAGCATTGGTTTGTTTCTACCCAACCTGATTTGACCTATACATAAAACATTCCAAAAAAGATCCGCACCAATGAGAAGGTCAATATTGTTTGATATGTAGAAGGTGGGATCTGCTAATTGTATATTGCTAGGAATTTGTAATAAAGAACGGTCGAAAGTAACTGACGGAATGTTGCCCGTCACCCGAGGTACAGTATAGCAGTTGAGATTAGTATTGAAAGTATTAATCCGCGAACAAACGTTTGCTACCGTTTTGTAGGAGATTTTCGCTTCTACTTGATTTATTCCACTTACGGAAACGGACACCTTAGTTTTCGGTAAATATAATTTAGCGCACAAACCTTCGGAAATAAAACTTGATTCGGAACCCGAATCTAGAAGTGCTCGGACTTCTGTAAACACACCTTTGCTGTCTCTTACCTTAACTATCACGGTAGATAGTATGCAATGAGTAGAAAGACCACAGACCGTATGAGAGGTTACTGCTGATTCTTGACTAATTACTGAATCGGGCGCAGGTGTGGATTCAGAAATGTTTGGAACAGCTTGTAGAAGTGCTTGAGTATTATTAATCTCTAAATGAAGCAGTGTATTATGAGATTTGTGGCATTTTCTACATTTCGAAGATTTGCAGCTTCTATTTGAGTGACCTTTCCGGAGGCAATTGATGCAAAGCTGCAGTTCTCGAGCTCGTTTAATTCTATCCTGAATCGGGAGATCTAAAAATGTGTTGCAGCTACTAATGAAATGATTTGAACTGCAACTAGCACATGAAGTGTTTGAGGTTATAAAATGAGATACGACTTTATCGCGTTTAGGATGTGAACGCGACTCGACCGAGACTTGTTTATTCTGCTGACACCTTTCTAGCATTTTGCACCGTCTTTCTAGAAATTCCATCAATTCTGTCATTGTGGGCATGTCAGAGTTGTCTTCGTTTATGCCTTCCCAGTCGCGAAACGTTATAGGATCGAGTTTTTGAGTAGTTATGTGTACTAATAACGTTGACCACTGATCCACCGGTTGTTGTAACGCTTTGAGGGCGCTTAAATTCGTTGACGTATCAGTAAGCAGTTGGCGCAAACCGTTTAGCGATTCCTTAGATAGTGAAGGAATATTTAAAAGAGATTTCACGTGATGGTTAATTATCAAATGCTTACTGTCGTACCGATCGCGTAACACGTTCCAAGCGGTAATGTAATTAATGGTGGTCACTGGTAGTGAATCTATCAATCGGAGCGCATCTCCCTTGAGCGATGATTTTAAGTAATGAAATTTTTGAATACTAGGTAGATCAGGGTCGTCATGAATTAACGACTTAAATGTGTCGTGAAATGATACCCAATTTTCATAAGCGCCATTGAATGATTTTAATTCTAGAACCGGCAAGCGTACATTTTTTTTAAATTGCGAACCATCCGAGCTGTGTAAAACTCCCGTAGGGCGAGACTTTGCGATTTCTAATTCCTTTTTGTCGCGAATTAATTTATTTGAATGAGCAACTACCTCAAAGTAAGAATTTTCAAACGTGTCACGCTCATCATCATGAGTAGAGCATTCGTTATCAATCAGCTCTATATTATCTTGAATATCATTGAATTCTTCAAATAACGGTACAATTTTTGATAAGCGTATTTCTAGTTGTAATAAGGCAATTTCATTAATTTCCTTTAAACTAGCTAAATAGTTATGAAATTTAGTAACACGTGCTTTAAGATTACCACGTTTTATTCTTAATTCGGCAAGAGTAGCCATATTAAAATTACGTGAATTAATTATTACAAAATGTACTAAATAATAATATAGTGATTGCAAATGTTATACAATTAATGTGTATACTTATTAAAATGTAAGGTGTACTAAAATGCACAAAAACGTGTATTAACACAAGTAGTAAATTTGAGTAAATAAAGGATATTGGTAGGATAATAAAGAAATGCACTAACCTTGGTTGTGTTTTTACCAGCAAATTGCGTTGTGGAATTTGAGACTGGATACGATGATTGCACGTTTTTCGATCTTGAGTACGGACCTGTTATTGATTTCGACCACGAGGATAACTGCACGTGTGTGGAAAACGAGTGATCTTGTATTATTTGTTGAGTTTCTCTGAATGGGGTCACCAGATAGATCCAGAAAGATGATGTAGGTTTGATTAAGCGTGTTAATGAGCTAATCAAACTTACGAATATATGTGTAACCAAAATACTGTTGAAATACACCACTAAATGTTCTGTTGCATGAACTATCACGTCGGGGTCACCAAAATATGTTGTTTGCTTCTTGGCTTATATAAAAAACTTTTATTTCGGTTAACCAACTTTAATTTAATAAATGAGAACTAACAAATAAAAAACAAACTGTACAAATGTTTTGGAGATCTTTCTCCTACAATATTCTTAATAATACTGCTCGACCAGAAGAAAGGTCCTTCAGTCGTTAACAATTATTGTTCATAAAGGGACAATTCTACCTGTTGGGTAAAACCAGGTAAAACCCAATTCGTTGAACAATAACAACATGTTTTGGCGGCAAATATAAAATTGCACTGAACAAGAACTAAGTCAAATTACGTCATAAATGTCAAGATTTTTGTATAATTTGATTGAAACTCAACTGCCACAACACAATGATAGACCGCACGTTTACGACAAATTGCCATTTTGCTGTTTGTTGTAGTATTTATTCTATATATTATCATCATTGTCTAATCCTTTTTGACCAATAACGTCACTGACCGGTGACAGATGTAAATATTACAATCACATAAAATTAATTACATCATTATCCACCGTTAACAGATCAGTATATAGTAGTATATACATAGAAACTCATATGAGTGCGAGCGCAACAGACTTATACGGATTGCTATGTTAGAAAGAGAAAATACATCTATTGTACTAGAGACTGTACAGGGATACTAACGGTAATTAACAATATTCGTTAAATAAATATCAATATAAAAAAAATTTTTCATTACCGCCACAAAATTTTTTAAAACATGATATCCTGCTGGATCACTTACATTTTCAGGCAGAACAACATTTGTGTATTTTAATTTATGAAATTTTTTAATTTTTAGAATTTCATGACACCTCACCAAAGACTTAGATGTAAGATTTTTTATGAATTTTAAAGCGACTACTGAAAGCATAGTATACTGAAAGTTAAAATACCATTAGTATCCCTGTACAATCTACAGTACAATAGATGTATTTTCTCTTGCTAACATTGCAATCCGTATAAGTCTGTTACGATCGCACTCATGAGCGTCTATGTTATACTATTATATACTGTTCTGGCAGACTTCTGCAACCGCTGAAATATTCTGGCTGCTTACATATACTTTTTATACAATTAAAAGAACATGCCTTCAAAATTTTAGCCTTGTGGGAGCAGGTTATGAATTACTATTTCGATGACAACTTTGCTATTGTCTGGCACATACTTGCAACCCTCAAAATAGGTTGTCAATTTTTTTTTACACTTAAAAATATGTAAATTACAATATATTAAAATTGTAGCCTTGTGGGAATAGATTAAAAATAAATTTTTTTTTACATTTTCAAAAATTTAAAAAATACTGACGCAACCGCCAGATGCCTACCAGAACGGTACTTTTTCAATTCACTGATAATAAAACATCATTTAAAATTTTTTTAGCATTGTGGGAAACGGGTTAGTCGGATGGTTCACTAGCTCTTAGACTATAATAAAAAGTAACTTATTCAAAGTATTGTCCGTCGCTATCTATACATTTTTCCCATCTTTCAGGCAATTTGTGGATTCCGCGCCAAAAGAACTGTTGCTCTTTTGAGGCAAACCAGTCATCGAGCCATTTTTGTACCTCTTCGTAAGATGTAAACCGCTGCTCAGCAAGTACGTGTCTAATCGATGCAAACAAGTAGTAATCGGATGGGGCAAGATCCGGTAAGGCGCGTGCTGAAGAATCTCCCAACGGAACGACTCTATCGTTTCCTGGACCTGTTTTGCTTTGTGTGCTGGTGCATTGTCATGCAGCAAAATCACCTTGTGTTGTCTTTGTTGGTATTCTGGTCGTTTTTCACGCAAAACTCGATCCAAATCGGTCATTTGTTGTCGGTAGCGTTGAGTATTGACAGTTTCCCCAGGTTTCAGCAGCTCGTAGTAGATTACAATTAATGTTGATGATTCACCCGGAGTAACCCATGACTTTTTGCGCTTAGGATTCTCGAAATATATCCACTTTTCATCGCCAGTTACAATTCAATGTAAAAATGACTTTCTTTTGAACCTGGCGAGCAGCATTTCGCATGATGTTTTGCGGTTTTTCTGCTGTCTTTCGTTGAGTTTATGGAACCCATTTCCCCACCTTTTGTATCTTTCCCATGGCTTTCAACCAAAGAGAGATGGCTTCTCGGGTCACCTTTAACTAATCCGCCAGTTGTTGTTGTGTTTGAGCGTCGTCTTCGTCCAACTAGACTTGCAGGTCAGTGTCTTCAAACTTTTTCGGTGGTCTTCCACGTTCTTCGTTCCTCACGTCAAAATCGCCACTTTTGAACCGTTTGAACCACTCGAAACACTGTGCTTTACCGAGAGCATGCTCACCGAACGCCTCCACAAGCATTCGATGCGATTCGGCTGCGGTTTTCTTCAGATGAAAACAGAAAAGTAGTGCTGTCCGCAAATCGTAATTTGTTGGCACAAAGCTCGACATGTTTATCTCTAATAAAGTAATGCTACTGAATGAAACTCGTGTTAATGTGAGTTGGAAATCTTTGTCGGATATCAAAACAATAACAAGACATTGCTGACGTGATGTGTCGGTAACTGCATCGACATCTAGCACCACCTATAGACAAATTCCGGTTTCATACTTACACACCGGTACTTACATAGAAAAATTTTTCAATATTGTTTTTTTATGTATTCTTTACTTAACAGTTAAAATTCATTATTTGAATATTTGTTTAGTTTGTTTATTTTATAAACCTATTACCCATATAACTATATTATGCTGCATTAGTAATTATGATAACAATTATACGGAGTTGTCAATTGAAATGAAATTAATAACAAACTAAAATTCAATTCAATTACGATTTTTTGCGCAAACAGCAGACAAAGTAGTACTTACAGTAGTTACATAGAGCAAGCAATTAATTCTGCTTTTAACCTACATTTTATATAGTGAATTTTATTTGTATAAAGAGAGAGTGTTTTAAATTGAATTTAAAAGTGTAAAATAAAATTTAAAAAATAATTTAATGATATTGAAGAAAGTTAAAACAGAAATTGTAGATGTGTTACCGTGAGCATTGAAGAGAACGAATATGTTATGGATCTGTTCTCGTTTTGTTTGATAAATTTGTGATTGATTTTGAAGTTAAAAGTGATTTGGTTTAAAATTTAAAAGTTGTTTTAATTAATTGAAAAGTGAAAAAAGATAATAAATAAATTTTGAAGATTTAAAGAAGTTCAGTTTTGGATAATAAGGCAAACAGCTTCGACGCGCATGAAGGTTTTATGCCCATATAAAGTAACATTTTATCCAACAAATTTTGATTGGCCATATTTGGTATTGAATGTTTTACGCTATAAAAATGTATTTAACAAATTAAAAAAGAAGAGTGTCATGCTCTAATAAATAATTGCATGTTACCTCGAACCCACCAAACAAATTAAACAAGATTTTAAAATCAATAAAGATATAAACCTTAAAATACAAAGAAGTGTTAACTTTGTCAAGATAAAAACTGACAAAATAAAAAAATCTAAAATAAACAAACTAAACAAAATATTAAAATAATGAATTTTAGCTGTTAAGTAAAAAATAGTACATACTTACATAGAAAAATAATATTTAAAAAATAATAAAAACGAAAGTAATACATTTAACAGGTTTGGACTTAGAATATTTGACTAAACAAGAAAAATAAAAATTACAAAAAATCTTTAGATACTGACTAAGAATTTTGAAAAAATTACGTTATAAAAATATGATACAAATTTAAAATAATACGATATAAAAACTCTCTATTTCACAATTATTTTTGCTCATCAGTTGTATTGAAAAACAATAAACAGCAGTGTTTGTTTATTTTAACATTACATACTACTAACTAGCACACTATGTACTTAAAAAATTTCATATTTTTAGGTTTTTTTTCTAAGATAAACTAAGCTATGATAATTAACCAGGTTATGAATCGCACCCAAGTCAGTAAAACGCACATAAACAGCACTCCGCTACTCTAAACCGCTACCAAAAATAGATTCTATTAGAAATGTAGCATCTAAATATTGCAAAAAAATTCTACAAGATAAACTAAGCAAATCTAAAATTTCAGCACAAGTATGGCAACCAACTGCAGAGAACGAAAAAATATTATATACTCCTACAAGAACAATTCAAAAACCATTAACCTTTAAACCTTTAGAAAAAAGTAGTCACTAAAGTATCCAATAAAAGAAGAATACATTTAAATAACCCAGTTTATCTTTGATAGTTTGTTTACAAGTACAAAAATCAAAAAGATAAAAGAAAAAAAAGTAGTAGCAAAAAAAACATGGAGTCGATAGCCTCAAAATACAACAAAGAAAGGCATGAGATGGGAGGCTGAGTTGGTCAAAATTAAATAAAAAAACCCAGATGATATCCTTAAAAACTCCCATCAAGTGACTCTAGATATCCAGAAAAAATAGAATAAATCAATGTGATGTAGATGAACCTAAACTTTGTTTATTATTAAATTAGTAAATCGCTGGATAGAATTCTAAAACAGCATTTGTTTACTAATGGACAAAAAAGAAAACATCCTAAGAAAAACTACTAGACATTCTGAAGAACCCTGCGCAGTGCTAGCATATCAAAAAATGTAACTTTTAAAAATCCCTACCAAGACTTGTTTGCAATGGAAAAAGTTATGACTCATAGCTAACGCAATTAGCAAAAATAAAACTGAAGTAATTATTAGTAGACTCAGTTAGTGTCAAATTGTGAAGTCAGTTGTTATAGTTGAATTCTGGTAAGCCGGTATTGCAGATTGGTCCTTATTTAGTTACAATGATATTTGGTGTCGATGATTTTCGATTCCAACCATAATCGATAGGTGGAGTTTTCTTAGAGTTCAAATTTACTCACTTTAATTTCATTATTGAAAAGTTAGGTATGTTTGAAATTTTCCACACCTCCGACCAAGTCTATCGATTTTACACAAAACTTTGCAATTTGATATAAAATACAAAAACGTCTCCGCACTCAAAAATTTCGCAAATAACTTCATTTCGGGATGAGAATAAAAATTGCTTAGTTGGCAATTTCACTCAAAAATTTTATTCGAGTTTTGGGTAGCTTAACTGCATTTTATATAGTTTTAGGTAGACGTTCGACAGCATATTATTCCAATTTTCTTCCGTTTTCAAGGGCACTTCATATTTATTGAACATCGTTCAATAAACTATTACTTTTTGTATATCGAGGAAATGTTCGCTCTAGCCGTGGTTGGCTTCTGTGAGCAACTTTGTTTGGCTAACTTTTTTTGAAAAATTACCCCAATGTACAAAAAGTAAATGTTTATTTTTATTATAGAAACGAGACACATATGTAGCAATAATATTTATTAGTCTGCACTACCGCATAGCTGCGTGTTTGGAATTGATGATACCCTTAATCAAAGTAAAAGCGGATATATCCACTTTCCGCTCACTCTCCAACTTCCTACACAACCTTCAAAATGTACTTACTTACAACCACGACATTAACTTTAAGAACTAGAAACACTTACCCACATGATACTCTACCACTTCATGTTATATTTGAACCCCTATTATGAGGACAAGCAGAGTGTGAGCAGACCCCACTAACTTGTCGTGGTGAAATCATATCGGAACAAAGAAAAAACCTCCAGTACGCGACAATTTAAAATATTTCAAAAATTTGCAAACATTATTTTCAATTGAAGTAGAACGAACGGTAAAGCTGAATCGAGCTACAGGTCGATCGATAGCACCCTCAAGCGTACACTATACATACGTTGTCGGCTCTGCTGAAACATTTATTTTTGTATTGAATGAAGGTAATAAAAAATAGTTGAAATTGTATTTTCAAGAAGTAATTTGAAAATTGTTTAACCAATATTATGCCGACAAAGCCGTAGGTCTCAACGGAGGTCAATAATATTTTTCAGTTTGAAATTTTTTTTATAAAGGTTCAATGATCGTTTATCTAAAAGACACGAACCCTATGGCATGTACATTTTAATAGTATAACATGAGATGCAAAATTTGGGCTCAATTTCCAATCATGATAGAGTTTCCATGTGTTTGAATAACGTTAGGTATACAGCATGAAGCACGATCCGCAAATATATTTTTATTTGTTGTTAGCACCTGAAACCTCCAAGTTATCCCTGCTTACCTTAATAAATTGATAATTAACGCTTCGCTTGTTAAACAAAATGCGGAATTCAATTTTTGTTAATTTTTTTTTAAAAAGGCAGTACAATTTAACAAAAAGTCATCGATCATATCAAAATGTTCACCTAGACAGGGCGGACTGGCTACGCTAAAAATAAAGAAAATTTTTTTCACGTTATCCTAGGAAGAGGAAAACTAGTTGATAAAATTTCATAAACATGGGATTTCAAAGTTGTAGCATCATCTCAATAGCCTTACGCCGCAAGCCGCAGCCGCATCATAGGAAATACCAGAGCCAGTATATTTAGAGAGTAGCGCCGTCTTTTGATCTAACCAAATTCCGACACGGCAGCCATGTTTTGTCCATACTATACATAACCATACGTAAACAGTGTTTAATGGTTGTAGAAAGTTTATAAACTCAGTTGTGTTAGTTTTTCATAATATTATTATGTGATAAATTGTTACAGAAATAACTAGTACTGATTTGTACTAATAATATATAATATTATATATTAATTAATTAATAATTTAGAAAAAAAATTGATTACAATAAACGTGTAAAATGCCGGGTTGCTGTGCTTATAACTGCAGTCAAAGAACTGAAAAAGGTGTTAGATTGTTTAAACTGCCCCAGGGACCTAAAAATAGTGATAGAAAAAAACAATGAATTAACAATATAAATCGGACAAATCTGCCAGGAAAAGCATTTGTTTGTGAGGTAAGACTCGGATTTTTAATTACCATAATTTAATTATTGCGTAATATAATTTTACATAATATTATATTTTACATTGCAGAATCATTTCACTCACGATCAATTTGAAAATAATCGGCAGGATAATAAAAGACCTCTACGGTGGAATGCTATTCCTACCTTATTTTCACATAAGGTTATTCCAACACCACGAAAACCACCAAAAGTTAGAATCGAAAAGACAATAATGAAAATAGAAAGTATGTGCTTTTTATCTCTTACATGTTAATTATAGAACTATAATGATTATTAAACTTATTTGTAGATGTCCCGGACTGTGACCAGATGATTGAAGATCCTATAGAATTGCATTTATTACATCCAGATGATATACAACGTAATAGTTCTGTACAAGAAGAAACACATTCACAGGTACTGGAATTACAGCGAAAATTACAACTAGCGTATAAAACCATCAGAAATTTGAAGGAAGAAAATGAAACATTTACAAAACAAGTGAATACCATTTTTAATAAAGATCAAATTAGATTTTTACAAAAAGGAAAGTTGATTGGTAATACATGGGAAAGTGATACAATAAAAAAGTCTCTTAAATTGTATTTATCATGTAGTACGACTGGTTACGAAGAACTAAGAAAACAAAATTATCCTCTGCCTGGTATCCAAACTTTGCAGAAGAGAATAGAAAACTTTAAATTTTGTCCTGGAATATTAGAAGACATATTCCCATTATTACAAACTAAAATGGAAGGGATAAAACTTGAAGAACGACATGCAGTTCTCTTAATGGACGAAATGGCTATAAAACCTGGATTTCAATTTGACAATACTACAAGAGAAGTAGTAGGTATTTATCATAATAGTCAAAATAAATTTCAAATTATCACAAATTACTTTATAGGTAGACCTACAATGTATAGTTCGGGAGGATGCTCTAAAAGTGAAGTAGCTACACATGCATTGGTTTTTATGCTTGCTGGCTTGACAACACGTTGGAAGCAAACCGTTGCATTTTATTACACAGCAAATTCATTTGATGCAAATGAAGCCAACGAAATAATTGCCGAAATAATAAAAAAAAGCGCATTAATTGGACTTCATGTTTGTGCAGTGGTATCAGATATGGGTCCACAAAATCAAGCAATTTGGCGAATAAATGGTATCATTTGTTCTCGACATGCAGAAACCACATGCTGTTGTGATCATCCGTGTCCAAGTGGAGATACGCCAGAGAAGTTATATTTTATGCCAGATTCACCACACGTTTTTAAGAATATGCGATTAGCCTTGACAGAAGGTCAATCATTTTATTTGTCTGAAGAATTGGTTCAACGTTTTAATTTACCATCAAACGAAATAAATCTTGATTCGGTAAAAAGAGTTATATTGGAAGATGCAAAACTTGAATTAAAAATTGCCCCTCGACTTAAAGAACATATTATTAAACCAGGCCATTTTGATAAAATGAATGTGGGTTATGCTTTAGCATTAATTAATCACGATGTTGCTGCGGCTATTAAATTCTACATCGAAAAAAATGTAATACACAGAACACATTTAACAACGGCATGGTTTTTTGAGATAATGCATAAATGGTTCTGCTTAATGAATTCTTGTTCTGCAAAATTGGCTTTAAGTCACAATCAAGAAGAACAATACAGCAATGCTATTACTTTTCTTCGAGATGTTATATTTATAATGGAAAATATAAAAGTTAGAAAAAAAGGTCATTGAAAACCTTTTCAAACAGGAATAATTTTAGCTACTCAAGTTGTTCTCGAAATTCAAAATAAATATATCAATCATGCTGATTTTAAATATCTCATGCTTGGTAGATTTACCCAATATGCCTTAGAAAATTTATTTTCTAATGTTCGTTCTAGAAATCTGGTACCTGATGCAAAGGAATTTAAAATTGCATTGCGTTTAATAACCATTTCCCAGTTTTTTTCCATGCCGAAACATGGAAATTAT